>CP126894.1:133060000-134260000 GCA_030440675.1 Furcifer pardalis
ATTTCACTTTCACGCGTAGCACTTTCATGTGAAGAACAGACAAGCATGAATTTAAAAGTATGATACAAATGGTTTTATCACACATTCATTGCATAGTGAGGCATCTTCATGACAGAGAACATGTGCTGACAGCACTTCAATCACAAATAGGACATATGGCAGCTTTCCCTTTTACCAAATGACAAATATCACAGACTCATATGTTGAAGTAGCTGTACATTGGTTTATACCCATATAGAATAAAAATAAGTCAGGATCTTCTGGCAAATGCTATGCTTATCTTCTAGAAGAAGCAAGTAAGTTAAGATTTGTTTTTGTGCCCATTATGCTGTAGTGCACAGAATAACAGAATAGGACTCTGGAGACTGGAGTTCAAATCCCCAATTAGCCAGGGAAACTCATTGGGGGAATAGAACTGGTAAAACCACTCCTCAAAGTTCTAACTTGATGGCTACTAACTAACTAACATTTGAACAGTCCTGTGGAGCATGGGAATGATTTTATCTGCAGCTTCACATTTCACACAGACTTAACCAAAAACCATCCAAGGATTAGGCCTAAAAGGAATGAGAGTGAAAAGACTACATACACATGAAGGAAGCCAAGGGTATAGTGGCAAATAAAATGAGCTCTGTTAGACGGTGTGTTGTTAAAAGGCTGTGAGCACAAGACATCTATAGAAGTGAGACTATAATGGAGTAACCTGCAGCCTCAAAGTTCATGGAGTGACGAACAAACCTTCAAGCAAGCTAAACAATCATTTTTTAGGAACTGCTTGTAGAGAAGTAAGAAGCCAGACCAATTTAAATAGAAAGCCATGTAACTGAACTGTGGTAAGGTAAAGGTAAAGGTTTCCCTTGCTCGAAAGCCACTCATATCCGACTCTAGGATTCAGTGCTCATCTCTGTTTCAAAGCCGAAGAGCCAGCGCTGTCTGCTTCTGCAGACATTTCTGTGGTCATGTGGCAGGCATGACTAGACACCGGAGCACACAGAACACTATTACCTTCCCACCAAAGTGGTCCCTATTTATCTACTTGCAATTTCTTGCTTTCGAACTGCTAGGTTGGTAGAAACATTATTACTTAGCATAATATGTTGCAACTAGAGTATGATCATTTGAATCAATGGAACATGCAGTTGATTCACTGATTCAATGGGCCTACTCTAGTGGAACTTACTATATTAAGCAACATGATTTCAGCCAGTAAAAGGCATTTTGCTGTACTACTGTATTTCCCTAAAAATAAGACTGGGTCTTATATTAATTTTTGATCCAAAAGACACATTAAGGATTATTTTCAGGGGATGCCCTATTTTTATTTTTTGTCTGTTACAACACCCAGGGTGAGGCTCCCCCAGCTTGCCTGCCTGCTGCTTTCACTTTCAAGTCTCTATGGCTGCTGCTGTTGCTTCTCTGGTACACCACATGGGCCAAAAACAGCCCACGCTTTGCTGCCACCTCCTTCTCTGCCGGCAGGAGGAGTTTTTCCTCCCCATCTCCACCTGCTTCTGCTCATTTACCTGCTGGCACACACTGGCACAGGCTGGAAAGGGGAGGGGGAAGGAAGACTGATCCACCCACCCACCCCTCTTTGATGCTCCAATTAAAATCTGATTGACAATCTTAACTGGTTTTTATTTTGCAGGGTAGGACTCCTGAAAATTCATGCTAGAGCTTATTTTCCAGTTAGGTTTTTTTTGGGGGGGAAATATAGTAAGAGACATGGGTTTTCAACAGTAATATATTTATCATTGTTGGGACATGGAAGAAGTCCAGGTATAAAGCAGTTATTGAGACAATTACTGAAAATTAACTTCTTCCAAATGCTCATGTTCTCCTGGCACTAGGACACTCCATTTCCTACTCATCCTACCTGCCATAATCCATTCATTTGTTATCCTTTGGCACAATAGCAGTAATTTTGGGTATTCAGTGTTTCTCCTAAACTACTCAGAGAGGAATTAATGAGCAAAACACATGTGAATCAAAATTAATGTTAAATTGTGTGTGGGAAAATGAAAACTGACTAATGAATTAATTCCTCTAGTATATTTTTGTTCATATATAATAACTATTAAAACTGTTCAGATACACATTACTTACAAGTTTCAGTAGTTGCTTTCATGTTGTTGTGTTTGGCATGCTTTTAATGAAAATATATCTGCATTATTTATTCAATGGTTCAAGATCCTGACCTCCATTTTGTCAACTCAGTTTCTTTTGCTGGCTCTTTTAAAGACTGCTTTTGTCAGTGCCCATGCTTTTTTAAAAAATAAAATAAAATAATGTTCTTTCTGCAACCCATCTCTCAGAGGAGACCATATATTTAAATTAAAATTCTGTATTAATCTAATTGATTGTTTGATACAAAATGCATATGCAAGAGTTTTCAAAACCTTAGACCCCTGTGGTTCAATATCAATTTTAAACTACTAAAAGCATCTTGTGGGGGATTGGAAAGCAGATGAGAGACACTTTAGGATTGGAGGGTCTTGAGATCTCTGAAGATTTTACAATAACTTGACACAACTGCTAGAAGCTGTTGCTTTAACTCTTCCTCATTTACTCCTGTCATTTCACTGGAGCTTTGGGAATTGTCATACAGCTCTTGGGCAGGTCCCTGAAGACAGTTTCTTCAAGAGCTCAAGTGTTTTTATTAGCAAGAAATAACACAGAACTGTTGTATCTGGCAGGCCATACTGGCTACTACTAATGAAAAAAGGATGACAGAAGAAAGTCATGGGCCCATATCCCGTGGTGGAACACTGCTAGTGTAACCCCTATGGATTGTTTAGCTCAGGGGGTGGAAAGATACTTCTGAAAAGGTTGTTCTTGTTCAGTTTAGAACTTCATAAGAAAGGAAGACAGGTTTCCCTAAAACCAGATTGGGTAATTTGGATAATGTGCAGGAAACTCCCCTGAGATTTTAAATGGTTCTCTTTCAGTCTGACAGAAGGGCTCACCTTCATAAATAATTTCAGCTGAGAGAGAAGTTGGGAATATTCATTCATTCAATCATTCATTCATTTCATCTATATCCCACCTTTCTCCAAATGTAGGGGTCTCAGTCTTATCTTACATCTGCCAGTGAGTGAAGATAAATGTAAATGTCCTGACTTTCACTGTAGAATCATCTCTGCAATAGCTGTGTGTGATCTCTGTAACAGCTGTGTGTGAGAGCTGGACCATTAGGAAAGCTGAGCGCAGAAGAATAGATGCCTTTGAAATGTGTTGGAGGAGAGTTTTGAGAGTACCCTGGATAGTGAGGAGAACAAGTAAGTCAATCTTAGAAGAAATTAAACCTGACTGCTCCTTAGAAGGTCAAATAGTAAAGATGAAGCTAAGATACTTTGGACATCAAATGAGAAGAGAAGATTCACTTGAGAAAGCCTTGATTCGGGGAAAGGTGGAGGGCAAAAGAAAAAGGGTGCAGAAATAGATGAGATGGCTAAATGGTATTGTAGACACAATGGGCACAGAGCTGGGCAGGTTGAGGAGGATGGTGGAGAACAGAAGTGCCTGGCGGACAATGATCCATGGAGTCGCAAAGGGTCGGAATCGACTGTGTGACTGAACAACAACAAAAATAGCTGCCTCTGCAGATTATTTTTCGGCAACCCTGGAAATGACATCATAAAATAGCTCCCCAGGATTTTTTCCATTCAAAAAGAGTGGGCAGTAGTGGAGCTACTAAGGGAGAGGTATCTACAACAAGGTAAAAAAGTTGCAGGACACTTGGCCACATTACAAAGTTATAGCAAGTTCATAAATGTCTCCTGAAGACCCTTGAGAATAAGGAAGAAATTGGAAGCCTTTCCCAATGGAAAGACAAATAGGTCAGAATCCTATGTTATGTCAGACTAATAAATATCAGTAGTGAATAACTCCTAATTAATAAGTCATTATTTGAAATTCTACTCAAAAACTCCTTATAAAATTTGGTGCATGACAAAAAAATATTAGCTTCAGCTTCTTAAATAGCAGCAATTTGCTACAGAGGTTTACACCTTGGGCTTATGCCATTGTAAGTAAGTAGCAGAATCTTAGCCATTCTGTGGTAACACTAGATTTACCTTTTTCCTGGAGCCAGATACTACCTTGCTTTCCCTCATACCTCTTGCAAGGTTTATATGAAATAATTTCCAAACTTTCTGCCCTGTTTGTGTATTGGTACTACTCTACCTCCACCACCGAATGCTGGGATGACATATGATTGAGGGAATTGTGGAGGAAACATCAGATTACCAATGCTATTCCTTTTGTTACTACATGCAGTGGCAATTTGCAAACCAACAATTCATTAAGAGGAAAATGGAAAAAGGTGGTACTACAATGGCTGTGAATGTTGGAGCATTTCTCTTTCTCTTGAAGTAATCTGGAGATATTGCCTACCTCATTTTTCTGCTACAACCAGTGTCAAGAATTTTAAGAGACAACATGTACACCATCATTCATTCACAGTCCATCTAGTGAAATCTTCTCAGGGTGATTTACTGTAGATGCATGACTGCAGGTTGAAAGGGCAAGTCTGCTAACACTTGCACAAACAGAAAAGGCAACAAAATTTTGTTAGCATCTCTTGCTAACATTGTTGACATTAGGTCATGTAAATGGGACCTATTGGGCATGCCTATATATGGTGATATGACAATTCAACACTGTTGGTGGTAACCTGTCCTGAAAAGTATATGAATAATATGATTGATCTGATTGACCTGTATGGGTTGGGCCACTTAACAACAGATGTAATGAACATTATTGAGCTAATTACAGGTTTTTCTCAAATCCTAAGTTATTCAACCTTTGTTAGTGCCATAACTTCTTTCTTCCAAAGCCTAGATCTCTGAAATAAGTGTGACATTATAGCAGGAAAATTCTTGGGTTAGTGGAAGTATTATTAGGATGAGCTTTTAAAATAGTAGAAACAGAAACCTGCTAGTCAAGATATAATGTTTATCTCTTCTTCTATGCTCACACATTCCAATTTTACCAGTTACTTTTCACAACATCTAAATTCTACTTTCTACACTTGGTTTAAATTCAAGAAAATGCCTCTCCTAATTTTCTTTCTTTTTCTAGTGGTAGTCACCTTTTTCTCCCACAGTGGCCTCTGATGATGGGAAATATGGGACATTGTGATGAATGTTTTGTTGTTGTTCAGTCACACAGTTGATTCCAACCCTTTGCGAGCCCATGGACCATTGCATGCCAGGCACCCCTACCCTCCACCATCTTCCTCCACCTTCCCAACTCTGTGCCCACTGTGTCTACAATACTATCTATCCATCTCATTTTCTGCCACTCCCTTCTTCTTTTGCCCTCCACCTTTCCCAGCATCAAGGCTTTCTCAAGTAAATCCTCTCTTCTCATTTGATGTCCGAAGTACTTTCTTTACCTTCATGATGATTGTAAATCAGAGCTAATTAAGAGCACACCCAGATAGGGCATATAGCTTGGTAGTTCGAGCTCTTTGGGTCGATCAAAATATAATATTCAAATCCGGTTTTGAATACAACATTCCAATTATTTAAAACTGCTGTGCTCTTTTTCTATTATAATGCTTGAGTTTCATTTTTCTGGGGAAGCACTCCAAACAATCCTGCTGTGTAGCCCATGAATTGGGTTAGAATGCACCCAAGTGGATCTTTGGGGTTAGGGTGATTAATCAGGTGACAACCAAGGAAAAATAGCAAAACAAAATTAATTGTATGTCCTTGTATCCTACAATTTGTATCAAATTCCAGAGATGAACTGAAGGCAAACATTTTAGGATTACATACTGAAACAGTTAATGAAAAGGTCATTTCCCCAAAGCACTGATCAGCCAATGTACTGACTGAGGCTTTTGGGAATTGAAGTCCACTAGTGGGCTGTGTGCCCCTTGTTGGGAACCACTGAAATAGTGCATCCATTTCTGCCTTGGATAATTACCTGCATTAACTTACTGTTACCACAGTGTTAGAGATACATAATCTGCTTTATGAGGGAAAATCCCACTTACTTCCATTAATTTAGTAGTTAAAGGTGGATTCATTTGTTTCCTGGTATGGAAAAAATATTCATATCATCAATGAAAAATAAATCAAATAATGAAGATAATTGGGAAATTTAAAATGTGTTGATTTATATGCCTCATTTACGTCTGGGAACATTTCACTATAAAGATAACCTGTTGAGGAGGAAATAAGCAAGCTTTGAAAACTAGATTTTCTTTCCTCCCACTATATAAGTAAAAAAGTGATCTAATTAAGTACAGCCAGCAGTTGTCAGCATAATCAGAGTTTGTTCACAGTGCTGATCAAGATATGATGTTGTTGCCATTCACTGTGAAGAGATAGCATGGAAATCTCTGATAGAAATCTACAACTAGAGAATAATGGGCATCCTGACTCACTGGTATGCTCAAACATTTCTGGGAAGAGTGATGATTCTGCAAAACCTTTTTGCTTGCTTTGTGCTTTTTAAAGGAATCAGTTGTTTTTTAACTCACAAGCTGAAAAATGTCCTGCAGCAGCATCCTGCGTAGCTGTTGGTTGCTTTCGTCTTGGGCCCTTGCCACCATCAAATGTGAGCTGGCATTGTGACAAACTGTTTTCAGTAAGTTATACTTCACGAGATGTTTAATGTGGCTCGGTTTGTTCATATTTATAAAGGAGATCACAATTTGTTGAAACAATTGGTTCCAGGAATAAGCTTTCCTGATAAGCTTTGCAAGATCATTTGGCAAATTCTTCCCCTTTTAAAAATGTTTTTAAAAAAACACAACAAGCCATTTCTGTGTGAAGGAGGGCTAACACTGGAATGGCCCCAAACAGCTAGAGTCTGCAGTCTCCTACTACTGCAGCAGAATTATTCATTTTAGCAATGATGCAGTGGCAAAAAATAAAAGATCCACAAACCACCACCTGCTTTTGCTCCAGAAATTTAAGCTACAGCACAGTGATAGCACTTAATAAAGCAACTTTGTCTTTCCTTAAGAATATGGTATGAACAGAGGATGTGCCTTCTTTTAGAGCAGCGGTGCACTTCTGGAAGTGTGACCAGAAGAGTAGCGTGCCTTGGCGGGGCTCCGTATAAAAATTTGTTTGGGGGCCCTTAGGAAGGGTAACTATTTGTTTTGCTTACACACGTTGGGGGCCCCCATGACCCGGGGGCCCCGTATAATTGATACGGCAGATACGGCGGTAGCTACGCCTCTGAGTGTGACCCTGCCCTGAAACAAGGCATATGGTGTCTGTATGATCTTGGAACATGTTTTTTTTCAGCTGCCACTGCTGGACCACCAAACATCTCCATTGTGAGAGTGGCTGTGGGATTGAAAATAGTGAGAGACACACAAATCAAAGTAGAATAGTCTCTTGCTTTCTTTAGGCTTCATGGTGTTCCCTGCTGGATCAATATGCCACTGCAGATGTCCTATTCTGGCTCTTTCCTTTTGATTCCCATAGTTGGTCTGAGGAAAGATGGTGAAACCTCTGTCCCCAGCTTACTGCGATGCACACATATTTGCTATATATAGCGTCCTCAGTGGTACCAGCATTTATGCACAGTAATAATGGTGCCCCCCACACTTAATCTCATATACACCTTCATTTCCAGAATGGAGACAAGGAATCCTGGGCTGTGACTTACCAGCCGAGTGAGCAATATTTTGCCTACACACCTATGGCCTAAATTATTTCTGCTTCTATGTGTAGAACTACACTATTACTCAAATATACATAAGCTCCTCTAGGGAGTGAGTTTTTGGCATTTACAGTCATTTTGATGCTTTTGCAATTGCCAAACTTAACTACTGCTATGTACTCAATACACTGTTCTATGATGTTTCATAAGGTGAAGATTTGCTTGCTTCAGGACCTTCCACTGTGAAATCTGGCTTGCTCCTCAGTTGGGCGTTGGTTTAGGGAACTTTGCAGCTACCAACACAAAAAGCCTTCCCAGGCACTGAGAGGAAGGTTATGCCCCGCCAGTAGATGTTCAGAGATGTTACCTTTATTGTTTGTTTTACCTAAGTCCCAACAATAATATCTATAAATCTGGTGGCTGATTAGGATAGTTACTTGTCCTAGTAAAGACACAGTTTTCAGAGTGTGAAAGAGGAATCACATTCTTAATGGCATTTCAATTTGTAATTTGGTGGAATTACCCATAAATTCCTAAAATCTTGTGTGCAAATAGTTTAATAAAGTCAGACCTCTATAATACGCTTTGCAACTGTAGCAGAAAAGTACAGGAAGTATTGAATATTGTGGTATGTTTAATCAAAACCTTAAGATTCCTAATGTGTTTAAAAACTTAATAATGGCTATTCCATTTCACTGATAGCTAATAAAATTAGCTGCAATACTGACATGAATGCTCAGTAATTAGTGGAGTAAGTAGAAATGCTATAATAGTTTAAAGTCCCAACATGTTTTATTAATTCTCTTAGGTCTGATTGAAGACACAGTTATTCTATTTTAATTATTTAAAAAAAGCACAATCTAGAATATCACAATATTTCTCTAATACTTTGGAACAACTGCAAGAGATTGCACTTAATTCTTTACCAAAGAGGAATTATTATAACCACTGAATTCTGTTTTTATGCCGAAGAAAACTATTTTGTATAAACTAGCTATATCACATCACAGTGTGTTTACTGCATGCAACTATTAATACTGATGATGATGATCACAACAATGATAATAATAATGATGACAACAACTACAACAACCATGAATGAACTACAATCTACCTTATGGTTGAAATGATAGTCATACTACAGCAAAATGTATTCACATATTAAAAATGAACAAATTAATTATATTATTAGTATAATATTTAATAATTAATTATACAGTGATACCTTGCATAACAAACACATTGCATAATGAAAAATTCGCATAACGAAGTGTTCGTTATGCAAGGGCAATACCCAGCATAACGGTGGGGGGCGGGGGCGGCGGTTCATTATGCAGGGTTTTCGGTAGTCAGGGTATACCCACTCAATGGGAACCCCGGTTAACAAACATTATTTTTTCGTTATGTGTGGTACTGACAATAATGCTTCACATAATGAAAAAAATCTACATAGAGAAGAGCTCCATGGAACAGAGATTTTTCGTTATGTGGAGTTCTACTCTATATAGTTATATAATAATTACTACTTATAGCTTTAGCTTTCACTTATTATCCCCTGTAATATGGCTCCATTCATTGCACTTTCGAAACATCACTGTTGAATAAGTCAAAAATATCAAGAGGCGTTTCATGCATAAAGCAGGATAGTATAGAACAGCAGTTCTCAACCTTTTAAAGCTGGGGGGGGGTGTCATGCTTCATGAGACAGCTTCGGGGGCTGGACAGCCATTTTGCCCTTCCTCTATCACATGGCACTTCCGGGTGTGGAGGAGGCAGTGGGGCCCCACATGAAATGGTGTCATTTGGCCCATGGGCTGCAGGTTGAGAATCCCTGGTTTAGAACCTCAAGTGGATGGAGGATGTCTCTACCTTCCTTGCCCTGTTTACTAAACAAACACACATTTCTTTGTATGGAAAAGATATATATTGCATTCTGTACTTGGATCATGACATCGGGCGAAGGATGACTCAGTCAAAAATTGCTCCTTGAAGAATACTGTTTGTAACATATGGAAGAAAATCTCCATTGGGTGAGATCAAAAGCCTTTTTGTGCATATCCTCCATAAGACTTTATGAAAAATCTGCAAATGTTATTGGGTGGGGGAGCATTTTCTCATGCCCATAACTCTTCTACAAAATTGGAGTCATCATACTGTCCTTGCTTATGGTCACTGTAAAAACTACTGAGAGAAGAGAGCTATCATTAATAATGATGCTATAACATAATAATAATAATAATAATAATAATAATAATAATAATAATAATAATAATAATAATAATAATAATAATAATAATAATAATAATAATAATAATAATAATAATAATAATAATAATAATAATTCTCCTAAGTATCCATCCTCTGAGAAAGGAATTAGCATGTGCTGTAAAAAATGGACCTGAGGACTAAATCTCTCCGAATATATACAGAATACTTCCCATCTCTGATAAAATGAGTAATGTCACACTCTATAATGTTCTACTGAGCAGTAAATACTACTGAGTTCAATACTGCTTATCTTAAGAAGCTATAGATCAGGCTGTAGTACAAAAGACAAGTGATCCTGAAAGAAAATAACTGACCCACTTCCATTCCCTCTCCTTCCACGAGCCACTTGAAGTTCCCATTCTCTCAGTTCTCAGAATGGCTACTCATTTAGCCTCTTTCATTTCTGCTTCCCTCTATATAGCAGACAGCAGGAATTCAATTTCTCATTCATTTTTTAGAACAGTGATGGTGAACCTATGGCACATGAGCCAGAGTGGTACTCAGAACCCTCTCTGTGGGCACCTGTGTAGCCACGTCAGCACAGAGTTTGCCCTGCCCCTCTGCCCAGCAGCCCAAAGGAAATGCTTCCTCCCTCCCCCAGCACAGACTTTACCCCAGCAGCCCAATGGGAGCACTTCTTCCCTCAGCCTAGCAGCCAAATGGGAGTATTTCCTTGCTCCTCTGTTGCTGCGTTGGCACTTTGTGATAAATAACTGGGTTTTGGGTTGCAGTTTGGGCACTCAGCCTCTAAAAGATTTGCCATCACTACTCTAGAACATAAAGTTTAAGCACCTAGTTCTTCAATATTTAGGACAAAATCTGAAGACTTCCAGCTCTTGAGGCAAATCTTTATTAAGAAGCCTTATTATTCTCCAGGAAGGATACACAGAAAGAGCCCCCTCAAAGATTGTGATCTTTTTGAACCACAATTGGGCATACCCCGGGGAATGGCCACCTTGTGCCAGCTAATATATCACACACTAGGTTGGGTAAAAGGAATGGCAGAATGAATTCACCAAAAGGTGGCTTCATTTTGACAGTTTCTCATCTGGTCTAGACATAGAAGAAGAATTCTCAAGAAGGAATAAGAGAGCTTCCAAGAAGCCTAGTGTCTGCCCTCTAGTGATTGAAATGATGTTGCATGATAGAGATAGATTGTAATTAATTAATTTGTTAATCATACACACATTGCAAGATACACTTACTATAGTTTCAGGTGTCCGGGTTTCACTAGCTTACAGTAATGACAGTCATATAGACTAATTCTCACAGATTCACATCCAGAAGCGTAGCATGGAGGGGCGGGGGGGGGGCAGATGGTCCCAGGCAGCACTTTTCAGGGAGCGGAAAAATGTCCCCACCGCTTTGGCCTCCCTCTGCCTGGGCTTAGGGAGCAGGACTTCCCAGGCAGAAGGCGGGCCTTTTGCTGTGCCGGTGGCCAGGCCGCCCCCTCTTTATCTCCTGCTGGCCGTGGCTGCCCTTGCTCTGCCTCCTCTGCCGCCTCCCTCTGATGGGCACCCCGCACACGTGTGTGCTGCTCACCTCCGCCCTCCCACCCACCCAGCTAGCCGTCAGGGGCTCTCCCTGCCCTCCCAGGACTTGCATAGAGTTGGGGAAGTGGGGGGAAGGTGAGGCTAGCCACCTGCCTGCCTACCTGCTTCCCCCGTCCCGCCCTCTTGGCTTCCCTCCTTCTCATCCCTCCCACCTGTCACTTTGGCTCTGGAGTTGCTCCGGATTCGTCTGCTGGCCTTGGCGAGACCCCAAAACGCCCTCCTTCTCAGTCGCCGCCCAGGGGAACGGCGGGCAGGCAGGGCTCTATGTGAGGTCCAGCCCTGGGGGCATTGGAAAAGGCAACAAAGGGTTAACTGGGTGGGGGCAGCAGTGGCGAGCTTAGATGGAGGGGGCGGTGAGTTTGGTCTTCGCCCCGAGCGGCGGAAGCCCGCACGACGCCACTGTACACACCCTCTCTATTATTCTATACACATATATACACACCCTCTCTATTATTCTATACAGAAGCCATCTTGGATTTGAATGTATTGGAAAGGCAGGAGAAATGATTTACTCATGTAAATAAATCACAGACCTCTGGTTAAAAAATTCATTTCTTCGCTGTAGCCCTGCTCAAATGTTTAACTAACAATTTACACTAATATGTTGGCTGTGAGTAGACTATGCTGCATGCCTTTTATTCCTGATCTCTCGCTCTCTCCTATCTCACCAGTTGGCATACAGGAAGAGTAGAAGGCCTGACCAGTGGTTCTGAGTTACTGAAATATCTCATGGCTTCATTCAGCTCTTCAGGACATCCCATTTTTGTGTCAGCTGCACAGTGTCTTTCAGCTAGTCTGCCACAATGTACATGAATGAGCACTGTATAGTTATTGACATGATCACAAAGACAAATGCTGGCAGAATGATAATCTAGTGGGAGGAGTATCATCAACTTTTACTGAATCACACTTTTGAATAACAAGCCACTTACAAGAAGGAAAGGCTGCATATTTGGACACACTAATCAATTGTTGCCACAGTACAGAAATATTCTCCTAATAGGTATAACAAATCAACAGTACCACAGTTGCATTTTTTGTATTTCCACTTCAAACAGTAAATCCAACTGAATTTACCTAATACTTCAATAATCCAATTATAACAGTTTGCTAGCACAAATCACGGGCACATAATCACCAAAGACTCTTAAATTGGGACTGTGTCGAGCTAGTCTCCAAAGATTCCCTTCAATCTCTGTCAGGAGACAAACTCCTCAAAGTTGAGGATTCCTCTTTGGATTCCCTTCAATCTCTGTCAGGAGACAGACTCCTCAAAGTTGAGGATTCCTCTTTGGATTTCCTGCCATGAACCTTTTTCAGTTAGCAAAAATTGACTCACAAATGCTACCTTTCAAAAGTAACCTGCTACATGCCAGAAAAATCTAGGCCAGGACTGGTAGAATAGCTTCAAGTTGATGTTGCAATAGCTGAGTAAAATCATACAGGTAGTATATTTCTGTCTTCTCAAAGGTACATTTTGCCTTGACACAAAAATGTAAAAGAAATGTTAAATTTGATGACACAATGTAATGACCTCAGCCCATTTTGTACAAAACAGCATGCAGTCCAAAACACAAATAGTTCATGTTAGTCAACACAGCATGATTTAGTATGCATAAGTGGAGCTTCATTTATCTTTTCGCAGTGGTATGGCTGCCTTTTACTCCCTCAGACCATAAATTTAAACCTAACGATGACATTTCTGGCACATCAATCAACTTCCATAATTGTCTGCATGTAGTATTTATCCAACAGATCAAGGGGACTATCCTTCAAAGATGATATGCTTTTTGAAAAATTCACAATTAGATCATTAATATGTCAGTAAAGTTATTTTCCTCAAAATAATGGGAAAATAAATTATGAATGAGATTTACATTGGCACAAATCTGTTAGTAAGGAACAACCGATTCCTTTAGAAAACCCATATGGAACAACAACCTTGGTTTCAACCTGTTTCCTAGGGAAGTTGTGCATTAGAATAGACTTTCTGGTAAATTCAGGTATTGCAAGAATTCAGAAGAGAACATTTACCAGGAGTGAAAGGGACCAGGGGTGAGAGGTACTCAAACTCTTTGTTATTTAGATACCTGGCTTGTTGAGAGACAGGGCTTGGTTGCCTTGGGACCATTATGTGGGCTTTTCTGATGCCTATATCTTGGACTGTGCTGCCTGTCTGGTTTGTCTGCTGGACCTAAAGAAGAGAAAACAAGGGAAGCTGTCAATGTAGCAGAGAAAGAACCCTCTCCAATGTTATAGGCCAGACAGGCTTTGCTTGCATTTTTTAACTCTCTCTCTCCTATTATTTTTTCCTATGTGGGGAGAAGGTGCTTTCTCTGTTTGACTGATTTTTTTCAATTGTTATTTGATTCAGGGTGTATCTCCCTGTTTGGTTGTTTCTTGTTTTTAATTTTTGGGCGCTTTATTGCTTTTGGAATTGCCAGGATATTCTTCTTTCATGTCCAGATTAAACTTTGAACTGCCAAAATGAAGCCACCTTCTTGGCTATGTTGTGGGTCAAAATCTCACACCAGATCAAACCAAAGGTTGGGGATGAGTGAAGTATTTTTGTTTTTCTGATGATAATTTTTCTTTATCGTGTATTACTTTCTGCTTCTGGAGTAGATGGATCCTCTGTTGCCTTGCCTCTCTTCTTTTTAAAAGTAGATTGAAGGGTTCTGTAGGCCATTTTTCTTCCAAAGGGAAGGACAAAACAAAAGAACCTGAAAGGTTTGGCGTAAACAGTGGTGGGATTCAGCAGGTTCACCCCAGTTTGCCAGAACCAGTAGCAGAAATTCTGGCTGGTCCCGCCCATCCAAGACTTGAAATAAAGTAGTCCTAATTCGGGTGCAACACAGGGCTTTCACTTGGCCATGCCCACTATACTATGCCCACAGAGTAAGTAGTAACAATTTTGAATCCCACCACTTGGCATACATTAAACATGGAAAATGAAAGGGAACCTGAAATGAAATGAATCCCAAAATAATTCACATAAACCCATGGAGTCTGAATGAGAGTTGCTCTTCTTTTGGGACCATTAGCCACAGCATGCTAGTCATCTGGTTTGTACATACAGTATTGCCATACTTTAACTGTACTCAGTTATCTTGAGAAGGCAACGAAGGCATCTTGCAGCTGAAAAGCTGGCCAGTGAACAGGAGGAACATAGTGTCCTCACTAATAGTACCTTTTGGGAAGGTTTGGGGACTAAGGCTGAGATTGCCCCTACCATTAAAGTGCCAGAAGAGGACAGCCTTGTGCATTTGCCCAAGAAAAAGACACTGGCTAAGCAGATTCAGGCAGAAGCAACATCAGTTTCTCAAGGTCTCTTGATCATTAATCCAGAACAACTGGCAGAGGCATGCTGAGAGCTACAAATTCTGTGAGTTATGTTACTTATTTTATGGGAGACAACTTTTCAACAACCTGTCACTTATGTCTGTCTTTGCCTTGCCTGGGCTCCTCAGGACAATTTATCCCCCAGGCTGTCTGGGGACCTGTAGCCTGCCTTCCTCTGTGATTTAAGATGACAGATCAATCACACTAGAGTTTACAGCTTGACCTATGGACACTGGCATCCACTCTTTTGGAACATGAACTGGCAGAGACATTAGAGCGCAACACTTGCTGACCACAAACATGGGTGCTACTAATTTGCAGTTCTGAGTTCATATTAATAAAAGTGTCTGTACTCTAATCCTACTATCAGTGTTGTGCCTCTTTATTTTGTGTTCCACTTGCAGTGGAGGCAAAAAGGAAAGGGATTGCATGAGACTATTATTATATGACTTTTTTTAAAAAAAACTACTAAATTCTGCATCAAGAAATTACACTGGTTGGCTAGCCTGTTATATATCTTTGCAGTGGTCAAAAGATATATTGAGGCCTGGTGTGATCAGAGTGTCAGCTGAGGTAAATCCTCCTTCCTTCATCCTTTGATGAGGTTTCCTCAAAGAATAATGGTGGGAATTCCTGCAGTCAGCCGTGGGAAACAATGATTCTCGGCCTATAGGCTATGTAACATGGTGGTTGGGTCTGTGTGTTCAATTTTGCCTGGTATTGGAGCAAAACTGTCCAATGTTGCCTCATTGTATTTTCTCTATACTCCAACTTGCTCTAAGAGGAAAGATCCCTGGGAAGAGAAAGACTTCATGGCTGAAGAACCTGAAAGACTGGTGTGGGATGTCCTCGGAAGAACTGTTCTGAGGAGTTAAGAACAAGAAGACTATTGCCATGATGATAGCCAATATCCAGAACAGATACAGCATCTGAAGAAGATTTTAATATTGTATTTGTATGCATTTTAGTTTATAGTTTTTAATTCCATATGCTGCCTAACTAACTTTTGGTTAGGAGACAACCTATAAATAATAGTAGTGGCTATTTGGGCATAAAGATACCCTGGGCAATAAAAATCAGGAGACTAATGTTATGCCTTGTTTTAACTTCACTTTCATTATTATGCTTATACAGTATACTGTTATAACACTGAGATTTAGTCAACATTCTTTTATAAAACCATCTTGACTCTACTTTCCTATTGATTTATTTTCACAATACTGGTGTGTATAAGTCGGGCTAAGAGAAAGTGACATTTTCGAACTAAGTTGCATGCCTCAGTGGAGACTAGAACTTGGACTCCTCCATCCAATGCATCATACATTAAGGGTTATGCATTGATGTGAACAATGGCTTGCCAGTGTGCCTGAGAACTTGAGAAATAACTTATTATAAAGTATAGCAAATTTGAAAACAAAGAAGGAAAATATTTTGTAGTATCTTCCAGGAAACCTTGGAGATGTAAGTCTCTGTAATGAAGAACCAGTTCCATACTCATCCCAGGACTGAGTTCCCATGGCCATAGGAGATTTGAACCCAGCTATTCTGTATCCTAGCCCATCATTTTATCCCCTATACCACACCTTATTAGGCAAACAAAAAAGGCACATGATCCTTCATTGTTTTTCTCCTCCTTGTCCCATCATACATATGAAAATCACCTCTTCCACAGTGACTTGTATCATCTTCCCAGCACTGTACACTTATTTTGAGTAAACCATATCTCATCATCCATAGGCTGCTGACTGAGTATGTCACTACTTTGCTGTTCATTGCTCTGTCTTGATCCTGATGCCCCCCTAAACATCAATATTCCTTCTTTCTGCAAAGGAAAACAATTAGGACTGGAACACCAGAAGACAAAAGGAAAAAAGGAACACAGAGGCAATCTTACTTTTCAGTCAGCATGGTTAAGAATATGAAAACTGGTTAATTTAATTTTTCCTGATTTTAAAAAGTAATTTAAAGCAGTTTAATAAATTCTTCAAACAGGAACTGAAATGGATTTATTCCTCATTTACAATGGCCAAAGTCAATTAAAACTGAAAAGATAATGTGGAAGATTCCCATCAAGGACAATGCTGAATCTGAGGTCTGTCATATATATGATGGCAGGAGATAAAAAGGTGACAACTCTAATCCAGCCTTAAAATGGTTGAATATGTAAGACTTGAAACAGAGAATTCTAAGAGTTAAGCAATCCGTATTAAGATAAATATTTTTTTTGCTTACAATCTCTGTTATCCCATACATGTGTGTGTGTGTTTGTGTGTGCGTGCTCAACTTTTTGCTAATAGCCATTGGTCTGTTCAAAGATTCAGTCACACACAAGGCATATTAAGTGTCTGGAAAATGTGTTCCTTCAATAACCCTCTAGGGACAGTTGATGGCATTTTATTTAATTCACATTGGCATAGCATATACAACTCAGTTAAGTATAGGGGAAAATTCCTCTGTTGCTGTGGCCTAATTACATTATCAGATATTAAGCAGAAATCATAAAACACAAAATGGAAATTAAACTTCCAGTGGTCACTTTGAAAGTTTTATGTGCATTGATACAAGGTATAAATAGAGAATTAAGATATCAGGAATGCCTTCAACATGTGTTATTTCCATAAATAAATTAAACAAGATAAAACTTAAGACTACAGTCAGGCAATTTTGTTGCTTCTAAAAATATAGGAGTGTTAGGTTCACCAGAGATTGATGGGTGAGTTAGGTGACATGAGGTATAGGTCAAGAGGTGGATCTTTCTTTTAGATTAAGAAAAAAACCAGTAGAAAGGACTCTGCTTATCTAGGGTAGAGATGAGAAGAGCAATTTGTAGTGCTTTAGATGACACTGGACCATAGACTATAAGTCCAGAATCTCCTCAAGGGCTATAAAACTTTCAGATAGCCACCATAGCCAATGGAGCAGAATGTTTGGAGTTGTAGTCCAACCAAATCTCAAAGGCTGCACTATAGACATCCTAATCTAAAGGTTATAGTGATAGACATTTTCAAACTTTCCTGCCAAGGAGAAATCTGGCCCTTAAAGTTCAGTCTAATAAAACTGTATCCTTATCAGAAAGCAGGAAATCACCATGTGCAAGAAGATACCTCTAGAGAATATGTCAAGGGGCATAACCTTCAGGTCAATGAATACACAACACATTTTTGTGTCTGACGAAGTGAACTTAATCCATGAAAGCTAACATTAAAATACAGGAGTTAGTCTTTAAGGTGCCACAGCGGTTTGTTGCTTTATTTTGTTTTGTTTGCTCTTTGATATGCTTATACAGACTAACATGGCTACCACTTCAAAAATTTCTACAATACAAATTATTTTATCATAGAAAGCAGCATGGATTTTTGTTATTTTCTAACTGAAATATTTTAAATGAAATGTCTGAAATGTTTTCAAAAAGAAAAAAGTGTGGAGAAGTCTTTCTACAAAGAATATAATACATTACTGGAAATGACAGTGATATACAACTTCACATAGCTCAGACATTGTAGCCTAATATGCACATTAAAAATGCCAATGCATACCCTGGGCAGCAGATGGGAGCAGCAGATAGCCTGTGGTGGGTTTGGACTGTGACAGTAGCATTGGCCACAGCGTAGTTGAACGAATAGGCACAATCTTGGCATAACAGTCAGAAAAATGAAAAAGGCAGGAGGTTGAATCAGGTTGAAGCATGGCATAGCTAGAACTATGAGCAAAATGTGCCACGCTCTCTTACTTCAGGGAAACCCAGCAATGGTAGATTGACCTTAATGAAGATAGTTTTTTATACAAATCTAGATTCTTGGTGTAATCAGTGTGGACTGACAATGTTCCCTGCCTGAGAGAACACTCTCTCAGTGGGCACACTAATTAGTGGACAATACAGAAGTCCCACTGTCACCTTAACCAGACCGTACCAAATAAACTCCTAGCCAGTCCAGTAAGACAAGGAATTGATCTCTATTGACTTGCAGGGCTTTTGCATGTATGCTGTATCTCTTCTGTGCCATGACCTTCTTCTAAGGCAGTCTCTCTGGAAAACAGGCCCCTGCCATGCTTGTCAAGAAAGTGTCCCAGAAAGGTTTCTCTTTTGTTGCAGGAGTGAGGGACGTGGACTCTTGAGTACAACCATTAGTAGTCCTGTTTTGAACATTGTGAACATTACTAATTGCTTCCTGCAGTGTGTTACCACTCAGCACTAGCCACACCGTATTCAGTAGCTACTGCATGTGATGGAAAGTTTGATGGCATTGTGGCCACCCACCTCCCATTGCTGCTGCTTGATATCCATTGCTTGCTGTTTAATTTGGTGTCCAAAAGAATTGCTAGAATATACTCCTCTCTTTCACAAGGACAGAAACCTGTAGTGGAGAAGGTTTTAGCTTGCTGGCCAGGGCTCCCTCTTCAGGCCAGAGATTTCAACAAAGAGGACATACTAATTTTGGGAAAAATTTTTTTTTTACAAAATTTAAAACTTTGATAACTGTTGCTTGTGATTGCATGGACTGCTTTAAAAATAAATGGGTTGTTTGCACCTGTGTGAACACTCAGATTATGATTGTTTGATTTGATTTATATATCACCCTCTCTTTCTCTCTGTTGCTTAATAGTGCATGGACCACTTCATCTTTAGGCTTCACAATGAGTAATATCTATCTATCTATCTATCTATCTATCTATCTATCTATCTATCTATCTATCTATCTATCTATCTATCTATCAAGATTGTGCTCAAGGTGGAGCCTACAGATTAGGTGGTCCATGCAATAAGAAGCAACAGTTATCATTGTTTTAAATTTTGTAAAAACAACAACAACCCACTATCTTTTCAAAATCAATAAGTCCTTCTTTGTTAACATGATTAGTGAACCTTTGCAAAAGGAGGATATATACAGTGAAACTGCACCGTTCATTAAGAACTGCTCAGGATCTTTCACTGTAATAGCTTTCTACAACATGTCATTGCATTGGTCAGCTACAACCTATAGCTAATGTTTCAGCTGTGCTGCTGTTTGAGATGTAAAGATGAAAAAGCTAACCATGCAAGAAAGAAACAACTTCTCATGACAAAAGGCCATACAAAGAGTGGGAGGAATCCTGCACATATCTATTAAGAAGTAAGCCTCAATGAATTCCCTGGGTCTTACCTCTGAATTAGTGGTAGGGAATTGCCATTTTAAAAAAAATTGTTGACAAATCTGCAGTGTCAAGCACTTTACAAAACCAGCAACAAGAACCCTTGAATGTTTTAAGGTGTAGTGTTTCCCGTTACAACCAGGCAAGCCTCAGCTTTCTCTTAACCTCTTTAGATTTATAAATGGCATTTATAGTATGCAATGTCCTCTTATAGATTAAATTAATGTTATTGTAAAGAGGTTTAATACTCATGGATATTTATGGCTCATGTTGAGAAAGAAGCTGTATTCAGTTATGATGATTAATATAATTTCCCCAAGTTCCCATGGATGAAATTGCCACCATGTGCATATTTTCAGCACAAAACAGATAACCATAATTCTCAAAAAAAGGCAGCCATGATTGTGTTACTGATGCACCATTTGGAATTAGCAAATTACTTGTGGAATGGATAAAATATTTTGCTAGATATCATTTTCTGTTCTCTATGCAATTGAAATGTTCTCACACAGGCAATCTATATTACCCTTGTTTCCTCTTAGGCATGAAATCATATGTTTATTTCTTTTAGTTCTTACAATCAGGCACTGATAAAGCAGCCCCCAATGTCCAGATTTAATAACAGTGAGGATTTATATTTGAAAAACTATATTCCAAAACTGATTCTCTGGCCAGAGGCAGTGAGTTTGTCCACAGGTTTTGAAGGTCAGAGAAGGTTACATTAAATCTTGACTTTTTACCTGTTATGCTCAGCTATCATTTAGAATAATACATACAAACATACAAATTGTATCCAACCCATCTGAGGCATCTTCATTTATTTAATTAGACTCAAACAATGTGACAATTAGTTTAACAAATACAGCTCAAAGCTCTAATTTGTCTTTTCAGATTTCAGCTAACTGACTGTTATAGTCAGAGCTTGAATCTGAAGGCTACATAAAAGACAGAGCAAAATAACACAGAATGTGATCTTGAACCAAAGTGAAGTAGTCAAGAAAGCAGGACATCCAGGGAATGCATTTCATTTGGCACACAGTGCTTTACATTTATTTACATCAATGTGCAGAGATGGTGCCTATAAAAATTATCTCCATATAAATCCTTGGGATTTTATTCAAATATTTTCCTGTTATAGCTTCAGGAGATCATTTTGCCCTGGAATCTTCTATTTTTCACCAATGTCTACCACAGAGACAAGGAGGATATTTAGAGACGGCTGGAGTCAGAGGTCTTTTAAACCACATGATTATTTCACATATGTGCCTATGGCACATATATGAATACAACAAATGCTCTTAACACAGTGCTCTTTTGCATGATATCAGGCAGATCTTCTGACCTTGCTGTAAATCTTGCCCTATTGTCCCACTCAGATACCCAGTGAAGAGCACATATGGTGATATTTAGACTAGGCACTGGTACAAAACAACATCACCTAAAACACATGGTGGAATACATGCTGTGGTCAATTTTAATGATATTCAAGTAGTACTGTTAGTAAATATACAACATTGGTAACTCAAACCTAAATAGGAAGTCATATTGACAAATTATATCATTTTTTTGCCATCATAACAGGCCAAGAGAATTTTAAGCATTGAGCTGATGGGTGGAAGGAGAAAACAAGGATGAGTCCCATTGAGGTAAATGATTTATGTCCAAATTAAATGGTCATAGGATTGCATTCTTGTTTATTTATTTATTTATTTATATTTGTTTATTGCCCTCCTCCTCAAAGGGAGCCAGGGTGATTTACAACAATTATAAAACCATTTAAAAACTTTAAAAACTTAATCTTAAAAGCTAGAAATTGTAACATAGGCATACTGGGGTCAAACCAACCAATTGACTGGGGAAATTGAACCATCCACTCCCCAGACCAAACCTGCCAGCCAGGTTTTCAGTCCTTTTCTAAAGGGCAGCAACTCCATCTGCTTGTGTATTTCTATTGGGAGGAGGTTCCAGAGGGCTGGAGCGGACACCGAGAAGGCCCTCCTTCTAGTGCCAGAGAGGTGCACCTCTCTGACCGATGGCACAACCAGAGAGCCCCTCCGGTCCGCTCTAGTGGGACGGACAGATGTCCTTGGGACGATGCGGTCTCTTAAGTATCCTGGTCCACTACCATGTAGGGCTTTAAAGGTAATAACCAGCACCTTGAATTGCACCCGGAGGCACACTGGGAGCCAGTGCAGCTCCTTCAGCAGTGGTGAAGCACAGGCGTAATGCCCGCATCCCACCACTACTCGTGCAGCCACATTCTGAACCAGCTGAAGCCTCCGAATGGTCATTGTATTTTGCTACTAAAGCTTGCAAAGATGAATTGATACATAGGTCATTTCTACAGAGACCATGGGCATAATCCAATGAACTATTTCAAGAGACCTCAGGCCCTTGCATACATGCTGGAAGGCTTCTGACTTTATTTCTTTTATCTATATTCTTGGAATAGCAGGTCCTTGTTGCATATTGTAAACTGCTTTTATGCCAAGTTTTCAAGACCAATATATGTTGAGGGAAAGAATGCCAGTGATCCCTAAATATTGACACCTGAAGCCCTAGTTTTCTGTAACGCCTTCAGGAGGGATATGAAAGAGTAAGGAACAAGAATGGACACTGTTGAAGACCTCCTCCTCCTCCTTCTTCTCCAGGTGCCGTATCCATTCCAGATACAGTAAAACTTCATATAACACTAAAACCTGGTTCCACAAGTCTTGGTGTTATATGATTTTTAGTGTTATCTGATGCATGTTAAAATCCTATGGGATCCATAGAGATACATTGTAACCACACAGGCTTTAGCGGTTGTTATCTGAAGCATCCCATAGGATCTTAATGTTATCTGATGCAATTCTTCCCCCCAGATTTCTTAATGTTATGCGATTTTAGTGTTATTCGATACTAATGTTATATGAGGTATTACTGTATTGGCTATCATCATGGTGATAGAATAACAATTTCATGTCACAAATAATTCTGGGTTGAAAGGATTTTTGCAGGAGAAACTCAACTCAGGGGATGTCCAAAAGAGGCTCCTTTCATGTCCCCAAGAGCTGGGACAGAGACGGGTGCTCAATCCTTCCTGCAATACTTTGGTCTCGAACTGCTGACTTGCCACTGCAGCCCCATATCATGGTGATAGTCTTACTGTTCTTAACTCCTCGGAACAGTTCCTCCAAGGACATGCCTCACCAGTCTCTCAGGTTATTCAGCCATGAAGTCCGTCTACATCCAGGGCCTCTCTTCCCAGGGATCTTTCCTTGCAG
The DNA here is from genome assembly GCA_030440675.1 of Furcifer pardalis. Lineage (NCBI taxonomy): Eukaryota > Metazoa > Chordata > Lepidosauria > Squamata > Chamaeleonidae > Furcifer > Furcifer pardalis. The sequence continues at coordinate 133,083,189 of CP126894.1, forward strand.
AGTGAGTTGGAGTACTCTATACTTTATATTGTTCCTCATGATATGACCATATGCTTATTGGTCTTAAAGAGTTCTTGTTCTTTATCCATTTGATGCAATACTTCTACACTAGTCACATGGTCAACCCATGATATCCTTAGCAGCCGTCTGTACATCCACATTTCAAAAGCTTTGATTCTCTTTTCAGATGCTTTAGTCAATGTCCAACCTTTGACTCCATATAGCAACACTGGGAATACGTAACATCTCACTATTTGTATCTTTGTAATGAGAGTTAGATCTATTTGTATTTTAATCTCTACCTCGAGATCCCAATTTTCATTTATCATACTCCTCGAATAGATAATTTTATCCACTCTTGTGTTCCTGTCATTAGCTTGCCCTGAGTTGGTGTTCAACTTATAACCAGATATTTCATCTTCTTGGTGTTGAAATCCAAACCATATTCTGCACTTGAAGCTCTAACTCAATTCAGCATTAACTGAAGATTTGCAACAACACTGGTGTTATCAGCATATTGGATGTTATTCAGGTACAGTATTCCCCATTAATTTTAATGCCCATGTTAAAATCTGATAGTGCTTCTGGAAAAAATACTCTCTGGATATATATTGAACAGTGTTGGGGACAGCAAACAGCTTTGTTGCACATCTCTGCGAATTTGAACCTGCTGTTCTTCAACTCTGAACTTGCGTTGTCTGATTCCAATAAGGGTTAGTGAGGATTCTGATATCTTTATCATCTGCACCTACAATAAAACCCCGATTTATGTATGTCTCTACTTTATGTAAAATTTGACTTACATAAGGGTTTTTTTTTTAAATCACACCCCGATTTATGCAAAAAAATCAATTTACATAAGGGGTTTACTGGTGTCTTTAGATTTTAAAATGACGGTGATGCCATTTTAAAATCTAAAATTCCACCCATGCCACCTGCCCTCACCACTGGAAGTTGCAAGAGATCACTTACTGTGGAGGCGGGGGAGGCAGCACTGACAACTGTGACCATGTTTTCCAGAGTCTCTGCTGCTTTTACTGGGACTCTGCAGTTCATTTTTTGGCCGAGGACGCACTTTGGGGGGAACTGCTACATTTCCTTCTTTGTTCTGAGGCTTGTCCGGGGCTCAGTTTGGCTGCGGACATACTTAGGAGGAAAACTGCTCTATTCCCCTCTTCATTTTAAGGCTTCTCTGGGGCTTTGTTTGGCTGGGGATGTGCTTCGGAGGGAAACCGAAGAGCAATGGTCAAGTTTCTTTTTATACCTCCCAAATAAAACCACAAAATTTGTTTCGCCCCTGGCTTTATTTGGAAAACACAACAATGGCCACAGGATTGGAAAAGATCAGTATGTCCCAATCCCAAAAAAGGACAATGCCCAAAAAACTGAAGCCAGGGCAGGTTGAGGACTTCGCCACCCCTCCCCCTGAGCCTCCATAACATATTATATTGTAATGTAATGTATTGTTTGTAAGCCGCCCTAAGTCGCTATGGCAAGTCGGCAGCAATATAAATTTGAACCAATAAATAAATAATAAATAAATATTCAAATTATCGAACAATTGTGCAATTGTTTGATAATGAGCAATGCAGGGATGGATGAATCACAAGTTGGGATCAAAATTGCTTGGAGAAACATCAATAATTTGAGATACGCAGATGATACCACCCTAATGGCAGAAAATGAGGAATACCTAAAGAAGCTCCTGAGTAGGTTGAAAGAGGAGAGTGCAAAAGCTGGCTTGAGACTCAACATCAAGAAAACCAAGAAAATGGCCACAGGTCCTATCAGTCCCTGGAAAATAGATGGGGAAGAAGCAGTGACAAACTTTACTTTCTTAGGATCAAAGATCACTGCAGATGGTAAATGCAGCCATGAAATAAAAAGGCAACTGATTCTTGGGAGACAAACTATGAGAAACCTGGGGAACATAGTTAAAAGTAGAGACATCACCTTGGAAACAAAAATTCGCATAGTCAAAGCAATGGTATTCCTGGTGGTAATTTATGGTTGTGAGAGCAGGATCATAAGGAAAGCTGAGCGCAGAAGAATAGATGTCTTTGAAATGTGGTGTTGGAGGAGAGTTTTGAGAGTCCCCTGGATAGCGAGGAGAACAAATAGGTCGATCTTAGAAGAAATCAACCCTGACTGCTCCTTAGAAAGTCAAATAGTAAAGATGAAGCTAAAGTACTCTGGAAGAGAGAATTTACTTTAGAAAGCCTAGATGCTGGGAAAGATGGAGGGCAAAAGAAGAAGGGGATGGCAGAAAATGAGGTGGCTAAATGGCACTGTAGACGCAATGGTCACATAGTTGGGTGGGTTGAGGAGGATGGTGGAGGACAGAGGTGTCTGGCGAGCAATGGTCCATGGGGTTGCCAAGGGTCACAATTGACTATACACCTGAACAACAAAAAGCTTTATTCGGCCTGAAAAATGCTCATCTTAGGTCATTTGAGGGAAGGGAGATATACCATAACTTCCCTCCAATGTACCAGAGTGAAAAATACTACTCCTGAAAGTCTCTGGAGGCAGCAAAAATTCCCAGAGAGCTGCATACAGACCTCGGGTCACATGATGATGCCTACCCATGCCCTATAACCTGAGGGCTAGTAGGATCTTTAGATTGCCTCTAGTGACAGCAGCTAGTAACTCGAGAGCTACAGCTGCAGGCTAGCTACAACAGATATCTTTCTCCTTTGCTTTGTCACCAGGATCATGGCTACTAGGATCCACTGTGATTTCATAATTGTGTCAGAAGCACAGAAAGGTGCTTTCTGGGTTGAAAGGATTTTTGCTGGAGGAACTCTGCTCAGGGGATAGCCAAATGAGGCTCCTTCCATGTCCCCAAGACCTTTTCCCCACTGAAATGGTCCCTATTTATCTACTTATAATTTTTTGCTTTCAAACTGCTACTTGGGTCTTCAGCTGTTGACTTGCCAACCTTCCAACTAACAAGGCAAGCTTCTTAACCATGGAGCCACTGCAATCCCCCTATCCAGTGTGGTAATGTCTCTCTAAAGCAACTCTAACTGTTGGACATTTTATTATTATTTATTATTATTTATTAGTTCAAATTTATATTGCCGCCCACTCGCCGTAGCAACTCAGGGCGGCTTACAGACAATACATTACATTACATTACAATACAAGCTTTTTTTTTTTTTTTTTTTTGGCAAGCTTATGGGTGGCTGTTTCTTCAGGAGACTGAAACATAGCACCAAGATTGTGCAAACAGTGATAAGCAAATTCTATCCAGTCCACAAGACCATCAACAAGCCCCAACATAAAAAGATTTGTTTGGCATTATGTATGAATTATTGATTCCAATTAACCAAGCATGTATGCAAAATGGGGAAGCAAATGGAACATTGTCTTTGACATCTCTTTGCCACTGTAGCCTTTCATTACTCCAGGTTTTCATGCTTCCCTCTCCTTAATTCTAGCCCTTGTCAACCACCATTACATGTGAGCAACATAAAAACTTAAGGACATACCCTCTGGTTAAAGCAACAGCCAAAAGAATAAGAATGAGACATTCACAGTTCTCCTGTGTGGACAGAATTAATGGCGCTTAATAATTATGCAAAGTGATAACACTTATTATGAGATCACATAAACATGTTTAAATGAACAGTGGCAGTAACCTTTAAAAAGAAAAACAAAAATTACCCAATCCAAATAATGTAGATCTGAACATTTTTACTGGTAAGTCATCTAGAGTATGAAGGTTTTCATGCCCCTCCATCAAAACTATTTGCTCTGTGTTTGTTTTCTCACTTATTCTTCCTCCTACCAAGCTCGGTAATTGATCTCTAATAGTAAAGTCTGAAATTGGTTTCAACAGATCCGAAGCAGGATGAAAACTTGAGTTTCTCCATTTCTTTTTGTATTTTTCCCTGCTTTCTTGCATTTTTCTACAGTGCAAGATCTACTGGTATGGTCCCTAATATCATGTTGATGAATAAACATTTTGGCTGTGACATTTATTTATTTATTTATTTATTTATTTATTTATTTCCTCCCTCCCTAGATTTTGCTGATGGCATTGCTTTGCTCAAGGAAGATGAGCTGAAACTACAAGTGACAACAGCTCTGGATAGAAAAGCAAAGAACATTGGCCCTAGGATAAATGGTAATCCATTGCCATCTTTCTGGAACTGTCGCAACTTCACCAGAACCCCTTTAGCCACATCATTTCAGGGCGATCCAGGATGACCTTCATGGCTACCATAGCAGTCCTGTGACACAAGGCCACACTATACTTCACCCTGTCCTAGCAATCCCATATTTGAACATGTTACCATCTCCCATGGTGAGGAAGTGGGGTTGGACTTTGAGAAGCAGAAAGGTAGAAGGACTGTCGTCCTGATGGATCAGCAAACATGGTTCTCCAGATATTCTTGAACTTAAATTCCCAGAAGCTATGATCAGCAGGTGTACTGATTTGGGCTTCTGTTAGTTGCTGACCCCATGTCAGCAACTAACTGCCTTATAGACCTGTTAACACTTTAGTTACTTTTGGACAGGGTATTACCATTGAAAGGTCTCTGAGGAGAAAATGTTGTGGGGAAAAAGATGGCTTTTATCTTGAGCTCATTGCAAGAAATTTCACATTCAATGAAGAAAGAGGTTAATGTACATGTGCTTTCCTATCCAAAAGATCTCCCAAGTATAGCTGAGATGCAGTATATGCACAACATAAAGCCATTGACATGACTTTATCTACCATTTTGGCCTGTTCTGGGAGAGTCTTCCCATTGAGGGATGCTGTGTATGTGTATATTTTGTCCTTTTATCTAGTTACATTGTTTGAGATCATTAACTGTATGAGGAGTCATATATCTATATTTTACCTTTCTGTCAAATATTTACATGTCATCTTGGGGACCTCACCAAAGAGTTGTTGTGATTGCTTGCCAAGAAGTATCAAGGCTCAACATAATTGTTAGTATTTAAAGTTTTTCCTGTTTATTTCTGCAAATATATGGCATAAACACTGTCAGTTCTGTGTAAACTCTGCAGTATGTATTATTTTTCAAAGCCAATAGTATAGTAAAACCCTCACATTGTTGAAAACTGTATTTTCAGCCAAGCTTTTGTGGTTAGTAATGCCATGTGTGAAAAATCAAGCAACTGCCTTACCATGTAGCAACTTAGCTAACTAATTAGGAACTAACTATAAAAAGCTCCGTTTAGTAGAGGCCTAGTATGAAGTCAAATTAAACAAATGAAATACAAACCAGGACAGGATTTTTTTAAAAGCTTCAGACTAAATTAAGGAACACAAAGATAGAATGAAATATATATCATATAAAATACCAAACATGTACAGTATAATAAAATGTAAGCCACCGTTCAGGGGACAAGGTTTTGAGCGATGTTCAAAAAATTTTTCATTAAAGCTTCCATTTGTTTTGTCATTTGAGAACTATTTAGTCACATTACTTTCCCTGTGGAATTTTTTTTCCAGATGCCAATTGACACAGTCAGAAAATTCATTCCAACTCAAGATAAATCCCTAATTCCTCTGCCAGGAATTTCTCTTACTAAAGACAATTATGGGTCTAGAGGGGGTCTTTCTTTCCTTCTAGAAATGTTGTGCCTTCTAAGAATCCCATGTAAAATTAAATACTTCATTAAACTGACAATCTGCTGAGCCCTGCTCTAGTGTTTTTGTTGCTGTAAAAACTAACCTAATGGGCACTGTAAACTTTTGGGACACAAAGGTGGATGAATCATTCAGATGGATAATGTTGAGGATGGACTCCAATCATGCTCCATTAAAATCAACAGAAGGCCTGCTATGAAGTTCAGCAGAACAATACACACACATAGAATTAGTACTGCCTCCACTACTGGCACTTTCCTCCTCCTCAATACACATATCCAAAGGTTATTGGTTGAAATCCTATTGCTTAGCTTAAGAGAATTCATTAACAGTCTGTTCCTAAGTCCTCACCATGTTTCTTGGGGGCAGAAATGTACACTGCATGCTTGCCCTCCAAGTATTGTAGTAGCTTATTGCCAGCTAGGAAAAGGCTGAATATTACAACTTTTTCTGCAATAAGCAACAGAATTTCAAACATTATTATACTTTCATTTTCTATGAGACCCGAGTCCTTCTGCAGATTCCTTTCTGGCTCTGAAGACGTGAATTTGTATGTTTATTACCTCTTGTGCTATATTATCTCTTAAAAGTATCACTTCTTGGTTATGTTGATCCAAATGATGGACATGGCTATCCTGTGGAAAATTGTGAAAGGAAGTGTCTTAGGTAGCACTTTACCAACCATGCTTATTCAGCAAAACTGTACACAACTATGGACTCCCCTATTACATCAATTTGCATTCATTATTGCAATGCTATTCCAGTGGGCCTAGACAGGTTATATCAGTTATGGTAAACCTCAGCACACCAGGTTTTCTTGAACGTCAATTCCCAGAAGCCCTGATCAGCAGGAGTGCTGACTTGGGTAGCAGGTAATTGAAGTCCAAGAACACCTGGAGTGCCAAGGTTCACTATCACGGGGCTATGTGGTGTTGTTCAACTTTTATGGCATGACCTTGCTATGAATTCCAGGTACTTCCTTCAATACAGTCTACTCAGCAGCTATTGAACACAACAAAACATCGCCAGGTAGCATTGTGGGAAATAGGTTCAGGTGATTGAAAACATGTGAGCTTTGCCACCCTCACCCCTGAAAGCCTGTGTTTAGGCTGATGCAGTAGAAACTATGGATCAGAATGGGGAAGAAAACATGGCAGACCTCAATTATCTTGCAGAAACTATGAACTATTGTTGAAATATTGATCTATTAAAATGCTTGTGAAGAATCCAATATACATTGTGAAGGAAGAGATGTTTCTTCTTTCCTTGAGAACCTTTTATTTGCCATGAAACCAAAACAATAACAGCATGGACCTGTGTCAAAAAGCTTAGCCATCAATTTGATTCACCCACTATGTTCCAGACATAGCATTGTTCCGGATCATAGGAAACCACAACATGCCATATTTTGTAGCATTGGCTATTTCGCCATGTTTTGTCATTTGAACATTCTGATGAAGTGGACTTAATCCATGGAAGCTAACATTAAAATACAGCAGTTAGTCTTCAAGCTGCCACAATATTTTTTTTGTCTTTTTGTTTTGTTTTATTTACTCTCTGATATGCATGCACAGACTAACATGGCTATCACTTCAAAAATCTCATCTATTTTGTGTGGAGCCAGACACTTAGTTGAATAAAAAGCATTTTGGATGCCCTTAATCCTCCATAACAGTTTCTGAAGGAGTAGCACTATAAATCTGTTGTATCAAAAGCAAGTAAAATCACTCCTCAGCACGGGGCTGATTATAATGGCAATTTCCTTTTGAGTTTTTTTTTCTTATATGTTCAAAGATGCAAACTGCCTATAATAGCCGTGGTTCCAGGCATTCAATGAATGTGGTACCCTTTAAGGTAAATTAAGACTTAAATGTTTTGTTTGGTAGGGGTTGTGCACCACCTCTAGTTGTCCTTTCATATGTTGCTTTTCTTCCCTCTGAAAACAACAGTTTTCCATGGAAGAAGACACTTTGTTTCTCTCTCTCTCTCTTTTGCCTTAAATTTTTGAGAAACTTCTCCACTGAGGCACCACTGATGGCTTGAATGCTTGCCTTACTTCAACGAGTTCGGCAAGGAGTATGTGCTCTTTATTTTACATAAGTGTGTCAGGGAGGTGGGGGTAGGAAACTGGAAGGAGCCCAAAAGTCCAGGAAAACACATAGAGAGATACTAATTGGGCACCCTATTGCAGTGAGGCAAGACAGAAGCCTCACCTCATTACATGCTTGTGCCTCTTTTGTTTCACGTCTCCTCCAGCAAATAGCTTATATTAAACAAAGGGAGGAAATTGTCCCTTTGATAAACTTTCATGGAGAAGGAAGGGCAAAATAAATATCCTCCACACTTTCACTTAGGGTAAATTTTATGGGGAATGATACAACTGAAGCTAAATGCATTCACACTCATGGATAAATGAGCCTAGTGTGCCCTTACTGAGCATAGTATCCATTGCTGTACAACATTGTAGCCAAGGGCTAAATAGTAAAAAGCAGTGCTTGGACAGGGCAATCAGTTACTTCTTTCCCAACTTTGTTAGTAATTTGTGCACAGAAAATTGAACAACAGCTTTGTCTCATTTCACGTTGTTGTTGTTCAGTCCCATAGTTGATTCCGACCCTTTGCGACCCCATGGACCACTGCACGCCAAGCACCCCTATCCTCCACCATCCTCCGCAGCCCATGCATATATTTTTCAGACAAGTGGACCACTGCATGTTCTTCATCAGCCAGGTGCAAAACATTTAAAAATCAAAAGCTTAGCAAATAGTAACATTGTGTTTTTTCTCTCTGATGCATACCTGACATCCGCCGTGGTGGGAAATCAACTAATTCAAATTTCATTGCAAAACAAACATAATCTCCATCTTTTGAATCATGGCTGACATTGTGGAAAAGGGGGGAACAAGCAAAAGCACACAGCAATGGTCCGTCAATCTTTTTGTTTTATTTTTGCTAGACCTGATGCTATTATCAAGGCACATCAAGATGAAATAAACTGACCACAGGCTTACAAATGCCTTGGGAAGGCAAGGGAAAACCGTGAATCAAAAGGTAGCTTTGTTGCATGGCTTCCCCATCTCCTGACTGTCTTATTGACAGGATGACAACAGTCCCACGATGCACCATTATCTACGACCGGCAAACAGACATCAAATGTGAGGGAGCTCTGTCTGTCAGAATAGAAAATGCCGTTCAAAACGTACAAGGCTTGTTACATTTTGTTCTTCCCAGGTTCATCAAAAGCCAGGGTCATACAGAGTATGCACTGCCCGGGAGAAAAAGAGCAAGAGAGTCAGGACAAGATATAGTTGATTCTTCTCTATTTCTTTCCCCTGGAATGGAGACTTTAACTCTGTGGGTGACCAAAATGCTTTGGAAATCAAAGAACAGCTTAGAAATGTATGGGAGTGTGTAGGAGCAAGAAAGCAGGCTGTCAGTAGGGCCACAGTATTTGAAGTAAACAAGTTTAGATCTTTAATTCCATATTTAGATGTCTTTGCTAACAAAGCACAGCTGGTTTGCAAGACCCACTCACATTGTTCTTGCAAAGTATGTCTCATAGCAAACAGCTAATACATTAGGAGTCTGCCTTCTTCAATCACTTGTAACACCTCTGGCTAATTGGAGGGCAAAATATATTTGCAAGAGTTTTGAATATCTGCAACTATATTGTGTAAATATCACTCCAACCTCTCCAATACACTAAAAAAATCAGTTTAGGAGGAGTAAAAGATCTCAACCAGGACTTTTAGAAGGGGTTTAAAAAAAAAAAAGAAAGAAAAGCCAATCGTTTGTCAGGGGAAGGGAAAGCAATACAAATAAATCAAATTGCATAAAAATAATAGAATAGAGGGCCAGTGCCAGAATACAGGAGTAAATTTACGATAAAAGCATTATAAAGATTGGAATCCTTTATTCATGTAATGTTTGTATAACTTGCTGTAGCTAATTGACATGCCAGGTTACATCTGAGTTGTTATATTGAGCACATATGCAAGTACAAAACTAGCACCTGATCAATTAGAAGTGGCAGATTACATAGATTTTAAGGCAACACCAACAGGATTCTGTCCAATATCTATATATGGTTGTTACAGGTGATTCATTCTTTATTTGCTCCTCCTCCATTATGTATACAGTAATACCTTGGATAACGTTTACCTTGGATAACGCTAAAATCACATAATGTTAAGCAATCTGGGGAGGAGAATTGGATCGAATAACGTTAAGATCCTATGGGATGGATCGGATAACAACCGCTAAAGCCTGTGTGGTTACAATGTATCTCTATGGAGCTTTAACGTTATCTGATCCATCCCATAGGATTTTAACATGAATCAGATAACACTAAAAATCGGATAACACCAAGACTTGTGGAACCAAGTCTTAGCATTATCCGAGGTATTACTGTACTCTGTAATAGATTTTTAAAAATACAAATATGAATGTGTATCTTTTCATAATACTGTACTGGAAAATACATAGTAATGGTTTATCAGATTGTTTCAAGTGGGCCAGCCATTGGCGAGAGAGGAACACTTAAGCCCCAGTTTAGAAATTGCTGTTCAAATAAATGAGTAACAAAAGGAATTTGTATTTGATGGGATGCAAAAAATCCTCAGTCTCTGGTTGTTTTCCTCCAAATCCCATCAACATTCATCCTTCATTCATATCAGATAACAGACTTTAATTTCCTCCATCAATAAGGAAGCTTGTACACGTTTTCTGTATGCATGTATATCACAAAATCTCAGGATCTTAGTGACTGGGATGTAGGGCGCAATTAACCAACCCGTTTTTGTGGAAACTCACCTTTACTAAATTCCCTATCTGCACCACCTGCCAATTGTGACCTTTTTAAAGTTAACCACACCATTAATTACCAACAGCATAGGATAGCTGAAAAAACACCCACTGAGCTTCAGCCACTCAGCTAGTGAGCCAAAAAATCCCTCTGGCCTAAAAACAACTAGCTAGACATATGTTGAGAAAGAGGGTAGGTGGGTGGGCCATTCATGCTTGGCAAAGAGGCCATTAGGAGGGGGCAAATTTAAGGGTCCCATCGTTCCTCAGCTCTATTGCCATTTGGAAGATCTCTATTGGATCCCTCCAAGTTGTCCCACTTCTGGAGGGAGGGAGGGAAAGCTCAGCCTGACTAGGCAGCTTCACGCCCAGTCTTGTGCTGAATTGATTACAATTTGTATTTTCGACTTATATGCCGCCCCACTCGCAGAGCGACTCTGGGCGGCTTACAGAAGAAACAATTGCAATTACATACCATATTCCATAGCATAAAAATAATTACAGATAAGTTACAAATATCACATATATCTACAATAGCAATTGCAATTACAAAACATCAAGACATCCTAAGGAATAAAGCAAAAATACTATAATATAAATAATTACAGAATCAAAATTCAATAAGCAACAATAAAAAAGCAACAACCAAAAATTCAAAATATCAGTCCTGTTTACACAAAGATTACAAAAGAAGAAAACTAAACAATATCAGGACATCGTAAAAAGCATATCAAGACTATTACAAGACAATACATTGAAAATCTCGAAACCCACCCTCTCAGCCCTAGGAGTCCGTTGGGGGCGGAGGCAGGTCTTAAAGCCTCCCGCCCCGAGCAACACCTGTGCGCTGTCTCTCCGGACCAGACCGGACGAGAGCCAGGAGTCCGTTGGGGGCGGAGGCAGGTCTTAAAGCCTCCCGCCCCGAGCAACACCTGTGCGCGGTCTCTCCGGGCCGGACCGGACAAGAGCCGGGAGTCCGTTGGGGGCGGAGGCAGGTCTATGGTTATTTTCTCCAGCTCAACACCTTTTCTCACTCAGTAGGAAATCTTAAAATGTCTGTTCTGTGGTTTGAAGTTTGGCATTCTAGGAGTCGCCTCTACAAAAGGTTTTGCAAAGCATACATCTGGCCTTGGCATCAAGACTCTCTACATTGTGGAGCTTTCTGAAGAAGGCTGGCCTGGATCCGGTGAACTTGAAACCATGAGCTGAGGCTGGGCCAAGGAAGTGCTGTATCTGATTTGGATAGAAGAGCTTAGGTTGAGAAGTACTAGAGAGGTTGTTCTTGTGCAGCTGCACTGGCTCCCAAGTCAGGCATAACTCCAGCATGAGGTCTGGGCTACATATCTCTTCCATTGGGTATTCAGCTAGTCTAAGTCCAGGTTAGTACTAGATTCTCAGGACAGAACCAACATGAGGACTGTTTTGGCGTTCCTGTAATAGTACACATTTCTTATTCTAAAACGATCTTTATTTTTAAACATAGTTGAAGCTGTTACAGCAAGTTATCCCAATATTAGACCTTTGCTGTTAAACCATTTCCATTCTCACTTTTCCACTAAAAATCAAGGTGATGCCTTGGTTAGAACACTGGAGTGGGATATGGAGGAAGTAGGTTCAAGTTTCCCATGAGCCAAATAACCTGACTGGATAGCTTTGGACTATTCATTCTCTCTCAACTTGATTAACTGCCCTGATGTAAACCCAGGTTCTTGCATTACCAAGTTCCTCCAGTTGCATTCCTGGAAACAAATGACAAGAGGAGAGAACTAATGTGTGATTTCCTGACAGCCAAAATGGCTGTGCTGGCTTGTATGAGCCCCATGCATGTGCTGGCCTTTCAGCCTTACTGTCTGTGAGTCATATGCAGATATGTATATCATCGTCCTTGTGCTTGTTTGTTTGTTTAATTGTATTTCTATGCCACTCTCCTCACTAATGACTCAGGGCGGCTAACAACAGTTAAAACATAATCATCAATAAAACTAACAATAAAATACCCACCCATCTCAAGAAAAAAGTTAAGATTAAAAGATTAAAAAGAGGAAAAAAATTAAAATTCACAGATTAAAAACTTACAAGAGAGAGGGGAGGAGTCAAATGAGCCAGCAGGCATGAGTAACTGACTGGCGCGTAACCCATACCTGCCCTGCCAGCCAGCTCTTCACACCCATTCTGAAGGACAGCAACTCTGTCTGGAGATGCAGCTCGGTTGGCAGAAGGTTCCATAGGGCCGAAGCAGACACAGAGAAGGCTCTTCTTCTGGTGCTAGAGATATGGTACGACCAGAGAGCCTCTCCAGTCCACTCTGGTGGGATGGACAGATGTTCTTGTGAGAGAGTAAATGAGTCAGAGCAAGAACACTCTGGGCATGATCCGTGTAAACAAGCTACTGCACAAACTCCACTGAAATGAGTTTTAGAAAAGCACCTGTGACAATAAAAAAGTCTCTAATTTCTAATTGCACTACAGATTATGTAGGCCTGCTCCTGAATAACTTCTGGAGTAGACATCTACCCAAATATCTAGACACAAGTTGTCACCCATCCACCATCCACCCCAGAGACTGAAGCAATGCAAGATAACAGAGGAGAAATCTTTGGTGGGACCCAGAAACTGATGAGAAGTACTAGTATAGAATGTTTTTGTTCAATGTCTGCCTCTTTTATGGTCATCACAAGCCACTTCAATATGCTGAAAATATGTGAAACAAACATAAACACACTTTGAAGTAAGTCCCATTCATCTAGTGTACATATGCATATAGTGGTATTGCCCAAGAGTAAGCTGTGAAGTAATGGTATTCCATACAGCAGTGGTTTCCAACCTTGGGTCCCCAGATATTCTGGCAGCTTTACAGTAAACACATTTTGTTCTACTTTCTGCCAGAATGGTTATTGTTCAATACAACTTTACAATTGACCTGGTGCCCTTATTTAAATAGGACATTATAATTTTACCTGAAATATAGTGACATAATACTGTTTGGCATCAAAACTCACCATCATGGTTTTAGGAGCTGTGGACCACTAACTAATAACAGTTAATACTTTTGACAGTTTGTTCCCATCACCAGATATGCCAAAGTACATTGATGATCCTGTAATCATTTTATATAAGAATTACTGAAACCCAATTATCTGCATTGAGAAATAGTTGAAATTAATGACAACTGCATTGCCCACATGATCATCTCTGAGTGAGCTGCAGATATTTTAAAGCACAACCACGAACAAGGAGAAGCAAGCATTAAAAGAGGGTATTGATTTGCAGTGACTGATGTGAATGGGCTTGATGATTGACTATGAAGTGTAAATCCAGATTGACTGTGAATATAATTTGTTGCAAATAGAACAGACTGAGTATTACTGCAAATGAGTGCAAGGTATTGTTAGGAGGCACTGGATGAATATGAGTAGATAGCTCTGATTATCTCCCTCATAATCTATAAATAAACTGAATTGCAGCAAGTTTTGAAAAATGTATTTAATAAGGAATTTCCACTGCCGAATAAACGAGCAGAGGCCTGACAGCCTGATCTAAAGGAAAATGTATTATTTTACTTAAACATTTGTCTTATGGGACAGCCTGTCTGATAGGATATGGTCATATAGGAAAACACATTTGATAAGAGAAAAACATGTCAAACATTAGAACATGATACTTATTTTTATTTAAAATATATTTAGAACAATAATGTTTATTTATAACTTGGGGTTCTCCCTCTCTCCTGTCTTTAAGGACCTTGGGATAGCTTCCAGTCACATTATATACTCAACATTTAAAATGTAATTTAAAGAAAGAAAAATTATAATTAAACTGTTCATATGCTTTGAAATGTATGTCATATTTAATTATTCCATTTAAAGACAGCTGTAATAATATCATCTCTGTAAAGGAACAGAAGAGCTAGAGAAAGAGTGTTGTATTTGACACTGGCTTCAGTTGAATCAGAGAGACCTGTTCAACCATTAATCAGAGGCCTGTTTAGCTCAGTGTCCACAAGCTTCTTGTGAAATACAATGGAGTAACTCAACAATTCATCTTCCTCATGTTGTTGTCATTGTGACTATTCCAGCTTTGTGTGGGCAGCTATGAACAATGATATTGTCCTTCCTTCAAATGGACTCCAGTATTCTTCAGTCAATGAAATATTCCTTTTCCTATTCATTTTATTTATTTAGTTGGTTTGCTAGTTGCTTCCCTTCTCCTTATAGGGTACCCACAAAAGCTCACAACCAATTAAAACTACATGATAATCATCTCATGGAGGCACAGTAGGGAATCACACTCCTAACCTTAGCAGCCATATTCCTAAACCACTGAGCTATCCAAATAAGGAAACCACCCTAATGAATATATAACATTAGGGTGGGTTTTAACTTAACTAACTTTCACCAATAATATCTACTTTACCTCTCATTTAGCTGGGAAATCTAAGAAGAAATTTGCTGGCTGGAGAAGCAGCAGCAGAAAAAAAAAGTTGTCAACTTTCATCTAACATAGGGGTTGACAACCTACAGCCTGCAGACCGGGGCTGGACCCTGATGCCATTCCATCCGGCCTGTGGAAGCAGATGTGTTTATGACAACTGTAAACACGCCTGTACATGCGCAAACATGCCCATGCATGTGCAAACGTGCCCACACATGTGCAAATACACCTGCTGTGGTTCACGGCAGCATTTGCAACGGGGAAACCACCAACCTGATACTACTCAGGAAGAATCCTAAACTGCAGGGGGACATATTTCCACACAAAAAAAAATCATTTCCTCTTATATAAGCACTCAGATGCCCATGCCTACTTGACCGTTCCACATTACACTCAGATTTTGAATTTAAAAAAGAATCCTAGTTGAAGAATTTCTTTTCCTCCTAGGATTTCCTAAACTATCCATGCTAGCATGGTCAAAGCACATTATACCCATTTCTGTAATAAAAGAAGAAACATCCTAGCTGAAGAAGAAACTGCAGCAGAAGAAAAATTCCTTTCTGCATAGTCTTTTTGTCCATGCCATCCTCCAGTTATATCAACATTCATCTGTTGTTATAATGATTCCAGACAACATCAGCTTGTCTATTCAAGAGAAAATTGGACAACCATCTGTCAGATCTGCTTTGATTTGGATCCCTACATTAAGCAGAGGGTTGGACTCAATGGCCTCATAGGTCCTTCCAATTCAGTTTTTCTGTCATTTCTATAAGCTTTATTAATCCACATTGCTTCTATGGTCCACATGAACAAAAATACTTCAAAGTTGTAAAAGACATCCAGAGGTCTTGCCACTATGGAATAAATGCAGGCAGAAATGCTTAAAAGTACTGTATATGAAAACTAAACAAATTGCAGACAAATGGTAAAGTCAGATTTTAATCCAAAATGCAAGAGCATAAAAATGCAATAATGTACCAAAGAAAAATGTTTTAATTACATTCTAATATTGTGAAGCTTATATCCATAAAAAGGCTTAATCAAAAACAGACAATACATCTTTAAAAAGCATCACTAAATAGTAAAAGCATTATTTATTTATTTATTTATTTATCACATTTATACCCCACCCTCATCCAGAGACTCAGGGTGGCTTACAATTTTAAAAAAACATTGAATACATTAAAAGGTTAAAAAATATAAAAATTTAAAAGGATTAAAACATTAAAAAGATAACAGAGAGAGAGAGGTGGGGGTCAAAAGAGCCAACCAGCCAAATTGACCATCTGGCCCGCACCCCACACATGCCCCACCAGCCATTATATCTTTGATCAATCTTTAATATTTAAGCATACTATTTGAGATCTTACAAATATTTAAAAGGAAAGGCTGTTAACCTTATTCGAAGAGTTAACATACAAGATTAGGAAAGGCTTAATAACAACCCAAGGTTTAGTCAGCAAATTATATCAAATAGTAAATAAAGAAAAAGATGTACAACAAATACTAAGACAAACATGGGAAGAGAATTTGGGAATAAAGATTAAGGAAAACACTTGGAAAAACAAATGGACTCAAGGAATAATGAAGTCACTCTCCATAAGGGAAAAGGAACATAACTGTAAAATTCTGTGGAAGTGGTATATGACCCTGATTTGTGCACATCAAATGAACAAAAGCCTGCCGAAAACCTGTTGGAGATGTGGTAGAGAAATAGGGACTTACCTGCATATGTGGTGGGACTGCCGGTATACAATTAAGTTTTGGCAGCAAATAGAAAAAGAACTGGATAACATTTATTTATTTATTTATATTTAATTGAATTTATATTCTGCCCTACTCGCACAGGCGACTCAGGGTGGATTACAACCAATTAACAAACATACAACACATAGTTAAAAATCTAAAATCAATTTAAAACCATTTAAAATAACATCTCGTTCCTTTAAGTAAAGGAGTAAAGGAAAGGGAGGGTAAATATAAGATGTTAAATAAGCCAGCGGGGAAGAGTCAATAAGTCATCATTACTCCACACCATTCCCGCCAGCCAAGTTTTCATAGCTTTCCTAAAAGCCAATAGCTCCATCTGGAGGCACAACTCCAAAGGCAGGCAGTTCCACAAAGCCGGAGCGAACATGGAGAAGGCCCTCTTTCTAGTGCCAGAGAGTCGAGACTCTCTGGAAGATGGCACAACTAAGGCACCTCTCCGGTCCGCTCTGGTGGGACGGACAGATACCCTTGGGGAGATGGGTCTCTCAAGTATCCTGGCCCACTACCATGTAGGGCTTTAAAGGTAATGACCAGCACCTTAGATTGCACCCGGAGGCAAACATTATGGGAACTAAAGTGAAACTTTGTCCAAAAATAACATTATTGGGAGAAGTAGAAGAAATTAGTATGGATAGGAATAAGAAATAACTGTTACTCATTTTGTTATATGTTGCAAAACAATTAATCGCCAAAGAATGGAAAAATAAGTTTGAGATTAGAAAGGATAGAAGGTATAAGGAGGTCTGGCAATTAGCTTTAAATGATAAGTTAACAACCAAGTTTAAGGTGAAGAAGGGTATAATGAAGCATAATGAATTCTGGGAAATTTGGAAGCCCTAAGTAGAACATGTATTAACGAGTAGTGAAGGGGTGAAGCCGAGCCCAGAATTGTGTAAATTTTGGGAAAGTTGAAAATAATATGTAAGGGTACTGCAAATTCCAATATGTATAGCACAGGGTGGCATTTAGGGGTGTCTTGATAAGGCCTAAAAAGAGGCTGAAGTGTTTAAAAATAATTGAACTGGGAAAGATAAAGTAAGATAGACTGAATGGTTGTTGTTTGTTTGTTTCATTATATGTTATGTATTTGTATTGTTTCTTTATTAAGTAAAAATAATTAAAACTATTTTGAAAAACAAATGTTTAAAAGGCATGAGATTCTTATGCACAAACCAGGTTGATTCACTAAAATATAGACAAAACCAATCCCACAATGTTTGGCTAGAATTAAGTCTGACAACTAATAGTTTTCATGCAGCTGTTCCTAGAATTTATTATATACAGTAAAGTGCCATCCTCTTTCACAATGTTCTCAAATTATCTTCCCTGGATGTTATAGAGCCTTACAGAGTTCAGATTCTGTCGGGTTTGGTTTCTTACCTAGACATGATTTACAAAACCTGTTTGATCTGGTATAAATGTGAAGCACAAGACAGGACGACGTGTTCCCCATTCACGAGAAAATGCAGTGAAAAGATTGTTGGTTAAGAGAACGATTACAGGCTGTTTGTAACAGCCAAACACAACATGACAATTCTAAGTAGTTGTACTGCCTTAGTAAAACCAGGTTGTCTGTTCACCTTATATTACAGCACAAATGCTTAAAATAGCTTTAGGTTATCCAGCTTTATTTAGTCAATGACAGGAGGACTTTTTCTTTTTTGCTGTGGTGGATCAAGGCAACTGCCTCCAGAATTGATCTCATTAGCAAAGTTTCTAAAGGAAAGAAGATTAGGGAAAGTCACTGATTTTCTTGACTTGCGCTGGTATTTCTGTGGCAGCCAAGTACGGCTTCCTCCTCCTTCTAGGCATTGATTTCAGTTTGCATTTTTTGACTGTTGCTCAACCTTTAGGTAATTCTAAGGACAAAAAGGGATAAATGACCACTCGCAATTCTTCTCCCTCTCCATCTCTGTCACCCTCCCTCTTCCTGTATGTGAGTGTGTGAGAGAAAGAGAGTGTGTGTCCGGAGCAGTACCCTCAGGTCATTTCTCTATTTTAAGCATTTTCTAGGATTGTCATAAAATAAATTCAATGTCACAGCATGGAAAAGAGTCAAACTCACCCTAGGGAGGATTTTGATAGTCCTGGTTTAAGACAATGGTGTACAGGAAGGACATGGAGCAAAGACAAACACGATTTTCAATATTTCCAAAGAATTTTAAAAGGTGGGTTAAGTTGTACATTCAGGCAATCCTCTGACCCAATTGACCCCAATATGGGCAAAGTTGCCTCCTAGAGGTGAGTATTTCCTGCTTGCTCAAGATAGGAAAGGTCACGATAAAGGAAACTAGAGCTTGAAATAGCCAACAACCAACATCTCACCAGTAATAATTTTCATTATGAAATGTTAGCAGGAATTAAATCTTTAACATGGTCTGTAATCATATGGTAAACAAAATAACTAAACACATTTTTTTCTTTTTAGAATGACCATGCAATGGTCTAGCTAGGATGTTTCAGGGAATGGATTCAGAGAAAATACACAATGTGAATTTCTTTGAGCCTTTCTCTAGTGGGTGTAGTATTGTAGAACAGAGTAACTATTGCTTTTAGTAAATATAAGAGTACCGAATGGGTTGTTTGTGCCTCTGTGATCAACCTGTTTTAGTTGCTTTGTGTGTGCCTATATGTACATGGCTAGCTTTGCAAAGAATAAAAGACACATAGTCTGTGCACACAGATCTTATGAAAAACACATTGTGCAAATTGCAGAAACCATGGCAAGATAGAAAAAGAAATATTTGCTGTCACAGTCTCACACTGGAATTAAGATCTTTTATAACAGATGGAGATCTGCTATTAAGTTAAAATGGTTCTTGTGATTGGCTGGCTTTGAATCTTTGACATGGGAGAGAAGCCGTTGTCAGCCCACAATTTTGTGAGAAACATTTTTGCCTTCTGTATCCAGATATATTGTGCTGTTTTCCCCCGCCTCTTGACTAGAGTTATTTGAACTCTGTGGTAGAAAAACTGAAGTTGCTCTCTTTGTATGACTCCTGCCTTCAAGTACCTGTTTGCCTCATTATTATGTACTATAAGTCTGTTAATAGAAATATGTACATATTTTTTCATTTTCTCATTTTTGGGAAGAAACTGCAAATATCAGGTTCATTTTACATTTTTCCTTTTTAAATTATATAGTAATAAATACATATAACTAAAATTTATCACTTTAAAAGATATATTTTGTCAGTAGGAAATGTAGGGAAATTATACATAATATGATAAATGTGTCATGATTTGCTTACATTAGGTATCAGCATATCATCCACCTACACCAGCAGTGCTGAGAAACAAGAAGTATATCAGTAACACTTTCTTCAAATCTCTCAAAGAAATTACTGCTTTATGGATTTGTATGGATTTGTATGTTTCTTCATGGAGTTCACATGTTAAGGAAAGTTCAGCAGGGGGTTGTCATTCCCACCTTCTATGTGATACAGTACTAACAAAAGTTGGCTTGAGTATCACCAAAGTGGACTGAAATGAGATATTTTTAGTGTTCTACCCTGGAAATGATCAACTCAGAAGAGATAGAGTGGCTCGAATACCAAGGCAAAATATATCACAGGGAGTTAGGGGCTACAATATAAGGTCTGAATGAATAATATTAATCAGCCTCCATCGAAAACCTGTCAACATAACTACCATTACAACCTGTACTCTATCTACCAATGCTGAAGAAGACAAAACTGAATGCTTTTATGCAAGTACAGTATCCAGGAAAAAATAATCACAAAACAAGACATGCTTATAATCATAGGTGATTGGAATGCAAAAGTAGGAAACAAAGCAGAACCAAAAACTGTTGGAAATTTGGCCTAGGATACAAAAATAAAGGAGAACAACCCATAAAGTTTAGTGAAACAAAAAATCTGTTCATTGTAAATTCATGCTTCAAGCAACTGAACAGATAGTTGTACACATTGACATCACCAAATGTTCAATATAGAAATCATTACACAAATAGAAGCAGGAGAGAGAGACGCAGTGTTTTCTCCGACAAAACAAGATCAGGAGTGGATTGTGGTACTGATCATGAAGTGTTAATATAAAAAAAAGCCAGAAAGGGACACTAAGAGAAGCATAATGCCAAAATACAATTTAAACAACATTCCTGGGGATTTTAAAGTCCACGTAAGGATCATCTTTGTATTACTAAACTAAATTAGCCAGCAACCAGAAGATTTATGGATGGAAATCAGAGATATCATGAAGACAGACTGCAAAAAGACCATTCATGAAGTAAAAAGAAAAGAAAAACCTAGATAGACAATGAAAGAAACATTGTAGAGGACGGACAAGAAGTTTAAAAAAGGTCAGAACCCTAAATGCAGTTTTTCAGTTTCTGTAATGTAGAGACAAAGAACACTATGACAATAACCACTACAAAAAATAGAGAACAAGAAATCTTTTCCAGAAAATCTCAGAAATCAAAGGGTAATTTAAG
Source organism: Furcifer pardalis (assembly GCA_030440675.1). Taxonomy (NCBI): domain Eukaryota; kingdom Metazoa; phylum Chordata; class Lepidosauria; order Squamata; family Chamaeleonidae; genus Furcifer; species Furcifer pardalis. Next base: position 133,104,254 of record CP126894.1, read on the forward strand.
CCTAAATCAGGAATGCTGAAAAACTAACAGGGAAGCACACTATCTGCCAAGGAGAAAATAAAGGAAAGGTGAAAACAGAAGAGAGATAGGGATGACAGACTCATTTCAAGAGGAATTCTATGATAAAGAACTTGCAGTCAAAGAAAGCAAAGCAAATGCTGCTCTGAAAACACTAGGAAGAAATAAATAACCAAGAGTAGATGGAATACTAGTAGAACTATTTCAAATCACAAAGACTCAACCTGTCAAAATCCTAACAAGAATATGCCAAGACAGATAGAACATAAAACAATGGACTACAGACTGGCAATGTTCTATATACATTCCAGTTCCCAAGAAATAAGTTGTTAAGGAGTGCAGTAACCATAAGACCACTGTTTTAATTTTCCATGCAAGTAAAAGAAATATCAAAGTGTTGTTTTTTCCCTTACCAAAGGCTTTTATCTTACAGAGAGCAAGAAATGCCTGATTCTGGATTCTGAAAAGGAAGAAGCACTTAAGATCATGTTGCAAATATCAACTGGCTACTGAAGTGCACCAAAGAATTTCAAAAACTGATCAGTGTATGCTTTATAGATTACAGCAAAATATTTGATTGTGTGATGAAGCTCAATTTCATAGAGAACTCTATACAGTTAGCAAAAATTAGTCCTGGAGCGGGCTGTGGCTCAGATCATGGGCTACTGATCACCCCCTTTATGAATATACAGTGAAGGTGAAGAATAGATTTAAAGGATTAGACTTGACAGACAGAGTGCCTGAAGAAGTATGGATAGAGGTTCATAACATCATACAGGTGCCAGCAATTAGAACCATCCCAAAGAAAAATAAATGTAAAAGAGTGAAGTGGTTGTCTGATGAGGCTCTACAAATAGCTGAAGAAAGAAGGAAAGTAAAAAGCAAAAGTGAAGGAGATAGATTCACCCAACTGAATGCAGATTTCCAGAGAACAGCAAGGAGAGATAAAAAGGCCTTCTTAAATGAACAGTACAAAGTAATAGAGGAAAATAACAGAAGGGGAAGGACCAAAGATTGCTTCAAAAAAATTGGAGAAATTAAGGGAACGTATCAAGCAAAATTGCCATAATAAAGGACTAAAACAGTGGGGACCTAACAGAAGCAGAAGAGATTAGGAAAATATGGAAAGAATACACAGAACTCCTCTACAAAATGGACCTTAATATCCCTGACAACCACAATCGTGTGATCACTGACCTCAAATCAGACATCCTGGAGGGTGAAGTCAAGTGGGACCTAGAAAGTATTCTCAACAACAAAGCTAGTGGAGATTATGGAATTCCAGTTGGGCTATTTAAAGCCCTACAAGTTAATGCAATTAAATCGTTGCACTTAATATGCCATTTTGAAAATGCAGCAGTGGCCACAGGATTGGAAAGCATCAGTTTATGTTCCAATTCCAAAGAAGGGCAATGCCAAAAAATGTTCAAACTATCATACAATTGTATTCATCTCTCACACTAGCAAGGTTATGCTCAAAATCTAGAATTCAGCAGGACATGAATCAAGAACTTCCAGAAGTATAAGCTGCGTTCTGATGAGGCAGGGGAACTAGAAACCAAATTGTCAACATTCACTGGATCATGAAGAGTACATCATGCACTATCCAGGGCTGGGTGAAGCACAAGCCTGAATTAAGATTGCTGGGAGAACTATCAACAACCAGAGATACGCAAATGACACTACCCTAATGGCAGAAAATGAAGAAGACCTAAAGATGGTGAAAGAAGAGAGTGCAAAAGCTGGCTTGAAACTCAACATAAAGCAAAAAAGATCATGACATCCAGCCCCATCACTGCGTGGCAAATAGAAGAAGAAGAAATAGAAGCAATGACAGGCTTTACCTTCTTGGGATGTAAGATCACTGCAGACAGTGATTGCAGCCATGAAATAAAAAATTGTTTACTCCTTGGGAGGCAAGCTATGGCAAACCTAGGGAGCATAATAAAAAGTAGAGACATCACCCTACCAACAAAAGTCCACATAGTTAAACTGATGGTGTTCCCAGTAGTAATGTATGGCTGTGAGAGCGGGACCACAAAGAAAGGTGAGTGCAGTAGAATAGATGCCTTCAAACTGTGGATCTGGATAAGACGTTTGAGAGTCCCCGGGACTGCAAGGAGATCAAATCAGTCAATCATAAAGGAAATCAACCCTGACTGCTCCCTGGGAGGACAAATACTGAAGCTCAAGTACTTTGGCCACCAAATGAGAAGAAAGAACTTGCTGGAGAAGGCCCAGATTCTAGAAAATATTGAAGGCAAAAGGAGAAGGGTCAACAGAGGATAAAATGACTAGATGCAGTGGGCATAGATCTGGCCAAACTCCAAAGGATGGTGGATGACAGAGGAGTCTGGCATGAGTTGGTCCATGGGGTCACAAAGGGTCAGATTCAACTGTATGACTGATCATAAGAAACTATGGGTTGCTCTGAAAGAAATGGGTGGGCCAAGTAATTGATTGCCCTGGTGTATAACCTGTAATGTAGGCAAGAAGCTACTATGAAGACTGAATATAGAAATAATGGCTTTGTATAAGAATGTTATCTGAACTAAATTCAGGTAAATGAGTGAGAATTGATGGTTGAAAAATCTATAATTTATACAGATGAAACCACCTTAGTAGCAGAAAGTAGCAATGACTTGAAATAGCTTTTACTGGAAGTAGAAGAAGAAATTGCCAAAGTAGGATTGCAGCTGAACTTAAAGAAAACAAATATCTTGGGTACAGAATAAAGTTTTTTTCTTCTTAATTTATTGTATTATCAACTGCCTATAGTTCATTATTTAGTTTATTTGTATTGTTTATATCTTTCTTAGTCTATCTGCTTTTAATTGTGTAAACCACCGAGAATAGCTTTTAAACTTGATGGGTAGTATAGAAATTGAATGGATAAATAAATAAATACACAACTTTAATGTTGACGAGGAAGAAATGGAAATAGTGGAAGATTTTGTGTACCTGGATTCAATCATCAATCCAAATGGCAACTGCTGCCAAGAGATCAGAGGAAGGTTGAGATTCAGAAGGGCAGCAATGAAGACATTATAAAAGATCATAAAGTGCAGGGATGTGCCATTGGAGACCAAGACCAAGATAATCCACATTCTTGTAATTCCTAATCGCCATGTATGATTGTAAAAGTTGGGTAGTGAAAAAAGCTGACAAAAGATTGATTCTTTTGAAATATAGAGCTGGAGGGGAGCTTTGCAATATGCTGAGATGCCTGATAGAATAAGTGCTATAGCAAATCAAGCCTGAACTCTCTCTTAAAAATGATTAAGCTGAGGTTTTCATAATTCGGACACATCATGAGAGGATAAGATTCTCTGGAAAAGACAGTAATGTTGGGTAAGGTGGAAGGCAACTGTAAAAAAGGAAGACCAAATAGGAGATGGAAAGAGAAGCAACAGAGTTTTGAGGACTGGACATTTTAGAGATCTCTCATTCAAAGGATTGTCGTAGGTCAGAGGCCACATGATGGCATGTAACAATTACAATGCGTCTATGTGTGTGAAAGAGACAAAGAGGGAGAGTTGTAATCTTATGAGCAGCATTTACTCTGAGCATTGTGGGTTAGATTAAGATTAATTTATAATTAGAGTTAAGATTTATTCATATCAATGGAACTTAAATTGGCTATAGCTTAAGTTCCATTGACTTTTGTGAATAGAGTCTGAATCTAAACACCACTGGGAATAGGAATGTAAATGTAAATTTGAATACAAGATATAAAATGAGAGTATGAAAATGCATGGATATATTAAGGAAAGATGATCTAGAAGAAGTATTTTAGAAGGCTTTTAAAATAACTGTAAATATTGCTATGGAAAATAGAAGAAGAAAAGGCCTATATATGTTACACCCAAATTGTTCTATAGTTGTTATGTCCAGTTGAAGAGCTATGCAACTTTCAAAAGCTATACTTTTTACATGTGCCATCAATATGGGGGGACGGGGACCCTAAACTATGGAATGTCATTTTGTTGCATTTTCTGGTTTGTGCAATTACATAATATTGAGTGTATTCCCTTTAAGGCTTCTGTGGGAAACTTTTCTTCACTCTCACCATGTTAGGTCTCAAAGTCACCAGAGTCAGAGTTCATTTATACTTCAGAATGCTGGCCAGACAATGGCCTCAGGGTTACAAAGTGTATTATGGCAGAACAGAAACACAATTTTCTGGCTTCTGTTCTCTAATTCATTTAATTGGGGATTTTCTTCATTCTTTTGTGTTTGTCCTTTCACATTGAGAAAGTTCCCTTCTATAAAATACATCTTCATTCCCCCAAAGAAACAGAGAAACATTTGTTTGAAGGCATGCATTATTTGCTTTCTCTGTCTTGTTTCCAAGTTGTCATGAAATACTTTGTCATTTGTGAATATCCCTGCCCAAGATTAACTTGAGGAATTATTTTTGCCATTAGTCCAGCCTAAAGAAATGCAGGAAACAAAACAAAATAAAATAGATGCTCATAGGATTATGATTCTTGTTCTCTATATTTCTACAAAGTATGAAAACTTTGAAAGGGACAAATAGAAGAAAGAAGAGATCTAGATGTAGCTAGGAAATTATATGAATTATCTTGGCATTTTTTCCACTGCTAGGCTCAAAGTGACATAGAATAAATAAAAGTATGCTTCCCAATTAAAAGCTTATTTTGAAAAAGACTTATACCCCTGAATCCATAAATGGAAGGAAAGTCTGATCCATTCATCTTACACAGAAGCAACAAGAAGCCTGCAACTTCTGAGGGAATAAGTTTGTTATAGCCTGTTTATTGTCAGGCAGTCTGTCCAGTGCTGGTGATGCACTCAATTTACCTTCCTCTACCTGAGGTGTGCCAGTACCAAACAACCACCACCTTAACTTTCTTCACTATGTTTGGGGCTGTTGTTTAACTTGCAAAAGGGATCCCTTTCCCTGGAATGTCCCTTTTGTCAAAAATAGGCAAACAGCTAGTGTTCCCTTCTGACTTCTGTTTATTGGAGGGACTGTGGTAGCTCAAGTGGTTAAGACGCTGAACTCGCTGACTGGAAGGTCAGAGTTTGATTCCCAGTATTGCATGACAGAGTGAGCTCCCATCTCTGTCCCAGTTCCTGCCAACATAGCAGTTTGAAAGCAAGGATTTGCAAGTAAATAAAGAGGGAGCACATTGGTGGGAAGGTAAAAAGCATTCTGTGCAATCTGGTATTGTGGCATGCCTGCCACATGTCCACGGAAATGTCTGCAGATGCAGATAGCGCTGGCTCTTTGGCTATAAACAGAGATGGTCACTGAACACTAGAGTTGGATACGACTGGATTTCGAGCAAGGGCAACCTTTACTTTTACATTTCACCATCATCAACAGATTTTTTTAAAAAGGGACATTTCAATTTGTTTTTCACCTAAAACATAAGGTGAGTCTGATGGTGTAATAAAATTTACTTTTGCAGTCATGTCAATGCAAATATTATTTTACCTTTCTGATGTCTCTTGCTAGCATGACATCTAGGCTTTCTGAAGAACACTCTGGACAAGTCATGTATCACAGTGTAACTCTAGCAAATAGCTTAAAACAGCCTGTTCTATGCTTATAAAATATCTGATAGAGTTGTTAAGGTGCATAATTTATACAACTCAGATATTTTGAAAATGGAAACGTAACACAGCAGTATCAACTTCAACTTTGTGCTGTAACAAAAAGGACTGGCAAGAAAAATGGTTTCCAGGTTGATGGAAAGAAAAAGAAAGAATCTCTATGACCTTTGTTGATGTTGGAAATTCATAGATGTTGGTACTCAGTGAAGTAGCTTCCTTCAGTCTGCTTGTCTCAGGTAACCTTGGAGAGAGAAGAATGAATTCATTACCAAATTGGAAGTTTATCACTCTCATCTGCCGTTCTCCACTAGCAAGACAGCTGGCTAGGTGATTCAAGTCTTTAGCTGGAGGTATATAGTATTCTAAGGCTGATTGCTATTGCAAAACAAGCTAATCAAGTAGTCCTTTAACCTTATTAACTGTTCTGTCAAGAATAATGCCTCATTGTTACTTCTATAATCTTACAACAAAATGTGATGGTTTAACATAAAAGTATTTTAATCCTAGTGTATCTCTTTATATTACACACATAGTCTGACTGAGACAGATTCTGATTACCTGTCTGTGAGGAAACAGACTGGGTTTGAAAATTATTTTGACTCCTCTGCTATTGTACCTGTCAGATTATTTTAATTAAAAATGTATTGATGCATGACTAAATTGCACATAGTGAAAAACAGACCCCATTTTAATTCTACAGCCATAATAAATGTACAATCCACCATAGGAAGACCATGCAGCTACATTGAGAAGGCATGTCAAGAAATGAAGACATTCTTTATCAGTTCAACCAAATTCAAAATATGGTAGAACTAATAAAAGCAAACAGTGATGTGCCTTTTATAAGCCCTCTTGAAAGTATTAATCTACTTTGAATTTTCTTTAATGAAGTTGTTTCTCTTATCTTCTATAGAAAAATAGAGAAATAATTCACAATGTTCAGAATCCTTTAGGTGGATATGTAAGGTTTCCATCAAGTGTTATGTCTAATTGAAGTCAGTTGATAAGGTGCTGGGATCCGACACAATCATTTGCTTGGTCATGTCCCCAGCTGCACTATCAAGATTTGTCCAGGCACAAATTAGCCACAATAAGCTACAGCAAATCTCACAAAAACTATAGAAAGACCAATAGGATTGGCCATTTTACATCTAATTCATTTAGATCTTTAGCTCACCTAGTTCCTCAGAGTGATTAAGAATACAATTTAAACACAAAGAATTCAGATTAAAATGTATCAAATAGATCTATGTATCTAGATCCAAATGGAGGCTGCAGCCAAGAAATCAAAAGATTGAGATTTAGAAGGGCAACAATCAAGTGTAAGGACATATCAGTGGAGACCAAGGCTAAAATAATCCACACTATTATATTCCCAATTACTATGTACAGGTGTGAACGATAGACAGTGACGAAAGCTGGCAAAAAATGATTAATTGAAGGCAGCTTTGTAGATACAGTACTATAGAGGCCATCAGAAAGACAAAGAAGTCTTTCTAAGTGAGTCTTAGATCAGGCCTGAAGTTTCTCTGGAAGCAAAAATAAGGAAACTGGGGATGTCATACTTTGGACACATCATAAGAAGGTAAGACTTGCTGAAGAAGAAAATAATGCTAATAAAAGTTGATGGCAGTAGAAAAGGAGGAAGGCAAAATATAAGATGGAGTGACTCCATAAAGAAAAATCTCAGACAACTAGAGTAGACCTGTTTAACCAGTGGGGATTGGGTGTATCAACTCTTCCATACATTCTATTGATTCTATTGATTTAATCTAGTTGCAATTTACTATAGTTTTCAGCCAAAATCTGTCATTTGTCTTAAGGAATCTTTCACAGAAAAGTAAACAATATATTTTTGTTTCATGTTAAGGTGTGCAAAGACACTATTCAAAATCTTTACTATGATCAGGCGTACATGTGGAACCTTTGTGCATTCATACCATTGTAGCAAAACAATCTATATAAACCAAGGAATGCTGACAGTCAGCTCTACCATTAGGCAGACAGAGACAACAACCACAGGGAATGGATACTGGGCACAGTAGCATGACTGCTCTCTTTTATCTCTGCCCAATCCCTTTTGCTGGATGACAAAGGTACTGTACGTATGCCACACAGACTTTCCTCCTCCTGAGATAAGGTGCAAAAACTCTTCACCCAGGCAGACAACCATGGCCATAGCTCCAGCCTCAGCTCCACCATGGCTTTGCTTGTCGCATAATTACATTCCCAGTATTGTTTATATAGTTACAGCACTGACCTACAAATTCTCAGAGAAAGATCCAAGTTAGTGCAGAAGACCGAAAAAAGAAAAGCTTCTTAGGACTCTACTAAACATTGTGTTGAGGACGCTAAATGTCTGTATAAATAGGACTCTAGATCTCCACAGTCCTTCTTCCTCCACAACCCCAGGGTATATCAAAACTGAGACAAACCCACCAGAAGTGTTATGTTCATAAAAGAAAAAAGCACCAAGAAGAACTTTGCAATTTATAGTGCACACTTCCTCATTTGTCTCACTTACTAAAAGTAATGAATGTGGGATGGGAAACTTCTGGCAAATTGCTACTCCACAGGATTTTACAGAGAACTGGGCTATTGTGTGATAAACATGGGACTCCATAATTAGTAAATCTGAGGAAACCTGGAAAGCATTAGGAACAGACCAAAGGCCTTTGCCTCTTGAACCACCAAGTCTGCTCCGATTATACACAACTGACTTCACAGATTTCTCCCCCCAAGAAACATGAAACACAGAGAAATTTTTAATATTACTTATCTTACCATTTTTCTTTCAGCATTCTAAGAATTAGAATGCTAAAAAAAATCTTTTTTTAGGCCATATATTTGACTACTTATGTCTGATAGGGGAAACTTGCACTTGACTAGCAAAATTAAAGCAAGAACTCTCAAGACCTAAAGGTTAAAATTAATATTAAAACATTTACGAGAGTGTATGAGCATTCACATGTGTATTATCTCCCTCAGAACTGGCTTTTAAATATATTTAAATCACTTATCTTTAATGTACTCACCAAATACTGGTGTGTGCAGAAAGGATGTGCAAATAGCCTAAAAATAAATGACTAGCTTTTGATTTCAATGTTAAGCTAAGCACATAAGCCAGAAAGCCATTAAAGTACATTATATCTTAGTTCAGAAATGTAAGGTCATAGAATCATCTCTTTGAGCATGTCACTTATAATAACTCATTACTTCCCAGAGCTTACTGCACAGAGCTATCGCCAAACAAATCAAGCAAATATATGTGGGTCATTTCCGGAGTATAAGACGAGCACAACCTAAAAAGTGACACTCATGTGTCATGATATTTTTCTTTAAAATTGTTGCATTGTTGCACGAACATGTATTTTTGAAAACACACAAACATATTTTTAAAAGGTCAAAATAATGGTCAAACTCCGGCCTGCCATTTATGTGTGCTTGAGTTAGATTGTGTAATTTACCATGGCAGATTGTCATGAACTAGAGATACCAGTAACCATTGCATTGCCAAGCATGCACTGGTTGTGTAATTGACATGCACCCTTGTAACATGATTGGATCTTGATTATTAGTAAATCACTAGTTGGATTCTGACCATTAATCTCCATTACACATGAACCAGAATTTCAGATTTAAAGCCCTGGATGTATCAGAATAGATTGGAGTTCAAAATGAACAATGACAAAGTGCTGTTAAAAAACAATTGTTACAGAATAGAGGTTCTAGCTATCATAATGGTTGCACACATTGCTTGTGTGTTACTTCTCACTGTTACTCAGAGATTATAAAAGTCAGAATGAAGATCACTTTTGAATCAACTGATTGTTTTATTATTTGGGATAATTGGTATACAGTACAAATAACTATAGATCATAGTAAAAAAAGTCTGTGTTCAGCCCTATGGAAGAGCCTTGAAAGGAAAAGTCAGGGTGATCTCTTGATTTAAACTTGGCACCAACATTGCCCTAAAAGGAAAGGAAAATAATCCATACCTGTCATACTGTATTTCTTCCACCCACAACTTGCTTGTCTGCCATGTGAATTAGATAAAAGAAATAACTAGAAGGGTAAACCAGAATATACCCTCTTGCCAAATTCAATATGGATTTGAAGTAAATAATTTCCTTCACTTGTGGTTATAATGCAAAAGGAAGAAGAAAAGTAGAAAAGACCTACAAAGCAGAACGGAGCTCTTCTTAAGCCATATAAACATGGCTGTTGCAATCTTTTTGCTAATATATTTCGCATTTATCCTGTCAGGATAGCTTCTTTGAAATATGATGTATTTTTCCTATTCCATGTCTAAATTTACTACTGTTTGTGTAACTGAATCACCCAACAGTTACCTGAAACTTTCTGAAGTTTGTTGTGCAACTCAAATGACTACAAGTTAAAGCCACTCAATTAATGGTGTGCAGTGCTGCCTTTTTGGATATGCCACTTAGAAAGCAAATACTGTAACGAGAAATTGCTCAGGATAGCAAGCCAAACCACAGGTTTACACCATTCTCTCTCCAAACCATAAGATTTTTAACCACTCAAGTCACATCAACACAGTCAATGTTGTCATCATCAGGCTTTAGTGACATGACCATTTGTTGTTGTTCAGTCGCACAATCAATTCCGACCCCATGGACCATTGCATGCCAGGTACCCCAATCCTCCACCATCCTCCTCAACCCGGCCAACTCTGTACTCATTGCGTCAACAATACCATCTAGCCATCTCATTTTCTGCCACCCCCTTCTTTTTTGTCCTTGACTTTTCCCAGCATCAAGTCTTTCTCAAGCGAATCCTCTCTTCTCATTTGATGTCCAAAGTACTCTAGCTTCATATTCACTATTTGACCTCCCAAAGAGCAGTCAGGATTGATTTATTCTAAGATTGACCTATTTGTTCTCCTCACTGTCAAGGGTACTTTCAAAATTCTCCTCCACCACCACATTTCAAAGGCATCTATTCTTCTGTGCTCAGCTTTCCTTATGGTCCAGCTCTCACAACCATACATTTTTTATTTATTTATTTATTTATTATTACACTTGATACCCCGCCCCAATCGGGAGGACCCGACTCTGAGCGGCTTACATGAGACTAAAAATAAGAATAAAAACATAAGACAATCTACATCAATAAAAACATCAAGTTAAAAAGTCATCAAAACTTAATCACAAAAATTAAAACAATACACAGTCCCACTTCCAGACCCAAGGTGGCAGTCCATCAGATAAGTCACCTGGTAAGTGAACTCGCATTACCTCCCGGAATAGCATTGCTTTGACTATGCAGACTTTTGTTTGCAATGTGATGTTCCTACTTTTCACTATGTTCCCCAGGTTTCTCATAGCTTGTCTCTCTAGAATCAGTCACTTTTTTATTTCATGGCAGCAGTCACCATCTGCAGTGATCTTGGATCCTAAAAATGTAAAGGCCTTTACAAAACAGAACATGACTTAAACAATTTTGTAAAAGTTCTCTAATAGAACCAGGTATAATATTCACTAAAACAAATCTTACTAAAAACTATTCAAAAGTATAATAACCTTCAATAAAATAGGATCATAGTTTCCTAGCTGCCAAAGCAAATTATGATACAGCATATGTAATAAAACCTGATTGTCAGTCAGTAGATTAACCACTATTTCTGCTGGGGTGCAATTAAAACATGACTGGACAATTGAAGTTAAAAATTGTAGTCTTGGGTCATTATACAAAGGACAGAACAATAACTAATGAGTGATGTCTTCAGTTAGATTTCATCCATAGATACATAGACACTCCTTTCTTAAGGGCTAGAGAGTTAAAAATAAGAAACGTGAGATTATAATACATATTTTATTTATCATAAGAGAACTGTGCCCATCTTCCAAGATGAACTTGTTCCAACCAGCAACATTTAGTCAAAGAATGGTCTCTAAAATAAGACAGATCAACTCTGGCAGAGTATGTTGCCATCTCCATATGATATTCTATTATATTGTTACATTTTATTGTTATATTTTACTGTATGATATTCTATTCTATTGCATTCCTTGCATATTTGCCTGAATTTGAATATAATTCTTTTAAGGTCGATTCTAGTCTGGAAAAACAAGACTAGGTCATCTGCATAAAGCAGTATTGAAATCTTGTGGGTACCTATGGGAGGAGGAAAGAATAGTGGAAAAGCCATTTTGGGAATCAAATTATTAACATAAAAGTTAATCAAGAAAAGGAGCTAATATAAACCACTGCTTTACTCTTCAACTGATACAAAACTGCTCTGTGAGGTCACCCTATAGCTCAATCCGGACTTGCATCACATTATTTTGCTGAAGAAGTTGTATTAGTCACATTGGCTCCGCCCACACTGTGATGATATCATGGTGTAGTAGCGAAAATTTTGACAACCCACCACTGCCCCCTGTGCTGATGCCCCCCCCCATGAGCCTCCACCATGCCCCCACACACGACTTTCTTGCTTACATCAGCCACACTTGGCCAGGGAGGCCCTTGGGAAAGACGTGGGCAGCCGTGTACATCAGTTGCTTCTGCCATTGCTCCCACCTCAATCCTTGTCTCCTGTGCTTGGCTTGGTTCGTCCCTAATGGCGATCCATAGCAATCCAGATGTTGTAAGGCTTACAACATCTACCCTGCTGTGGAGCACCGTTAGAGACACACCAAGCCAAGCTGAGGAGACAAGGATTGAGGAGGAGGCAACAGGAACTGTGACTGGAGTGAGGGCACAGGCCACATGAAATGGTGCTGTGGGCCAAATCTGGCCCATGGGCCATAGGTTGAAAACCCCTGGCTTAGAACAAAGGCCTGGTCTATTGTTGATCTACCTTTTCTAAAACCTGTTCTTCATGAATAATGTGTTGACTGCTATCCCATTTGTGGAGTTTATTCATTAAGTACCTTGCATAGAGCTTTGAGGCCACAACCATCATGACCACCACCAGCAGCAGTATCATCACCACTATCACCATTTTGCATTGTAAACCACTCTAAACACTTAAAAAACAGACAGCAAGGACCTTGAATTAATAAATGAATATTTTAAGTACCTTACCTCTCTTCAACTATATTAACTCTCATGGAAAATAAGAACAATCTCTGAGATGGGGAGCATTTATTTTGGGGACTACGTCTCTCAAAATGGCTGTAGACTTCGGGAACTGTAACCAATTTCAGCTACCACTTTATCCATTAACAATTACCCTATTTCAAAAGTTGGAGTTTCACTGAAGTACTGAAATATTTTGGTACAATCAAGCAGATTAAAGTTGAACAGCCCCAGATACTACCATTCAGGAGCCTCAGAAATACTTCTAATGTCCAGATACCACACACTTGAACATTTTGACCAAATGATTGACAGTGATCTCTTTATGCTAAATTATTGCTGGATGGAGCACAGTAGAGGATGGAGTATGTTCTTTCTACTCTGGAAAAGTTAACACCAAATGGTTCATAACATAGTTGTGCTGTTATGCCTGCATATCTCCTGCTCTGTTAATTTTGGGAATTGATTGGCAAAAGGTTCTCCCAGATCTTGCCTAGGACTGACATGACTTTAAACCAGGAATTTCTGATTTATAGACTCATACACACACATTGCCTAAATCAACATGCCTGATGTCAGGGGGAAGAAGAGCAATGAGGTATCTCTCCTAGAAAAAGTATGATCATGACCCCTTCAGAGGACCCATTTGTGAAAGAGGCTTAAATTTTCAGCTAAGTACAACACTAAATAAACAAAAATTTGTGTTGAAAGGTTGAAAGGATTTTTGCTGTAGAAACTCCAGGGACTCCCGAATGAGGCTCCTTTCATGTCCCCAAGATCTGTCGTGCAGCACTCTGGTATCAAACCCCAACCTTCCAGTCTTCAAGCTCAGCATCTTAACCACTAAGCCACCACAGTGCTGCAGAACAATGCTTCTGCAGCAATATAGAAACCCATACCAAGGGATCCCCTTAGATGACAGAATAGGTGGCATGGGGCAATATTTATTATTTATTAGTTCCAATTTATATTGCCGCCCACTCGCCGTGGCGACTCAGGGCGGCTTACAGACAATGCATTACATTACATTACATTACAATATATTGGGGTGGGCACAGGGGGAGGGGTGGCAAGGTCCTCACCCTGCCCTGGCTGCTTCTTCCCCTGGCAGTTGGTATAGGCACAGGGGGATATGTCTACTTCCATAGATCATTCCCTGTTCAAGAGCTTGTATTATTGTCTCCGACAAGTTAAGTCTAGAGGAGGTGCATGTTAGCATGGACAATACAAATAATTCTCCCTTCAACCAGCATCTTTCCATATTGGAAGACTCTACCTATGGCTCTTTATAACAATAATTAGACTCTTTGATCCTCTTTTTTTTTTACATTGGTGGATGAGTAGACAATGTTCCCTGAACATTTCACATTAGACAGGTAAAGTGAGTATATTTTAGCCTCCAGTCCAAACATGACACACTTTTACCTCATTTATATATTTTGTCCAAATAACATGCATAGTCCATTCAATTAAACAATGAATAAGATAATGTGAGAGTAAGATCATACAATCCCACATATGTTATTTATTTATTATTTATTTATTAGTTCAAATTTATATTGCCGCCCACTGTTCAAGCAAGATACATTCTACAAGGAGATGAAGAAGTCCATTCTCATATTAGTTTTATTGATTTGGCTTCCTAAGAAAGCTAAAGAAAATTATCTGTTCAGATGCAGCAGTGGACAAAATTATTTAATTGTTTGGAGGACATATTAGTGGCTTTATCTTCTTTTGGTCTATTAGCCATTGACTTTGTCATCTTCTTTCATGTCTAGGTCACACTTTTGAAGCCACCTTTTGGTGAATTAATTCCACAGTTCCTTTTGCTTGACCTAGTGTGAGAAAGATTAAATGGCACAAGGTTGTCTTTGCCCGGGTTATGCCTGATTGTAGTTTAAAAATACCACACTCTTCAAGGAGTCTCTTTCTGTGTACCCCAACTTTGTCACTATTGCATCCTAAGGAAAAGAGCAACTGGAAACCTTTACTTTCCCCTCAAACTCTTTTTGTCTTTCCTGCAGTACAACCATAATAATGCTCATTTTTCTTATGAACTTGGACAATTGCCAACTTTGATTTGGGGGTGAGCCAGGGCAGACTTGATTTGATACCACATTTGGCTTGAAAACTAAATCTCTTTTCATTCCATTTGATGCCAGATTTCATTTGGCATCAAGCTTGGGTTGTTTTCACAGATAATGTTGCCTTGTCATCCTGATCGACTCTCTCGTCTTGCCCTTTTAGATTATTTACATTTGCTTCCCCCCTCTCTAGTGAGCACCTCATCCCATTCATCTTCCGCTTCATCAGTTCCACCTGCGTATTCCCACCAAAATGCTTTCATGTTACCACAGAATTGACATACTCCTGGAATATATATCATCTTCATATGTTCACTTCAAAGTGTTTCAACCTATGAGAAGGTCATAATTTGGCCCATTCAGGGCCAGCCCTCTCCTCAGGCAAAATAGGGTAGCCATCTCAAGCAACACATTTTAGGTGTCATGAAAGGAATGCAAATTGTTAGTTCTTCATTTCATAATTGTTTTGTTTAAAGTTACAGATAGGGTGAGGTGTTTGTGGTTTTTTTATATAAAAAAATAACTTTGTGGATTGCAGCAAGGATGAGTCAGGGGAGGGGAGAGAAATTTGCTGCTGTCTCTCAGCCAGCAAAACACCTTTGACTCGCCTTGTTATTGTTGGCCAAATTAAATAGAGGACAGGCAAGTTGTTCCTTTCAATAGTTGGGTGGAGAAGCAAATTTCAGGAGGTGTAACCTTTCATGCAATTTGCAGTTGCAGAAATTTCCTTTCCCACATAATTATTAAATATGAAGGACACTATTTCACATGGTTACCAAAGTCCTGATCTAAAAATATCAACTACCCACATATTTCATTTTGGTTTTATAAAGTATCTCACTTTTTATGCATGTCTTTTATTTTTTCAGGCAGCTAATCTATGTTGATAGCTCTAAGCTCTCAAATATAGTTCTAGACCAGGAGTTCCCAACCTACAGTTTGCTGGCTGGCCCCAGCCCATGACACCATCTCCTCCAGCCTGTCACCACCTCTGCCGCACCTGGAAGTGGAAGTGGACGTGCTTATGTCAGTCATAAAATGCATCCATGCATGCACAAATACACCTGTGGCTGTCATAAACATGGAAGTGGATGCATTTATGACAGCCATAAATGCACCTACTTTTGCTTTCAGGGGACATGGTCTGGCCCGCTCAGTTGTCCAGGCTGGCAACGTAAAAAGATTGGCCACCACTGTTCTAGACTATTCTCAGCTTATTAAGAACTATATTTTCCTCTTACATCAGCATTTTGTGAGTATTACATATTCTAAATTGATATCCCCCCCGCCCCCCTTAGTCAGATCTTTGGGTTAAGTTTGCATGCTCTATGATTCAGCTTTGCGTGTTTGTTTGTTTTATTCTGATGCACATCAGGAAGTTAAAACAAAATGGCAATTGAAGGTAACATGTTTAAACCAAGATTAAACCAATCCCTACTCAGCCATGGAATCTCAGTGGAGGATAACAACAACAGCAGCAGCAGCAAGAGGAAGAGCAATAATAATAATAATAATAATAATAATAATAATAATAATAATAATAATAATAATAATAATAATAATAATAATAATAATAATAATAATGGGGTCTCTCTTGCTTGAAAGCCAGTTGTATCCAACTCTAGAGAGCAGGGCACATATCAGTTTACAGCCCAAGAGCCAGTGCTGTCTGCATCTGCAGATGTTTCCATGGTCATGTGGCAAGCATGACTAGATGCTGGAGTGCATTGAATGCTGTTACTTTTCCCACCAAAACAGTAAATATTTATCTACCTGCAATTTCTTGCTTTTGAACTGCTCAGTTGGCAGGAACTGGGACAGAGACGGGAAATCACTCCGTCATGCAATACTTGGGTCTCCAACTGCTGACCTTCCAGTCATCATGTTCAGCATCTTAACCACCACAGCCCCTGGTAAAACTGGTTTTAAAAAACCTTAAATATCTCACTTATGTTGAAAGTCCGATTTAGGTCACTATAATAAGTTGGTTCCTACTTAATGGCACATAAAAACAACGACTACTCTGTACCTCAGCTGGCTTCACACAGTCTCTATGTAACTACAGTCTATCTAGACTGCATCAAAACCATTTAAGTTGTTCCAATTTCATTGAAAGAGTTAATTGGGTTGAAAAGTTCTAACTTTGGTTAATAAAAAGTTTTGTATGCATTCAATTTCTGGCACACCAAATTTTTATGATCATACTGTGCAACACAGAAGGTGATATGGTTCTCTGTGTTGATAAATTACATGTTTTTGTTTTTAAAAGGTTTGAGGGTAGGTACAGATCAGAAATGTGAAAATGAAACTCATATCTTTTGCTTTTCTCACAGTCTTGATGCTTCGTTTTCCGTGTCTAGGCCAGACATGCTGATCCCGCAGTATACAAAATCTGTATCCTCTCCCAATTTTGCTTTGAGATGAAAGGCTCTTATTTCATCTTCCTGCATGGAAAAAAATTGTATACTCATGTATATTTCCTTTTATTTCAACATTTTTGGTTTTAGATATGCATTTTTCTAACATACTAATTTTGAGTCCATTTGTACCATGCACTAAGTCACATTTGTGTTTACTTTTCAAATGCAAGCTTCTTTAGTCTGTATTTCCCCAATGTATATAACAGTTTTTATCTGCTTTTCTCCATGGGGTACAGAGATGCCCTTCATCCAGCTACTAGACTTGGAGTAGAGTGAAATGAATCTTTTCCTTAGGAAGTTCAGACCTGACCCATTTCTTTTCTATCCCTAACAAAAACAGAAACTGAGAGAAGAAAAATCTGAAAAGATTTGAAATGTAAATGATCCTGTCATTCTAATACGAAATGAAAAAGAAACCTGCTGCAAATCAAATGAAAATAGAATGTGAAATGTACGTGTTCATCGTACAATGAAAATACAAATAAGATCAGCAGGAGGTCAGTACTTCCTGCAAGCGAAAAAAAAGAGAATTTTGAAATACAGAATTGTTTTGAAGGAAGATGATGTACATTTATTACAATGTACTTCTAGACTTTAAAATAAGTAAATGTAAGTATATAGGTTGTCTGATCTGGTTTGAACAGTTATTATAAAATGAAAATTGCAAGATATTAGTGCATTTGAGTTTATGTGACAAATTCAGAAATCTGATTTTTACAGGACAGCAAATCAATGGACCATGCCCTGCAGGTGTTATTTAATATACATTTTACCTTGTTGCCTGGTACATACAATTTGTCTTATGTATAAAAAAAAATCTGGGTTTCTGGGCATTTTGTAGAGCCTAGGCTTGAGCTATGGAGCAGCTTAGGTGAACGTGATGCCTTTCTTGAGTTAGATGTCTTGTCTATGGAAATGTATCTCTTTCTAAATTAATAAGTATTATTTCCTAGACTTTCTCCAGAGTTAGGTCATCGTCACTGTCACTAACTAGTTAAATCCAATACTTGGCTGTCAGCTTATTTAATGTTATAAGGTTGTTTTGTCAAAAAGATGAGGAAAAGCCCACACATGCTTCAGGGAAACATGAACCTAAGCATTCTTAGTGGGAGTGGTAGGGCAGCCATGACATTAGACAAAGTGGGGCAGGTGCCTGTAGAGACAGGAGTTGGTAATAGCTGTGGCGACTCCAAGGTTGATTCTTTCAAACCTACCCACTCCCTGTCCTCCCAGTCAAGCAGGATGCATTCCCAGTGTTAGTTTTGAAGTAAGATGCATTGCCAGTCTGGCCTAAAAGAAAGATAATAGAAAGGGAATTCCAAAGCTCATTTCTGCCAGTATTCTTCACACACATTAGAATTTATTTTTGTGTTTCTCAAATGGCATCCTCCGTACACTTTCTTCAGGGTCATTGCCAAATATGTTTCACTTGGCTGAAGAGTATAGATAGAAAGGACAGGTTGTAGGTCTTAGCATTGCTCTTCAAGCAGCAGCAAGAACAACAGGTTAATGTAAATCCAGTCCTCTTGACCATTGCATACTGCAGCATGGCTCCAATCACTGGAATGTGACTGCTTAAGGGAAAGTCAAACTGACGTAATAAGTCTCTCCTTCAGGCCATAAAAACTAGCAACCAAAATGATCACTTCTTTGAACTAGAACATATACAAAACCTTGACAAATAATGTTATCTATTTGGTTACCAACAATTTCCTAAATGGCAAAGAATAAATATCATCTCATAATAAATGTGAAGTGCCTATTTCATTCGTAAGAAACACTCCCCTCTTTGTTCAGGGCCAAACTAATGGATGAGAGGCTTAATTAAAGCAATCATGATCTAACTAAAGTTAAGTACTTTCAAAGTCTCATAGATTTCAAAAGGGGAGATTAAAGGACATGCACCTGATTAAATCTTTCCTCTTGAAATCAGTGGTACTTTGGAAGTGCTTCATGCTGGCTAGACTCAGCTCCTATGATGATAAGCAATTTTTAATATAGGACATCTGCCCTTTAACATTTCCCAACTATACATATGAAGATTATGTTTCAAAGAATAATGGCTAAATTTATCAAAAAGCAGCAAGAGTGCACTTAAAATTGGCAGAGCTTGGAAAAGTTACATCTGTGGCTTACAACTCCCAGACTCCCCTGTACCGAATGGAATGTCTCTTGATTTTAAACCTCTAAAGGGAACTTTCTAAAAATTGTTACAGACTGGGAAGTGACAACATACATCTTGCCCTGGAAATCTGTACATTTTCAAGGACTAGGCTATATAGTGAAGCAAGAATGCACTTGAAACCATGAAGCACAGGTTTTAACATTTCTTCAGTGTTATTGCCAAATGTCTTGGGTCCACCCCACTTGAAGGAATGTTTCATTTCATACTCACCTATCTAAACACCCAGTTATTTTCTGAGGTCTTTTTTTGAGTGCCCCACCACATAAAGTGAGCTGTAGGGGGCAGGCGGGACTACAAGAGAAAGAGGAGCTTTTCCAATGTTGGCACATATCATTAGATCCTCACCTGGATCTTACACAATCCTTTTTGGAAAGACTTTTCTTTTTAATTTTCCCAAGCATTTTAAGAATTATATGTGAGTTTAGATCTTTTATTTTGCTGCTGATATTATTATTATTGTTTATGTTTTGTGCTTCGATGCCAGAGAGATGTGCACCCACTTACATTCTTACCTTCAGAACACTAACTGGGAAACATAGTTCAAGTGGTGATTGCAAATCAGTATCAAACCATGAGTTCAGACTGAGTTATCAAACCATTGTTTGTGAGCAGGTTTAAACAAACCATAATTTGACTGAATAAGCCATGGTATCAAATAACGTATGAATTTGGCATATGTGTTTTGAACATTCTGTCCATGAAAATATGTGACTTGGGTAACAAATTGGGTCATCCTAAATACACAGCCACATCTTGATGGCATAGCTAATGATCTAATAAAATCACTCTGCTGTATGTGATGTATGTTAGTTCCCATTGAGTTCTTAGTTGGTTTTTGAATTGGGTGAGGGTAGGCTACCTCACTTTTTTACCCATTTGATTTCTCTTATTGGCTCTTATTGGTTTGTTTAATTACACAAACTATATAAAATATTTTAAAACTATAAAAGCCAATATCTTATTTGTTTGTTGCACCAGTATAGATGCAATGGTGAAAATTCTAGAAGGTACTAGACAATGAATTGCTATTTGTGTCTCTAATCACACACCAGCCACATGAACTGGTGTGGAACAGGTGGCACAAATGGCAACTCATTAGTGAAAAGCACTTTAGCATGGCTATTTACAACCCATAGTACTTGGTACACTCTCTTGTTAGTTCACAAGTTAATTACATTTTGCCCCCAACATGCTAGGTACTCATTTTAGCGACCTCAGAATGATGGAAGGCAGAGTCAATCTTGATCCCTGGTCAGGATCAAACTCACAACTTTTGGTTGCAGGACAGTAGTTTAACCACTCTGTCACCAATGTCATAATAAGCATTTGATGGTTTTATTTTAGAAAGCAACTTATGGAAAGTATACCCAGGCTGTACATTTTCTGCATCCACTTTCTGGATGCTATGGACTGTCACACTTGTCAGCTTCACAACTATCTAACAGCACAACACTCACAAGTCAGATTCATTGAAATCAGTACAAAATATCTTAAATGGGATGTGCTTAGGATCATTGTATAAGGCAACCATTTATGTCATAGGATGACTCACATTACAATGGCACATAGGGTTTCTTATAGTTGCATCGTTTTTACCTTAGAGGCAAAGAAGGGTATTTTTTTTCTTTATTAACACATGTTCGTACCTAATTGACCATTTGGGAAGTGGTAAAGAGAAATGGCTATGATTTACGTAGCTTAAGAAATGTCTTAGAGCACCTCAGCCAGTCTGGTGCTCCCAGAGTGACAGATGAGCAAATGCCCATGGGTGTTGACAGCATGGAATTTATGGTATTTCCTTCTGAGACAATTAACTAACATATGCCAAGACCATAGGGATTATCTTTGAGCTACACAGTATGTAACATTATCTGAAGAGAAATATAATATTTTACAAGTTTGACAAAGCAGAAGAAAGATTAAATTGATTCATTTTAATAGTGTAGTTTTCAAAGTGGTAACTGTGTTAGTCATGGAATCATATCAAATAAAAAAAGAACAGAACAAAAAATTAAAGAAGACAAAAATATAATGGCATCTTAAAGACTAACTTCTATATCTGAGTGTGAACTTTTGTGGATCGAGTCCACTTCCCCAGACATAAGAGTGAGACTCGATAGCAATAATTTATACATGACCCCATGACTAGGTGGGAAAAAAGGACAATGATTGATTAATATTGTAGACACAAGTAACTAGTCTTGTGAATCAGTGTCATATTTCACACTTGTTAATGACTGAAGATTCCAGATTGATAGTCAGACCTATTCCTTTGAAACTGTTCTCTAAAAAGTGGTCAATGTTTAGTAAATAAATAATAACAGATGCAACATAATCAATTTAGCATTGTACATTTGGTAACGGGTTAAGAATGCTTAACTTTATTTTTCAGACTTTGCGTTTTGCATTTACAAACTTTGTCTATAAAAAGTGGCAATGGCTGGTTGGGAAATTAACTTAGCCTATGGGAAACAACAGTAAATAACAATGCTTCTGTAACAGTGATTACTTGTTAAAAGGATCCTGGCTGTAGATAGCAATAGTAAAGACATTATGTGGTAATGTGTTAAGAATCACTGACTGTACCTTTGAATTTTGTTCTGTAAAAATGGTTGTAAAGGAACCTGGGCTATGGAAAATCACAGCACATAACAACATAATTATTCTGGCATTTCACATTTGATAATGGTGCAATAACCCTTGTGTAATATTCAAACCATCCAGCATGTGTGCATATTTTATTATGTCCTGTAATTGATTGCTTACTTCACCAAGTCAGGGATGAGATCATCAGCAAGGGATATGGCTTACATGGATAAAAAGTAGTCAGGAAGTCAGAACTTGTTTTGCTACAGGAGCCAGAATTCCCTGCGAGTGTGATTTCTGATTGATTCTGAGAACTGTAGTCCAAAATAGTAAATTTGCCAAAAGATTCCATTGGCTACCATTAATTTATTCCACTGAGGGATTCATAAGCACATTCACCTCTTTCACCCACATGAACCTCCATGAAGCATTGTGGACAATTAACAGAAGCTTCATTGACTGTTTCATTGACTACACCAAGTCCTTTGATTGTGTGGACCACAATAAAATGTGGCAAGTAATTAAAGAGATGGGAATACCAGAACACCTTATATGTCTCATGAGAAATCTGTACATGAGTCAAGAAGCAACAGTTAGGACAGGATACAGAATGACAGAGTGGTTTGGAATAGGAAGAGGAGTAAGACAAGGCTGTATTTTGTCACCCTGCTTATTTAACTTGTACACAGAACATATAATGTGCAATGCAAGGCTGGATGAATCAAAAGTTGAAATTAAAATTGCTGGTAGAAACATCAACAATTTGAGATATGCAGATGATACTACCCTAATGGCAGAAAGTGAAGAAGACCTAGAGAAGCTCTTGCTTAGGATGAAGGAGGAGAGTGCAAAAGCTGGCTTGAGACTCAACATCAAGAAAATCAAGATAATAGCAACAAGCCCTATTACTCCCTGGAAAATAGATGGGAAATAAGTAGAAGCAGTGACAGACTTTACATTCTTAGGATCCAAAATCACTGCAGATGGAGATTGCAGCCATGAAATAAAAAGGTGGCTAATTCTTGGGAAGCAAACTATGAAAAATTTGGGCAACATAGTTAAAACTAGATGCATCACTTTGCAAACAAATGTCCGCATAGTCAAAGCAATGATATTTCCAGGAGTGATGTATGGTTGTGAGAGCTGGACCATAAGGAAGGCTGAGCGCAGAAGAATAGATGCCTTTGAGATGTAGTGCTGGAAGAGAATTTTGAGAGTAGTCTGGACAGGAAAGAGAACAAATAGGTCGAGCTTAAAAGAAATCAACTCCGGAAGATCAAATATTGAAGATGCCTCTAGCACAACCTACTACCAGATGAGTGGATCATTTTGTGCATGAACAGAAACATAACAGTGTTTTCTACCACAAAACATTCTTTAACACTACAGAAATTGTCATTTTTACCACAGGACTGTTGATTGGAAGACTGTAATTTGGGTAATGCTTTTTTTAAAGAAGAAATTTTCTGCTAATTAGAATTTAATTCAACCAAAGCAAAATGCATTTCTTCCAAAACCAATAAAAGAAATAAAGAATGACACAAAGGAGAAATATATTCTCAGACATTCCTAAGGATGTTTTCAAATAATATCCTCAAGTAAAATATCAATTCACCTTGATGAACAATGTACAAATGTTGTAGAAGACAGTTATAAGAGGTACCTAAGCCT
Source organism: Furcifer pardalis (assembly GCA_030440675.1). Classification (NCBI taxonomy): domain Eukaryota; kingdom Metazoa; phylum Chordata; class Lepidosauria; order Squamata; family Chamaeleonidae; genus Furcifer; species Furcifer pardalis. The sequence continues at coordinate 133,127,851 of CP126894.1, forward strand.
GAATTATCATTACTATATAAAATGAGGTAACAATGGGAAGCTCTATAGAGGACATTAGGTGAAATTATGGATGAACTCTTTGGCAACTAATAGATCCTTAATGGCTTTCCAAAACAGCCTATAATCTCTGGTGATGCTATCTCTAGAGAGTCATTTTGATATATTATGTAATAATTATAGTGCTGCTATATATTCTTTATATTGAAGCAAACTGGTTGCCTAGCCAGAAAATTTTAAGAAAGGTATAAGAGAAATTTAGAATGTTATCTGAAGGTTTTTATTATGTGTTTATCTGCAGTGAAATAGTTACTTATAAAAATCTTAGCTCTAAAAGGAAAGTGAAATGACATGTTCATTCCTTTATCTGAGAAGAAATACTTCGTCCTGAAATTTGTATGTTACATTTTTATGTTTTCTTTGAATTTTATAATAATAACCCTGATGCAGTTGTAATAAATTTATCCAGTGTGTGGCCCTCTGTGGTGGTGGAGGGAGGGAGTTTTTTTTTTTTTAAGAATTCTGTTGTAAAATGCATCTCATTTTGTGGTGCCCATGGTTGCTCCATCCATTATGTGATAAACATTGTGTGCTGCCAAGACAATTCTAACATATGGAGACCCTTTCCATGGTTTTCTAGGAAGAGAAAGAGCCCTGGTTGTGAGTTCGATCCTGACCAGAACACAAGGTTGACTCAGCTTTCCATCCTCCTGAGGTCTGTAAAATGAGTTGGGGGCAAAATGCTAATTGATTTTTGAACCATCCAGACAGTGTACTAAGTGCTACAAGGCAGTATATTAGTGTAATTGCTAGGAGTGGTTAAGCATTCCTTTCATCTAGTGGCACCCTGTTACTGTGCAGCTTACCCATGACTACATAGCCTGGCTCTTCTTGTCAGGAGCACAGTGAGGAATCAAACTCTCAGCCAGAAATCTAACACCCTGAGTTATTCAACCACATCCATTATGTAGAGTCTACATGATCCTACTTTAGATACGTGCATGTAACTAGTTACTGGTATACTGACGAAATCAAGCTTTTCAATCATGACTAAACTAATTTCTTTCCTGATTATGTGTAAATCGAAATTTTTATTTTTCATAGTAGATGAATAAGACAAGAAGACAAACAGTTAAAAAAAACCATTTAACAGACTTAAATTCCTTGTCTGTTTATAATAAAATAAATGTAGCACAGATTATATGGACAAATCAAAAATCAGTTGCAAAGCAACTATTTGACACTTTATAGTTTTCTTTTCCAATCTTTGCCATATACAAGTTCTAGTAAAAAAAACAGACATGTGATTTGTGTTTACATGTACATGCCACTCATAAATATCAGAGTTGTTTCAAACTATATAAGGTTAACTCCTCCCCAGAATGTAATGAACAAGATGAACCTTCTATAAGTTAGATGTACCTATGTTCTGACTCATTGTCAGGTAACTTCTTGTGGCCAGGATTCAGCATTGCATTTTCATATTCCTTCTTCAGCAATATAATTTCCTACTTTCCTGTGTCTCTCTGTGTCATCTAAAATCTGCTTCAGAGTTTCCTAACCATCCAAAATAGAATGTGATTGAGCAGCAGGAAGAACATCAGAATAATCTCCCTTCCACCAGATCATACCTGACATCTACAAAGACATATGTGAAAGGTGACACATTTAATATATTTTGCAATTGTCTTACCACCAAAATGGTACTGGCCAGGAACCTGTTGGGATGAAAATCTGCCAGCACAGTAATATAGAGATTCCCACTTTTTCAAGCATTGCCATTCCTATAACCAGCAATCTCTGCTATCAATAGCCAGCTTCTGCTTGTGTGAGATGGTACTAAATACAGTCATCTGTTATGCAAGTGGTTTGGCTCAAATAGGATCCCAGCTCAGGTGAGGAAGATCCAACTCAACAAGTCTTATTACTTCATAAAAACTATTGACCATTTGATCAGAACAGCATATGGAAGAAGGGCTTATGGGAATTTTATACTGTAATTATATTTAGTGCAGGCTGATTGGTTGGTATGTTTCCTGGTTGGTGTGTTTCTAAGGGTGTGAGAAAGAGGCAATAAGAGCTGTGTAAGAGAGGTTTGACTTGAATGTTGTAATACCTGTGCTCTTAGTTGGAGCTGAGAATGGAGAGTTTGATTTCTCAATTTCCTTTTTTTTTCTATGTACAGTATAAGGAACTGAATGTATTTAAAATTTAAGCAAAGAAAGTAAAAGGGTTTCAGCTGTATGATATAGAACTCAGACTAAGACATTAAATCTTTACATTCTTTTTTTTAATAATCTCCCTTTTGTGTATTTTCTTTTTGAGAGAACAACCACAAGACTCAGTATCCACATATACCATAGATCAATGCTGGGACACATATCAAGTATCGAAGACTACCATAGACATTTTACTAGGCGTATTCTTACCTTTTAAAAAAAAAGGCACAGTAAAGGTTCTCTTTAGCTAGGGATGTGCTTGAACAGCATTGTAAAAGGATGTCATGGAAAGAACCCTAATTTTCTAACATGTCCAAAATGGAGTAAGCCTGGATTTCTAGGCCTACAGAAATCATAGTCTTCTGTGTGTCTACCAGACCCTGTTATCTTGTTAGCACAGTAAAATTCCAATCGCAATGTTATTGTTCTGGTAGAGCAATGTTGTGTCTAAATGAACCTGGGAAGAGCACAGCCTTGTCGCTCATGGGAAACAGTAGATTGTTTTGAGAAAGGGTTCCTAGCAGAGCAGGAATGCCTCTTATTGGTTATATACTAATTAGCTAGTCAGAAGAGACCCCATCTTAGTAGCGGGGGAAAAGATGTTATTTGATCACCTAAGGAGCAAGACGCTCTGACGGGAAGCAGAGTTAACCATGGGTTAGACACCAAGGCCCATGTGCCTCTAAGTAACCAGAATGCTTACTTAGAATAGATGCTTTTGAATGCTGGACTTATTTTATTGTAACCGAAATATGAACCAATGCTTTTTATGGACTATGCTTATGAAACAATAAATCAACGTTTTCTTCAACAACGTCTTTTTATTGGGGGAATTAAAGGGTAAGAGAACGCAGTGCACGCACACCCCGAAATGCTACCATACCTCCCTGTTTATTTTGTTCTCTGGTTTCCGTACTCAGATGGTCCAGGAAGAAGCAGCTAAAGGTTTTTATTAGCTGGAAGCAGCCCAGCTCGCCTTCTGAGGCCTTGGAAAGTTCTGGGGAGCTTTTGGTGTTCAAAACTCCCAATGTGAAGGAACTGCTGGGGGGGGCGGCAAGGTACAGAATGGCCGGCTGGTAAACTGACAAAGGGATCACTGGTTGAGTGCTTAGTTTGGTGGTAGAGATAATCCCAGAGATGATGTCCCTGTTCACAGGTTAAATAACAATCCCAAAATTACCTCAATGGTGGGGGCATTTGTTGTGTTGGAGGCACGCACAGCAAAGAAGCAAAGCAATCACACATAAGTGTGCACTCTCTGGGTATTTCACAAGTTAATTAGCATTTTATTGAGTCAAAAAGAAGGAAGGCTGAGTCAACCTTGAACTCTGGTCAGGATCAAACTCACATCCTTTTGGTTGCAATACAGCAGTTTAACCAGGGCAGGTATGTGGGCAACCTAGAGCTAAGATTATTTCCTTGACCTAACCACATCTCCCAGATTTCCTCAAGCAGCACTGGCATTCACATAGGTACAGCAAACAAACAAACAAATAAAAAACTGATCCCCCACCCTCACCCAAGCTTGTAAATACATCAGCATGTATGGTTTTTTCTAGTAGAGAAACAATAGCTTTTGACACTGAAAGCTTGCAGAGAAAACTTACTAATTGCTTTAGTGCCACTGCCCCAGTCAGAACCAGAGCTTGTCTGATCATTTCAGTGTACTGTGAGATTTTACATGCCTCCCAATCATGTCTGCAAAGTTATACCCACTGGAAACATGTCCTGCATCAGGACCAATGGAACAAAAAGAAAGACATGTGAGCAATGAACTCTCAGTATACCAATAACACTGGACTCAGTTTCTGAAACAATATCACATTCATAACAAACTTATTTAAAGGCCCAAATACTGGTGCATGTGTGTGTGCGTGTCTCAAAATTGCTGTTGTTGCCGCCATCATGCCCATTGTGGAAGAGGAACACACCTAACAAGATTTCAGCCATGGGAGAATAACAAATATGCAATGAAGATTTGTATATAAAAACCCATAACCCACAACTTTAGGAAGGAAATATGAAGAAATGCTTGCAATGGAAAAAACAAATTACATTCCTAATTCTGCAGTTTTTAGAGTGAGTACAATTACATAAATATTATTGTAATTAGCTATTACCTTGTGCTTAGAAGGCTAGTACTAGAAATTAACATGCAAGACATGGCAGGCTGATATCAATACTCATTTTACTGTTCAGATTTTTTCTTCAAGGGGAAAAAACCTAATAGCTGTCAAAAATACCCATTATAGGCTAGTCTATAATTTGTAGAAGTCAAGTAATACATTTTTTTTCCTGAAGGTATAATGGATGCTCCATGGAGCAATTATTTCAGAAAGACAACTTCATCTCAGCTGTCTCATCCCAGCAGAACTATTTAAGAGCCAAGGATGCATAATTCACCATGGAAGAGCTGTCAGGTTTGAGAATACCTTTAAATTATCAAAACTTAGCAACACTAGTCAGTTGTAATTATAATGGAAATGTAGTTTTCTGTCAATTTTATCAAAGCAAACATCTCTCAAGGCACAATTTCCTGTGTTAAAATATTTTGTCAAAGTGATTTTTGATTCCAAAGGGATACAGATTATCTAGTTTCATACCTGAATATTTTTTGTGTAAATTGAATATAACAGCTTACATGATACAGAACAGCAAGTACAGAAGCGGTAATAAAATCCCACTGGAAATCACAGCCTGATAGATTGTTACCTTGAAAAAAGGAGGTTGTCATAAACTCCCAAAACAGATTAAGCAATGAAGGAAAAAAATATTGTTTCTGTTATACAACATGACAAGACAGCTTTCTATCAATCCTCCAGTTACATGATAGAAACAAACATTCTTGACTGGAGGTAATCACCAAAGAAAATTCTATTTTTCAGCCTGTTTGGGGCCACTTGCATTCTCTTGACAGAGGCTTCTGTACTTCAAGGTATCTTGTGCTAGCAGTTCATATAGCCCTCATGCCTAAATATGTATTGCATGGTTCTCAGAAACCTAGACAAGGGTTCAAGAATGCATAATATGGTATAATACTGAAAATAATAATTATACTACCTACATAAATTGATGAGACAATCACATAATCCAGGTAGTTTATCTAGGCCTTCATTCACGGTACCTGAAGGTAGGGATTGGAAAGAAGTCTTTTCTGAAATCTGGGAGCATCATTGTCAGTCTATTGACTAAGGGTATAAGAAATACTTGGTTTTTTTAATTGTCCATTAGAAACAATTTTTCTTGCCCCCCTTGTGAAATTGAGAAAATATTATCTACAGCTCTGGAAATTTTCTTTCCTACATAAAACCAAATAGATTAAGAATTTATTTATTGTTAACAAAATAAGTATTTTGTAGGGTGGGGAAGAGAGATTCTATGGATTTAATGTTTATTTTGCACAAAATAGGATTGTTGGTTGTTGTTTTGCATGAAATACACATATATTCACATAAAAAACTCATGAATTTCTCAAAAACTTCCACTTGGGAGGTGTCAGGAAATAGTTCTTGTTCCCAAGAAGAAAAGAGTTTCTTAAATTTGGCTGCTTAATTGTTCCATCTACATCCCTCTTTTCCTACAATACACATACAATATATATACAACTCTCTTCCTGTCTATTTGATCATCACAACAATCTTGTAGGGTAGGTCAGAGCCAAGATCACTCATGAATAGTGCAAAACTAATCATCAAAACGCAATAGGAATGCCAGCATAAGAAATACCACGAAAAGGTCAAACCCAATAGTTGAATCAGCAGTTAATTTATTCTACTCCAAACTTGAATCTAATGACACAGAGAGAGAATCATGGGGGTGGGGTGTCCCTCCTTTTGTTTTTTTAAAAAGCAAACAAAACTGTAGCTTTTTTCCAATGGTTATGTTACTAGACTCTTAGCAAAGTGATGACAAACAACAGATCCATATCAGAAAACATCCGTTTCTGGTTTCTGTGGCTGCTGCGTGATGTAGCATTGCATAACATAATACAAATTAAGTAGCTAAATTGGTTTCATATCATCTGATTTTCTGGCAGACTTTACTGTGTTAAGTATTTACTAAAAAGGCAATTGGAATGCACAGAGCACACAGAATTATAATTTATTAACACATTGGCAGTCGTTGCACATATTATCACCCTCAACCTTACCTGTAATTTTCTGGGTTATATCGGGTTCTTACCCAAAGGGACATCAAGCTCTGGGATGCATAGAAGCAACTTTACTAGATCAGTTTCTGGTATTATGAATTTACCTTTGTTGTGTTCTTCACCCCACTCTTTCTTTAATGCATCAATACTGTTGATCAAAGGACTTTATTTTTTAAATTAAGGCTATAAATACATTTTTGGGTTTTGCAGGACATTGTGCCATGGACTTTTAATGAGTCAACACAAAATGTTATGCTTCTCTCTTCTAGAACTCCACATGTAGGCAATATACCAATAATGAATAATAAATATATGTTAATAACTGCTGTTTCCTGTGGCACATATGCAATTTAAAGGCAGCCCAGGAGCTCATGCCACCAGTTGCTCTATAGAAGGGCCCTGGTGGTGAGCTACTGATAAGAAAACTGGAGATGTAACTTATATCTTTTCCTCAATAAGCAATTTCTTCACTAATATGGTCTATTTTCAAGACAAAGTATCAGCAATAAATGATTTCTGCAGCATCAAGTATTTTTTCCAGCTGCATAATTACAATTGCCAGTGCTAACAGAACGCTTTTATAAACTTTATCTCCAAAGTATTCTCACTAACTAATTTAGAACAGTAGATTTCAAAGACAGAAGAATAGTCTTTAGTACTGCCTTGTGTTTTCAGTGTGGTGTCAGCAACTTGTGGATACGAGCTACCCATTTTTAAGTTTCATTGACTTCATGAGGAAAGTTATCATCTGGAATCTGGTTCATCATGGTGTAACTTTGCCAGGCATGATGCCCAGGCAAAGCAGATTGAACAATCTGATTGAGTAATTGTTCATGCTGCATTCATTGCAACCAATTGCACAATGCATTAGTTGTAATGCATTGTAAATTCACTTTTGCCTTTGAGCTATCGTAGCTTCCACAAGAATGGGGCTGAGTTATGCCCAAAGAGTTATTTAACAGCATTCCTGCCATTATTTTAAAATGAAATGAACTCAAAGGAGTGTCACAGTTCTAGTCAGTCACATAGGTCCAGGGTGGTTAACCATGCAAGGAAGTAATGTAAGACATCGCAACCTCCTCCATCATAGTTCACACAAGCTGAGAAGTCTGAGGAAGAGAGATTCATTAATCCATGGATGCTCTCGAACCTTCATTTCCCCTATTGTCTGGCTTGCATAAAGAGCATTCATGGGTTGACAGATCTCCCCTATTCACATTTGACAATTTGTGTGAACAAGCCAATCATGAAAAGGACAGTGCTGGTCTCCCTCTTTGCATATTTAGTAAACATTTCTATTATATTTTGGATGGGGCAGTCTGCTTCAACCTATCTTAACCCTCAGATCCCAGCTTCTTTGAAGACAGACCAAACTGACTGAGATTGGTGGATTGGAGGAGCCAGGCTTAGAGAGGGTTGGTCTCTAGAGCCTCAAATATCTTTCCTGTCGCACATGTGCAAATGTATTCAACATAAGTTATGCAATAACAACATCGCTTACTTTGTTGTAAGTGGATGGAGAGAGCCCAAGTAAGTGGGCAGAAAATCATGAGCTGCCACTTCTTCTTCCGTGTCTAGGCCAGAAATGAAACTGCCAAAATGAAAGCACCTTTAGGTGAGTTCATTTAACAGTTCCTTTCACCTAACATAGTGTGAGAAAGATGAGCTGGCAACACAAGGTTGCTGTTACCAGAGTAAGCCCAATTGTGGTTCAAAAATACCACAATTTTCAAGCAATCTCATTCTCTGTAACCCATGAGTTGCCTCTGAAAAGTATGAAGGGTATTTGGAGTTCTTCTTTAGTGTAAAATATTGATGAAATTCCTCTAGAGAGCATTCCTAAATTGTAATTAGTGAAATTGGTACATTTCTTCTCCTGTGAGACATCTAGATTAGACAAATTTATCAGGGGGGTTCTCTTGGTTACGAATGCAGGCACAGTGCTAACAACAAACCCACAGAACATATTGCTTTAAATCTATTTTGAATTAGTGGAACAAATTGAAATTGGTGGGTCTGTGGGAAAAACTCACAGTGCATTTGTTGACTCATTTATGTACTTCTATAAATTCTAAAGAGGTTCTAAAGAAATCTGGGGACATTAACTCATCATAAATATGTATTGGAACACAGACGTGAATGCCTCTGTGCACCTTTTTAAACTTCCATAATACAAACAACAGCTTATATCAAAGTAGGCACAAAATGTGGATAGTCTTTGCTGGTTACAAATGAAGAAGAATTATGTAGCCTTGACTTACATGTGGTAGGTTTTCATGCTCTTCCAATAAATAAGCAAGCAAGAGAGAGAGAAAATATTGCATTAATAATAGCTACACTTTGGGTCCAAAGATCTCAAGCACTGGGGTTTTTAACTATTTTATTTAGCTTCCATGCCACCTTTGTCACAATTATGAGGCCAAAAATGGCTGACACATTATTTTTAAAAGTGTTAAAAACATGATGAATTATTACATTAAAGACAATTAAACACATACTTTACTGCTGCCACGTAGGCAATTCTCCTTATCATTCATCTGTGGCTAATGACCCACCATCTAGGCCAAAGTCACCAGTGCTGCCCATACATGATCTATCTCAGTGATGGTGAAACTTGGCATGCCGACTGTTCTTGAACTTCAAATCCCAGAAGCCCAGATCAGCAAGAGTGCTGATTTGGGCTTCTGGTAATTGAAATCCAAGAACACTTGGAATGACATCAATGATCTATCTGATTGTTAGAACTGCTGCAAAAAAACACTTTGCCCATTGAATCAGATCTCCAACATAAAATCAGTTAAAATCAGAATCATCTGTTGTTTATTTCCCTCATGGCTTTCATGACCACAAGCCAGAGGGTCAATTACAAAAAGTAAAAGCCCAGTTCATGACTTTAGTCTGTTCCGACAGTTTTGTGGGAAACCGGATCAATCGTGAACCGAAGCACAGTTTTGCATAGGAATGCATTGAAAATTAAAAAAACATTCCCGATCTCCCCCCAAAAATCCCAAAAAACACACAATTAAACTGAATAAAAGACGACACAAAGCTCCCTACCTTTCCCACCACTTGACTTTCCTGGCCTCTGGTGCTTTTTCCTTGTGGTGGGTGTCGGGTGTCCTTCCTCGCCGATGTCCACCAGCCAGGGCAAGTAGAGTTGTGGCCAGCAGGACTTCCCCAGCCTGTGGCAAAGTTGAGCCTGCAGAAGGAGAATGCTGGCCAAGAACTCACCCCTCCTTCTGGCCAGGCCTGTCCTGGAGAGCAAATGTAGCTTGCTCTGCTCTGTGGGAGAAAGTAAGAAACACTTCAGCAGCTTTGGGAGAAGGGCCATGCTGCCTTCACTGCCTGAATCGCTGCCGCTCCTTGTGCAGAGGTCTAGGAAGGGCAGTGTGATAAGTGGTTCCCCTTGCCTGGTGGTGGCACCTGCAGTGGGGGAACCCAGGAGGTGGCCGGACAAAGGGCTCCACTTTCTTAGCCTTCCTCCCAGACCTCAGCACAAGAAGTAGCAGTGACCCAGGCAGTGAAAGGGCGACACAGCAAGCGGTTCTCACAGAGTAGAGCAGGAGGGTGAGTCATTGGCTAGCGTTCTCTTTCTGCCACCTCCTTCTGCCAGACATCGGTGAGGAAAGTGCTGGCAGATGAGCAGAGTTGTGGCAGGTAGGACTTCCTTGGCCCGTGAGTTGAGTTGGCAGAAGGAGAAGGAAAAATCAGGAGAAACTGGCTGCCGTTTTCAAAAATGGTGCAAAACTCATTTTTAAAAATCCACTCGAACTCTGCAACAGTCAACTCTACGTGCCACCCACAGAGTCCAAAATTACTGCAGGTGGTCTTCTATAACCCCCCCCCCCCGACTTGATGCACTCTGAGGAATTCCCAGTTGGATAGCAAAAAATTATCGTGTAACAGGACATCATTTTCTATGAATTTGCCATTGTGAACCACAGCAAACGTAAGCCAAAGTGGTTGTGTACCAGGGTTTTACTGTACTTCCCAAACACTTCATTGTAACTGTGACAAAGCAGCAAAAAAAAAAAAGGTTACAACCCAATCTCCATTTGTGACCATGTTTATTCTTTTTTTATTAATTTTACACTAAACACATATAACATAAACTACACTCAGAAAAAAGGAAAATAATAAAATATTGTGCCTCTACCACCACCACCATCGGGACTATTTAGAGTATCCAATCCCTTTCTTTCTTTTCTCGTCTCTTTTTCTTCCTAGTAATGGTACCTCATTTTCTCCAAAAATACAGTGTTTCATGGACTGGTGCCTGACCTTTGTCTTTCAAATAGGACAAATACTATAACACCCCCCCCCCCAATTATTAAAATTATTCACTTTTAACAATATTTCTTTAATCTTAATCTAACATGTAAATTTCTCATTTATAGCTAAATTCCAGATTTCTTTATAAAAATTATGTTGAAAATCATATTTGACATTCCTCCTTCTTCTTTTTCAGGTGTCATATCCATTCCAGATATTGGCTATCATCATGGGATACTCTTCCTATTTAACATTCCAGACATTTGAAATAGCATGGTATTCAAGGGCCTGCTGCTACCAAAATTGTGACTAATTCTCTCTTTCTTGTCATTACAATTGTTCATGTCCAAAACTTGACAAAAGTGAAACTTCTGGATATACATTTAATTTTATACAGAACATTTCACTTATTTCTTTGAAGATCAATTTCCAAAGTTTCTGAATCTTAACATAAATGGGAAAAGATACCGATTTCCTGATTACATCTCCAGCATAATGAAGAATCCCATTGGTGACCATTTAATTCCAGTTTCTGCGAGTGTTGGAGAGGAAGTTTGTATTTATTTTTTACTAACTAGATGGATGACTACAGCCATTCTAATACCTATTATTGCTTAAACATGAGGTGCCTAAATAGGCTCCATTAGTATTTGTATTTTCAAAGTAAGCATCATAGATAGCTATTTTTTATTTTCTTTTTCTTCACTTCAGGAGTATTTATAATCCAGCCTAGAAGTTTCTCTGTCCTGTTTCTTTGTCTGACACACTAGAATTCGACTAATGGAGACATTCTTGCACTTATATCAAGTTATGTTGCACCTAAATGGGGATAAAAGGATTACCAGGCTATAAATCAATTGATATATTTGGATGATATAAATCTTGTGGACATGGGGTTTCAGTGTTAATGGAAATGCTGGATTTCATTGGCTAATCACAATTTAAATTCTATACCACTACATCACTTAAGTTTTGAGGTTTTCATCATAAAATATGGTTATGTTAACGAACAAAAAGCCATATATAACATACATATCATTTCATGTATATTAGTCCCATTAATATAACGGGGCTAATCTTATATAATTGCTAGTACTCCAACTTAACAGCTGCCTGAATATGTTTAGATCAGTATAATAAACTAGTGGGACTGCAAGATTTAATCAATTATTCACTGCAATCTGTCAACTAAATCTTTAATCAGAGAGTACACTTTGGCCTTCAATTAATCGGTGAGCTGACAAAATGTAAAGACTTTAGAATTAGGTACTATAAAAGCTTGTTCTTTCCAAGTCCCATAAAAGCATGTTTCATCCTTTGGATCATATTTAATAGAATGAACAGGGGAAAAACATATTTTGCTTTCCAGAGAGAACCAATATGTAACTGTTGTATGAAATAGATTATTTTAATTATTATTATTGCATTAGCATTATTTTATTATTTGCCAAGTTGGCTTTGATGGGTTAGTTGTGTCAGGAAAAATGCAATGACATAAACTGCAACAGCAAACTGTTGCTGGTCAACAGGTCAGTGCTGCTATCCCTCACTGCATGCTAGTCAAGTGAGTTGGTGGGTGATAATATGTACAAGCAGCTATTTAGCTAGCAGCAGTTTGTCACTGCAATTTAGACCATTGCCTTTATTCCAGTGTAATTAACCAAAGTATTCTGGCCATTGTACTTAATTTCATTGGGATCCACTTCAGAAACACACACACCCCAGTGAAATGTAGTATGGAAATTAAATTTCCCTATATAAATAAATATATGAATGCTTTTCTTTCTTTCATGGAGCATTGTGGGGAGAAGTAGCCATTATTCAGTTCATGTTTCCTTTAGGGCCAGACTAGACATAAAGAGGAATATATTTTCCAAACAACCTGCTATCCCACCTACAGTGGGAATTTTCTCACAATAGTATACGTTGGATACCATACTTACAAAATTAGTTTGTGTTTACTTTCTGATGGTCTGTTATGAAACAAATTAGCCTTAAGACGAGATATGTAAGGCAAGGAAAATCAGCTCTGGAGTGCCAACAAACTCATCATGAAGGCACCAGGTTTTGCAACCACTGCATCGGCGATGTGGGTCTCTCTCATCTGACTATCATGCCAATAATAGACTCTAAGTAAGCAGAGGCTTAGTTAAAAGCCAGCATGTTGCTGAGCAGAGACTAGCTGATAGAGTGGGTGTGGTTAAAATTATCCTCCTTCTTCTTGTGCTATATCCAATTCCAAATATTGGCAAAAAAAGAAATAAATGAGGGACTAGAGTAGAGAAAGAGACAGATGGAAGGAATCTGTAGCAAGCTGTAACCCAGAATCACCCCGGTGGCACAGTGGTTACTGGATGGTCAGGTTTCGATACCCGAGAGATGCACTTGGGGACATGAAATGAGCCTCATTTGGGGTTGCCCTAAAAATCCTTTCAACCCAGAGTAATCTCTGACATGAAATTATTAGATAGAAGGCTTCAGGGAATGATAGTATGGAGAACATGACATACAGAGCAAGAAGCACTGGTGACCCCCTGGTCTAGGCAGGCTCCTGTACCAGAGTGAGGTTCCTTTCCCTCTTACCAGGCACTAATAGAAGATGTGAGACCAGAAATAGAGACAGGGAAGACTGGAGCTTGGTCCCAGCATTGTAGTAATATGAGAGGTTGAGAATAGGTAGGTAAGAGTTTTGACTCTATGAGTATGGATGGTTAGAAAAAGCTGGACCTGGAGTTTCTGTGAAGGAAATTAATCAAATGAAATGTTCCATCAGTCCTACAACACAGCTCTTTCCTGTGATGGCCCATGGTCTACTACAGGGAAGTGACATGTCCAAACGCAGATGATAATGGAAAGAACTGGTCCTCTTTCATCTGCTATACAGTGCTTGCCTCTTGTGACTCTATTCTAGTTTTCATCCATGGCTCAGAGTCCATTGAAAGACATTGTGATGCATCAACAACTTCAAGGACCACATATATTGAAAAGCTACATAGAAATCTAACCAAAGCTTGAAGCAAATATTTAGGACCTTGCCCTATCAATTTTGACAACATCATGTTTGTGATCATGCAAGTATCATTCTTTGAAAACATGTTGCAGATCTGACTAATAAAATTATATTTTAATAAGGCCAGCAGGGGAAATGGACAGGAGGTCAGGGTGGATATACAAAAGAACTAGGGAAGGTTGCTTTACCTTCTGGCTTGCTTTGACCCAGCTAATGAATCCCGATTGCAGTAAAAATGCCAGTGGCATCTTATGGAAGAAATTTATTCTGCTAGATAAGAAAGGAGGAATGCAGGACAGATTACACCCAAAGAGTCATCCATGCAATAATGTTCTTCACTTTAAGTAATGCTGAACATGTCAAGTATTGTTAAGTAATGGTGCTTTTGTGAAAATACACTCGGCCTCGTACTAGATGAGAACTGTAGTGCTTTGTAATAGGTATATTATATTATTGTGATATTGCATATCAAATACCAAATATTGTAATAATAACTAGAGACATTTGTATTTTCTATTAAAATGAAAATTTGTTTTCATCATGCTTTGGAGCTTCTGTTGTGTCTGATGTAGACGTTACTGTAGATCACCTGAATACCATGCTATAGCCAGCAAAGATTCTTGTAGCCTGATTGATCTATATCAGAGTACTCTATCTGAAATAATGGGAGTTAGCTGAGAAGACTTGACCCTGAACAACTGGAAGAGAGGGAAACTGGCAAGGGAAGATATTAAATCATGCTTTCTTTTGTCCTTGCCAGTTATGTATTCAGGTTTTATGTCAGCATATAATATATCACCACTCACATGGCTTTGTGGTCTCACTTTCTGTTGCCTAACCAGTAGCTCAGTCCTCTGAGGTCATTATAGATGATGGCAGAATGCCACTGTGACCATGAAAATTGAAGGTAGCCAAAATATTAATATGACAATGTGTTTTTGGTACAATAACTAGATGTGTTAATTTTCACAGCAGCAGGTCTGCAATGGCCATTCCTTCCTTTATCATCCCTGCTTTTCTTTACCTCCTCTGCCTCAACCTTAGCACCTCCTTCAGCACCTTCTTTGCTTTTTCAGGAAAGAAAAGGTTTGTAGCAAGGTCAAGGGGTAAGGAAGAATCTGAGATTTAGAGCACTCCCACTCGGTTCCAACCCAGGGTCTTTAATAGCCTCAATAGCCTTTTAGTCCTGGTAACACTATTTGATAGATTTCCCCAGATGATTTGACAGACAAGTGAAGGAAAGGGCAAAGAGAAGAAGGACACACACAACTCTGAAGCTTTTGTGTCCCTCCTGTTGGTAAAATTTAGGTTTTAAGAGGTTCTCTATTAGGAATCAATGAGAAAATAAAAACCAAAATAATAACTGTTTTTTGTTTACCAAAAGAATCTCAAAAGTCCCATTCCTAATGGTAGCATGGAAGTCTTGACTGCTAGCCTTCTACAGCAGAATGTTGATGGTATTCTGGTGATAACTTTCTAAACTGACTATTGCTTGGTTGGAATCAGATACCAGCAGTTAGAGCAATTTCATTGAAAATCTTGGGCAAATATTATCCATTAAATTTTGATGACTGCACTCTAGGCAAAGGTTATTCAAATTTTTCAATCATCAACCTACCCATCCAGCATCAAGCATACATGTCTTCAGGGAATAAATTGTTCTCACTCAAGGCTCCATATGAGGCAACCTGAAATGAGACAGGAGAACCAACAAAAGGTCTTGCATTACCTTTGAGAATATATTTTCTTTTTAAATTGCCATAGGTTTTATAAAATTCTTTAGATACATGAAATGAAACCTTAGTAGACAAAGATTTTCATAAGAAAGAAAAGGAAATGCAAAATGTCTACCTTTATGTCAAGGACAGATTTTATAGGGAAACAACAGTAGACAAATTTCCTGAAATCACCTGTAAACACAGCCCAAAGATGGCGTGACATGGCTGGGTTGGTTAGTATTTATGAATGGTCACCCAGATTTTTTGCCATTTTGAAATTATTTATTTATTTATTTATTTATTTTATTTTATTTTATTTACTTAGATTTGTATCCCGCTCTCCTCGGTAGCAACCAACTCAGAGTGGCTCACAAAGTCCCCTAATATCATTACTAAAGTGCAAACAAAATACAATAGCATACAATATAACAGAACAGTAAAATACAGTAAATATCATATAGTAGGTCAGTACGCATTACACATCAATACACATTGTAGTACAATCAAAATATCATGGCATGTAGTGCAAAGAGCAATAAGATTCAATAAATATCATACAATAGAACAACACACATCACAGTAGAAAACATTATAAAGCAAAAAACATCCACCTGCGACTATAGTCCAATTCCTCTTCTCGGCCAGAGGATGTTGGTCGGGAGTCCCAGCTGCGTCTCCTCTCCCCTGGCTACTGGGCGGGAGAAGGAGTCCGGGGGGGCAGGTCTCATAGCTCAGCTGTGTCTCCTCTCCCTGGGCAAGAAATGGAGTCTGTTAAGGTGGTAGGGCCGGGAGGGCACATCGGCGTCTTCGAGCCTCCCATGGCCGTGGGAGGCTCCTTTATCCTCCCAGCCGATGGCGGGGCCAGGAGAGCGCAGGTGCGTCGGCGTCGAGCCTCCCGTGGCCGCGGGAGGCTCCTTTATCCACCCAGCCGATGGCGGGGCCAGGAGAGCACAGGTGCGTCGGTGTCGGAAATTAATTTGCATGGAGTCAATGCTTGCATTTAACATGTAACATTACAGTTTCAGGTCCTTAGGTATTCCATTATGAGAATCATTCTATGGACAGCTACACTTCAGGATCCCCATCTTCCCCCCACAATCAAATAAGCATGGAAAACTGACTGCAATGGATAACATACCATTGAGTAAATACTCCAGCATACAGTGGGTGTTAGCACAATAACCATAGAGACAGAAATACTAGCCTAATACTAGCCTAAACTAAATGAAGTTGTTTTATAAAACTTAGTATGCCAATTCATAACCATAAATGACCAATTAGAAAGTTTTCTGTCTTCCTGCCTCTAGGGGTAATCTGCCCTATTTACATGTATTAAAGCTTTGAATGCTCTGGCCTTCTCTCTTTTGGGTTTTTTTCTCTTTCTTTTTTCCTTTTGAATAAGATATCTACTTGAGTTCTTCCATTTTGTCAGCCACATGGCAGGCCTAAAAGATTTAAAGACTATACTTTAACTGAACTTCTTTCTGAAAACAATATCACCAAGAATCCTGGTCACATGTATATTTCTCTGACCTAATTGTAAGTACAGTAAATGATATTTTGTTCTTTCTCTAAGCATTTAGTGCAATTGGCTGGGCTAAACAGGAAGAAAGCTAGGAAGAAATTGCATTCAAACTAAGATTCGCCTAAAACCAGCCCACACCAAAAATGGAGGCCGGGTATTACAAGGAATAACAGTTGTGCAATGCTGACAGCATATTCAGTGTCTAGATAAGGTTTTGGACTACTCCCAGATCCACCTACCTGTGTAGCCATGCTGTCTGGGTGGTTCTCCTAACTAGAGTCCTAAAGTAACATTTCTGACTCTGATCATATTCCATACCACGTGCAGCTTACCAACACAATGGAATGCTGCTGGGCAGTCTTAACTGGCGTGGCGACTGCTATTCCTATTCTGAAGCACAATCCTTTATCGTGATTTCATTAATTACAGAAGTTAAAAATTAAATCTTTCTTCTGTCCTTCATAATAATTCCCCCTATCAGCTTTTGTCCATATTAATGGAGAACACTTCTCAGTAAGATTTAATTTCAAACTTTTTTTTTAATAATTATGGTTAAAATTAAATCTTACTCTGGGCTGTATTACACATTAGCAGGAATGAAAGCCAGCCTAGAAGGATTATCAAACAGGACTCTAGAATAATTTATTTTTAAACTTTTGTAATTAATTAAAATCTTGAAATAGCAATCATGTTTGGGGGTGAAAGGGTCCTCATTAACAAAAAGGCCTCTAAAGTATTTTCACTGCTGAGCTGCAAAGCACAGACTATGAGACCTTTAGAAACCTCTCACTGGAATCATAGCTTGTTATTAGTTTGCTTTTCTCAGATGGAGGGAAGGTAAATGCAGATTATTATTATTATTATTTTTTGGGGGGAGGGCAGGCCTTTGAAAAGTTGGAAGGAGAAATCCAGCCGATAGCTACCAAGGATGTAGTTTGAAAACTATAACTCCTGTGCAGTCTGCCCTTCTTTTAACTCACCTTTGAGAAGCATGACTGGCACAAACATCTGCCATGACTTTTGGACTGTAACATAACATTAACTTTCTGAAACTATACAAATGGTTTATGGTCTGAAGAAGTGATTGCTGACGGTTTGCTTGTTTTTAAAAAAATAGTCTGATAAAGCTATTACCTGCATCTGTATTTACTCAGATGAGTTATATACATATTATAACATATAACAAAAGTGAACTCTTTGGAACAATACTCAAGACCTGAATTTGTACCCCACTGAAGGTGACTCTCTCCCCATTTCAAAGACTGTAGAATTTTGTAGATTTTTTAAAAAGGCAGCATCAATAAAGTATATCATGTCTGAGAGAAAGTTCCAACTACTTCTCTCTGCATGGTGAACTTTGCTACTTTGTACATCACCCATTATCCAAAATGTTCTGCACATATACATGCAAATGCGTGCACAAATGGGGGGGGGGAGGGAGATATGTTGCTATTTACCTGAAAAGTTACTCTCTTTATCTTACTGTAAACTGTAAAACAAAGAGAATTGAAAATTTCTCTTTCAATGTTTGGTTTTCTAATAAGACTTAAAAGTACACATTTGTGAGATCATATCCTTGTTCAATACTGTCAAGTCACCTCTGACTCAGTTAGGAACCCCCAAAGGCACCAGTCATTTTTTGTGGTTATCCTTGTACATGATCATTAAAAATAGTGGCTATCCTTGTACATGATCATTAAAAATAGTGGCTATCCTTGTACATGATCATTAAAAATACCCTTAACATTTTAACAGGAAAAAAACCTTAAATCTGTTTACCCCAAAGTATGTCTTGTTGTATACTGGGAATATACAGAGAATTGCATTCTACTCCACTTCTACTTTCAACATATCTCTAAGTGGGTGTCTATAAGCACTCCTTCAGTCAGTCATTTTCATCCTAAATTCTCTACTGAAATTTCTTTTTCGTCTCCTTAGACATTCTTGAAATGTTTCACCCTTCTAGGAAGCTTCATATTCAGTTTTATTTTAAAACAGAGATGGCCTAATTGGGGCCTCCAAAGTCATCTTTTAAAAACATGTTTACTTGTGTTGGTGGTTTGTTTTTTTTTGGTTTTTTTTTGGGGGGGGAGGGTATTGCCTGCACATGGTGCCCTATCAAAAACAATTCTGCAAGAAAAAGACGGCATTTTTCACTGCCAGAAGCCCTCAGGAGTGAAGGTTGTTTTATAAATAAACACTGAATAGAGCGCACACTTTCTCACACACCCAACCCGGTACTCCAAAGCCTACAAAAGTAGCATTGAAAAAGGACATCCAGAAATACTCACTTTTGATGTCTTGCTAATTTTGCTCATTTTCAGAGGTAGTGTGGCTCTAGTGGTCTTCAGGACAGAAGAGTGAGTGGAACCCTTGGAAAAAATCTTGTTATTTTTTAAAAATCTGTCCTTTCTAATTGTTCAAACAAATTGATTCAACAAAGCTAAAGGATTACTTGACTACGCATTTAAAAATGAAAATAAAAGAAACACATAAAAATTTAATGGAAGAAAAGATTGAAGAAGCAGAGATAGAGGCGGTTATTATGAAATTGAAATTGGGAAAAACACCAGGTGAGGATGGTTTCACAAATGAGTTTTACAGAGGATTTAAGGATCTGATTATCCCAAAATTAAAAAGATTATATAATTATATTTTAGAGGGTGGTGAAATTCCAGATTCCTGGACCCATTCAATTATTGTGTTACTATTAAAACCCAACAAAAATGAAGAGAAGATGGAGTCATACAGACCAATTGCCCTTTTAAATCAGGAAGCCAAGATTTTTTCCTCCATTTTGGTGAACAGAATGAATAAATTTATACATTACTACCTGCATCAAGATCAAGCAGGATTTGTGAAGGGCAGACATATGGAAACATTAATTACTAGAGTATTGAATATTCTAAATTCAATTAAACAAAAGAAAGAAAAAACATGCTTTTTGTCTTTGGATATCTACAAAGCTTTTGACTCCATCCAGTGGCAAACAATCAAAGAAATAATAAAAATCATGGGATTTGGAGGAAAATTCATACACACTATTAATCAACTTTATAATCGGGCTCAAACAAGGATAAAAATAAATCAAAATTTTACAGAAAATGTTGAGATTCAAGCAGGCACTAGACAGGGATGCCCACTGTCCCCTGCCTTGTTCATTTTTGCTATGGAAGCTCTAGCGAATGCAATTAGAAATGATGATAGGATTAAAGGGGTAGATAACAAGAAGATAAATATGTATGCTGACGATACCCTTCTGGTACTAAAAGATCCTAGAAATGCTATAGGTTTGGTTAAAGAGCATTTAAATAGCTTTGAAAAGATTTCAGGTCTAAAAATTAATTGGGAGAAAACAGAAATAATAGCATGCAACCATAGCAAAAGGGAAAAGGAAGAAATAAAGAAAATATATAATCTACAAATTAAGGATAGACTAAAATATTTAGGGATCTACATAGTGGATGATTTTAAACAAATTAAAAAAATAAATTTTGAAAAACTTAAGAATGAGGTTAAATTAATCATAACAAAGCTGAGGAAATTAAACCTATCATGGTTTGGAAGGGTAAACATCAGCAAAATGAAAATTGCACCAAAAATAAATTTTTTATTGGGGAACCTCCCAATTAAGATAAATGAAAAAGAGCTGAAGGAATGGCAAAAAATAATAGACAGGTTTTGTAATGAAGAAAAAAAACCCAGGATAGCGAAATCATTATGGTATCAACATCAGAAAGACGGTGGATTGGGTATCCCAAATATAACTAATTATTATAAGGCCTTTCAATTGAAACGTATAGCAAATTTGTTAACACAGGATTATGTAAAGACAGTAGAGAGAGACAGGTTAGAATACAATAGATATAAAGGAAGCCTGTTTCTAACAAATCAAGAGAAAAAAGTCAAGATCAATAGTAAAACTTTAAAAGATTTATATTTATTCTTGAAAGGAATGAAAAAAACTATGTCACCAGGGGATTCCCCAGTATTAGAACTTGTAGATTTACTGGATTTTCCATTAACCTTAAACACTGAAAAGAAAACAAAATTAACTCAGGAGAAGGTATTGCTTTTAAGCCAGTGGATTGCATCCTGCGGGGAACAGCAAAGAAGAAAAATGATATATACCAGCTTAAATCTGAATTGGTTTCAGGAAAAACAGATGGAAGAATGGGATAGGAAACAGAGATTAAAAAATTATATAGGGAGAGAAATAACTCCTTTTGAGGAGATTATACACAAACTAAAGAAGGGGTTAACCCCGGAAAAAGGATTAGTTGGCAAAATGTATAGGTTAATTAATAAAAACGAACGACCGCAAAAAATACTAAAAGAATCATGGGAAAAGGATTTAGGTATTGTAATATGTGATAAAGAATGGAAACGGAAATGGAACCAAAGACTAATGAAAGTACTTTCTATAAAAGAGAAAGAACACAACTGTAAAATATTATGGAAATGGTACACCACCCCTATACGCTTATGGCAAATGGGAAAGGCTGAAACAAACCTATGTTGGAGGTGTGGTAAAGAACCTGGAACGTATACTCATATGTGGTGGTCGTGCGAATTCGCAAACAAATTTTGGAAAATGATAGAAAAAGAGCTAGGAAAGATTATGTCTTCTGAGATTAGGTTATCTGCTAAAGCTGTGTTACTGGGGGAAACAGATGAGGTGAAGATAAGTGAGAATAAGAAAGAGTTAATGATCACCTTACTATCTGTGGCGAGACAATTAATTGCTGCTGAATGGAAAAATAAGTTTATAATTGAAAAAGGGAAATGGTATAATATGGCATGGCGCTTAGCTCTCAATGACAAATTAACAAATGAAATAAAGATTAGAAGAGGTTTAAACATTAAGAATGTATTTTGGGAAATTTGGGAACCATTTGTTATATTTGGTATGACTAGTAATGAAGGCATTAAACCAAGCCAAGAAATGTTGAAGTTTTGGCAGAATTGAGATTTCAATATATACAAGATATTCAACTTATCTGGGATTATATGTACAATATGAGCTGGCATGATTTATGTGCTTTGTTTACAAGTTAGTATGGGAATGGGTGGGTGTATTAGCAGTTGTTATTAGATGTATAATTTTGGTTTTTGTTTATTGTTTGTTCATTTATTTTATGTTATAATATTGTCCTATATGTTTGTCACAATATACATGTGTTAATAAAAAATATATATTAAAAAAAAAATAATAATTGTTCAAAAGTTTTCCCAAAGTATAAACACCTATATTTGGCTTGAACTACTGGCCCAGGTGCAATTCAAGAGCAATTGTTGGAATAACAGGTATATTAAGGCTGCCCAACAGCGTATGCAATCCAAATGACTGTTTATGGAGAGAAATATTATTTAAATCAGCAAATAATTAGGCAGTGATAAAAGAAAGTCACTCCATAATCCCTTTCAGTGTAATAAGAGGATGCAGGATTAAAACCTAGCATGGCATGTGTGGAAACATCTGTTATTTGGGTTTTTCCTTCCTTCCTCCATGGTGACATTGACAAGAGATTCTGGGACCCAAGTGTCCACATGTATCACTTGCCATTTTAATTCCTTCCTGAAGTACCACCAGTGTAGCCAGTTTTCTACGGTACATCACATCCTTTAAGATCTCCTGTAGGTAGGAGTCAGGGGGTGTTAAATCAGGAGAACATTCTCAAATTGCAAATGCCACTTCAAAATGGTCTTTTGCTCCTTGAACAACAAATGCGATCCCGCTATTTTCTTTGACTGTCCTACCTGTTGCATGGTGACGCTGGCATTCATTCTTTAGAGCGAACGTCATACTGTGCACTGCTACTGTAATTCAATTCAACTTCAAAAAGTAATACATATATAACATATCTTAAATGTGTATACATTTTTGTAGCACCCACTGTACAGTGTCCCCATTGTTGCCATGTGCTGTAATAAATGAGTAAACATATATCATATGAAATCCCTGCCATTGGCTTGTTTCATTTTGGCAATGCTGATGTGTCCAAGAAATTACTGCTCACCACAGTTTGGGTTTTTTGCACATATGGTTGAATCTGTCAGCCTCTTAGAAAACTGAGATCATGAATCCTTTGCTTTTGGAAGTCTTTATGACCCATCTTGTAATGAATTCTGGTGAATATTCTGGGAAATATCTGAAATGTTTCCCATCAAACTCTTGACATAACATCCCAAGCAGCAACAGCACAAGTAAAAGGGGAGGGAGGGAGGATGTTTCTGGCACATATTTTATTAAGCCCTTTAGATCCTTTTACAAGAGAGGAAATACCAATTAACATATAATTTAGCAGAACAAAATATTATCCCATTTCAACCAGTACTCACTTCCTTGAAGTTCATTCAAGCATTAATAACCGTTTAATGCAATTTAACTACACAGAGGTATCTGTTACATTAATATCATATATCCATCAGGAAATTAGAGTTTTGTCTCCATGAATTTTGTATTACAAGAAAGTCTTTATGATTTTATTCTGCACTTTATGGTGGGTAATTTAAGTTTTAAAATGGTTCAAATAGCTTCCTAGTTGCTCTCTTCTACAGTGTATTAAGACTAACAAATTGTTACTGATGTGAAAAGATCATGAACACATCATTTATTAAACAGGACTCTACAGATAACTTCCAACAGAACACTGACATCCTTAATTGTTAAGTACCAGGGATGAAAAAAGGCTTAGATATTTCGTACCACTTCTGCCAAAGTTTCCTGAAACTTCAAAATGTTTGGTATACAGCAAGGAAGTCCAGACAAGAAAGGGGTCCTCAAGGCTGCTACTGCAAAGGGAGAAAGTGAGAATGATGAGGAAAACAAAGAGGCATAAACACACCTGCTGAAATATATGATCATAATACAGTATTTTGATTGCAGCCCAAGAGTCTTGGACAAACACTCACTGGGAATGTGCAAGGTGGCAAGATGTGAGGGCGGGGGGGGGGGGCACAACTCACCACATAGTCTTCTAGTCATTTGGAAATGACATTGCCACAAGCCCTAAACTGGATACCTCCATTCCAGAAACCATTAAAGTGGAGATATGGATATGCAGACCCTTCCCCAAAAATCAGGGCTATGTCCAATGACCAAAGCTGCCACAAGAGGCAGGCAAGGAAACCACCTGTCTCCTGCTAAACATACTGTGCAGGCCAAGAATCCTGCCCCCATTATGACAGATGTTCTGCACCTGGTTGAAAAAGTCAGCCTTTTGTAAAGGAAGTTGTCTTACTACCACTTCTGCAGCTGCTGTTTGGCCTCTTTCTCTGATGACTTTCCTCTAGGCCAGGGGTGGCCAAATTGGTGCTCCAGCTGTTCTTGAACCTCAATTCCCAGAAGCTCTGATCAGCAGGTGTGCTGACTTGGGCTTCTGGTAATTGAAGTCCAAGAACAGCTGTAGCACCAAGGTTGGCCACCCCTGCTCTAGGCCATATCCATCTTCTCTAGCTTGAAGGCTTCCTGCCCAGCACATTTCTTCAACAAATCCAGTCAGTACAACTGCATGGTGAGAAAATGGAGCAGCAGATATGTCTTCAGAGAACAGATAATCTGCAGTGCCTTGTGGGTGACAAGACCCCTCTCCCCAAATAACAATGCCTGTAGGATCAGATGGATCATGTTGGCAGAGAACTGTTAGTACTAAAACCTCTGACTGCAATTTCTACTAGCCTAGCCACTTGATCAACAGAGAGTCTCCAGTTCTTCTGCATTCGACCATAGACATATATTTGGAAGCTTAATGCATGATACTATAGCTAAAGATCCACAAGGATTTCAGGTGATACTAAAAACACAACCCTGTTTTTTAAAGATACACCCCATGCCCTGTCCTTGGCAGATATAATCTCATAATCAGCCATGATACCTCCTTTTAGCATGTCTTTGGGTTGCCTGGTACCTGAATTCAGCAGCCAAAGTGGTTATTTCTTCCATTAAAAGAAGGTCCAAATCTCTTGTTATTGTTAAACCCCTGAGAATTGGCACCTACTGAAGACTAACCAAGCAGTACAGATAAAGAATGGATTGGATCCTTCCAGGATACCTGGAAATCCTCTAATAGCACTAGCATGTATTTCTTGTGAGAAATGTATCAAGTTATTTTCCCACTTTAAAGCAATGTGGTCCTCAGATAAATAATTTGCCAGAGTTCAAGCTCAAAACATTTTTTTAATTGTAGCTTTCAATTCCAGACTGCAGAGCTTATGAAAAGGGTACATTTGAGCATAACTAAACTTCTTCCCCTCATTTTGAAACATCTAAAGTTTTTAGAGAAATACAGTAGCTATGTTAATCTGTTTCAGCATAAGCAACAGGGAGAAAAACAAATTTTATGTGTATTGTGTCGCAATATTTTTGATTGTTTTTTGTTATGCACTCTGAATTTAAGAGTATATGTAAAGGGCAGAAATGTTCTTCTTTTTTCATGTCAAGGTTAAACTTTAAACTGACAAAATGAAGCCACCTTGGTTTTGTCGTTGGCCAAACTTAAATCTTCCGGTAGCAACCAGCAGACCAGCAAAAGAGCTGGATTCTGTATCTCACCACATTAACACAGAGTGTTGTTGTCTGCCAGCAGCCTCCACTTGAGCATGTTGGTTTTATACCTAGGGACCCTGACTCTCAGCCTATTCAGGCCCTCCAAGTGACATAGAAATGGCAAAGAAAGGCAGTGACAAGAAAGGCAGAGATGAACACCTTTGTGCAGGTTTGAAAGTCAACCCCACTGTAACACCCCCCCCCCCCATGGAGTGGGTGGTTTTAGGCAAGTTATGGACCCAGAACTCTCCCCTCATCCCCATACAGTTAATCAGACTGGATTTTGATTTTATGAGTTCTGATTTTAACCTCCTGATATTTTATTCTGTTTTGGGACCTCGTCTTGAATCCTAAAGCATATCTAAGGGCCTGTCTACACTAGTCAGTGATGGGATATCCCCGGTTCCAGACGGTTCCCTGGAACCGGTAGGACCAATTCCGGAGGGTTCTCCGGGAGGGGAGTCCACTTTTGGGGCATCCGGTTCCTGACGCCTCACCGAAAGAATTTTTTTTTTTAAAATCAGAGCTAAAATGGCTCCAATTGACTGCGCATGCGCAGAAACTCAATCTGACGCATTGCGCATGCGTCAGATTGAGTTTCTGCGCATGCACAGTCAATTGGAGCCATTTTTGCTCCGAGTTTTTTAAAAAATTGTTTAAAGCTTTCAGGACGGCGGTGGCGGTGGCGGCACCAGCCCTCTCAGGAGGGCACCTCCCCCGCGGCACGTTGAGGGCTGCCTGGGCCATCCGCTGCCGACAAGCCCCATGCCCTGGGGATGCCCGGCACGGTGCACCACTGACGCCTCCTCCTCCGCCGGGCGCCTGTGGGCTGGGTGCCTGCAACCGCCGCCGCCGGAGCTGCTGCTGGCTGCATCCCTGTGGCCTCCTCCTTGGGCCAGTCCCTTTTTAGCCCGGTTGCGGCGCCTGGCGGAGGAGGAATCTGCAGGCGGCGGCGGTGCGGCATGGGGACGGCCCAGGGAGGCTCGGCAGCCGTGGCTGGAGCCAGAGCCACTGCTGCCCGCCGCCCCTGGCCGTGGCTGGAGCCGGGCTAAAAAGGTACCGGCCCGAGGAGGACGCCACAGGGGTGCAGGCAGCTCCGGCGGCGGCGGCGGCTGTGGACGCAGTTGGGGTGCCGGGTCCCAAGAAAGGTAAGCGAGGGGTAATTTATTTGTGTTTTGGGTGGGTGGTTGTTTTAATTTTATTTATTTATTTATTTATTTATTTGTGTCTGGGTGGGTGGGCTGAGAGGGAGGGGTGTGTGTGTGTATGTTTATTTTTATTTTTTATTTTTGGCCCCGCCCACAACGTCATGACGTCGGCTTCGGCCATGACGTCATGACGTCATGACATTGGCCACGCCCATGACGTCCGTGACGTCATGGCGTGGTAGTAGAATTTTTGTCGTCCCATCACTGACACTAGTCCTCCAAGTTCAGACTCTGCTGGCTTTTATTAGGTCAATTTAGGATTTGTGGGTGGGGGCGACTTAAGGATGCTTAGCTCACTTGCCCTGTCTATACAGCTGCACATTGCCAATCAGAAAGGGTAGGAAGCAGCAGTTACAGCTGTGATGCTGCCATTCAAACTGCTGCAGCTAATCAACAACAGTCCAGCTACTGCTTTGCTATATTTTATCCCATTCCCCAGTATGCACATACACTAGGAATGGGTTAAAATGCAAGATATAAAAATAGTAGAAACCCCATGATGGGAGTTCAAGAAGGGGTGCTTTGCAAAGACTTGTTTCACTCTCTGCAACAGGTGTAGACATTGGAAGAAAAACGTGGACAAGCCCACACCAAAATGCCCCAATGAGTGGAATAAAGGGGAATATAGACAGCCCTTAATTTAGGAATAATGAAACCACTATTTAAAAGTGATGTGTGTGTTTTCGCATCAAAGAGTACTCTGGGTTGAAAGGAGTTTTGCAGGGGACACCCAAATGAGGCTCCCTTCATGTCCCCCATTGTGCAGCTCTTGAGGAATCAAACCCCGTTCCGGTCTCCAAGCTCAGCACTTTACCCACTGAGCCACCAGGGGAGCTGCTGTAAAAGTGATAAAGATCACTAACTTTAGCCTTTGCCAGTTCTTTAAATGCAAGGAAAGGACTGGGCATGTTTTCCTCTGTGGGCTTCCAAAAATATAGTTTGTTCAGTCACATAGTTGATTCCGACCCTTTATGACCCTATGAACCACTGCGTCAGCCACACCTATCCACCGCCATCCTCCATTGCCCACCAGGCTTGTATCTTAAAAAGCAGTCATATGAGAAATCTTTCTTTCATTTATTGAATGCATTGAGGTCATTTAAAATCAGAGCAAAATGATGTCACCAAGAAAAATAAATTGAATTAATTTGGCTTGAGTTTATTTGCACACTGTTGCTCTCCAGGCTGGTGTCTTTGTATTTTCTGTTCAACCTAGTAACTGGCAATAACTTTTTTAGTGTGAAATTGACACAGTATCCCACTCTTGAAATAAAAATACAATTCTGTTAGTTCTGTGCTTCCCTGAATATATTATATTAGCATAGGAAAACAAGGTACTAAGGCGCTGTACATTTTCAATATAACAATATAAAACCTTCAGAAAAAGAGTAATTTGGTAAATCCTTACCTTAGCCTTGACAGCTTGGTCTGGATTAACTGTTGATTATGATATTGACAATCGGCAAGAAGCAGGTGGACATCAGTCTTGCAGTGTTAAGTAGGCCAATGCTTGTTTTCTTACAGACACTACTGAAACACTAAACATATGGGCATATTTCATCCCCTTAGTGAAGCAGGTCATGCCTGGATCTTCTTCTAAGCCTCATTTTGACCCCCTACTGTAGTTCTGTCTTTTCAACATTTATTCACTCTAGAGCAGGGATTCTCAACCTGCAGCCCATGGGCCAGATGTGGCCCATGGTGCCATTTTATGTGGCCCACCACCACCACCTCCACTACACCTGAAAGTGCCATGTGGTGGAGAAAAAGCAAAATGGCCATCTGGCCCCCAAAGCTGTCTGAGGGAGTGTGACCCAGCCTATGGCTTAAAAAATTTGAGAACTCCTGCTCTAGAGCATTGATGGCGAACCTTGGCACTCCAGCTGTTCTTGAACTGATCATCAGGAGTGCTGACTTGGGCTTCTGGTAACTGAAGTCCAAGAACACCTAGAGTGCCAAGGTTCACCATCACAGCTCTAGAGTTTTACTTCTAGTTAAAGAAATATATAAACCTCATTTTCTGTTTGCTATGGGAAGATTGGCAGGGGTAGGATCAGCTTTTGCATTCTATGTTACACCACCTATAGTGTATGAAATGTTTTCAGCCAGATCATATAAGTAAACTGCCGTCCTTTGAAAGAGATTAACTTTATCTCCGCAAATGTCAGGTTACTTGATTGCCCTGTCACCCAGCCATCTTATGTTCCTTGTTTTGCCATGATTACAAAAGGTGACCATAGTCCAAGCTTCCCAAAATTGGGTAGGGGATGAGCAATCCCCTTGCTTGGACCACAAACCACTCTTCTGTGCTGGCATTTCTATGTGGCATATTTATGGCTTCAAAGATCTCCAAGATCTCCCAGGAACCATCTCCAGCAACGCAGTCATGACCTCAACCCAACACACACAGATATCTAGGAGACGTTTTACTGTGAAAATTTCTTGATTTTTTGATGCTAGTTAGGTCATTACAGATTTCGATTCCTAGCGGGGAAGAGAACATTTCTGTGTAGCGGACTGGAAGGATGCCAGCAACAAAGATTCCATCCTGTATTCCTTGTGATGGAGCAGAACCAGATCAGGGTCGAGTGACCTTTGGGGAGGTGGCCATGTACTTCACCCAGGAGGAGTGGGCGCTGCTGGATCCTGACCAGAGAGCCCTGCACAAGGAAGTCATGGAGGAAACTTGGCACTTGGTATCCTCCCTCGGTATTTGAAGAGGAAGAAGCTGCGGGTCGGGTCGGGCGAAGGAAGGAGCGCGTGCTGCCAACCCAGTGCCCCTTCAGCCATTGTCCCTGTGGCTGGAGGGGAAAGGAAGAGAGGAGGACGAAGCCGCGGGTCAGGTCGGGCGAGGGAAAGAGCGCGCACCGCCGACCCAGCGCCCCTTTGGCCATTGTCCCTGTGGCCAGAGGGAAAAGGAAGAGAGGAGGAAGAAGCCGCGGGTCAGGTCGGGCGAGGGAAGGAGCGTGCGCCGCCGACCCAGTGCCCCTTTAGCCATTGTCCCTGTGGCCGGAGGGAAAAGGAAGAGAGGAGAAGAAGCCATGGGTTGGGTCGGGCGAGGGAAGGAGCACGCATCGCCGACCCAGTGCCCCTTCAGCCATTGTCCCTGTGGCCGGAGGGAAAAGGAAGAGAGGAGGACGAAGCCACAGGTCGGGTTGGGTGAGGGAAGGAGCGCACGCCGCCGACCCAGCGCCTCTTCGGCCATTCACTCTGTGGCCAGAGGGAAAAGGAAGAGAGGAGGAAGAAGCCGCGGGTCAGGTCGGGTCAGCCAATCCCCCTGGTCGGAGGGAAAAGAGAAAGAGAAGGAAGAAAAGCCGCAGGTTGGGTGGCAGAAAAGACTCACGCTGCTGACCCAGCGCCACAAACCCAGAAACAAGTAGCTGCATGCATACAATAAGTAATTCATTTACATTAATTTAGTTGACTTTAGAGACTTTACAAATAACTGACTCGCACAATACTGAACTTACAGTAGAGACTTATAGTGAACTTACAGTAGAGACTTTATATATTGGACTTCATAACAAGGATACTTAGAAACTACTGACATAACTTCATATAATCAATGCTAATTAGCTATTTTTAGTCTGATATTGTTTAAACTGTGATAATATGCATGATAATACTTTGTTTTAAACTGTGATAACATGTATGATGAGAGGATACTGGCGTAGAAACCGGCAAACCAACGTCAGGAATTTTGCCAAGAGAACCCTATGGACCAAAACAAAAGGCAAAACAATTGGTGCAATTTAGATGTAATAGGATGCTTAGCACAGCAGATCAAAAGAAGGGGAGGGACAGGAAAGGGGGAGGAGAAATACAGTGTTGCAAGGAACAATACTGTATAGGGACAAGGAACGTGAGGTCTATGAATCAAGGAAAACTGGAAGTGGTAAAGAAGGAAATGGAAAGAATAACCATTGACATCTTGGGAATCAGCTAGTTAAAATGGTCAGGGATGGGTGAATTCAGCTCTGGAAACCATCATATCTACTACTGTGGACAAGAAAACCTCCGAAAAAACGGAGTAGCCATAATTGTCAATAAAAGGGTGAGAAAAGCAGTAATGGGGTATAATCTCAAAAATGATAGAATGATGTCAGTCAGAATACAAGGCAAGCCATTCAATATCACTGTAATCCAAATATACGCACCAACCACTAGTGCAGATGAAGCCACAACTGACCAGTTCTATGAAGACTTAGAACACCTCATAGAACAGACACCAAGAAATGATGTACACATTATCATAGGAGACTGGAATGCCAAAGTAGGAAATCAAAAAGTAAATGGAATAACAGACAAGTTTGGTCTTGGAACACAGAATGAAGCAGGCCAAAGACTGATAGAGTTCTGCCAAGATAACGCACTGGTCATACCAAACACTCTCTTCCAGCAAAACAAGAGGAGACTTTACACATGGACATCACCAGATAGCCAACATCGAAACCAGATTGATTATATACTCTGCAGTCAAAGATGGAGAACTTCCATACAGTCAGCAAAAACAAGACCAGGAGCAGATTGTGGCTCAGATCACAACCTACTGATTGCAAAATTCAGGCTTAGACTAAAGAAAATAGGAAAAACAATTAGGCCAGAAAGATATGACCTAGAAAACATTCCTTGGGAATACACAGTGGAGGTGTGGAACAGATTTAATGGCTTGGACCAGATAGACAGAGTGCCAGAAGAATTATGGACAGAGATGCGGGACATCATGCAGGAGGCAGCAAGGAAAACCATACCAAAAGAAAAGAAGTGTAAGAAAGCTAAGTGGTTGTCCGATGAGGCTCTTAAAATAGCAGAGGACAGAAGGAATGCAAAATGCCAAGGAGAAAGGAAAAAATACAGTCACTTGAATACAGAATTTCAAAGAAAAGCAAGGAGAGATAAGGAAACCTACCTGAATGAACAGTGCAAAGAAATAGAGGAAAACAATATCAGGGGTAGGACTAGAGATCTTTTCAAAAAAATTGGGGAACTCAAGGGAACATTTAAAGCAAAAATGACCATGATAAAAGACAAAGATGGCAAGGAGTTAGCAGATGCAGAAGAGATTAAGAAAAGATGGAAATACACAGAGGAACTCTACAAAAAGGACCTCAACACCCCTGATAATCACAATGATGAGAACATTGAACATGAGCCAGACATTCTAGAGAGTGAAGTCAGAAAGGCCCTAAAAAACACTGCAAACAACAAAGCCAGTGGAGTTGATGGTATCCAAGTTGATCTTTTCAAAGCAATACAGGATGATGGAATCAAATTATTGCATTCTATATGCCAGCAGGTTTGGAAAACAAAACAATGGCCACAGGATTGGAAAAGATCTGTATACGTTCCACTCCCCAAAAAGGGTAATGCCAAAGAATGTTCAAATTATCGAACAATTGCACTCATCCCTCATGCTAGCAAGGTGATGCTCAAGATAATACAGGATAGACTGCAACAGTATGTGGAGAGAGAATTACCAGAAGTGCAGGAGGGTTTCAGAAGAGGCAGGGGGACTAGAGATCACATCGCCAACATAAGATGGATCATGGAAAAAACAAAGGAATAACAGAAACAAGTCTACTTCTGTTTCATTGATTACACTAAGGCTTTTGACTGTGTCGAACAAAATGTGGCAAGTAATTAAAGAGATGGGAATACCAGAACACCTTATAGGCCTCATGAGAAATCTGTACATGAATCAAGAGGCAACAGTTAGGACAGAAAATGGAATGACGGAGTGGTTTGGAACAGGAAAAGGAGTAAGACAAGGCTGCATTTTGTCACCCTGCTTATTCAACTTATACACAGAACACATAATGTGCAATGCAGGGATGGAGGAATCACAATTTGGGATCAAAATTGCTGGAAGAAACATCAACAATTTGAGATATGCAGATGATACCACCCTAATGGCAGAAAGTGAGGAGGACCTAAAGAAGCTCCTGATTAGGTTGAAAGAAGAAAGTGAAAAAGCTGGTTTGAGACTCAATATCAAGAAAACCAAGATCATGGCAACAGGCCCTATCAGTCCCTGGAAAATAGATGGGGAAGAAGTAGAAGCAGTGACAGATTTTACTTTCTTAGGATCTAAGCTCACTGCAGATGGTGATTGCAGCCATGAAATAAAAAGGCGACTGATTCTTGGGAGGCAAGCAATGAGAAACCTGGGGAACATAATGAAAAGTAGAGACATCACATTGAAAACAAAAATTC
This sequence comes from Furcifer pardalis, assembly GCA_030440675.1. Classification (NCBI taxonomy): domain Eukaryota; kingdom Metazoa; phylum Chordata; class Lepidosauria; order Squamata; family Chamaeleonidae; genus Furcifer; species Furcifer pardalis. The sequence goes on from CP126894.1 coordinate 133,160,711, forward strand.
GCATAGTCAAAGCAATGGTATTCCCTGTGGCAATGTACGGTTGTGAGAGCTGGACCATTAGGAAAGCTGAGCGCAGAAGAATAGACGCCTTTGAGATGTGGTTTTGGAGAAGAGTTTTGAGAGTCCCCTGGACAGTGAGGAGAACAAATAGGTCAATCTTAGAAGAAATCACCTCTGACTGCTCCTTAAAAGGTCAAATAATAAAGATGAAGCTAAAGTACTTTGGACATCAAATGAGAAGAGAGGATTCACTTGAGAAAGCCTTGATGCTTGGAAGGGTCGAGGGCAAAAGAAGAAGGGGGCGGCCCAAGATGAGATGGCTAGATGGTATTGTGGAGACAATGGGCACAGAACTGAGCGAGTTGAGGGGGATGGTGGAAGACAGGAGTGCCTGGAGGACAGTGGTCCATGGGGTCACAGAGGGTCGGAATCGACTGTGCGACTGAACAACAACAAAGCTGTATTAGTCTGTGCAAAGAAACCAGGTAAGAAACCAAACCAAACAGAGCATAATAATAAAGAAGTGTCTCAGACCAGAGAAGGGGAGTTCATCTATGAAAGCTAACATTTAAATATAGCAGCTATTCTTTAAGGTACCACAATGTTTTTGCCAACCATCTTATTCATTTTTGTTTTGTTTTGTTTCGTGCCTGTTATATTTACAGATTACCCCCTTCCAGGTGCAAGAATAGACCATGGCAAGTTGCTTTGTGTAGTTCTAGCACCATGAAGTGCGACGGCATCCCATTCCATGATCTGATCATGATGCTTGTTGGGGGCTAATGCTTAGTTTTGTCCCTTGCCTGCTGCCAACTATGTAACAGCTCAAAACAAGGAACTGTGGCTACAAATCCACATGCCTACAAGTGACAAGGAACAAACAATTTATTCACCATGTGAGGCAAGGAGGGTTCAAACCTGCACAGGGAGTCCCTGTGAATGGAAAAGGCTCCATGTTGCAGATGCTTGCCTTCTCATTACACTAGAATGGTGGGCTCAGTGATGCAACAAAAAGTTTAGAGCTAGTTCACTTATCTCTTCTTTCCTCATGGTGTAGAGACAGTAATGTCTGAAGGTGGCTAAAGAAATATATAGACATTAGAAAATCTGTCCATTAGCAGGATTCTTGTGTTTCTAACAAACTGAAATACAATAATACCCCGGATAATGATTGCATCGGATAATGCTAGAATCAGATAACAATGCAAGTTTTTTGGAAAAAACTTGCATCGGATAACGATTCTGGATAATGATTCTTAGCGTTATCTGAGACAATGGTCTGCGGGTGTGTGGTGGTTTGGGTAGAACTACCCAATCCACCCCCCACCCGCAGCGGTCTCTGCAACTGCAGTAGGGTCGGGGAAAGGCACGAGCCTTTCCCCTGACCCTACTGCAGTCGCAGAGACTGCTTGTGTCTCTTTCCCTCCTTTTATTTAAACTACAGGGAGGGGGGAAAGAGAGAGATGTGATTGGGTCTCTCTCTCTTCCCTCCCTCCCTGTATTTAAACTACATGCAGGGAGGGAAGAGAGAGAGAGAACCAATCACGTCTCTCTCTTCCCCCTCCCTGTAGTTTAAATACAGGGAGGGGGAAGAGACACAAGCAGTCTCTGTGACTGCAGTAGGGTCGGGGGAAAGGCACGTGCCTTTCCCCCGACCCTACTGCAGTTGCAAAAACCGCTATGGGGGGTGGCTTTAAAGGCAGGGAGGAAAAGAAAGAGACCTGATCGCGTCTCTTTCCCTGCCTGCCTTTAAAGCGGTTTGTCCCTGAAGTCAGGGCTTTTTTTTGTTTAGCGTTGTTCAATGCATGCATTGGACAACGCTAAAAATCGGATAACATCATGACTTGTGGAACCAAGTCATAATGTTATCCGGGGTATTACTTAATATAATACAGGAGTTCTCAACCTTTTTAAGCCAGGGGCCTAGTCATGCTCCCTCAGACAGCTTCCGGGACCAGACAGCTATTTTGCCCTTCCTGCATCACATGGCACTTCCTGGTGTGGTGGAGGCGGTGGGGGCGCATATGAAATGGTGCCATGGGCTGCATCCGGCCCATGGGCCACAGATTGAGAATCCCTGGTATAATACTTTGGTAAACTACTAGGTCATAATAATGAAGCTTTCTGTTGGTTGGTTTCTTATTTTGTTTTTGACCCCATAATATTAGCAGATTCCGCTGCAAAATCACTTTTCCTAAGGGCATGACTTACCCACTCTAGTCACGTAAACAAGATGAATACTACACAGTCAATGAGAAAAGGGTGTGCATTAAGTTCCTTTTTACCGACAAGCTCAGTGGAGAATGAGAAAAACCCTGTCATATTGTTGATATGTATTTTCTTGTTATGCCTTTTGGCACCAATGGCTAATTAGATAAGTCCAAAACTGCCTTTTCTGCAAGTCTTTCCAATTCTTTCATTCTGTTTATTTGTCCAGCAGGCTTTAATCTTATTAAAATTTGCCTATTGGAAGGAAGAAATATATAGGCCAAAATGTTGTTGAGAAGTTCAAAAGTGTCATTTTGCCAGAGGAAGGTGGCACCAAAGGGTCAGATTTGGGTGACCAAAAGAAAGCATCTGTGTTTCCAATTTCTTCCTTTCTTTCAACATCTGCATGATTTAAATGCAATAAAATATAGGACCCAAGTGTCTATGTATGAATTACATAGGGGAATCGCTCATTACTATGTCCATGTGCAGTTTTATTTGGAATTATAGATGTACAAATAGAATAGATGGTCTTTTTAAAAAATTATTTCAGCTCTTCCAAATGTGCTATCACACATAATAACAACCATAATAGGTTGGATCCTGAGATTTCTCTTTTCACAGTGAATATAGTGTAGAAGATTGCTTTTGCTGATTTCTCCTTATGGTTTCTAAGAGGACTTCCTCCACATTTCCAGAGGTTCTCATCACTCTCCACAGCAGTTTTATTAGGAACAACACTAGATTGTGGTTGTATCTGAGGAATTCCTCCCAATTAGTCTTGAGACTATGACAGTCGTGAGAGATTTAACCTCTTCCAATGCTAGAAATGTTAGCATTGCAAGTGATCTATTGCCCTGTAAGATATTGCAGTTGTAGTAATACATTTAAGAATCATTCTGGGTGAGAAAATGATTGATGGCATTTCACAAGGCATACACTTGTGAAGTCCAGAACAATCTCAACAATAGTAGTGCAATAAAAGATACTGACAGTTATTTTAAAAAGTTGTGAGCTGCATTTGTAGAAAATTAGTGGGATACACACCACACCAATGTCATTAGGACAACTTTTAAGGAAGCAAGTTGATGGTCTTCCCATAAAGTATGGTGAAGTGTAGAGTATAAGAAGGGTATCAGTTCATCAGAATCACTTTAAACAGTTTTGTTATGACCTTGAAATGGTTTGAGCTACTTTGGGGGGGAAAACTTGGTCAATATTCACTGTAATAATCCTGGCAGAGTTCTTAAACTCAGCTGATCTACTTACATATGTCCACTTACAGCAAGAGATACTGCATGCCTCTTTGTTTAAAGTTTGAAAAAGTATGGCTGTGAGATTGGAGCTGTCGGTGCACACTGACCCTAAAGGATCCAGACATTCTCCCGCACTTTTCAAAACAAGCAAAACTAAATTATCACTGTCATCTCATTAAACTTCTAGAGTAAGGGAAAATACTATTCAGTCTTTATAGGATATACTGACGATGTGGAAGATGAAGGCACAGCAAATGAGTAAACTGACAGATGAAAGACATCGTCGAAACCCTCCATGGGAGTGAAACAAAATCAAGAGATTATGATTGCATTTCAGAGTGTTTAAAATGGCTCCTCATAATCAGCTGCTTCCCTCATGAGATACACTGCTTGACAAATGACAAGAACCGGCCTTATGAAATTTCAGTCTGAAGCCATTTTTACTACTAATGCAAATTAGACATAATATGTGCCTTTTGTCAACTGCATCTCTTGATAATCTAATTGCATCTAATGAGACCTGGGTTGGGAAAGGCACTCAGATCCCCATGCCCCAGGTCAGAGGAGACTGAAAACACTGCCTGCCAGATGTGCTTAATCGCAAGAGAACAGTAGGCAGCTGCCTCATTGCTTGGGCAATACAAACAGCACCGGCTGGCAGCTGGGTGTGCTCTTGACCGTCTAGCAAGGAGCAGGGTAAATTTGGGGGAATTAACTCTCTCTCTCTCTCTCTCTCTCTCTCTCTCTGTGTGTGTGTGTGTCGGTCTTCCATTGACTTTCCTGTACGCATTTTGTGTTGATTTAATGGACTGTAGAAAAACTGATGGTAGAATTCATAGAGCAATAGGCAGTCTGAACCTCTGCATGCTACTTAAAATTAGGGATGTGCATTAGCTGCCCAACTTAGGCTGTTTCCAAATAAAATCATACAGATGAGCCCCTGACTTACTTTCTGCCCAACTCAATGACTGTGTCAATATTTGTGTGCTTCTGGGTCTGTGAAAAAAAATCCCCACAGCTACGAATGTGACCATGAGAGTTCCATAGCATCATCAGAATTATTTCTAACAGAATTCTGCCACTCCAGAAAAGACTATAGATCAAGAAGCATGAGACAGCTGTTATGAACTTTGTCAATTATACCCCTGCACTAACAAAAGAAAAGAAAAACCCAAAGGGGGAGGATGATAAATACAAACCCTCATGTCCTAAAATGAAGCTCAAACCCAGTCACTCAATACTATACAGTAAAACCTTGCATAAAGAGTTACTCGCTTAGAGACTAACTCGCTTAAAGAGCAGAATTTTCTCTGAATGGTTGCCTCACTTAACAACTAAAACCAACCAAAAACTCACTTAACAACTAAATCTGGGTTCACAATCTCCCCCACCAGAAGTCACCATTGGTCACTTTCAATGGTGTTTCGTGTAAAGAGCAAACTGGCTTAAAGAGCAATCCTGTGGAATGCATTATGCTCTTTAAGTCAGGTACCACTGTACTGTACAAGGGTTCATCGGTACACACATGCAGATCAGTCCTAGTGGTGCAATTCATCTTTTAAGAAGGTTATTTAAAAAGCAAAACCTAGTCCAAAATGTATACTAATGGAAATTTCTCACCTCGCATTGCAGCTTTAAAAAAAAATTGGAGAGCAGGTGTTTCAGCCTGGTGACCTCTCTCAGAGACCTTCCACAGCACTTCAGTGATTTGCTTGTGTAGAAAAGGTTTCAGAATTCATTGAGAGAGAAGCTGTCAGGCCACTTCTTCAATGGCACTAGCTCAGCATCTTCACTATACGGTATTGATATTTTCAATATCTTTTTTATTTTCAACCTTAGGAGTGCCAGATTTTATAAATCTATAGGATGCGATACTCTGCCCCATAAGGGCACCAGGACTCTATGCTCCATCCCATGGTTGCCAGAGAGATGCACAAATAAGTATGATTTGGTTACTGATAATGTCCTGTTAGGAACTGTGGTGAGTCAATTGGTTAAGATGCTGAACTCACTGACTGGAAGGTCAGAGTTCGATTCCTGGGTACTGAATTATGGAGTGAGCTCCCATCTCTGTCCCAGTTCCTGCCAACCTAGCAGTTCGAAAGCAAGAAATTGCAAGTAGATAAATAGGGACCAGTTCGGTGGAAAGGTAAACAGTGTTCAGTGTTGAGGCATGCCTGCCACATGTCCATGAAAACGTCTGCCCGCGCAGACAGCACTGACTCTTTGGCTATAAACAGAGATGAGCATGGAACCCTAGAGTCAGATACAACTGGCTTTTGAGCAAGGGCAACCTTACCTTTACCCTAATGTCCTGTTGCAAGTAGTTATACAGCTTTTCGCCCTCCTTCACCATTAAGAAGCAGCAGAAGAAGAAGCAGAAGATGGAGAAGAAGAGTGTGTGTTATTAATTAATTGCGCCCACTCCTGGACTGGGAGGCCCTGCTCACAGTCACACATGCCCTGGTCATCTTCCAATTTGTAATGCATTCTACATGGGGCTGCCCTTGATGACCATCTGGAGACTGCAGTTTGTCCAGAATGTGGTGGCCCACACAGTGGTGGGATGTAGTTATTTTACCCGCACCTTGCTGCTGCTGCGGGAACTGCAGTAGCTCCCTATATGTCTCTGGGTGCAATTCAAAGTGCTGGTTGTCATCTTTAAAGCCCTTCATGGTAGCGGAACAGAATACCTTAGGGACCGCATCATCCCTAGGACATCGACCCGTTCCAAGAGAGCAATCTGAGAGGGCACCCTTCAGATATCATCTGTTAGGGAGGCTCGCCTCTCCAGCACAAGAAAGAGGGCCTCATTGGTTATAGCACCCACACTATGGAGCCTCCTCCCAGGAGATCTACGCCTCCAGGCCCAGTTGCTACCATTTAGGAAAGAACCGAAGGTGTGGTTGGCAAAATGGGTCTAGGGGCTGGGATTGTCAACAAGATCCCTTTTCTGGCTCATCTGAGGCTTCTCCCTCCTATAATTAATTTTAAAGTTAAGGTTATGCCAATTTTATATTTGTTTTTAGATAGTAATGGCACAGCGGTGAGTAGTATTGCTATGTTCTTAAGCGGCTTTTAATTGTTTTATATTAGTATTAACTTGCGTACACCACCCAGAGTCCATTGGATTAGGGCAGTATATAAATCTATTAAATTAAATTAAGAAGAAGAAAGCAAGCAAACAATCAAGCTACATTTAATTGAGTGAAGTTAATCCCTGAAAGTATGTAAAAATTCTGAGTGTATAAAGTTGCAATCCTATAGAAACCCATTTGTGAGTAAATACTACTGGACACAGTGGGACATACTCTGACTGGTCCAGTCAGTTATGCTGTAGATTTAAGGTTACTTATCTGAACATGTGTTTTATTGACTTCACTCTGTAGGACTTATTTGGATCTAATTGTTAGCTGACATTTGAGCTGACATTTTACATTGATTTTAGTTGTACTGAAAGATTGGCAATCTTTAGCACCATTCATACATTTACATTCAATTTTAAAAGGATTTGCAAAGATTGAATTAATATATTATTAGAAACAATGGTGGTTTTTCACTTCCACTTTTCACTTTTGCAAAAGCCAGAGCAAAAATGAATTCAGTGTGATTCTGAAGTAAGAAAGTTATCTACAGGCATATCAGATTTAAAAACAAAAAGCAAAAGCCAAAGGAAACAGACAGGAGACACCTTATAAACTGTGGCACTGTAAAGTCTGGTATATTTTAATTTGAGCTTTCAAGAATCAAGTCTACTTCCTCAATCTGATCATCTCCATAGGAAGCGGACTTGATCCCTGAAAGCTCCCATTAAAATATAGCTGTTAACACACAAAGTAAGCATTGGCCAATGATTGAATCTGTGTGTTTTAATTCTCACCACCCTGCAGCTTTTGAAAAATTCCCATTGAATTGTTTTTAAAAACATAGAAATATGGGAAGTTCTAAAAAACGAAACCTGGTCAAATTTAAACTGTGTTTATGGAAAGGATTCACCTTCCTGCCATTTATCTATTAAAATTGAAAAGGTCTGTTGGAGGAGGGAATCTCCACTAATGTGCATTTATAAGCATGGATTCAAGACTTGCTTAGAGAGTTAAATCTGGCAGCTTCACCTTTCCCCACATTTGCTTTTTTAAAAAATCTGAAGGTTTTTGTTTCTAATTTTTGAAAAGCACTGTAGATGTTAGGAAGTTCTTAAAAGAAAGCAAATCAAACAAAATATGTATCCATCTCTAACTGCTGCATCTCTCCCTTCAAGGATCATTGCTTTGCCGTGGGGTGGGGTTGGGGTTGGGGGTGGGGAGCTTGTGTGGACATACCGTGTAGGGCCACCCAAGATGGACAGGCCATAGTGGACTTCAAGGAGATCAAATCAGTTAGTCCTAAATAAAATTAACCCTGATTGCTCCTTGGAGGGGCAGATACTGAAGCTGAAGCTCAATTACTTTGGCTACCAAATGAGAAGAGATGACTCACTGGAGAATACCCTGGTGCTAGGAAAGACTTAAGGGAGAAGGAGGAATGGGTAGCAGAGGATGAGATGACTAGATATTATTGTTGATGTGATGGGCATGGATCTGAGCAGACTCTGAAGGATGGCAGATGAAAGAGAAGATTGGTGTGAGGTAGTCAATGGGGTCACAAATGGTCAAACTCCACTGTGTAACTGAACAATAACTGCTGCAACCAAAGTTGTTCCACGGGATCAGCTCTGCAGTGCTGTTTAATTTTTGCAATTCTAAACAAATGGATCTGTTCATTCTTAATTACTACAACTGTGAATGTAAAGGAATTTAATCAGTAATTATTTTCTATATGGTTTTAAATTATTTTTAAGGGTTTTTAAAAAAAACTTTTGTAATGAATTGTTTCAATAACTAAAATAAGAAATAATTCATGATCCTGCAGCATTTCTCTCATCTCTTCCATGAGTGGGACAACAAGTGTGTGCCCTGCCATTTTTACTGCATTTTGTGCAGAATTTGGCAGCACCAAATTAGAGCATATACTGAGCAAGAACAGAGAGACTGACTGTGTGATTTTTTTAAAATCCTGAAAATACAATATTTTTTCCACCAACAACAACCCACCCAAAGTAATGTGTTTGCATGTTCATATGAGAAGACAACACAGCCTTTTCCAACAAAGTCCATTTTACAAAACTGCACAGATGTCCTGTTTTTATGCTCAATTTAGTCTTAACCGACAACATGACAAAGATTTCTTCCAGAAGTTTTCATGCACATTTCCTTCTCTGTTTTTTTAAACTGATTATTTGAAGGTTTTGACAAGGGTTTGGAACCTTTCAAAGAGGAGTAAAGGTAAAGGTGTCCCTTGCTCAAAAACCATTCCTATCCGACTAGGGTGAGGTGCTCATCTCTGTTTATAGCCAAAAAGTCAGTGCAGTCTGAATCTGCAGACATTTCCGTGGTCATTTGGCAGACATTAAAGTGCATGGAATGCTATTACCTTCCCACTGAAGCAGTACCTATTTATCTCCTTGCAATTTCTTGCTTTTGAACTGCTAGGTTGGCAGGAGCTGGGACAAAGATAGGAGTCCACTCGGTCATACAGCACTTGGGTCTCGACCTGCTGACCTTTCAGTCATCAAGTTCAGCATCTTTACCAATAAACCGCGGCAGTCCCTTTACAAAGAGGTGAGGTGTCCTTAAATTTTTGACTTGAAACAGAGGTTGTCTCTGCTCATCTCTACTGTCATGCAGAGCTGAAAGGAAGACTTAAAGAATGAACCCATTTGCTAAGTACATTCTTCGTACATGATGTGCTCCAGATGGGGGTCTAGTTTTGTTTCATTTGTACACTGTACGTTTGTACATTGTGATTAAACATCACTTTTGCCTCATAAGTTGCTTTTTGCTGACATTTGTTTTACAAAAGGCTGGACCTAAATGCGTATTTTCCTGAAAGTTTATGTTGAAATCTCTGAGAACCATTGAGTTATCCTAATGCTGTAAACACTTTAGGGCTTTTTCTCCCTCTCTCTTTATTTGCACTGCTGTGGCTCACCATTAGACTCTTTGTGCCTTTTCCACCTTTCATTGTTATTAAATTCTATGATAGCAGCCGCTATATTACAGCTTTCTGATTAACTAAACAACTAATAAACGAGAAGACATCGCAATTGGCCATCGTCCCTATGTAAATAAGAAAAGCTTATTTTTGTTCTCCAATACATACACATAACAACGAAATGTTTTGAGTAAGTTTTAAGGGGATGACCCAGGAATCAGTTTGGCAAATGCTGTTTTACAATGACCGCACACTGTGTCTGCTGCAATATTTGTGACATGCTTGCATTGTTATTTGGCTGCAAACAGAATGAAAGGATCTGTCTTCAAAATTTAAACAGAGATTGTTTTAGTTTATATAACCAATCTAAGTCCCAGGACAGTAAAAAATCAACAAGCTGGAGAGACCCTGCAGCTGAACAAAGTCAGGATGATTTTAAACAGGGGCAGATTAATACTTGAAAAACAACCTTTGGCTCCTGTTTGAATTTCTTGGAGATAGAATATAAGGGAGGAAAGCATACAGAAGAGAATCTGATGTATGTGCTTATGAAATAGCCATATTTCTGCACTCTTGAAAAAGACACAAACCCACTTTAACAAATGCTGGTAACAATAACAATATTTTTAACCAAAAAATAAACACAACTTAGTTTTTCATAATATGTTATTAAACAATATGAAACATATGCTTAATTCTCCCTGTGTGTTATACAGTTCTGGTTATGGTCCAGCCAAGGTTAACAACTTGCAGAACCCACTGTTTGCCTCTGGGTTGAAAGGCAAGCTGTAAGAGCAACAATATGATATATCATACTGTATTGGATATTTTTGGTTTCAATTTGGCTTCAACAAACTGTCGATCATTTTCATAGATTCCCTCTTACCTATTGCACAGTCATCACACCCTCTGAACTCTGTTCCTGGAGGCTGGATGATGTTCTGAACAGCATAGGATATACCACTGCTTTAACTAAGGAGATTTATTAAGATGAGGTGCCCCAAAATCACATAATATCAGTGATGTTATATGCTGTCCACTAGCTTCCAATTTATGGTAGCCTTAACAGTTACTGGACCACCTCTACCCATATAAATCCCAGCACCAGTTGAGGACATTGGAAACTGTCCTTCTAAAGGTTTCAACTATCAAAGCTGTCTGGCTTGAATGTATGTAGAAAAAATATTTCAATGCTAGAATTATTTTCCTGAGGCACTGTGAAGTATAATAATCCTGCAGGAACTCGGGAGGAGATGTAAGACAGAATTGCTCTGCCAGGCCTTTGGATGCTAGGAACTGCTGTTTAACCATTCATGCGACAAACATCCTTACAGGGTGATATATATGAAATAAAATTGTCTCAATTGTTGCTAGGTTTGGTTGTATTTTATCATTTAGATGTATTTTATTCTTGCATGTACAGCCAAGTGGGTTTTCACTTGTAAATCCCTAGCAGGTTTCTCAACCTTGAGCCCTCAGATGTTCTTGGATTTCATTTTCCAGGTGTGTGCTGACTTGGGCTTCTGGTAATTGAAGTCCAAGAACATCTAGCGGTGCAAGGTTGAGAAACCCTGCTAAGGAGTTAAAAGTGGAAACCCACTTGACTGTACATGTAAGAATAAAATACATCCCATAAAAGGTGATCTTTACAATTTTCTCAATATGATTAGGCCACCTCATCACTCTCCTTCATGTTCAGAAGGTACCAGACAGTGAAAAACAATTATAAAGAATGAAACGTGCTTAAATTTGAACATCTTTACAGTTAACTTATTCCAGATTTTGTTAATGTCTACACTAACAAGTAATGAAATTTTTCCCTTTTCTAACAACATTTCTCATCTCTTTTTCTATGATAATAGGACCACTCTGGAAGCCTTTGAAGGTGACATCCAGAACCGAGGTTGGGCAGCAACCACTCCAAAAAGGAGGTATGCATTTGCAGATAAATTACTATATCATTACCACCTCAGGGCCAATCTTTCTCGGATTGTTACCAGTGGAGGCATGAGTAGAGAGTTCAAAGCATGATTAATCCAAAGGATTCTTTGTGCACCATCTCAACTGCCCAGTGCTTTTTAGTGAGGAGTGAGTGTGTGTGTTTTTGAAGCAAGAGTTCAAATTTATTTATTTATTTGTGAAGGACCTATTCAAGGGAACACTACTTCCTGTGTGTGGCAGCATGATGGGGAAAGGGAGCTAAGCTTGCATTTGCCCCTCCTGTGTTGGATATGTCAGAGAAAGAGGATGGTAGAGTTGTGCCTCCATGAGGCACCTTCAGGGCAATTGGTCCCCTTCTGTGGGTAATATGAGTCATGGGATTCTTGGTCACAGGTGAGACTGGCCTTTTGAGACAGCATCAGGTTTCAACCAGTCTCAGATTGTGGGACACAGACAGGTGACAGGTAGAAGGGCAATGCTGGAGTGGCACAGCAGCACCCTATCCTGCCAAGGTCATGATGGAGAAAGGAGTTGAGAGCCAGCCTGCTCCTGTTCCAAATTCACACACTATTTTAGGCCCCACCTAAGGTCAAAAGATCTAGAACTGTAAATAGATGTCCCAGTTTGAAAGCCATTACTTCTGTTCTGCTTCTTTATTTCCTAGTTGGGTGCCAAGAGCTGCTTTATTGTTTGGGTGTCTGTATGAGGAAGACAAAAAAAAGGGCAGAAACAACAGAGCATAATACAACTTAACTGGGTCTATATTTCACATAAAATGTTTTTCTTCATTTTTTTTCTCCTCCCCTCAGCCCCCCAAACCACCCAGAAATTATGTTTTTGTTGATACAGTGGAGTTGATCCTTGATTGGGGATCAGCTTGGTTCTTGTTATTAGAATGAACTCTGCCGATGTTAATTTCCTGCAACAAATCTCATTAGTTCTGAACTCCAACAGGAACATGTAGTTAAGGAAAATAAGTTGGCTCATTGACAGAACATTGAGCTGCAGCACATGCAGGACAAATGCTTGACCTGTAGAAAATCTCAAGTTCTAACCCTTCTATTTCACATTGCTAAGAAAGGCCTTTGCTTGAGATCTGTAACCAGTCATTGTTGTCAATATAAAAAATGGACCAATATATTGATGCAATATTCAGTAGCTTCAGGTATTCACATTTGTGTATACTTTAAGTGTCACTCAAATGTTAGTTCTGAATTACTCATTTCTTGTCCTGTAACTATCTGATTTGTATCTTCTCACTCAAACCCTGATCTCCCCAGCTATGCAGTTGTCATAGCTCATTTTCTCACAGTGTATACAATAAATACATTTTGCTAGGTGTTCATAGAGATGCAAATTTCAGATTTATTGGACAAAAAATCCATAATTATTCTTTCTGGAAGAAAGTGTGGCTCTCTTGGGAGAAAGGCCTCAACTGGGGACTTTACTAGGCATAGCTCCAGCTAGCTTCCTGTTCAGAAAGAAAGCTCTAAGTTAACACTGGGACAGGAACAGGAAGCCCAGCTATAGTTCAAAGTCCCCAGTTGAGGCCTTTCTCCCAAGAGAGCCAAAACCTCAAAATCTTTCAGTCAACACCTTTTCCCCAGGTGAGCCACATTTAGGTGTCTGTGGCTTAGTAGCTAAGATGTTCAGCTTGATGGCTGGAAGGTTGTCAGGTCAGCAGTTCGAGACCCAAGTAATACATGACGGAATGAGCTCCCGTCTCTGTCCCAGCTCTTGCCAACCTAGAAGTTTAAAAGCAAGAAATTGCAAGGAGATAAATAGGGACTACTTGTAGGAAGGTAAACAGTGTTCCGTGAACTCCGGTGTTTAGTCATGCCTCCTACATGTCCAAAAATGTCTGCAGATGCAGATAGTGCTGGCTCTTTGGCTATAAACAGAGATGAGCACTGAACCCTAGTGTTGGATATAACTGGCTTCCAAGTGACCTTTACCTAAGGTACCTTGTAGTCCAAGGGGAAAAAACCCTATCCCTTGTGTTCATTTTTAACACATTGAATAACCTGAAGAAATCTCTGGTGATCATTCTACCCTTGCAGCTGTCACTTACTCTTCTAAGCCAATATGAAATTGGCCAAGTCTGAAGGGAGACAACAATTTCATTGTGCACAGGATTTCTAGCACAGGGTTAGAAATGCTAGTTAGCTATTTAACATTTTCATTTGTCAAGGCATAAGTTGAATGTGTCATCTTTAGAGCAGGGAAGGGTCACCCGCAGCCTGCAGATGTAGCCCAGCTCAGCGGAGTGCCCACCTTAGCTGTGGAGATTCCTGGGGCAGTTGCCTCCTCCTCTTCATACCCTCTCCTGAGGGAGGTGGGGTAGACAGAAAGCAACTTAGGACAGTGATAGTGAACTTTGGTATTCTAGCTGTTCTTGAACTTCTGTTCCCAGAAGCCTTGATCAGCAGGCAGGCTGACTTGGGCTTCTGGTAATTGAAGTCCAAGAACACCTGGAGTGCCAAGGTTCACCATTTCAGAACCAGGATCACCATACTTAGATTAAGGTCTGAAAGGATTGCAGGCTGTTCTCATGGTAATTCCTCCTTGGGGTCATCAACTGCCCCACAACTCACAGAAAAATCTCCCAAAGTCCAGCAGATGTTTATTCAGATTCCATGTCAGGGACTCATTTGTCAGAGTGAGGAATATAGGCATAACACCATGAGTGGGATCACCAGTGTAGGCCTATTACCACTTAAGTCTAGTAGGAAGTGTTCAAGCAAGTAATATCTGTAGGGGGATTTTGTTTCACTGAGCTTGTTTATACGAGTTGATATTTGTTTTCTACTATTAGAAAGTAAAAAGAAAATCTGAATTGTTTCTACTTTTCCTCTGAAGTGTCTCGAGTACTGAAACAAACAAACAAAGCTCCACTAATAGGGTAGAGGCACAGTTCATATGAATAAATATCCCAGAGCATCATCCTACCACTATTTGGTCATGTATGGCTTCAGCATGCCATTATTTTTTATCCGTCTTTAAAATAGCTCTCTAAACTCCAAAAACAATGTTACTTGAGGCAGATTGAGCTGACAGTTTACAACCCAGCCACCAAACATTTGCTTCAGAGGAAGCCCTATTGCTTGTAATGGAACTCACTTCCATGTGAATGTACTTAAGAGAGCAGCCTCAGTGTCTCCTCCAAGATTTACTGGTATGGAACAGTGCCTCTTTAGCAAACTGAAGTCTCTGTCAAGGCTTAACATTAAATCCAAATTTCTTCTATTTTCTCTACAGAAGGAACAAATTGGCACCACATGGCAGTAGTCAAGGAGTGCTGATGGGAAGCAGAGCGAGGCAGGAGCTTTCCAATCTGGAAGGCGTTGTGAGTCAAAATCAACTAAGAAGAGGAAACAATCCTTTCTGCTTTAAGGTCAATAGGCAATGGCTTTGGGACTAGTGTTAATATTAAATAATTACTTTTCTTTGTACTACACTGAACTGTTTGAGTGCCAACATTTCTATTTTTGAGGAAAATATAACCATAATAGAAATATTTATTTGCCACAATTATAAATGGCAAAATTTCTTAAGTCTCTGCAGTTCACTCAGTCTAAGGGAGAGAAATTACCACACATCTATTCTATGAAGGCTTAAAGCAGTGGTGCCCAAACTAAGGCCCAGAGGCCAGGTGCGGCCCCCGATGCCAATTCATCTGGCCCCCGAAGCCCTCATCACTCCTGGAAGTGGAAGTAAAACGCGCATGTACGGGCGCCTTTTACTTCCACTTCCAGGTGACGAGGGCTTTGGGGGTTGGATGATTTGGTGTCGGGGGCCACACCCGGCCCCCAGGCCTTAGTGACCGGCTCCCTGTACCACATGATCGCCCCGTGGTCCAAAAGGTTTGGGCACCCCTGGCTTAAAGAAATCAAAACTTTTGAAAGATTCCCCTCCTCCCCCTCTTAAATTAAAAGAGAACCATTTGCTAACTAACAACTAGGGCTATACTGAATATTCTTTAATGTCTCTATTATTCTTGAACTTAGCTAAGTTAATGCGGTGAAGCATTATTATGAGATTGCACAAATTCAGTATAGTTTAGTGTCTTTTAATCTTTAGTAACTGTTTCTTTCCCATTTGCTTCTGTTTTCCTTTGCACTTTCACTGTCATTAGATGCATTTTCCTCAATTGCTATTTAAGAGTTCTGGATCTCTGGATACACAGGATTTTGCTGATGACCTCATTGGGGTACATCTGATGTAAAGGAATCTTAGAAACCCATGTACAAAACTAACAGAAGTAACAATAAAGGTAAGGATTGGGGACGAGTGTTTAAAATGGTCTGCAAACAAAGTAGAGACCAGAGAAAACTGAAAAGCACTCAACACTCAAACAAGGATAATGTGCACAGTTGCTGTGAAGCAAATTGCCAAGAATTTGAGCCACTTTATTTATGGATTGATTGATTGATATTATTTATATACTCTACTGTCTCCCTTCCTATAGGGGACCTGCCTTTCTCCCTAGAAGAGGTATTTTTACAGTCACAAAAACAAACCAACAAAAAAGGACCATGATAATTTGGGTTGTACTTCAGTAAAAATTATTTAGCCTACTAGGTTTCCAGTCAGGCACATAAGAAACATAATAATGAAAATAATCAAAGAAACTGTATGTCAAACTGCAGACCAGTTCTGAAAATGTTCCATACTGCTGTTAATATCTTGTTTGCCTGTTAGAACATTACAGAGACAGTTTTGTATCAGTCACATGGCTATGGTGTCTCATGCCCATTTGTATTTCTGTAAAATTAGCTCACCTCAGCAACGTTAGTAAACAAAGTGTTAAACTTCCACTGGAGATGTGTTTCTGCTACATTCTGGTTTATAACTGTAGTAGGCCTGAATGTGGTATAAATGAAACTGAGTGCTTCCAGTGTGTCTCCACTCTTATTTTAAAATGTGCAATATACCATGTGTGGTTGATAGGGTTACATGTCATGTCACCTGTGAGGACTTGAGCATGCTCCAGAGTCCCAGAGCAGCAGCAGCAGAAAGAACTGGTAAACTACTTTACACCTAGAAAACCCTAAGGCAAGTCTTCGCATGTCAGAATGGAGCAGGCAGACAATAATTATTATTACAAGATGAGGCAGGAAATGGCCACAGGTACAGACCTTTGAAAAGTAATATAACACAAAACTTAGCACAGAGCTTGTGTTTTGCAAGGTTCTTAGGATTTCACCACATGTCTTATCAACATAAGTCATACTCATTTCCAACATAGTAATGGGTCATTCTTTCCCCAACCCTGGGTAGTTTCTAGGAAACATTTGCAAGTCATGCATGAAGGAAAGTAATATCAGGAGTGGCCTTGCATTAACAGTCTTGTGCTTCCTAAATCTCTATGATATCCATGCTGTCAAGCAGATATTCTCAAATCATTGCATAGTCTCCTCCCCCATCCCACCGCAAAATGGAAGGAGTCAATTGCTGAGGTAGTTTCACCACAATAAGGGACTCTGAGAAATCTAAAAAGCAGCCCACCTCAGCGTGCCATGGCTAAAATGGTAAGCATGGATCCTGTGCTAACTGTAGAGTGCTTACTTCCTTTCAACGATAATTGTCTTAATGCCTGTTTTAATCAGTATTAACTACTAGCAATAACATGCTTTTAATTATGTTTTAAACGAGTCCTTTATTGGGCTGTTTTGGGAAGCAAATTAGTCAAAAGGAGCTGTTAATCAAAAACGTGTTACTGGCACAAAATAAATGTTCATTTAAGGAGCCATTTGAAATAAACCTGGCTCATTGACTCTGACAACCTACAAGGACATTGGGGCCTCCTGAGGATAACTCCTTCAGTTCTCTCCTAGATACGCCTTGCTGCTCAGGAGTTATAAGTAGAAACATTAAGCAGTTTAGGTCATTCATCAGCTAACTTTTACTACTGTACTCAAGAAAATGAGCCTCCTAGGAACTTCACAGCAGATCTATTCCTTCATTAGCTAAGTAATATTGAGAGAGATGTTCCTGTCATTATGAATGGAGAAATCTAGTGCAGTGAATTTTACTGGTGTCCCCTTTGTCTGTCTTTGCAAATCCAAAGGTATTTAGGTTGAGAAACTAGCATAATTTTATTTGAATGTTATCTGGATATATTCATTTTCCCGTAGTGAAGGATAGACTTCCCAGAAATATGGGAAAAGAAGACATATGTATTCCAAACAATTCATAATACAGAATATAGGTAGTTATGAGATATTTTCAATAAACAAACAAGCATACAAGCATTTGTGACTAGGCAATGAGACATGATCTCAAAACTGGTACTGGGATCTGAGCTTTGGGTCTTGGTAGACTCCAGTTTTTCTGGCTGGGATAACTACGTGCTGGGTTGGGCTGGGACTTTAAAGCCATCATGGCAAAAATAGCATGGAAATATTTCCATCATTGTAACCCATATGTGTTATTGACATTGTTTATAATGCTTTCAGAAAGTAGTTGAAGGCACTGGAGTTTTCCCAGGAAATTGGAAGGAGGGGGTCGAGCTTTTCTTGCGATTGTTTTCTGCTCTTCTAAATCAGTTTTTCTACTATTGGTTAAAATCAGTTCAGTTTAAAGCAACTGTATTTGTTGATGTTGAGTTCTCCATTTTGTTTTGAATTTTTTTCATGTTGTGAACAGCCTCAGAAATCATGTTTGAGAAACAGGATATCATATTTTAATAATAGATACCTAAGCATGAATGCAGAGTGTGAGAGAGAAGCTAAACCAAGAGTACAATCCAGAAGGGAGATTTCTTGTGCCAATCCAAATGAACTACTATTAAGCACATTTATATCTTGTCAGCATTGTGCTAATTTTAATGGAGCCTCTTCCCTCTATGTTTTATGTGAACCAGACTGTGATTCTATGTAGTGGCAGAAACTAAAATAAAAATTAAATAACAATCTTAAAATAAATGAACAGCAAGTCTTGTGGCAATGTCTGCCTTCCATTTTAAAATCTATAGCTGACAATTGCCTTTTACATTTACAGCTTCATCTCAAATCTTAATTGGCTTGGCGACTTTCAGCAAGACCCAAACTTTCTGTCCAAATCTGTTTTTAAATCATTCTCACAGCAGGAGCACTTGCAAGATTATTGTTGCAGTTTTGTTAAGTGTTACCAGAATAATGTTTGCAGCAACTATTCAAATTATGTGACTCATTAAGAAGATAACAAAGTTTTCAATATTTGCTTTACTAAACATGGGGCAATTATTTTAACCAAGATCCAGTAACTTTGGATTGCTGTAGCATTGAGCAGTTACTGGGGAGGTGGGTGGTTAATTAAGCATCAATTCACAGTAAGTACTTAGCAACTAAGCCTAGGGGAAGGAAAGAATAGGGGAAGCAACTTCTCATAGAGTGAAGAAAGGACTATGAACACATGCCATATCATGTCTCTGTTTAAACTACACAGCCAGACTTTTAAATGCTGTGATTTCTCAGATAAACTCAATCAATCTGCTGTCCAGTAACATTGACTTATTTAGCAATTCATCTATAGTCACACCCAACATAACAGAGAAATATGTGTTGTCTCAGAGCTCTTAAAATGCAAGAGAGAGCCTGTCTGGGTTATTTTATGATTAAGTGGTGATTAATAATAAAATCCTGGATAGCTCAGTGGTTTAGGTATCTGTGAAGCCACTGGCTGGGAGTTTAATTCCTCATTGTGTTTCCTGTGAGTGCAGCATGGCGCAAGATGCACAGTCCCAGAATGCTTCCAGAAGAAGGGGATAGAAAACCACTTCTGTGTATTATCTACCTAGAAAACCTAGAAAGGGTCACCATACATCAGAACTGACTTGACAGCATGCATTTATTATTAATTATTATTAATTTTGCTTCTGGTGAGATTCTAATTTAGATTTATACCATGCTTGTAGAAAAAGTATCGCACAAGACAACTTACATTTGTTGTTGTTGTTCAGTCATACAGTCGAGCCCAACCCTTTACAACCCCATGGACCATTGTGAGCAAGGCTCCTCTATCTTCCACCATCCTCCTCAGCTCACTCAAATCTTTGCCCTTTGCATTTGCAATGCCATCTATCCACCTCATCTTCTGGCATCCCCTTCTCCTATCTTTCCCAGCATCAATGCCTTTTCTAGTAGTCTTCTCATTTGGTGGCCAAAATACTTGAGATTCATCTTCAGTATTTGTCCCTCTAATGAGCAGCCAGGGTTGATTTCCTTCAGGATTGACTGATTTGTTCTCCTCGCAGCCCAGGGGACTCTCAAGAGTCTCCTCCAGCACCACAATTTAAAGGCATCTATTCTTCTGTGCTCAGCCATCCTTATGGTCCAGCTTTCACAGTCATACATTACTACTAGGAATACCATTGTTTTGACTATACGAACCTTTGTTGGCTGGGTGATGTCTCTGCTCTTTATTATGCTACCTAGGTTTCTCATTGCTTGTCTCCCAAGAAGTAAGTGTCTCTTTATTTCGTGGTTGCAGTCACCAGCTGCAGTGATCTTAGATCCCAGGAAAGTAAAGTCTGTTACAATTTCCATTTCCTCCCCTTCTGTTTGCCAGGAAGTGAGGGGGCCAGTTGCCATAATCTTGACTTTTTTTGATGTTGAGTTTCAGGCCAGCTTTTTCACTCTCCTCTTTCACCCTCATCAAGAGGCTCTTTAAGTCTTCTTCACTTTCCACCATTAGTGTAGTGTCATCTGCATATCTCAGGTTGTTGATGTTTCTCCAATTTGTGCTTAGTCCAGCCCTGCATTATTCATGATGTGTTCTGCATGCAAGTTAAATAAGCAGGGTGACAATATGCACCCTATTCTAAACCAATCAGTATTTCCATATCCTGTCCTAACTGTTGCTTCTAGGCTCACGTACAATTTTCTCAGAACTTACATTTAGTTGCCATAAAAATATTTTTTAAAATGTCAGTAAAGATCAAAGCTATAAAACTTTATCTTGGTCCAAAAATGTGTGGTTTATTATTATTATTATTATTATTATTATTATTATTATTATTATTATTATTATTATTATTATTATTATTATTATTATTATTATTATTATTATTATTATTATTCAAAATCAATTAGAATGAGAATTTGGAGTTTGAGCAGGATCACTTCACCATGAGTATATGCAGAACCTACATCTGCAAAACCTAACCTGCCCTAGACATACAGACTAGATCAATGTTTGCTGAATGTTTCTCCTGCCTTCTCCATGTGATTCCTGTGTAGGAAAGATAGATGTAAAGCAAATGACCATTAAACATCGGGGGTGGGGTGGGGAGGCCTTACAAAATTTCCCATTACATGGCTTGAGAAGAAAAAGTCTCATGCAGAAAAACCTCTCTGCAAAGAAAAAATAATTATTCCCCCCCTTTCCAACTCAGTTTCTGTGCAAGAGCAAAAGTTTGCAAGATTCTGCCCTCGAGGAACAGTGCTTAAGCTGATCTACCACCACCATAAACCCTGTTCACAATCTGAGTTTGATCCCAATGGCTCAAGTTTGACTCAGCCTTCCCTTCTTTCAAGGCCAACAAAATGAGTATCCAGTGTGTTGTGGTGAAAATACTAATTAACTTGTGAACCCTCCAGAGAGTACTCTAAGTGTTATGTGGAATTATGCAAGTGCAATTGCTATCTGTAGCTCCAGACTTGGTTGGTAACAAAATAACAACTACTTCTTGTAACACACTTTTTAGTGAAAGGGGGGCAAGCAAAATAGCTAACTTAAAATATTTAGCATTAAATTGTAACTGAAGAAAAGAAGTTGACCACACTATCATTAAAATATAACAACATTCCTTTACAGGACCCAATATTTCTGCAGGTCTGCCAGAGAATGGCCTGTTATAAGACCATCCATCTAGCCAACTATGAGATCCTTTGGGAACTCCGAGGAGATTAAAGAGAAATAATGAAGGCATAATTGTGGGTTAGTTGGGAATAGTTGTTACTCCTCCTCAACATATGGAGATGTGTGTCAGTCAGATGGTGCACACTGGAAGGTATAAGACCTAAGGGGTATGAGCGGCTGATGCTTCCTTATCTATTCCTTTTTCTTTCAAATTTCCTCTTTCATGTTATTTTTCCAGTACATTAGAACTATAGGTAGCCCGTATGGCTTTCACGTAATATTTCTTTCCCTGGGTGGGAGCTAATGATATACATCTGTCTGAGCTTTAATCGGCACATAGAACAGCAGATTGGCTCTGTTGTTCTTGCGGCGTTATTGGTTGAACCATACCTACAGAGTAAAACAGCTTAAAAGAGCATTCATCAAAAAGCATTTCTAATGGTATTATGTTATACGGAGTAATTTGTAAACAAAGATTTAGAATTGAGGCACGTGATAGGTTCTTGTTCACCTCTTCCTACTCCCACTGATTCAGGAATTATTTATGTATTTTTTTTATCTAGGCAGATTTATATCTTTGCCTTCAGTCATCATTACAATACCCATTTTTGTGGCTAATTAAAAAAAATAGAGGCTCCCTCCAACACTAGCCTTATCTAGAGTAGACACACTGATAAAAGGTACAGGTGAAAGGTGAATAAACACCAAATGAATCCACACTCACAAATCAATTCATAACAAAGTAGTACTGTATATGTTTTTTAAAAGAAGGCAAGATACAGAAGCAGGATATAAAACATCCTAAAATGTTTCAGTGTAGGGGAAACTTGTTAACTAAGAAGGAAAGTATGTACTGTATGCTAATTTTTTGGGGGGAGTGTTCTGTTGTGAACCATCTAAGGCATGTTCTTTTAAAATCCTATTGACTCACAGGTGAAATGTGTGCTTTCTAGATTGACTAGGTTGTGGGATGTCAAAAGAGGAATGAGAAACCTACTGTAGGGTTAAAGATGTCATTGGGCATAGCTACAATCCTGATATCATTGGTAGGCAAACCGAGGCACTCATGAAAAGTTTCTGAGTTTTGCTAAAAACAACACACAATTCCCCATCTCCCTTTCCTATTCAGGAAAGATAAAGAAAGGACCAAGTATTTTCGGTTGCTGCTTACAGGTACATGTTCAGCTTTCCTGAATGTGTGAACCAAGAGTGAAAAAGGAAAATCTTCTCTTCAATGAGTTCAAAGGAGGATCAGGACAATCCTGGCCCTTGTTCGAAGGCTGGATTCTGACTGTAGGTGGTCTGATTTAGGACTATTGGGTAAAGATCTCCCCACCTTCAAGCACCATCATGTCACCTTGATTACACCTGATGATTTCTGAATTTGGACCTGGTTGGTATCTGGATGAGAAATCACCAATTGATTCTAGACAGAACTAGGAATGAATCCTGTCTGAAACCATGGAGACCTATTGCTACTTATCATTGGTTCAACTCAGTGGCTGAAATTATGTTGCATAGTTATGTAAACAGTGTAACTTTGGAAGTGAATTACAGGCTAGATTCCAAAATGGAATAGGCACTAGAGATCATGCTCCAAACATTTGATGGATAAGTAATGTACAAAATAATTTCAGAATACAATCAGTTTATACTTTATAGATTACAGCAAAGCCTTTGTCTGTGTGGATCATGAGAAGCAATGGGTTGCTCTTGGGGGGGGGGGCAACCAGGGGTGCCTCAACACTTGATTATCCTGATGCATAATTTGTATTGTGGACAAGAAACTAGTGTTAGGATGGAATATGGAGAGACAGAATGGTTTGCAATAGGCGAAGGTGCCAGACAAGGGTGCATTTTATCCCCTAGCTATTCAGTCTGTATACAGAATATACCATACAGAACGCCAGACTAGACTCAGGAGGTGTGGGAGAAACATCAAAAATTTAAGGTACATAGATTACTGGCAAAACCAGCAATGATTTGAAAGAACTTTTAAGAAGAGTGAAAGAAGAAAATGCCAAAACATTAAGGTCACATTAAAAAGACAAAAATTATAGCAACAGAACTACACGATTTTAATGCAGTCAATGAAGAAATTGCG
Source organism: Furcifer pardalis (assembly GCA_030440675.1). NCBI lineage: Eukaryota > Metazoa > Chordata > Lepidosauria > Squamata > Chamaeleonidae > Furcifer > Furcifer pardalis. Next base: position 133,184,096 of record CP126894.1, read on the forward strand.
ATAATGAAAATTTTTGCATACAGTCAAAACTTGCATAAAGAGTGTTTCGCTTAAAGAGTAACTCGCTTAAAGAGCAGAATTTTCTCCGAATGTTCACTTCGCTTAACAAATAACACCAACCAAAAACTCGCTTAACAAATAAATCGGGGTTTGCAATCCCCCTCAGAATTGGTCATTTACAATGGTGTTTCGCTTAAATAGCAAACTCGCTTAAAGAGCAATCCCATGGAACGCATTATGCTCTTTAAGTAAGGTACAACTGTATTTTGGTTCAATCATCTATTCAAATAGGGACTGTAGCCAAGAATATGAAAGAAGACTGAGACTCAGACAAGCAGCAATGAAGGAATTATAACAAAATAATCAAGTGTAAGGATGTACCACTTGAGACCAAGACCAAGATTATCCGCCCTGTGGTAATTCCCAATCACTGTGTACCAATGTGAAAGCTGGAAAGCAAAGAAAACTGACAGGGAATAAAATTGACTTGTTTAAAGATGCTCTGACCAGAGACTGAGAGGCAAGGGGGATTTAAGCCCAGCCTACCTATGTCCCTCATCTTTGCAGTTGGCTTTAAACGGCCTGCTAACCCTGCAGGCTCGATTGCATAGGTGTCGCTCTCAGGGCCAGATAGGAATTTTTGGGCTTGGCATCCTGATTGGCAAATTTAAGAAAGGATTCCAGGTTATTTTTTACCTCTACAACTCTGGTCTGCATTAAGAGCTTTTATTAGGGGTGCCAACTTTAAATAGGTCACAACAGTAATAAGGCAGGTAGTGTGGGGGTAGGGTGGTAGAGGTGAATCACTCGGGTCATTTTTGGACAAGGCTGTATGCTCGACATGATTCGTGTGAATCAGTGGGGTATGCTGGGAACACCATGGGATAGCGCTGTGATACAACTAACATCCATTCCCACCAATAAAGTTGGAAATGATCAGAACTATGCCCTCCAACTAAGCCCGGCCTGCGCAATAGCTGGCATGGATCAGCACTGCACATGAGGTTGGAATTTGTCAGTCCAGGCTAGAGAGATGAAAAAGAGTTTATACCTGCTCTAGTCCCAGGTCTTGCACTACCAGGCCCCTCCATAGGTCAGTGGTTAATTAAATTGTAGTAAAGTTGTGGCCCAAGATTATAACAAAATTTACCTACGTGCAGACTTTTTATTTCAGGTTGGGGGGGGGGAGAATGAGGAGCACACATTGAAAACTTTAGAAGACCCAAACAAAGGAGAAAAATAAGAATACCAGTGTGGAATTGTGTTAAAGGGGAAAATCTTAATTAACAGAGGAAAAAAACAAGTCTCTAGAAATGATTCTCATCCTTAATTCATTCATACAGTGGAAGAAAATTTCAGAAAAGTTGTTTTTAATGAGGCTTTCTTACATATAGTATCAGGCTACAACTGTTAACTTTTCTGTGGAATTACTTTACAAACTGATCAGTGCCATATCGCTGCCTCCAGACACAGTTCTTTTAATGATGTCCAAACTACTTAACTATTAAAATGAAATTGTGAGCCAGCACAGTAGGAAGCAGATTGAGCAAGCTGAAGATCAAAGGAGATAGCATCATACGAGCCTGCATGTGCTTACTGGAGGTTTGTCGCAAAACTGACGACTAACATTAGCTGCGAACTGAATCTGTGTGCACTTGTTTGGAATTTAAACCCTGGAAGTGTTACAGTTTCAGGTCAGGTGCAACTGAAAGAAGACATTGGGACTTCTGTATCTCTGCTGCCATGTGGCTGGAAGAGAAGGGGTGCATATCCCCCTCCCTTCCCAGATATGAGAGGAAGTAGAGACACTGAGGTTTTGCATCACCACTGGAGGGCTTGGGGATTGGACAGAAGGCTTGATAAGCCTGCTTTTCCCCAAGGCCAGCCTCTCTCTGCTTCAGAAGCTGAAGCTGACAGATGCTTCCTGCACAGCTGCTAACTGCTGAGTAACCCCCTTCTTTACTTTATAGTAGGAAATGGGCTGATGATATAGTGGGGAGGATGGTTTCTTGTTTGGTGCCCTCTTGCCACCACAGTCCCTTTGCCTGTAGTATCTTTGTTGGGGTGGCACTGCCCTTTCCCCCCTCTTGTGGCTCTGAGTGGGGCTCAGCAACATGGTGATGCCATTTTGTAAGGCTCGCCATTTTGTTTTTCAGCCTTGCGCCATTGTGCATTCTGTCATTTTGTAATTCAGTTCCCCCCCCCCCCAATACATCAGTACTGGGAACCTGGCTGTGTGGCTGGGGTCCTTTATGGTTCCCTCTTCATGTGCTTGCTTGCAGGCATCCTATTTACTCACAGTGGCTATAGAGGGGACAGGATGGTTCGCCTGCTCTGGTACCAGGTTTTAGGCACTACTACAGGCCCCCACCACAGGTCAGGGGTTTATTATAAATAAATATGTGGTCCAAGTTTAACACACTTATTGTTTCCTAATTCTTTATTTGCTATTGGGAAGGGGGTTGTTTTTTTAATTGCAATTTATGGGCACAGATTACAAACATAACTTCTGTTATTTAATTGTTACCATTTTAGTTACTTTTAAAAAATATGATTAACATAAGCCACTGACAGGCTGTAAAACTCTTCGCATCTGTTTTATCATAATTCTACCACAATCTCACTGCAAAGCTAAGACATAGCAAGAACTGGCACCTGAACCATAGAATATTCTTTTGCTACCATTCTGTGGGACCACAGCCCTTAACTGTAGCAATAACTAAAGCATTAAAAGCCACTGTAAAAGTAACTGAAAGCTATTCTGTAAATGGAGTAAACATTTCTCACATAATAAAAGTCATAGTGGAATTTAGTTACACCTTTGTTACTGGGAATTACATAGGGATTTTTTCTCATAGTTCCTTCCATGTAATATTAATCCACCATGTGTTATTCCATTTCACCCTTCTTCACATGTTCAGTGCCTGACACAATTAGTACTGCATGAGGAAAAGTGATTTTGAAACCTTGCTATCACAATCACCTATGACCGTGATGGCGAACCTTGGCACTCCAGATGTTCTTGGACTACAGTTCCCAGAAAACCAAGCCACCTGTGAATCTACATGAATGGGTTTACTGCGATTCATCTGGTCCGTGTACAGGCGAGTTTTACTTCCGCTTCTGGGAGCGACGAGGGTGGCGTGGGCTGGATGAATCGCAGTAAACCTATTTGTGTAGATTCACAGGGGTCTTGGGCTTCTGGGAATTGTAGTCCAAGAACATCTGGAGTACCAAGGTTCACCATCATGGACCTATGATTTGGTCAAAGCTTTGAAAAGGTATTATTTTGGACGATGTCTCCCAGAATCCCCTACTCAGCCTGGCTAATAGCCATTTTCTTAGAAGGATTCAAAGAGTTGCTCTCCAAAATATAACTTTTCAAATCACTTGGCTATGTGTGCTTATATAATGAGCTCAGACTGAGATATGATATGCTTCATAGCATTGTTGTATGCAGACTGATAATGTGAATGGTAGAGATTAGCAATTTCCTATGTTATTTTCATTCCTGTTGGAGATAATATACTTCCCTTACAAAGCAGTCTTAATTCATCTTTACTGTTGGTTTTGTGAATGAGCCCTCTGCGTACAGAAATACCAGTGCATATTTGCACAGTATACAAGCACAGAAATTATTTTGTAAATTCAATATCTATTGAAATTCAAATGTAAATAAATGCAAAAGTATTCAAAAAAATTACTGACATTTGGGAGAAGTTACTTATAATTTATGGGATTCATTTTTTGCTCAGTATGTGAGGGGAATTATATACCAAACAGCCCACTATTGTTTTGAGAAATTACTTGCTTAATTCTTCATAGATTGTAAGGAGAATTTACCTCTATTCATGGTTTTAATATTTAAAACATACAGAGCAAAATATTGTGGGTTTTGTTGCACTAGTTCCTCATATCATTCAACAATGATGTCACTAAATGTAAAAGAAAACATATAAGTCATGAATTAGCCATGCCCACTTCCAAACACACGCACGCACGCACGCACGCACATTGTATATGTATAGAGAGAGGGGGGCAGAACCCTATTATAGATTTAAGCCAGTGAAAATGCAATTGTGGAAATCATGGTAGTAATTTGACACTAATTAATAAATTGCTAATTGCATGTCAAAATGCATGATAGCTGTAACACTGGGAGGTCGTAGTTCGATTTCTGGGTACTGCATAACAGTGTGAGCTCCTGTCTCTGTCCCAGTTCCTGCCAACCCAGCAGTTTGAAAGCAAGAAATTGTAAGTAGATACATAGGAATCACTTTGGTGGGAAGGTAAACAGTGTTCCGTGCACTGTTCAGTGTTGAGGCATGCCTGCCACATGTTCACTGAAATGTCTGCAAACACAAACAGTTCTGGCTCTTGGCTATAATGATAAATGATAAACAGAGATGAGCACTGAACCCTAGAGTCAGATACAACTGGCTTTTGAATCTTTATTTATTTATTTATTTATTATTCACATTTAATACCCTGCCCCACTCGGGAAGACCCGACTCTGGGCGGGTCTACCTTACAGTTTGTGCCTATGATTTATACAGTTATTCTGTCATTACAGGGTAAATCCACAATAAGGTTCAGGCCATTTGCTATATGTTAAGTATGGGATCAGCCAGTTCTTTTGTAAGTTGTACCAAAAAATGAGTTTGAAATCTATGGTGAAGGTATAATTATCAAATCTTGTATATGTCTCATATGATAATCAGAACATAAAGAACAATATTTTGGTAAAGTAACTAGCGTAGTGTATCATATGCCAAGAACTTGGAGATGGCTGTTTTAGGACTTCAGTTCCTAGCACTGATGTGCTTAATTGTAGCTTAAGGTTTAGTGGTTGAAACCACATTGAAATCATGGCTCACATTTGGATCTGAGTGAGGAAAAAGAATAAAGAGACTGCAGAGAGAATCAACAAAGTTTGTAGCATTGCTTTAAGAGTGATATTAACTATATGTCTAGATTCATAAGTCTTTCTCATGGGTAGATATCCATTTTAAAAAACCACTCAACTCAGCTAGCTAATTTTAGAAATGTTTGGGCAAAAGCAGCAAATCTTCCAAAGAACACAGTTCTCTGCTGAATTCACAGGACTTAAGAACAATTGTTTAAAAACAAACCCACAAATGACCAATTGACACAAGATCTTTGGAAATCCATGTTTTTACTGTTTGTTGATCAAGAAAACTCAATCCTACAACACCAATGTAAAGTTGACAGAATTCTGTCATGCACACACATTGCACCTCTGCTAGGTATAATGTGTGAATATGTCAGTCACCTCAAAGTTACTTTTTCAGGAAAGAAAGAAGGATATGACAATAAAGATAGGCAAAATGGAAAGAAACAGGCAGCAGCAGCGGGTAGTGGGTTGAGAAGGAGTTGGAGCTGGATGGGTTCACAGTGGCAAGACTTGTGTTCTTCCTTCCCAGATCCCCTGAAATTATATCCACTGTGACAGTATTTCTGGAAACTACTAGTTCTTATACTACAGTCTTTCCCAACCTTTGGTTTGTGGACTTCAATTCCCAGAAGCTTAAGTCAATTCCCCAAAGCACAGATCAGCCAACGTACTGACTTAGGCTTTTGGGAATTTAAGTCTCCCTATGGGGCATGTTTCCCACATTGGAAACTACTAATAATAATCTCGTGTCAGAAATTTTTCTTGGTTGAAAGGATTTTTGCTGGAGAAACTCCACTCAGGATGCCCGAATGAGGCTCCTTTCATGTCCCAAAGATATTTTCCCACCAAAGTGGTCCCTATTTGTCTACTTACAATTTTTTGCTTTCAAACTGCTAGGTTGGCAGGAGCTGGGACAGAGACAGGTGCTCAAACCATCTTGCAGTACCCAGGTCTCGAACTGCCAATTTGCTGGCCTTCCAGCTAACAAGGTGAGCTTCTTAACCACCAAGCCACCACAGCCCCACTGATATACTAGTAAAGGTAAAGGTCCCCCTTGCTTGAAAGCCATTTAGTGCTCTTCTCTGTTTATAGCCGAAGAGCCAGCACTGTCTGTGTTTGCAGATGTTTCCGTCAGTGGTGGGATTCAGCAGGTTCGCCCCAGTTCACCAGAACTGGTAGCAGAAATTCTGGCTGGCCCTGCCCATCCAAGTTTTGAAATAAAATAGTCCTAATTTGGGTGCAACGCAGGGCTTTCCCTCTGGCCATGCCCACCATACCACATCCACAGAGTAGGTAGTAATTTTTTTGAATGCTACCACTGGTTTCCGTCGACATGTGGCAGGCATGTCCTAGACAGCAAAGTGCATGGAACACTGTTTACCTTCCCACCCGTAGTGGTCCCTATTTATCTACTTGCAATTTCTTGCTTTTGAACTGCTAGGTTGGCAGGAGCTGGGACAGAGACGGCACTCATTCCATCATGCAGTACTCAGGAATCGAACTGCTGACCTTCCGCCTCCCAGTCAGTGTCTTAACTACTTGAGCCACTGCAGTCCCTCTGATATACTAGAAACCTGTTATTGATGCACATTGAAGTACCTGTAGTTCCATTCAGACCTAGTTCCTCACATGTTAATACTAGAAGGTGGTCCCTATTGTTCTCTTCATCAGTTCAATAACAAACATTTGAATGAGATGAGCTTCTGTGGTAAGCTTATGAATTATAAGAACTATCACTGTGACACCAAGTACAAATCCAGGACTTTCCACTGCATAAAAAAAAGAAAAAGAAAGAAAGATCATCAAGGAGAGCAGTGCGTCAAAAACATATTCCATACAGTATATATCTTCCCATTGGCTCATGTAGAAGGATCATTTTAAAAACACCCAAGAGATCTTTGCAGGGCTGGAGTATCTTAATTGGATATACCTGATAGCATTTTATTCACTGCTTGGCAGCAGAAACAAAACACAAAACCTTGGGGAAAGTCAAGATCTCTTCTTTCAACCTGAAGAAAGAAGTACTTTAGCAATTCAAAATTCCTTTTTTTCTTTTTTTTTTTTTTATTATTATTTTTTATTAGGTATACAAAGAAAAAGACAACAACAAACTAATATATAAACATAAAAACATTAAATGAAGCAAGTAAAATAACAATGTTTTACAAAAGATACATCATAAAATTCATATAAGGTAAAGTCACATATTTTCCAATACCACATAAAACATCCACAATTTCAAATCTAACAATACCAGATCCAACCTTATTTTCCCTACTACACTATATTCTCTTACACTATTACATTATACAACATTAATATCACCCATGTGCTATATACAATGTCCGGGGCAATCTGTATCATCAAATTTTCCAAAAAGCATTTTGTTCTGGGGCGGGGGCCAAGCCTTTTTTCTTCACTAATGTATAATCAATAAATGGTTTCCAGATCCTCCAGAAGCTATTTCCTTGCTGTTTACCTTTTCTAAGATTTAATTCCCATGTAAGTTTCTCGTTTAAGGCCAAATCCCACATTCGTTCATACCAATCTTGCATTTTTATATTTTCATTACTCTTCCAATTTTTTGCTAGACACTGTCTGGCCACTGTTAACATAATAGACACCAATTCCTTGTTATCATTTGTGATTCTATATTTATCTACTTCCATTAACAGAATTGTCTCCGACTCCAATTCAAGTTGCATATCCAATATTTTCTTAATCTCATTTTCTATATTCCCCCAAAATCCTTTTACACAGTCACAACTCCACCACATATGCTCATAGGAACCCTTTTCTGTTTTACATCTCCAACAAATTTCACTCAGATTATCATACATTTGATGCAACCCCATTGGAGTTCTATACCACCTCCAAATCAACTTATAATTGTGTTCTTTAACCTTCACTGATGTAGTTTTCATAATTCTTCTCCTCCACATTTTCTGCCACTTTCTTTCTGTAATTGTAACATTAAGTTCTTGCTCCCACTTTTGTCTTAGTATCTCTTGTATTTTACCTCCTTTATTCAAAATTTTATAAATTTTACTTACTATTCCCTTTATTCCTATATCCCCTTTTCTTATTTTGACCAGAAGTGTCTCAACTTCAGTATATTCCCTATCTAAATCCCCTTCTAGTAAAAATCTTTTACTCCAGTTATTCATCTGAAGGATCTTAAACCAGCTCAGCTCCAGTTGCAAATATAACTCATTTCTTTTTTCCCGGTCTCTCCAGGTTTTTACCCAATCTTTCAGCCTTAAAACCCCATTCTGTAATAAGATATCCCTAATCCTACTGTCTATTTTTAATGGGAAGTTATTAAAGTCCTCTAGTTCTAGAACTGGTGAAATTCCTAACATAAAGTCTTTCCTCATTTTATTCCATTCCTCTATAGTAGACTTTAACAATGTTCCCTGAATTTTCTCTCTTTTTTTATCTTTTTCTAAACCCATAAACAGGACATTTCCAACCCCTGAAAATTCCTTTCTTTCAATTCTCTCCCACACCATTTCTTCTCTACTTAATAACTTAATACCATTTCTTATTTGAAAAGCCCTATAATATTTACTAATGTTTGGAATGCCCAATCCACCTTCCTTTTGTGATAAATACCACAGCGATTTAACTATTCTAGCTCCTCGGGTCCCATTACAAAATTTATTCATAATGTTTTGATACTCTTTTAATTCTTTATCTGTATGTTTTAATGGCAAAACATCGAACAAAAAATTCAATTTAGGTAATAACATCATTTTACACATTGCTATTCTACCGAACCAGGACAAGTTTAATTTACTGTATTGTATTATCTTTTTTTCAATCTCCTTCTTTTGTTTACCATAATTCAATCCCTTTAACTCTTTAATTTTACTAGCCAATATTACACCTAAATACCTCATCTTTTGTGCAATCTGTATATTATAATCCCGTTTTATCAAATCCTCATCACTTTTATTCCCATTAACTAATATCATTTCTGTTTTGTCCCAGTTCACTCTTAGTCCTGTTATCTCCTCAAATCTTTTCAAATGCATATTTATCCTCGATATAACTTTTGTTGGATGTTTTACCATTATTAATGTATCGTCTGCATACAAACTTATTTTATTCCCTTCCATTCCAATTATTTCCTCATCCTGACGTATAATGTTTGCCAAGAATTCCATAGCCAATATAAATAAAGATGGTGACAATGGACAGCCCTGCCTTGTACCTGCTTCCAATTTAATATCTCCTGTATAGTTACCATTGAATTTAACCCTAGCTATCCCTTGTTTGTATAAATTCCCAATTATCCTTTGAAATTTAACTCCAAATCCATATAATCTAATCATTTCATGAATTGTTGCCCATTGTAATGAGTCGAAAGCTTTAAAAATGTCTAACGACAAAAAACCCACCCTTTCTTTCCTTCTTTCGGCCAAATCCAATAGATCCACTACCCTTCTTATTAAATCTGACATGTGCCTATTTTTTACAAACCCGGCCTGGTCCTCTTTTATATAATTGGCTATGAAACTATTTAGTCTATTTGCTAATATTGTTGAGAAAATTTTTGCATCCTGGTTGATTAAGGATATCGGTCTGTATGATTCAATTTTCTCTAGATCTTTTTCAGGCTTTGGGATTAAAGCAATTATGGTTCTGTTCCAAGAATCTGGGATTGTTTCTCCTTCCAATATTCCATTAAATAACTTGTATAATCTCGGAACTATCCAGAGTTTAAAGTCCTTATAGAATTCCGCTGTCAACCCATCTTCCCCCGGTGCTTTGTCTTTTTTTAATCTCCCAATCACTTCCTCAATTTCCTTTACTGAGATTTCTGCCTCCATTTTAATCCTGTGTTCTTCTGTTATCGATCTAATTTGCTGCTTCTCAAAAAAATCTCTCATTTTTTCAATGTCTACCTCTTTTTTCGAATACAATTTTTTGTAAAAATTTTCTATTAATTCCGCTTTTTCCTTCCTTTTATTATATCTTTTTCCGTTTTTATCTGCCAATACTCCTACCTGACCTTTATTTTTCTTATCTCTTGCTGCTTTAGCCAATAATTTAGAATTTTTGTTACTATATTCAAAATACTCTCTTTTTAAAAAAATCAGGTCCTTTTTAACTTTCTCTATATCTTTCCCCTCTAATTCTTTCTTAATTTTGTTTATCTCTTGAAGTACTTTGTGATCTTTATTCTTAGCATGTTCCGAGTGAAGATGTTTCAGTCGGTTTTCCTTCTCTTGATACTGACTGTTAAACTGTCGCTTTCTTATACTATTTAATTTTATTGATTCTCCCCTAAAAATTGCTTTCATTGTATCCCATACAGTTCCGTAGCGAACCTCGTTATTATCATTCCATTTCCAATTTTCCTCCCATTTTTCCATAATTTGCCTTTTTATTTTGTCCTCCTCATACAACTTTGTATTATATCTCCAATTATATCTTATGCCCCTTGTATCTTCCAAATTTATATCCACAATTATCTTAGCATGGTCTGATTCCTTAAATGTTCCAATTTTTATATCATCTATTGTTTTAACCAATCCTTCTGTAACAAATATATAATCGATTCTGGAGTACATATTGTGAACTTGTGAATAGTAAGTATATTCCCTCTCCTGGCCCTTGAGCTCTCTCCACACATCTTTTAAACCCATTAGTTTACTCCAGTCATCCAGTATATATTTTTTAGCTTTATTTTTACTGCTTGTACTGTCAATACCCGATCTTAACAAATTAAAATCTCCCCCTATAATCATATTCTTTGATCCTTCCTTTTTTAAAATTTCTCCCATCCTATCTAAAAATTCTTCCTGATTATTATTTGGGGCATAAATATTAACCAAAGTTATCTCTTCCTCCTCAATATTCCCTTTGATTATCACATATCTTCCTTCCTGATCTGCTATAGTTTTAACCACAGTAAAACCCAACTTTTCCGAGATTAACGTTGCAACACCTCTAGCTTTAGATGTCCCATAAGCCTTTTCATATATTTCCATTCCTCTTACCACTAATTTATTTGCTTCCGCCGATTTTTGGTGTGTTTCCTGGAGAAAAATAATATCCGCTCTAGATTTATTGAGTGCTATTTGCAATCTTTTCCTCTTCAAGGCGTTCCCCGTTCCCTTCACATTCCATGTTAAAACCCTTAAGTTTTTAACCATCTATTATTATTATAATTACCCATTCATCACAATCCTCCCCGGACGTGCTCCCTCTATCCCCTCTATTCCATCCATATTCCCCAAAAAAGGAAAAAATACTTAAAAAAAAAATAATTAAGACTACTGTAAAATTACAAAAGAAAAAGTTAACAAAAAAAATAACATTAAGAAAAATAAAAATAAAAAACTTACCTACTCTTCTTTCTTTCTCTACCCTCCCCACACCTTTCCCAAAGATGCCGCCTCTGAACTCCAAAGAGGGGAGGGGGGGAACGTGAAAGAATGGCATCAAGTTCTTGTAATTAGCCCTCCCTCCGCCATTGACCAAGTATTGCATATAATCATTATTCTACTATTTCCAAACTCGGTGACCCCGAAAGATCTACACCCCCTACCGCTCCCTCCACCTCCTCCTGCACATTCAAAGCCGGCCCCATCACCCCCACTGTATACAAATCTGTTCTCAGGCCAATCCATTCCTTGTCCGCCACCGTAATCAATCCAATTTGTGTCAGGTATTGCAAAACATCAGTCTTTTCATCAAGTACATGCCATCTCTTATCATAGAAAAATCTCAGTTGTTGTGGAAACCTCCAATTGTATTTAATATCCTTAGCCGTCAAAAGCTTCGTAACTGGTTTCATCATATATTTCCATTTTCTCTCCTCAGGCGCAATATCATTGTAGATTTCCACATCAACTCCCTCAATGTTTAGGACGCCAGACCCTGCTTGTTTAATAAAAGCCATCGCCTTCAGCTTGTCTCCCCAATTTGCAAATTTAACCAAAACATTCCTAGGTGCTCTCCTATCTCTCCTTCCCCCCACTCTGAATACAGCGCCAATGTCTTCTGAAACAAAATCCTTCCCCATTTTTAGAGAGTTCAACCAATCTATCACCCTGTCCTTCAACTTGTCTGGCGTCCTTTCCGCCATCTTACGTATCACAATGTTCTGTTTTCTCCACCCCTCCTCCACCATCATCATTTTTTTCTCTTGAACTGATACCCTGTTAGAGATGACATGTTCCTGGATCAAAAGTTCATTCACTGTAATACTAGTTTGTTGCAAATCCTTTTGCATTGTGTCTGTAATCATCTTAATTTTCTTTGTATTCTCTGTTACCTCTTTTTGCATATCCGATAGGGACCTGGTCAGGCTCTCATGTTGTAATCTGGCCAGCTCCCTATCTTTTTTCATTTCCTCACTATTATTCTCAACAGTTTTATTCAGCCTTTGCATTGTTACCTGACAATCACCCACATTTTTAGCCAGTTGCTGTAAAATGGCGCAGACTTCCGATAAATCGGTTGCCCGCCCACCCGCTGCTTGAGATTCAGTTGTTGCTGCTTGCACTTCCATAGTTGGTGACGGTGTACGTCTCTCCTTATCCTTCTGCTCCTTCTCTCTCTTCTCTCTTCTTGTCTTCGGTTCCTCCCTGCCTCTCCCTCCCTCCATACTGTTTTCAATTAATTATGCCCTCCTTCAATCAAAATTTAATATATACCTCTTAAAAAAAATAATTCAATTTAACTACTGTTTGTTATTAAAAGTGTGAACAGGGGAAGAAGCAAATTCCCACCAACCAAAACCAATTGTGACCCACAATAAAGAGACCAAACCCAGAAAAAAAAAAAAGGCACAGAAAGAGGAAGAAAAAAAAGAAAAAAAAAGGAAGGGGGTGAGGAAGGAAGATGAGAGTGAAAAGGGGGATCCACAAACTCAACAAGGAACAGCCGTATATAATATTGCAAAAGGGAATAAAAAAAGTTAACCCAATTAGAAGCAAATGAACGTAATATTAAAGCATTAAAAAAAAATTGTCTCCAACAATATACAATTCAGCTGTCTTTAAAGGAAGGGAGAAAGAAAAAAGAGAAACAAGGGGGAGGAGGGGGGCAGAGGGGGGTGGACCCAAAGTCGTAATCGTAAGCTTTATTTCACAGTGATTTGGAATTGTGCGAAGTACGTTCTTCCTTGTGGCTCTGAATTAATTGGAGTATCTATTCAATCAATTATGTCAAATCGGAGGGAGATGGGGGGAGGAATATTCAAACGATCAGCACAACTATTTAATCCTGTATGGAATGAATCTGCTGTTCATTTTTTTTTTTAAAAGCTCCTCTTTGCCAACGCTGATTTTCAGTTCACCACCACGTTGTTAATCAAAGAAAAATACTGCAACCCAGCGTGTTTCAGCCCCACTTTTTATATGTGTCCAATATGTGCTGTTAGTTATGTCCAATTTCAACTAAGTCAGTTACAATTCTTTTCTGATTATTTAGTGAAAAATTTTGGTCAGTTCTTAATATGCGTCCAAAATAAGAGAAGAACAAAGGCAATCCAGCAAGGAGGCAGAGGGGGAAACGGTACTCAATATTCAGTGTCCAAAATACTCTTATATCTTTAAAACTTTTAGTTTGTAACCTTTTCAAAATTCAAAGTTCAGGAACCGGAAAGTAGGGTTAAGTGGTGACCACGTTGATGTCTACGTCTCTTTGTTCTCCTTCCCCGCTCTTCCTAAGTTTCGTTTTAAGGGCTATAACTTTCGATTTCATCCGCCATTACCTTCCCCGCCATTGTTCCAACAGTTATGCCCTCTCACAGTCACAGCCGAATCATATCCAGAGAGCAAAATTCCCTTCCAAAAAACGAGCAAGCGGGTTATAAACTCCTTTAATATAAATTCCTTTTTTTCTCATTAACCATGCCAAACCTAACTGCTCCATTATATCACAAATTATAGCTGATTTCTGTGGCTGTGTTGATTAATGGTATTTTTTAGAAATATCATTTTAAGCAGGAAGAATAACCTCCCCATGTCACTAAGCCACATTCTAAATATTTTTGCAGTTTTGTGGAAATATTTTTAAAAGGCATCCTAGTGCTAAGATTAAATTATTCATTAACCCTCATTATTTATTCAGTAGCTCCTGGGTTTATCTTGCTTTACTAAAGGTATCTACTTTCTGTTGTCAATAAAGAAAATGAGCCCTGACTACTCAGAAGGCTTGCAAACCTGGTGGGTAGCTGATAACAGTCTGTCTTTATAATCCCATTTTCTGACTACTATTTTACTACCCACCTTAGATCTGGGTCCTTCATGTTATGCTGAGGCAATTGAACTTTGGTTGCATTTTTGTGCAAAACAGCAACACTTTTTTGCAAAGCCATTCTAAAGATGGGGGCACCCTGAACAAACAAACAAAAAAGTAACTTTAGTCATCAACAAAATTGGTACAGATGTAGCAAACAACCAAATTTGTGAAATTTGGGCAAACATTTCCAGCGTTATGATTTTTTACAAAGTAAAACTGGCTTGCCCCCATGTAGAGACAACTTTTATGTACCCAAAGTTAAAATGATCACATAAGCTGAAAAGACCAATCTTGAAGGAAAACAGTTGGTCCCACCTACTTTTCTTATTTTGAAAGAACCAGAGGGGTTAAAATATCCAACTTTTAAAAAGGAAAAAGATTGTTATAAACTGCATTGAAAAAGCTTACCAGCAGTAAAGATTCAAAATATTGATAAATTGGTGCAAGTTCACTAATTGGGAGGGCAATTCTGCCAGTATAGATCATGTGTGCATCTTCCTGGATCCTCTTGTACTCAGTAATTCTGCATTAGGGATGGGTTTTTAAAAGTCATGAAATTCTATTCTTTTTTAAAAACCCCTCTGGTTTATACATGTGGGATATTGTGGTACTGTAGCCACAGTTTTAAACACAAGCGAAATGGCCTGATATTGCTGCACAATATCATACCTGTGTTGCCAACAGGAAAAAGGATGCCAAACCTAATGTAACAAAGGCCAGTCTGAATGTTGACACTATCAATGGCAATAAATATGGTCTACATTCACATAGAAAATAGTACCATTCACATATTACCATTTGCACAGAGACACTAAGCAAGGGAAAAGCCCAACTCAAAGCAACTCAAAGCAATTGCTGTGACCATTTTTCAACAAATGCGAAGAGGGTATCCTATAGACCCTTGGTCTCAAACCTATGGCACACGTGCCAGAAGTGGCACACAGAGGCCTTTCTTCTGGCATGTGTGCCATCGAGGGAAGCCCAGCCTAGCCCGCCTAGCACTGCTTCCCCACCACCCCCTCCCTCTGCCCAGTCGAGAGGCTGCAGCTGGGTAAGGTAAGGTGGGGAGCACTCATGGCGGTGGGGAGACCCCAGGGGGGTGGAGAGCATTTGTGGGGTGGGGAGGCCCTACAAGGATGGGGACCACTGAAAGGTGAGGAGCACCTATAGGGGCAGGCGCACATGTGGTGTCACCAGCAAGCCTCAAGCTGTGCATGTACACATGTGTTCACTACACCGAAGGGACGCTGGCAACATCACATGGGTGTGTAGGCACTCATGGTGCCTGCACGCATACCTCCTCCTCCTCTTTGGGCACTCAGTCTCATCTTGACTATTGCCATTTGTGTTGTCAGCATTCAGGCTGGTCATTGCTATTTAAAACTTTTTCCTGATGGCAAAGTTGGCACAGTATTGTACAGAAATATTGGGCCACTTCCTGGTGTTTTAAATATGGGTAGAGAGGCAATCAGCAATTTGAATTCTAGATTAAGTCAGTGTGTGCCTTCCAACGGCCACACTTTGGAATCATGCTAAATGTAACAAGTGCAGGTGAAGAATAGTGTATTCTTTGGTAAACAAATTCCTTTCACTAAATGAGAAAGCATTTTTTTCCAAAAATGTGCTGAACACTATAAAAATTAGGGTAAGAATGGAGTGTAATGTATAGAGGATCACAACTTAGTGAATGGCCAGAGTCTGATGTTCCTCCCCTCCCAAAAATGTACATATATAAAGTGAAATTTTATTCTGCATAACACTATTTTTCAAAAGTGATAATGCCATAGTAAAACCCCAAGATATAGCTTGTTATTTAATGCCTGAAAATGGGACTTTGTCATCTGTAAAGCCCTTGGTTATATATGACTATCTCTGTTTTTGCTTCCATCTTTCTTTCTTCTCACAACTTCCGCTCCATGTACCTCTTCCTTCCTGATCTGAACCACTCTTTGCTGCAGCTATGGTTGGGAATATCTGTCAAAAATTAGTGTTCATTGAGTTTCTCTTTCCCCCCTCCCAAAGTCTGTTGTGCATCATTTTTGTTCCTGCTTGATGGCAACTGCTGTTTCACAGAGACAGAGTATCTGACAGGAAGAAAGTAGTAGACTTGTTGCCTGTGGGCCATCTTGTAGACCATGAACGTGGCCATTATTAATTCAACTGACCACCAAGCTGGTATAAAAATTATTTAAAGACATAACATGCATACCAATATAAACTTCATAAGATGGTAACTGTGTATTACCTACAGCCAGGTAATATAATCAGTTGCTCCTGGCCTAAGGTAGCATCTTTGGTAACTGCCCACTTCAGGTCAGATGTTGCCAGAGGTTTTCCACTGTGCTTTCCTTCATTTAGGTTCTGGCATCTCCTCCCCCAATCCATCTGCCTGTGGGGATCACACTTAGCTGATGGCCGTGCCTCCTTAACATATCACTCTGCTGTCATTGAGCCTATTCAGTTTTAAATGGGTAACATCCCACCACAGAAAATATTGTTGTACCCTGCTGACACTGTCACCTTAGGGTGAGGCCACTTAAGATTTTTATCTACCATCACTGTTAACCTATGTGTCTATAGGCCATTCTGCTACCCACCACCCATGGACCAACTCAGTGGCTGACACTTCCCTCAGTAGGGATAGTGGCAGTGGTAGTTATTATTATACTACTTTCTTCCAGTATAAAGACACAAGACAGTTCACAAATAGGTGGAAAGTACAATGAAATTATAGTTATAACTTTAAAAAAGATACCCTTAAACTGCTGATAAAAATAATAGTAGATGTGGCAAAGAACTGTCTGGGTCAGATTTCAAAACAAAGCAAAGATAAACATAACTTATGCAGCTGTAATTGCTTCAGAGTCATGTGAAGGGGGAAAACTCATTTTACCAACCTTGAAAAGATGGAAGGGTGAGTGAACCTTGATCCTAGGTTAGGATCGAACTTACAACCTTTTGGTTGCAATACAGCAGTTTGATCACTATGCTTACCAAGGGCTCCTGCAGTATAACTAAATTGTATTTTGTTATTAAAAGCATACCTAAGAAGAAAAGGCATGTGCCTGCTGTTAGAAGAACAGCAAAAAGGAGGCCAACATGGACTCCAAGGGAAGCCATTTCACAACCTGGGGGCAACCTTTCCTCATACATTTATTAAACATGTCTGTGACAAACAAAAAGACCTCCCACTGCCACTAATTCCTAAAAACCATCTGGGGTTATTCCCCCTTCCCCTCACCCTATTTTCTACCTGCCAGAAATTGTGAATCTCTCACAATGGCTAAAATTCTATCCAGAAGTTGCCAATACTGTACTGTATCTTGTGCAGAATAGTGTTTCTTTTGTCTTTTCTCAATGAATCCTGTATAGGAAAGATGTTATCCTACACAGAAGCTCTAATAATTTAGAGAGCTCAACATTTCTTTTAGGGGAAAATGATCACAAACTTTCAAGAAATCTTGCAAAATGTCCTCACAGATTTCTGAGAGTGGGTGAGTAGGTTGTGGAATTTCATACAACAAAATCTCACTGTGAGGAGAAGGAGGATTTCCTTTTCCTACATTAGTCTGTTGATGGTATTACTGGTTGGACTTAGTCTACTGCTTGCTGGAACAGTACAGGTATTTGCGGAATAATACCTGCTTTTCAGTGGTGGGCAGTTGGCAGTTCGGACCAGTTCTACCAAACCAGTAGTAAAAATCCCCGGTGGTCTCCCAGGGGGTAGCAACCCTCCCGGGATACGACCCGGGATGGTTACTTTTTTTGGAGGTGACCGAATCGGTCGCCTCTCCAGCCGCCCTTCCTTGTAACCCAAAATGGCTACTCGTAAGTGCGCATGCATCAAAACACCATTTGATGCATGTGTGTTGAATACTGGAGGTGTGCATGCGTCAAATGGTATTTTGACGCATGCGCACTTTCAAGCAGCCATTTTGGCTCTTTGGAGGACTGGCAGCAGCCTTCCCTTGACCGCCAACACTGCTCCTTTACTGCCGCCAGGCCAGTAAGGGACACCACCGTGTCATGCCAGGTCATGCCAAGCCGCGCTGCTGGTCTAGGCTGTGCTGCCGGGCCGGGCCAGGCCGTGCTAGGCCACACCCTGCTGCTGCACTGCCGCCATTGCCGCCTGCCTGCTGCTCCCCAACCCCAGCCAGGGTAAGTGACTAGGGTTTGTGTTTGGAGTGGGTGAGTGTTTTAAAACACTGTGTTCTATGTAGTGTGCTTTTATTTCTATTTAATGTCTATTTTAATTTGTATTTTTATGTTTTTATTTCTATTTAATGTCTAATTTGTATTTTTATGTTTTTTATTTCTATTTAATGTCTATTTAATTTTTATTTTATGTGTTTTTTATTTCTATTTTTTATGTGTACTGTATTTTTATTTTATTTTTTACTTTGGCTCCACCCACATCACTGGCTCTGCCCACACCATCATGACATCAGCTCTGCCCATGACATCATGACGTTGGCTCCACCCACAACGTCGGTTTCACCCATAGTGTGGTAGTAAAAAATTTGGCTACCCACCACTGCTGCTTTAAAAAAAAAACCTTAATACATATTAAGTGGCCAGAGCAATAAAATAATAAATGTTTGCTCACGAAGGAGAAAGTAAATACCGGGCTAAGAAATGATCACAGTAAGAAATATAGGTTGGCAATATGAAAATAAGGAAAGACAGAGAGAGAGAGAGAGACACACACACCCCTCCTACAAATAAAGTTGCAACACTATGCGGTCAAATTTTATTCAATACATTTGTTTGTGTTTTTTTAAAAAAGGCTCCCTTGAGAGATATACTTGTTATGAAATGTCCTTTCCTTTCTCTTTCCTTCTTCCCCATCCCCTGCAAAGCATATTGTAAAAATAAAAAACAAATTCACTTAAGATTTCATGAGCAGATAGCTGAGACAAAAATATGAGCTCATAGTTTCTCTGTGATGCATATAATACATCTCATCTCCACATTGCTATTTTCTTACAGACACGGATAACACTTGATGCTAGGCTACGACTTCTATCTTCATTTCCATAGTACTTCAGGCAAAAGGTGCAGAAATAAAGGCTAGAAAGGAGTCACACACCAGAGAAAGTTATGAATCTATTCACTGTTCTTTATTATCTAAGAAATGTTTACTGATGTTGTTTGGAGGGATGTTACAGATTCAGATGAATTCTGATCCTAATCAGATATGTGATTCAGACATTTGGGAAATGTGTGAATGCCAGGGGAGTTTTTCCAAAGAAGATGGAATCTAAATGTGAACTCTCCTGAGGATTTGTAAGCAATCTTTGGAGGGACCAGGAGGCTCCAAAAAAATAATACACATCCCTCCAAGCTCCTCATATATGAACACAATAAGGAGTAGGAGAGGAGGGGGCAAATTTTGTGACTGGAAACTCTAAATTATAATAAAAAAAGATTGGTTGTAATAGGGAACTCTAATCCCAGTGTTTTGATTGAGAAGAAGTCATATATCATAAGATTGATCCAGTGTTTTTATTTTTAAAATATCTCTCCCAGGAGCAGACATGTTAAAACTGTTCTGCATGAATGTCTGTATGGAGGATGTAAGACTGGGTATTTTCTTTGAAAATGCTGAATTTTTAGGTTCACCTGCCACTGTATGTTTTCCACTGCCTGTGTGTTCTCCCTTTCCCAGGAACTTGTATTTTTCATGCTCATCAAGAATTACACATATAACATTACAGGTGCTTACCCCTTTTGTAACTTTTAACCAGACAACAATAAAAAAAGTCAGGACATCTGTTGTTTGATATGTGGTTCCCTTCAGAACTGGCAACTACCCCAACAAATTTCAGCCAGGTTTTCCAAGAAATAAAAATATTATTCCCTGTTCCTTTTTCTTTTCTTTGGAAGACACAAAATCATGTAGTGGAGAAAAGAAATGAAGGCCTGTTTTTAATTAGTAGATTTAAGGCATGACTAGACAATTCCTGCCTGGATTGGGCTAGATTGTGCTAAACCAAGTTGCTTTGACATGAGTTATTTCATTTGGGGTGATCTGAATATCTGTGTGCAAGGATTGATCACATTGCACCTCAAGCAAACCTGCTTAGCTATCCTTTCCCTTTAAAGGAAAACAAGAAAAGAAAAAGAAGGGAAATAATCCCCCTCATCCCCTTCTGCCTCTGTACTTTGCATCGTGATCTTGAGAAACTGAAGGTTCTTACCATTCCCCCCCCCCCCAGTTTGCCAGGAAAAGTGTTGAAGCAGCCCTTCCTCAGAACAGACCGACCCCATGGGACAAGTTCTATCGTCACACTCTTAATCCATCCTAAAGGGGTTACTATGCCTGCATATTTCATCCAATTCTGGTTCACATTCAGTTGCTGAAATCCAGTTGGGCTAGTATGCAAACAGAGTGACTTTGTCAAGCAAACTGCTTCAGAATAAGAAATCCTATTACATACTGAATTGTGTGACTTGGTATACAATTGATACTTGAAGCAATTTGGCTCTAAACATTACACCTTTTGCGTAGCAGTACAACAAGATTTCAGCCAGCTTGTACCAGAGTTAGAAACTCATGAGTCTCTTATTTCTTGATCTCTTATTCCTTCTTTATCTCTCTTATTCCTTTCACTGGATTTTTTTTCTCTTGACATCCATGTCTTCTTGCTCTACCCCATTATCACGGGCATCACAGGATAGAAATGTAGCTTCTTTAGAGTATTACACCCCAAAATGCCACCACAAATTGGTGATGTACACATTTCCATTTTTCTAGTTCTTACAGTTCCAGGAAGAAGACTATTGCTGTCTAAATCCACTGGTATTTTATTTTTTTCTGTAGCTCCTAGAATTCCCCAGCCAACATAGCCAAAGCTTCAATGAGATTTACAAAAAGTTGAGTTACAATTAACATTTCTCCACACCTTTGAGATGTAAAGGGAGACATTTAAAACGAATGAATAATCTATTGTTATTGATAGCTGTAGGAAGCTGTATTGTTATGCCTGCTTCTCTGTCATTCTGTTTGAACACATCCTCTTTAACATGTAGACCCTTGCATTTGGTATATATAAACCATGCCTAGAAGTTTCACTCAGTGATGGGCATCAACAGGTTTGCACCAGTTTCCCAGAACCGGTACTAACTTTTCCCAGTGTCCCAGAGAACCGGCAGCGGCTTTTGGAGGGAACCACCTCAGGGGCTTACCTTTTCACTGGTTCCCCCACTGTGCATGTGTGCCAAGTGCTTAGTGTGCATGCACACCTACAGTGCTTGGCATGCGTGTGTTGCCTCCTTGCTGTCCTCCCAAGCAGGGAGGAGGAAGAAAAGCTGTTAGCCTGAAGCTCCCTATCGCCTGCTCCCCAGGGTAAGTGACCTTTGGATGTGGGGTGGGTGGGTGTATTTTAATGTGTATTTAATGTGTATTTATTTTTAATGTGAATTTTTATGTGTTTTATGTGTATGTAATTTGTATTTTTTATGTCTATTTAATGTGTATTTATTTTTAATGTGTATTTTATGTATTTTTATGTGTACTTATTTTTATGGATTTTTTAATGTTGGCTCTACCCACATCATTGGCTCTGCCCATGACATCATGATGTTGGCTCCACCCATGATGTCATCACATTGGCTCTGCCCACTATGTTGGCTCCACCCACTGTGTGGTAATAAGAAATTTGGCTGCCCACCGCTGGTTTCACTCATTGTATGAAGAAGTGGACTTGATCCATGAAAACTAACAATAAAAATATAGGAGTTAGTCTTTAATGTGCTACAGTGTTTTTTATTTTGCTTTCTGATATGCCTGAACCACAGACTAACACGGCTACTATTTTTTTTAAAAACAACATTTGATTTATCAGGTTCTACAATAGAGCACTAACCAATGTGACTAAATGGTTTCTATTAAAATGACTGGTTAACCTGATCAAAAATAACCCAACAGATACATAAACAGTGCTAAAATGATAATTTTTCAAAATACGATTGCATTTTCTTTACCTGGTGTCCGGGAAATGATTAAGTGAAGCATTCATATAATAAATAAAAGGGAGCTGAAAAATTATTATTATATGAAGTTCTCCAGGAAGCAAAGGAAAATTATTTCATTTTTAATTCTTAGTACAAGATTTAAGAGATCAGATTATATACTAATTCAATGTAACCCTCACCTCCTATTTCTCTACCTCCTTCTTTAATCCACCAAACAACAGAATATTTATGTTAATTCCATAAATAGAAACTTTTTGGGGAGGGGGGGAGCTGTTGAGTACGGTGGTTGTGGCTTAGAAAAAGAAATATGATGATATTGGAGGAAATGGCTTTTCCTTCCTAACCATATCACCATCTAATAATGTCTAAGAAATAAGATAGTGGGTGGGAAATGAACACTGAAGGACTTGGGATTTCATTTACTGCCTCAGAAATGTTGCCTGGTTGAGGCCTAAAATTAATCTACTTTGTCCCTGACAAATCCAGTAAAACTACAGTAGGGCATTTTTTTAAAAAAGTGCATACATATTCAATACTAGATGCAATAAAGTATTAGAAACAATCAGCATGAAGAAGGTTCAACCCATACAGATATCTTTGAAACTCAGTTAATCAAGATGTCAAAGGAACTAAAACAGTTTTACAGATTTTTATTGAAAATAAATCACTTTATCATATATTGCAATAATGTATATTATTGTTTCCTCAAAGAGTCTCACTACTCTTCGGCCTGCACTTTTTCTTCATCTAAAGAGTATCTCCTGCCCTCTTTAGTCCACTTTTCATAACTACATTTACAAAAGAAATAGAATGCAAACATTACTTCCAGTCTGCCTTCTACCTCTGCTTTGTATGGAGGGAAAGAAAGCCCTTTATTAGCCATTTCTGGTTTACTAGTTACAGAACAAGAAACAATTTAATGGTGGTAGAATTATATCCACTCTGTATGTCTAGCTGTTCGTTAGAAACCTTTGGAAGATTCCTGAGATTCCTTTGAAGCTCAAAATGACTCCTTAATTTTCAAAGAAGATGTTTCCATGTAGGAAAATATGAAATATGTGTCCCTAAGTAATAAGATACATTGTATATTCTAACACAGATGTATATAACTCACAGATATGAGGGATTTTGTTTTGTTTTTGCTTTTGAAAGCACTTTTAATTCTTCATAGTAACTTATCGGGTGTTTCCAGACATGGGGCTTTTCTCATCAAAAATTGGAAGACACAGGGCAGCTATTCTGACATTTCTGAACAGATTTTTCTTGCCAGGATAAAAAGGCAATAGAAAAGCATGAGTCTGGTAATATTTACTTAATAATGTGAACGGTTAAAACTGCTATACCATAATACCCTGCTTAACACTGCTTCATTTAGCACTGCTTTGTTATGACACGGTTTTCATCACACCCTCTTAAGAGTCAGACAGTCTTTGGTTGGGTCGAATTGCCTTCCTTCCCCTGCTTCTCCCTCATCCTTCAGTTCCCTTTCACACACACATTCTTCCATACAAAAACACATACAGTATCCACATATAGACACATGCATGTTCATGCAGACAGTAGTGAGCTCTTCTGTGGCATCAAGGCATGGGGCAGCTACCACAGCTTGTCTCCCTCTCCTTCTATCTCCTTTTCTTGCCCCCCTTTCCCCTCACACACAACATGCTCTTCCCATCGCTCCTTCTACTTTTTTCTCTTTCCTCCTCCTCCTCCTCCTTCTCTATATCACAGATGTGGAACCAGCTAAAACTTTTATTTGTATTTTCACCTACCCAGGAAGTAGTGCCATAACAGCCCCTTTCCCCAAATGTTTCCTTTAACACGCCATGTCCTAGGAACATATCTTGAATACTAACCAGAGTCCTACTGTGTTTAATTCTCACAAATATAAACATACCAGTCACCATACACCATCAGTATAAATTATACACACAACAGGTGCCTAATTTAGGAGCAATACCAGTGATCCTCTCCAGATTATTCATCCTGACATACGGTAAGCAGAAACACAAACAGGGAGGAAGGGGAATAGAATCCTCCCTGTTATTTTGATATGAAATCAAGTCTCTTCTGATATGCCAGGATGCTACAAATTAATGACCTCCAAATCTTCTATATTTAAGAGTCTTGTTCTTAATAATATGAAAATCAATAAAGAGAAGACTGAAATAATGGCAATTGGAAGGAAATAGTATACTCTAGACTAGTGGTGCCCAAACTTTTTTTCTTGTGGGCCAGTCTCGCCCCTGACACACAGCTGCGGGGGCTGGAGATGGGCTGCTCCCACTGCTGACAGTTTTGATGTCAGCAGTGGTGGTGACGGAGGCAGTGACTGCACTTTTTCCAGGCTGCTCCGAGCAGCCTCTTGCTCAAGCCTTTCCCCTCAGCAGCATGTGCTGAAGTCGATGTCATCCCGAGCACACCAGGAGGCTCTGTTAGCGCCGTGAGTTTTGCAGACCCAGAGGAAGGTGGAGAGAGAGCATCAAAGAAATATTACAAGAACACCAAATAACACCAGTGGGGGCCATTAGAAGTGCCAGATGAGGTAAAAGAGGAAGCAAAGAAGAAGAAGAAGCTTAGGTCTTGCAAACTGAAGGCAACATCTTTTTAAACTAAATCTGTTTCACTTATGGTTTTCCTCTTTTCCTACTGCCTTTTTTTTTATCCTTGCATTATTGCCTTTTCCATTGAAGGAGTCTCGTTTTCTCATGGTACATCCAACATATGAACGCTTCAAAAATACCTGAAATAGGAAGCTTTAACTGCCTTGCCCTGTCAGTCCACATATTTATAGAGAACATGACTTGGATTTGTCTTCACAAATGAATTTTTTTATTTCAAGGATTTCAAGTGGTGTCCTAAATGCAAAGGGCAGACAAATGGAAATGGAAGAAGGTCTACACTGAGTTTTTATTTACAGTACTTAGGAAATCATTTCCTCCTCTTCCACCAGAAGGACAAAGCCACCAGGTGCCTTGGATGGCAGCTACAGAATTATCTTCACCTTACTGACATCCTACTACAGGGACTGAAGGAGAATTGTGTAAACGAGGTGAAGTGGAGGGGGGGAATAAAGGCTATATCCAGTAGTGAGTCAATGCTTCATCTTTTCTTTAGAGAGCATTTAAGGACAGCTGTACATCTTTTTATGTCTTCACTCATAGTCATTATTAAGTGTGCCTATGTCTTAACTAATTTTGAGATAAGAACATTTTTTTCCCTTTTATCTGTCACAGAGTTGAGAGTCCTTGTCTTGGCATATTTTCCCCATTCTTTAAGATGGCAACTGAACTGCTTCCACTGGCATCTCTCCTTGTTGAAGGATTCTAGATGACTCAGTTATTCTAGATGAGTCAGTCACACTGTCTTCCCTCGGGAGTTTCAACTGCAGCCTTCCCCCCTCCTGTGTGAGCCATGGCTTAAAAGCCACACTCAGGCCTTTAATTAATAACTGGAAAGTGCTTTGAAGATGAAAACAACTACACAATATACATGTTAAGTGGCATTACTCTTTGCATAAGGAGTCATCATGCTTTAATTAATGAGCTATTGGCATCACATAGGAAACAATGTTAAACAATTCCAGGGTTATAACGATACTGGAGAGGCAACTCTCTGTCCTTTCTCCTATGTATTAATATTTCCTTCATCATTTAAAAAGAAACAAAATGCAGTCACATTATATATCATGAATTAAATTTAAGAGTGATTAATGAAATTAATGCCATTTTGATTTTCTTATGCAAATCAATGGGAAGTGTTCTAATTTATTTTGATTTGGTGGACAAATTGTACAGGATGGGGTAGAAACAACATTGAACCAAATCAGAAAACATTGCCACATTGTGGACTGGCCAAATCAAAACAAAGGGTCTGTGACAACCCTAGCTGCCATATTGTCCATAGATGGGTGTAGCTACATGTAATCAATTTAGTGAGTACCAAGGAGCAAAACAGAGAGTTTTAATTGTGAAGAATGTAGCAGACATTCAGGGCCGTAGCCAGATTCTAGATGCCAACACAGGTGGGGGGCACCAGTGATGTGGTGACCCCTGCCTTCTGGCTGATTTAGGAAGAACTCTCCCTCTCTCTCTTTTAATCTGTAGGGGTTGGGGTAATTTTTTGGGTAAGAGTTTTAATGGGTTGTTTAAAATAGTTTTAAAAGTTTTTAAACTGTTTGATTTTTTTCTCTGTATGCTGCCCAGTCTTTTCAGTTGGGTGGCAATAGAAATCAAATAAATAAATAAATAAATAAAATGTGGGTGGGTGAATATTTTTTCAGGGTGGGCAACAAAGCCTCTACAATGTGTTTCTAAGGGAAACTGTGCTTTGCCAGGGGGGGGCAAATCTTAAACTGGCCATTCCCTGGCTATGGCCCTGCAGACCTTACCAATTTCTCTATAACTGAGATGGGGGGGAAACTTTAAAAATGCAAATTTGGAATAAAGTGAAATACTGCAGATAGATTTTTTCCATTCTTAGTGTTTCGCAGATTTGATTGCTGCATTGCAAAGAACCATTTTCTTCCTTAATATCCCAAAATGCTTTTCTACAGCAATGAAAAGTGGATGAAGAGACCTAAGAATGATGTAAAGGGCCAAATGGAAAGTTGATATTCTGAGCAACCTGACGCATGTAAACCGATAAGTGAACATGGTTTAGTCTGTTGTTATTATGTGTTGTCAAGACAGAACCAATTTATAGCAACCCTAAGAAGATTCTCAAGATGAGACATTCAAGGAGTGTTTTTACCAATTCCACTCCTCAAGTAAATTTCCAGGGCACTACCAGGGACTTGAACCAAGTCTCCTGAGGTCTTGTCCTTTAATCTGTCCACTACACCACATTGGGTAGCCCTCATATTTAGTCATCTCATTATATAAAGGAGACTGTGGAAGTTTAAAAGCTGTAATGAAATAAATGTTTTGGCACTGAAATTGATGTACACTGTGTGCACATATATACACACATACAAAAAAAGTTGGATGAAATGTAGAAATTCAATTCTTTAAAAACAAGTTCCAGATTATGAATATGAGTCTGCTTCTGTATCCAATTTTCAGAGCATCTGGAAATGATCCATTATTGCTGCACGATATTGCACCTGTACTGGCCAGCAGGAAAAAGGATGCCAAGCATTACATTGCCAATGTTAGCCTGAATACCAGTTCCAGCAGTCAAGATTCTCTACAGGATACTCTCCAAATGCATCCATATCTCTGTTCAGTCCAGAAAGAGCAGAACAATAAATCCTTTTTCTTTTAATGTATGAATTTTGTAAACACACCCTACCTGTGAAATTTCCAATAGAATAAACCAAAAGTGTTTCAAGTCTGCCTGGGCATTAAAATTATGCAATACATAGATTCTGTGAGTCATGTCATCCACCTAATGATAAATTTTATAACAAGGCAGTGCCTATGGGCACTGAAAAAGAAAAGATGTCAGCATGCTCAGGAGAATGCTAAGATTTGCAGAAGTTTAAAAAAAATAAAAATGAAGCCTGAAAGGCACTGCCGCATGTCAATGAAAACTGTGTGTTCAGTAATTGTGGACTATTGACCATCACTTGAAAATTGGGGAGGAGAATGAAGTTCCTTGGGAAAAGGGCAAGGCTGGTTGGCTGGCCCTCTGAATGGAAGCTTTCCCCTGTTGTTAGGAAGAAACAACATATAACAACTTTCTGCTCTACAAATTTCAGGTTCTCTGTTAACTTGGAACACAATGTAGTACAGTTAGCATCAAGAGCGTAAATTTGGAAGGTTTCGTTGTTATTACCGCTAATCAGTGTGATGCTAAATAATTTAACATTCAACTCATCTGAGATGATGCCATATAGATAATTTTAGAGAGAGGAGAAAGATGAAAGTAAAGATAAAAGTCATCCTTGCTCAAAAGCCAGTTGTGTCCGACTCTAGGTTTTGGTGCTCATATCTGTTTACAGCCAAAGAGCAGACATTTTTGTGGTCATGTGGTAGGCATGACTAGACATGGGAGTGCATGGAACATTGTTTACCTTCCCAACAAAGTGGTACCTATTTATCTACTTGCAAATTCTTGCTTTCAAATTGCTTGGTTGGCAGGAGGAGGGACAGAGATGGGAGCTCACTCGATTGTGCAGCAATCATGTCTCAAACTGCTAACCTTCCAGTCATCAAGTTCAGCATCTTAACTACTAAGCCCTTCTGAAAGATGAAAAACTGCCCCTAAAATGTGCTATGTGAAACTAAAATAGGTTTTTTAAAAAGTATTTGCCTAAAGTTTAAGAGAACCAACAGGCTTTTATATAACTTTCTACTTCTGCATTGTAAGCATAAACACACTTTTCTGTGACTTTATAATTCTAAGTTTCCATGACTTTGTAATTTTAAATGTCATATCTATAAGGAGGCAACCTGCTCTTAAGCTTGATTGCCTTTTTTGAGTGTTGTGAATGTGTTCATCCCCATAGTTTCATTTTAAGATGGAAGAGAATGCAAGCCTTTGGAAAATCCTCAGGATGCGATGAGTTAAGAAATCTGAATTCACATGCCAAACTCAGCCATGAAACCCACTAAGTAACCTGGGGCCAGTCTCATTCTTTCATTCTGATTAACCTCAGTGGTTCACTCAGAATAGCCCAAATGCCTCTGATTATGCCCCCCACCTCTTATGCCCTATTCTCCAGCACTCAAGTTGTGACATTCATGCAACCATTAGCAGAAGAGTCCCTCTTTCCAAGTTGAGGGTATTTGAGGAGGAAACAGTCTCAGCCTCCTCTGAGAGGTTTCCTGCTGAATGGGCTCTCTGCTCTCAATGGAGCTGGACATCTACCATACTTATAAGCCAATGTTGAAAAATAAGGACAGGACTTCTGTACTTTAACAAAAGGGGAAATACTATACAAAACTTTTGCAGAAGTGAAAAAACATCTACTAAGATACAAACAAAAGAGAGGAACATGAACATTTTGTGTTCTTTCATGTTTTTTCTCCTTTGTTTCACCTTTCTTCCATCTTTTGTCAAATCACCTAATAAATTAGCATTTTGAGTACTGCTATCATCAGCCATCCTGGAGCAGGAATTTTGAAGTTGTAAAAAGGCCTGGGTTGTTTGGAACCCAGTAGAGTATACATTTTTGTTTGTTTCAGTGCAATACCTTATGGCTGTCTGAATGCATGGCACCTTCTATTTTGTGCTTCCTGACTATGTTGATTCATTCGTTTTTTTCTTTAATTTTAGAGAGTATTTATTTTTAGTCATGATCAAATGTGTACATCTGCGGGTTACTTCTCCTTCCATCAGCCCTCATGCACCCTAAAAACCTGCTCCTGAGATCTTAGAAATGTGTAGTACAGATTCTTAGTACCATGTAAAGCTAGAGGTAGGGAGAGAGGGAAGTCCTGCTTATTCGGTCCAGAAGTACACAATGAAATATGCAAGTACATTCTTGAACATACAAGTACACTATCGGATCTTGATTGCAACTGTTTTCAAGCGACAGAATCTTCTAAGAATAATAATATCAAGCTAGATAAGAGTAAATATACCTGCATTATTTCCTTGTTTACAAAGACAAAAGGCAGAAATTGCTATGAATTCATTGTAAATGTACAGGTTCTCTTCCTAGGGATCAGATACAGCAGGACAGCAAATGTGCTGCCTTAGAGTACTCTTGGCTCTCACTTATGATCTGTCTGTATATTAGTAAATAAAGCAAATATTGCAAAATGTACCATATGTCTCCAGTGTTGACCCATGCAAACAAAACAGGCTGTAATCCTATGGCTACTCAATTTGGCATAAATAGGCATGGATTGTAATGTAAACCCCATGGGGCTCCCCCTGAAACTTTTCAGGAGTTAGGAAAGCGAGCAGCATGTAACATTATTATTCCTAAACAGAGTGTCCATAATTGTCCTAAATAAAAGTATACACACTTTAAAGATGCCATCTGCTGTAGTTTTGCTTCATAAAATATAGGAATGTATGAGTTCCACTTGCTTTTAAAATATACTGAGAAAAGTATACTTAATACTGCTCTAAACTGGACTTTGTAAAACAAGTTTGGGCACAGAATTATTCAAAATCAAAATTTTCAACTTTCCTTCAGTCATTTCCATATGTCAATTTCATTTTTCAGATTTAACAATAATCTTTAACTTCTTTGTGTTTAATTTGAAAAATCAACTGCAGCTTATATTCTCACCCAAACAGATCCACAAGAATGACTAAAGAGAAGAAGCTGTCTCCTTGCATGACCTTAAATATTTTGTTAAAAACTAAAAGAAAGATGAATTATGAGCTTGGTTATAAAAGGAAGTGCAAATTGAAATCTACACTTTTTAGATTCTTGGCAATTTCTTTACTCAGCCATCCAGGAAGTAAGACCCACATGCTGAGCTTCAGTATATAGATCAGACGCATCTCTTTTATATTTATGGCCTAAATTGATTTTCTTTTTGTTTAAGAAAGGGTTAAGTCTAAGAAGTAGGAGAAAAAAGAAATTAACTAAAGTAAGGCCCTTGTGATACAATGACACTTGCTCTATGCTCTTACAGAGAAAAACACGATGATAAAACACCACAAAGAGGAGTGTTATGAATTTTATTAATGACTAGAAGACAGTGTGCAAAACATCAAAGGTCTGTGGGAAAGATTAATGACCCCGTGTGAGACTGTTTAATTACCTCCAGCTAATTAGATTCTTGACCAAATTTTTAATATCTGCATTCCTTCTAAAGCCTAATTGAGATTCCACATTATTTATCAATCTTTCAAAAAGCCCTTAGTATGCTGGTTTTTAAAGGGGCTCTTTTTTCTGTTTTGCACTTTGACTCCATTTATGGTCAATTATTAAATAAATAGCAAAGCAACTGTTCACCACAAATTGTATATGTGGAACATTTTATGCCTGTTTATTTTGTCTGCGAGGCTATCATTGGCAGAATCTGCCCTCCATAATGAAGCACTCTGACTAATAAATTGACTTAGTCCACTGTAAACACGCTTGATAATATTTTGGTTACCCATGTTGCGCTCGGGAACTCCTCATGTGGTTTTCGGTAAATTAACCTCTGCTATTGTCAGCTAATCCTTAGTTAAGTTTACCTTGGTCCAATCCCAGAGACAGAATGTGAAATGTTTATCATACAAACCAAAGAAGACAGCCTGGACCACTTCATTATGTTTGCTCTCCTTCATTTAAGATTGCTTCAGCACTGCTAGGGCAGCATTCCCAACAGAACGGTCACTGTAGAAAGTAATTAAAATGGGGAGGAGGAGGCTGCAAGGAACATAACCAACAATTACTTGTTACCTCTGCCAGGATGACTGCCAACCTTATTTCTCTGATACCACTAGGCAAAGTGAGAACAGGTTTGTCCAATCTGGAGCCTAACTTTTGAGCTTGTAATGAGCATAAATAGTTCAAGGGTTCCCCAGAGAGACCAGCAGTAGACCTTTGCCATATTAGAACATGAGATCTTACACAATGCAACTGAATTGAAAATAGCATATAACTAGCAAGGACTCTGCTCAGTTTTTCAATGCAAGTCACATTTAAATTAACATCATCTGCCTGCATCATAGGAGCTGCACCTAAAGACTATATTCATCCTAAATACTGTAATATCTTCCAATGGAATATAAGCAAATCTTTCAAAATGCATGATGTTTGGTATGGTTTTTGTTCTTCAGGCTGTGAATTCTTCATTGCAGGGCAAGGGAACCCCCCTTTAAGGGTTTTTTTTTTTTTGTACAGTGTAGAAACAGTGCTCAGAAAAATTCCTGGTTTTAGATCATAGCTTCCAGAATCCCACAGCCAGTACGGCCAGAGATGTAACAGCAAGAGGGTTCTGGGTATTGTAGTCCAAAAGGTAATTTTTTTCAAGGTTTGATTTTCAACTTATTTTCAAGATTTTTACACTGTCTTAACACTGATATTCAAGGTAGAAGCAAAATGGAATTGTTTTCACTGCACAAATTATCCACAAGAGGGAAAAAAGAGGCTGTGAAATCAAATTGGTTTTGGCTGTCTTTGAGATGTCTAGAATAGGAAGATATCATATATCCAAAAGCCAGGTCTGAAAAGTCTTTCCCCAGCTTTCTTGTGTACTGAACAGCTCACAGATGTACTTCTCAGGGCACAGCTAAACATTACAAGAGAAATGGGGCTAATGAAAAGCATCACAATCTTCTGAATCCCCTTTTAAAACTACTGTTGATGCTTTTCCCGTGTCTGTTGTCAATGTTTTTCTAGAAAAAAGCACTGATTTTGAGATCCTGAGGGTAGGAAAATGGGAGCTGCAATTATGGTATCTTCTTACTTCTTAACTTAGACTGATTTTAAACATTCATATGCATATAGTACTACCACAAGTCTCAAAAAGAGTTCTTTATTCCAATATTTGGATTAACTTAATACAATGGAGAGTTTGGTCTTTTAAAAAAAAAAACACCACCCAAATATTCAAGATTATGAGATTTCATATTTTCTGCTTGAAATCTATAACATTAACTGTAGGAGAAAGGGATCTTCTTCTGATTTTTTAAAAATCAACATAGCTTTAACTTTTGACAGGGGAGAAATGTATGTACATCCTAAAAGGCATACCACACAGATAGGTTGTAGAACTGAAATAAAACTCTTGAACATGTACATCATATACTACATGTTTATGTTAATTGAGGGTGGAGGGTTGGAGTTCCTAAATGCAAGACCAACATGCTCTGGTGGGGGCTGCTGGTGGACAACAACACATACTGTGTGAATGTGGAGAGATACAGAATCTGGCTCATTTACTGGTCTGTTGATTACTGCCAGAAACATGCACCGATGAGGACTTTGGCGAATGACAAAGCCAAGAAAGTGGCTTCATTTTGCCAGTCCAGGGTTTGGAGGAAGAAGATGCTATTAATCCACCTGATCAGACATGTTTATCAAGAAAGGGGATGTCTATCTAATGTATGTGCATAATGGTAAATCCTGAATGGAACTTTTTCTACTTTCTGGTTGAGTGATGGCAGGAAAGCAGTAAACAGAGTAAGAATACATTTTTCATTGAAAAATTGAATCCACTTGGGGAGTACTGACATTATGGTACTATCATGACACCCTTATTTCCAGCTGTCTTTCACTGGCAAAGTTCTGATCCAAGTCTACGTGCACTGACTTATGTTCTAAAAATTGCACAAAAAGCACGCTATTTTTTAAAACATGTTTTCTGCACACTTGGAACAGATACGGAAGCAATGCCACCAATACATTTCCTTGTGAGGAAAAAAGGCCAATAAAACGTGGTGGTAGTGTGCCATTAACTCCTGCTGGGAGATCACTTAGAAATGTCTCTCTAGTTTTTGTTTGTTCATATCAGGGTCCCCAAAGAGTAATTGTCTCTTTTGACCTTTGTGGGTTTGGATACTATGATTCTTGATGAAACTTACAATAACTTTTTTATCTTATCCTTTATTACTTTGAAATGAATATTGCTTAAAGCAATATGTTAAAACATAGAGACAATTAATTAATTGCAGAAATGTGCAATTTAACATATCAGTTTGTATTTATGGAACATCAACTAAAGCATTCTAATAGATGTAAGCATCTCCTGATTTCTTGAATTGAATTGAATTTTACACCTCCATCCTGCCCCTCTAGAGAACAATACATCCCTACTGTGAGATCTAGCTTACTGCACCTCTGACGAAATAAAGAAAAAACCCTGTCAGCCAACAGATTCACAGGTCCCCACTGTGATAACTTCAGGTGAAGTTTTTCATCTTACTCCCAACAACCAGAAGAGTGAGTCTTCAAGATTTCCAAGGAATCATCATGATAACCTATCAAAAGAGCTAAAATCCTGTCAGTTTGCAAGAGAGGTCCCAAAGACACATTTCCCCGTCTGGTATATTGGCTTTACAAAGGGAGAATGGGTTTACAGTATGAAGTCCAATCACAAAGCTAAGCCACCTAATCTACAAATTACAGGAAACAAGTAAAGTTTCTGCTATGATGACAGCACACAAGCAGCACATCAAGAACTCTCTCTTCTAATGACAGCTATGTATAACATATAGTTTGGACCAAGAGGAGAATCAGGTTCTCAGTCCATTCCCCTTTTAAGGTGTTAGTGAGGAAGCATTAGCAAAGTTTCCAAAGAGGAAAGACTAAATACAATCCTATTCTCATCTCTGCATTCACCCAGAATAATAAACTGCGGTGAAATTGCAAGTACTGTTATGCTTTGTAGGTCTATTTCCACTCCCTCCCCCTTCCAGATTTACAAAGACTGTGTTTCATCAGAAAACATATCATCTGATTTCTGGTGCATCTTCTCATAACACAGTCACTGGAGAGGGTCTCTTTCATCCTTTGCAGATGCTGGTCCTGCATAAATCTAAAATTGGACTCCAGCTCCTGAAAGCCTTTTAGCATCTTTGTGGTGGGTGGCTGTGTATGTGTGTGTCATTTTCCTCAGCAAGGCTTCCACAGTCCGACATCTATTGCAACTAAATTAGGCCTTTTTCCTCTCAGCAGGACCTAAATGGATCTACTTTAGGTGAATCCTAGGTAGTTAAACGTTTGCTTGGTTCTAATAAAATAGCAGCATCCATGCCAAATTACTAGTGGCCCGTCCCAAATAAGATTAGCAGTTCATTATCCATGAGGTCACAGCTATAGTCACTGTGCCACACAAATGGCATAGAAGCGACAGTTTCACCCAGAGTCCTAAACTAAACAGCATGATACTTTAATTTGTACTATTAGTGGTTATAGTGGCACATGGATATTACAAGATGGGGAGCTCACATGGCATCTGTCAGACTCATAAGCACTAGAATTTAATGCTTGCATGGTCTCCTTTATTTCCTCCTCCTCCTTATCATTAACTCAGTCCCTTACTATTATCTGAAGGCTAGAGGTGGCAGCTTTATTTACACAATGTAGCATTTTTCAAATGGTAAGCGTTAGACCAGAAACAGTGCTACAAATCAATACAGATGAAAATAAAGGGTGATCTTGTCAGCAGGCAGGCTTTCTATTGTAGAAATTACAGTTGTCTCCTGCTGAGTAGGTAGTAAATGCAGCCATCCATACTACCTGGGACTGAAGTGCTGACTTCTCTCCTGGTAGTTAATGCCACATTCTGAGCTCACCTGCTCACAAGGCTAAATATTATTTGCTGACCCCCAGTTTTCATTACTCCCAGTACAAAAGAGTATGTAGGCCATTAAAGACTCCCTTTCGGCTCCTTCTCCTGGTGTGTCTTATTCTGTGCCATGGTAGTTATGATACCTTACATCTTTTATCTTCCTCATAAGGTAAGGTAAAGGTCACCCTTGCTCAAAAGCCAGTCGTATCCAGCTCTAGGGTATGCTGCTCATCTCTTTTTATAGCAAGAGCCAGTGCTGTCTGTGTCGTAGACATTTCTGGCAAGAATGACTAATGCACAGATCACTGTTACCTTCCCACTGAAGCAGTACCCATTTATCTACTTGCAAATCCTTGTTTTTGAACTTCTAAGTTGGCAGGAGCTGGGAGAGTAGTGGTAGTGGTGACGGCGACGATGGTGCAGCACTTCAGTCTCAAACTGCTGAACTGGTGACCTTCCAGTCATCGAGTTCAGTGTCTTAACCACAAGCAACCACAGTCCCATCTTCCTCATACCATCTCATTTATATTCAGACAGTCAGCTGCACATAGGCTAAATCTGGTGCTGATCCAAAGCCTTATTTCAAGCTGCCCCAATTTTTAAAATTACCTTGTAGAAAGTTGATTCGCTGTGCTGCACAATATCATTGATGCACTCTCATACAGATCTAATGTAGCTTATTCCCTGGAAGCATTGTGTGCAGTTTCAAGAAAAAGAGGAAGATAATACTGTGCCATCATTTGTCCTTTCAGAAAACAAAACAAAACAAAATAAAGTAAAATAAAAAAACACAGTAGCACTTTAAAGACTAACTGCTATATTTTCACTGTTAGCTTTTGTGGATCAAGTCCACTTCATCAGACCATATTTTGTCTAGTGGACTTGATCCATGAAAGCTAACAGTGAAAATATAGCAGTTAGTCTTTAAAGTGCTACTGTGTTTTTTATTTTACTTTATTTTGTTTATTTTGTTTTGTTTTGTTTTCTGAGATGTCTGAACCACAGACTAACACGGCTACTATTCCAAATCATTTGTCCTTAATATTCCAAAAGTTTTGTCTCCCCACAAAAGAACTTTCAATTTTTTCAGTCACACTCTCAGTCCCCTTTAGCATTTATTATGGTTTTATGTTTGAGCATACCACAATCCTGCAATATCACTGAGGATGCTGCTCCACCCCCACACTGCATTATGCATCTCTTTATCACGGACAACTTTTCTTGATTTTTCCACTTTCTGATCCAAGTAACTCCTGAAAAAGGAATCTTACCATTTCTCCCCTGGACTAATTGAAGTATGAGATGCAGATATTTTAACTAGAGTATAGAAAGTTATTGGTGAGGACTGGACTTCTGGGTTTCACATAAAAGGCAGTGCATTGGAAGACATGGGCAAAACTTCCCAGCTATCTCATAATTAAGGCAAGCATATGAAAGCAGAACATGGCACCTAATAATTTCTTAGCACTTCCCTTCTGAAATTTTTTCAATGGAATTCTTTTTTAAAAATCAGATTGAAAATTATCTTGAGAGAATTTGTTGTCACACTGCTACATAACAAAAAAAAAAAGGAAATTATCTTGTACTGTCAGACTGTTTGCTCATGGAGACCAGTTTTGTTGACGTTGGTTTCAGCTCTTCATGATTTCATGCAGTTTTCTTTCTAAACCATATCTGGATTCCTGGTGCTCTCTGGTGACCTCTTGTCTCAAGATTATTGAACTCCAATCCCGCTGAGCTTCCAAATTCATGCCAGAATGGGTGTGATTACGGCAGTATGGTTGAAAGTATCAGCAGGCTTGGAAAATTCCAATGTAAACACAAAATATATGAGGGAAACAAATGTCCTACATGTGCAAAACCACATTATGGCATGCTCAGTAACCACTGAATGCTACCTTTTTTTCCCGGAGGGGTCATGCTCAGTAGGGATGGGGAAGCACACGATCAACAGATAGCAATGATGAACAACATTTTACATTGGTTTCAATTTTATAATGCACTTCTTACTTATACTTGGGCTGGCAAACCCATTAGCAAACTTACTTAGACAAATGAGTGGATAAACCACAGTGGTGGGATTACCCATAATGAGTGCAAAATTAAAGATTTTTTCTACACCTCCAACTACAATATGTTACAGTTTGTCAGTAAATGGCCTTAAGTAAAGCAGAACAATTGGGTTTTGCCTCAAGTGCCAAATTTAGAAGGCATATCCTTTGCCCTCCAGATGATTGGACCAGCAGCATAATCTACCACAACAGGAAAAGAAAGTTGAACACTCAATTTTGGTAGACTAGAGTAGACTAGAATTCTGTGTGAAAGCAAAGATGTTTGATAATCCAGGATCTAAGGAGAGAACAGAGGGATCCTTGGGTAATCATCAGCACTATTAGTGCTTCAAGAAAATATCAAGAGAGTGTTTTTATGTTTGGCTTCCTGGGACATTAAGTGGAGTACAGAAAAATACTCTTTTGGCTTGTTCTTGTAGCTCTGACAGTCCTGCTGATCCCCCATGGAGGTTGGGAAATGTTACTAAGCTGTTCATTGCTGCAATTAATTATTTTCACATGATATAAAACTGCTATCTGAAATATGTCATATTGCAATCAATAAAGGTGTTCATCAAGGAGACACA
The DNA here is from genome assembly GCA_030440675.1 of Furcifer pardalis. Taxonomy (NCBI): domain Eukaryota; kingdom Metazoa; phylum Chordata; class Lepidosauria; order Squamata; family Chamaeleonidae; genus Furcifer; species Furcifer pardalis. Next base: position 133,222,020 of record CP126894.1, read on the forward strand.
ATTTCGCCGAAGCTTTTTGCGACAACTTTGGAAAGTCTCTTTAGTAAAATTTAATTTAAAGGTGGTATTAAGGTTGATGGAGAAAGACTGACCCATCTTCTGTTTGCTGACGATTGTGTCATTTTTGCAAACAGTCCTGACGACCTACAATATAACCTCCAGCATTTGGTGAACTCTTCTAAATAGGTCAGGTTGGAGATGAATTTAACAAAAACAAAATGGATGAGAAACAGCCAATGTATTTAGAGTTCGATCACCATAAATGGAACTGAGATTGAAGAAGTAGCTGGTAATGTCTACCTCAGTCAGCAAATCCAACCAGATAACATAAATCCAACCAGATAACATAAATCCAACCAGATAACAGTGGATAAAAAGATGCAAAGCAGCTTGGATTGCCTTTAATATAAACCAAACAGTGCTAACAGATGACAGTCTGCCAATGAATATCAGAGCAAATGTATTCAATATGATGGTGTTACCAGTAATGTTGTATGCATCCAAAACATGGACAATAACAAACTCAAAGGAAGAAAAACTGTCGGTAACCCAAAGAGCAATGGAAAGATGAATGTGTGGAGAAACAATCAGAGATAAGTTCAGCAATATGGAATTACACCAAAGGACCGGACTACGTGATGTGGCTGATGAATTATATGTTGCAAAAAGAAAATGGGCATGCCATATCACCTGCCTAAAAGACAACAGATGGATCTATAGACCCGTGATGGCGAACCTTGGTAATTCAGCTGTTTTTGGACTTCAATTCCCGGAAACCCAAGTCTCTGTGAATCCACACAAATGGGTTTACTGCACAAATGGGCTTCTGGGAATTGAAGTCCAAGAACAGCTGGATTGCCAAGGTTCGCCATCACTGCTATTGGCATAACAGACAGGATACCAAGGGACCACAATGGATCACTAGACAGACCCCGAAAATGATGGGATGAGCCAATTGTAAAGCTGTTCAGCCAAAGATGGAAACAGAAGGCAAAGGATAGAATATTTTGGAGTTCAGTTGATTTGAGCTAAAAGTGACGACAAATCAATATTGGTTATTGGATTGGAAATTACTCAGAAGTAGTTTATCATTCCCATCTTCTAGGATATCCTGGCACTGTGCAGCTTGCCCAAGGCCACACAATCTGGTTTTTCTGCTGTACAAGAACAATGCAGAATTAAAATGTTGCCCCCCATTCATGGTCTAATTGCACTAGCAAGTTTTTGTGAGTTTTTTCTACCCAAAATACCACACATTAGTTTTAGGTATGCTTTTCTGGGGATAACATTCTAAAAAGTACTGTTCTGTTCCAGATACCCTGCATCCAGAACATAGGAGTAACTAGTTACAAGACCTATATCTACATATACCTAGTATTTTTGATTAAACAGAAAATGCTAGACATGGAGATGCAAGCCGATCTAGCCAAAGTCCCATCTTTTCTGGCCCCAGAGTTTTGGAGACACATCATTGCCCCAGCCAGGTACTTGCTCCAACTCAAGATGCTCAGTCATCAGAGGGCATTTACATTGGCATGTTGTCAGGTTCTTTCTTCTGCAGTTCTTGAGAGGAAGTTTCAAAGGACATCAGTGTCAGAGAGACACTGCGCCTGTGACACTGGAGAAACTGAAACCACAGAACACCTTCTCTACATCTGCCCTTTCCACAGAGACATTCGGAACAAATTTATATCTCTGCTGCTCTGCAAAAATCCAGGTCAGTCAAACAGCATATATACCTACTGGCTGCTATATGATGAAAGGCCCATCTTTACCCGCAACCCTGCCACAGTGTATAGGATCAGAGGTACAATCCTAGCAGGTCCTTCAGCTAAATAAACTACATCGTAGACTTTGTAATAGATGTAGCATCATTAATCTGTGTGTGTGTGTGTGTGTGTGTGTGTGTGTGTGTGTGTGTGTGTGTTTAATATGTATTTTAACTTCTGTTTTTTGTTGTACTGTGCTGGTCTTGGACAGTAATAAAGATTGGTTGATTGATATATCTAGTCTTTTTTTTGGTAACAAGTGAGTAACTAGTACTTACAATGTAAGTGATTTTCAAGTTACATAGGTGCTATAACTAACACCAAATTATTTTCAAACATCACTTTATTATTTTTAGACACTTTGAGAGGGAGTTTTCAGGTTTTATGCTACTTTCTTCTCAACCCTATATTCTCACTGTTTCATCTTCAGTATTTATATACAGTACAGTATTGCATATTTTTCCCCAGGATGCAATTCCAGAATTGGCCATTGGTAGGAACAAGAGAGTACTCTGTGATTCCTGGCTTGTTCCTTAGGAATATCTTAATAATGCAACAGATTACTTGTGATAATGGCTACCTGAGTGATGAGAGTGTAACAAACAATACTGCAGACCCATTTAAAATGTGTCATTCTGAGCTCTATGTCCTTCATGTCCTGTCATAGGACACAAGAAGAATGCTTTATGATCAAGTCACATTATATTAGAAGAAATAAGTCTTAAAATAAAAACCAACCGCAACCCATGGAGATCTTTAAGGGTTAGTCATGGAGATAAAAATGGACAAGATGCCAAAGCACATCACAAACCACTGGTGCAGTCCTCTGTGTTGTGTAACCACACATGTGTTTTGGGCACTGAGCAAGTCTTTGTTCCTGTCTCTCAGTCCCTATATTTATGTTGCCGTTATTTCCTAGAGCACCCTCTGGTCAAAAAGAATCCTGGGACACCACAGTCTTAATCTCCATTGATTTTCCCACAGCTAAAACATTCTTTTGAAGACCATTCCCCCACCTGTCCTCCCAGCTGTGAATGTCTGAAGTTATCTCCTAGAACTTTCTTAAAGCTCCTTTTTCCCCACAGCCTGGCTTCCAGCCATCACAAACAAAACTGCTGAAGGATGAGGGAGAGGAATAAGGTAGTGATGGAAAGCGGGATCTGCCATGTTAAATTGCCTGTCTTTCTCCTTTCCTCTGGGAAAGTGGAACCTTGACCTCAACCACTCTCAGTCAATCACAGTCCCAGACAGTCTAGGAAAGTGCTTTGCAGCAGTGACTCGGTTCTACCAGGTATCTGCTGGATGCAAAAATCCATGATTACTGTGGTTTTGCTTTTGTTTTTTTTCCCAACAGCTGTCTAATAAAGGGCAATGCCTGTCCAAATGGCCTTCTGAGTAACTCAAATGCGACACAAATGATGCAGCAAATAATTACAGTGACCTTTAGCTCACCTCAGATTTGAACAAAGGTTAAGCTGCCCTTTAGTAAAACAAATATTTTCTGTATTCCAAAAACAACAGCAGACACCTGTAGAAAAAAGTCAAACAAAACTGCTGCCAAGCTAAACTTAATTGTTAAAATACAGCAGTAATTTCCAAATAAGAAAAAAAAATGTAACACAGCTAAGAGTAAACAGCCATCAAATATTCTGGCATCTGGCATTATTATCATACCTTAGAGTATATTCAAGACTCTGTGTGTGATTGTGTGTGTGTGTACGCACACACATGTACACACCCCTGAGAACCTTTGTTTGACATCCTTGTCCAGTCACTGGACAGAAAAGGGCTAAAAATAAGAAAGCCACATTATTCTCATCTTGTTCTAGCTTGTAAACAATTTACATTTTATTCTATACATTCGGAATTAATGCATGGTATGTTAAGCAGTGAGGCCTCAGATACAGAGGCTTGGAAAATAAACTCATAGGGAAGTTCACATCATTGTCCAGGAAATGGTTGATAGGTTTTATTTAGTTTCTCATGCTCCCAAGGTTTAGCAGTGGGCCAGATAAGGGCCAGGTGTGCCTTTCATATTTAATTTGTTTAGTCTGCTGCTAATTCAAACAGCTCTTTTAACTTTTAATACTGGGGCTGGCTTTTACTATCAGTTGCTTGGAGTGAATGCAATTTTAATGGCACAGCTTCTCAAGAAAGGAAAAAGCTTTGAATCCACCTAGGCAACTTCTTTCTGTTGAGGTTGTCTATACATAAGTTGCGATCTCTGGGGAAAATTCTTGCTGTTTTCCACTGAGGGTTTTCCATTGCCTGAACTGAGCAAATTATAGTGATCACTAATTGCCCCCACATGCCCGCACAAAAGAGACTGACCACAGTATGTTGGTATAAAAATTGGGCCACTTTATTTAATATCAACTTGGTTAACTTTAACCATCTTAATCACTAACTTACTGCAGCAAGGCCGCAGTAGCACTGGTGAGGTACACGATATCCCTTCATAAACTTAACTTGGATATCGGACAACCATGTCCAAACATCATTTTAACTGTCCCGGTCAGAAGTAACCAGTTGTTATCTCCTTCTGACCCCGATCCGGGCGAACTCAAATATTGGGGCTGCCTGCTGCCGAGCTGGGCAGTTCCCAAGTTCCCGGTCTGCATTTTGATCAGACTCACAGAGTGGCCGATCAAAACACGTTCCTACCCGGTTCTCCTGGGACCCAATTTATTCCACACCAGTGCTACCCGCCACACGGGGGGAGTGAAACTACTAACCGCCCCACCCCCCCGAGACCAACAACTCGGTCACCAGGCCCTGCTGCAGATCACCCAGGAACACAACCTGGCCATCAGGTGACAGGTGCACCCCGTCATTCCTGTACAGGTGGTCCGACTCCAAATGGAATACCGGATGATCCACCACTGTACCCAGGCCCCTGGCACGAAAGAAGTGCTCCACGGCGCGGTTTACACCACGCCATGCGCGATCTACGGCCGGGACATCCACCGCGCCCCGATACCAGGCACGCGGTATCATACTCGACCAGATAAATCTGGTTGTCGGCCAGTGCTGGTGCAAGAGATTGAAATCCCTGCATATGGCCCTGGAGAGATCCAACCCCGTACGCTGTCCCAGGTCATTGCCACCCAGGTGCACCAAGAGGACATCGGGGGGCACCACCCGCCAGTTTGCCATCGCAAATTGGAGCAACTGGCCCCACATCATCCCCCTTATCCCCCTCCACATGAGATAAGCCCGGTCCCCCAAGCCAAGGTGGATCCCGCAGGGAGCTGCTCCAGCAAAACGTGCGGCCCAGTAAATGAAGCTGTGGCCCACCATCCAAACCCGGGCCACATCACTCCGAAGGAAGCGACCTGAAAGAAAAACAAACAGAAAACAAACGGCAGCAAGGCAGATCATGGCAGTAGCGGTCGCACATACGTGCGGAAGCAAGCAGACCCCCAGCGCCCCATCCTCATGATATCCGCATCTGAATACCCAAAAGAGGCTGCCGTGGAGGCAGCCCCTATGCGGAACGAGTGGGTGCCGTAACGGGCACCAGGGATCCCCACCTCCGACAAAGCCACCCCGTAACCTTCCAGAATTGAAAACGGGTTAAGGGGGACCCATCCTGGTGAACGAAAAGGGGCAGAGGACCTAAGGGACGGACGGCCAGGTAGCGCTCCAGCGCTCCTACCGGACAGAGATCCGCTATACTGCAGCACAGTAGCAATAAGGAAATCCCCCTGCCCAGCTGGTCGGTCTTGGACATCCGGATCGTCAGCCGGACTGACGACGCGGCGAGCGCGACATCAGCCAGCTGCAACGCACGGCCGGATACGTCCCTCCGTGACGCTACCACCAACTCAACCACCCGCAGGGCAGCAAAGAATGCAATGGAAGAAGCGGCGTGAAACAAGGCCGCTTCAAACCCATCCCTGCAATGGCGGGGCCAGGCCGCGGCCAAACGCCACAGCACCGCCGGCGACACCGGTTGACGGGCGTCCGGGTGATGACCCCGCTCCCTAGACCATCCCTCCAACACCTGGCGGATCCGAAAATCGCCAAGGGTGTCGGGGACACCATTCGCGCGGGCGGCAAAGGTCAAGGCCGATAGCCGCCCACTAATCATCCTCGGGGCCAGGCTGGACCGCCGCAGGTGGACCATAAACTGCAGCACATGATCCACCGGGAGCGGCCAGACCTCGGGCAAACCCTGCTGGCTTCGAAAGGTGGTAAAAGCCTCGCACGCGAGGCGATAAGCATGGCGGGTGCGACCTGACAGCGAAAGGCTAATGGCCCGATTCACCTCGGCCCTCCAATGTTCCAGACCGCGTCCGGCAACTCCGAAGGAAGTGCCCTGGCACCGGGAGCCAACGCCCTGAACCGCGCCATCTGAAAGCGGGACAGGGCATCAGCAATGGAATTGTCCACCCCCGGCACATGGCGTGCGCGAAATACGATGTTAAGCCTCAGCGCAGCCAGGACAAACGGCCTGACTAAGGACATAACCCGGGGGGAGCGGGACGTCTGGGAGTTGACCACTTGGACAACCGCCGCGTTGTCACACCAAAAGGTGACAACGGAGTTTACCCAGTGACGTCCCCACATGTTAATCGCCCCCCAAATGGGAAAGAACTCCAGAAAGGTCAGGTCCCTCACGACGCCGGAGTCCCGCCATTGTGGCGGCCATGTGCCGGCGCACCAACGGCCATCAAAATAGATGCCAAAACCGCAAGACCCAGATGTGTCGGAATGGACCTGAAAACTGGAAGAGAGGAAAAGGTCAGAGCGTCAAAAGGATACCCCATTTAAGTCCTTAAGGAACGCCAGCCAGACCTCCAAGTCCTCCCTCATCCCACGGGTCAGCCTAGTCCTGTGGAACTTTTTGGTCAGGCCGGCCATTGCATCGCATAGACGGCGAGCAAAGGTACGGCCAGGGGCCACCACCCTGCAGGCAAAGTTGAGATGCCCGTGCAGCTCCTGTAATTCATGCAAGGTAACTTTTGTCTTGGGCAGGAGCGCCTCTAGCCTTTCCACTAGGCGCTGCACCTTGTCTAGGGGGAGGCGAGAGGTCATGGCCACCGTGTCCAATTCAATGCCCAGAAAAGTGAGGGTAGTGGCCGGACCCTCAGTTTTCTCAGGCGCCAACGGAACAGCCAGCTCCTCTGCCAGATGTTGGAACGACTGGAGCAGATGAACACAATCCCCAGTACCCGCGGGGGCCCCAAAAAGGAAGTCATCCAGGTAATGTGCCACCCTGTCAGAACCTGCCTTCCTAACTAAGGCCCAATGTAAAAAGGAACTAAAGCGCTCAAACGCGGCGCATGAAATGGAACAGCCGAAAGGCATGGCCCGGTCCACGAAATACTGGCCCTCAAAATGGAAGCCCAGTAGCTCGAAATCCTCAGGGTGCACCGGCAACAGCCGAAACGCGGACTTAATGTCGCATTTGGCCAAGAGTGCACCCGGACCGCAGGAGCGGACCATGCGTACGGCCTCGTCAAACGACGTATACCGGACCGAGCACAAGACGTCTGGAATAGCGTCGTTGACAGAAGACCCGGCGGGATAAGACAGGTGGTGAATCAACCTGAACTCACCCGGGGCCTTCTTAGGGACCAATCCCAACGGGGAAACTTTAAGGTTGGGGAAGGGGAGGCTGTCGAAGGGGCCCGCCACCCTGCCTGCCGCTACCTCCTTAAAAATTTGCGCTCTGGCCACTGACTCCATACCCACCAGAGTTCTTAAGTTGGGTGCATCCTGAGGTCCCCGCGCCCCTACCACTGGGATACGGAAACCGAAGGTGAAACCCTCGGAGAGGTACTTGGCGTCAGTGGGAGAAGGGTAATCAAGCAGCAGGCGGTCCAGTATCTCAACCCTAATTGGGCTGGGGCCCTTTTCCAGGGGCGTTGTCAGTCCCAGCCCGCTTCGCTCCTTGTTGGTCCTTGCCCTGGCCCCGCCCAGCACCTCCTCGGAAACAGGAGGTGGCGGGATGGGCACCCGCGCAAATCGAGCACTCGTGCTTGAATTTGCACTGCTTTCTGGTGCAGCGACCTGACGCAGAGTACTCCCAGCACAGCAAGCGTGCCGGAACCGCCTGCCCCGCCGGCTGGCGGGGTGCCTGGGAGGGAGTAGGGCGCTGAATCAGGTGTCCGCAATCATACCGCTCCCCTAGGGCCGGGCGGGACGGGGTCATGAGCTGCATCCACAGCGCGGAGTGAAGCTCATCCCAGCGCATGCCGGGGCGGATGGCCGCACGCATGCGAAACGTTTCGTCATACGCCAGCCATGCCAGACCCGGGAAGTCCACGTAGGCCCTGTATATTATATCCAGGTACTGGAAGAGGGACGGCCCTAGTTGGGGGAACGCCCTAGACAGAACCCCCGCATAGATTAAGAAACCCGGGAGCCAATTGGCCCAAGTGCGAGGAGGTTTCTTCCGCTTGGCCCTTTCTTTGTCCGCTTCATCCTCCTTCTCCTTCTCCTCCTTCGTGGAGTCACGATTGAGGAGGGAAAAGAAATCCACGTACTCCCCACGGAGGATTTTATCCCTCGTGGCCGGGAGCAGGTGGTTGCCGAGCGGCAACGATTGGTCGCCGTATGGCATGGCAAACCAAGATACCGAATTGTATCCAGTGTCCCCAAAGGTAAAGCAAGGCCAACCCGGGGCCGCCACAGAAGGGGCACCGAAAGGGGGGGCCATGGGGGGCGGCGGGTAGGGGGCCCGCCAGGTAGCCAGCACCGGCTGCACCGGCGGAGGCGGAGCAGTCGCCGCCGGGGAAACCACCGGCCACGATGGAACCGGCCCCTGCACCTGCGGCGCCGGCGGTAACCATGGGATTCCCGGCACGGACACAGGCACCGGCCACGGCGAAGCCACGGCGGGCGCCTGCTGGCAGGGCCAAGGCCACTGCACCGTCGCGCGGGGCCTGAACCGACGGAGCGACGAGAACCGGTTGGACACTGCTGGGCCCGGCCTCCGGTTCCGCCTTGGCCGAAGGAGCAGGCTCCTCGCTCCCGCCCACAGCCTCATCTGGCGCCGGAAAGTCGGTGTGCCGGAGCGGGGGCAAACTGGCCTCCAGCTGTGCGATCCGCTGGTGGAGGACCGTCGCCAGCCCACTCCAGGCCGCGTCATTCGGATTGGCGACCATCTGTGCGGCCCTCCTGGCTGACCGCCGGGTATCCGGCATGAGGTCCAGGCCAGCGGCCCTTTCCAAGGCCGCCACACGGTCGAGGAGGGCCTCAGGGCTGGTGGGGGCAAACTCTTCCCCCCAAGAGCGGCGGCTGGGGCCCCCTACGGCAGTAGCCCTACGGGGGAGGCGGCGAGGGCGAGGCACGGCCTGCTTCTGTTTCTTGGGGGCCATGACACGACAGAACCCCCTCATAGAAGCCCACCTCAAAAACCAAAGGACAGAAGGCTCGGAAGGGTCCACTCACAACGAGGAATACAACCTTGATCCCTCCGGATCAAGACTGGCCCGGGGACTCAAAGGACCCAAAAACAAAATGGAGGACGCCGCAAGCGACACGCCAACAGGCCTCCAGACGGTGAAAAGGAGGCTAGAATGGGGAGGCAAAATGGCGGGCGCCAATGGCAGCACGCCAGGAGCCCACTGGAGCGAAAAGACAGCTCCCCACGACACCCGAGCCCAGGCAGGACAGCCAGGCAGAGCAAGAGAGGTGAAAGCCAGCCACAAAATGGCGGGCGCCACTCACGGGCCCGCAAAATGGCGACCGCTATAAGCGGAGCCAAGAATGAGCCAGGCAGGCCGTGGGGAAGAGGAAGGACAGCCCAACACCCCACCACCTACGTACCAGGCAAAACAGCCACCGAGACAAGAGACAATAAGGCCCCGGAGGCAAGCCCCAAACAAGCGCCGCAAAACGGAGACGGGGAGAAACCCAGCCGCTCGCGTCGCCTGTCAGACGGGACTGGCGACGAGCACAGGGAGCGCACCGCCCTTATAAGGGCAGCGCTCAGCCACGCCCCCTGCGCTCGTCCCCAGGCCCGTCTCTTTGACAGGCACTGGGGCAAAGCGCGCGGCCGCAGCATTTGCTGCGGCCGCCCGACCATTTTCTGAGTACAGACTGCTTTCTTACTCATATCCTTAAGCTATATGGCTACATGTATACAAACACCCATTTATCTCTATGTGTGTCTATATCTCTCCCTCTGTATATTATACATTTTATTGTTAGAATAACTAGCTTCTCATGGACATTCTCTATATTTTATACTTTCCTGTGTTTTTATGGATGGAGAGACTCAACTTTCAGTTTAGGTACAGGATGGAGAATGTGCAGCTTTCCATGTATTCTTCAACTGCAACATCCATTAACCATAGCTATAGCGTGGAATGATGGGATTTACAGCCTAACAATATCTGGAGAGCCAGACATCCTCCACTGCACAATTAGATCATTTTGCCATTCTCTTATCTGTGCACTGGTAATATGCATTTTCATTTACAACAGGACATAATACATGGCACTCTGTATTAATATTTGATCTAGTCCAGAATATAATAACAAAAAAATTAACCAGGCAACAATAGCTAGACAGAAAGTCAAATTCTAGATTTAACCCTGCACAACCCTGCAAGGTGTTCCAAGCTCCAGTTCCTTTCATATGAAATGTCTACCAATTAAAATCTTTATTGGATGCACGTCATCAGTGCCACGGTTTTCACAAGAGGGAGCAGTAGAGAAAGTGAGGGGACTTTTCAATGTTAGCATGCTTTGAAACTGTGGTGGCTTATTGGTTAAGACGCTGAACTTGATGACTGGAAGGTCAGCAGGTCAGCAATTCGAGACCCGAATGCTGCATGATGGAGTGAGCTCCCATCTCTGTCCCGTGGCCTACCAACCCCAGCAGTTTGAAAGCAAGAAATTGCAAGTAGATAAATAGTTACCACTTCAGTGGGAAGCTAAACAGTGTTCCATGTCTACTCATGCCTGCCTCATGTCCACAGAAAAGTCTGCAGAGGCAGACAGCCCTGGCTCTTTGGCTGTAAACGGAGACAAGCACCAAACTCTATAGTCAGTTATGACTGGTTTTTGAACAAGGGTGACCTTTACCCTATTCTCTGCTGCAACACATTATCTTGACAATTTCATCATCATCTTTTTGATGACAAAGTCAGGAATTCTCAACCTTTTTAAGCCAGGGGCTGGGCCACGCTCCCTCAGACAGCTTCGGGGGCCGGACGGCCATTTTGCGCTTCCTCCACCACATGGCACTTCCTGGTGTGGTGGAGGTGGTGGTGGGCCACATGAAATGATGCTGTGGGCTGCATCTGGCCCGCTGACTGCAGTTTGAGAATCCCTGGACTAAATCCATCCAATTGTCCAAGCTATTGTTTACTGTCCATACCCACAGCTTCTGTCTGCCTTTAACTATACCTTAGTTCTCCTTTTTAAAATAATGTGGATTAACATTAGTCTAGTTATAACATATACTGACAGGATAGCTTAGTCGCTAAGATAGAGACAGAGGTTGAGAGTTCCATTCCCTGGGAAAATAGCTAGTTTGTGTGGCTTTGAGCAAGCTGCACAGTTTCTGGACGTACCCAAAAGAAGGGAGTAGTAAACCACTTTTATGTATTCTCTTCCTAGAAAATCCTGGATAGTCAAAATGGCTGAAGGATACACAATTGTTATTGTCAATTTTAACAATGTTCCCCACTATGTGGTTATGATATTGCCTGCAAATTCTGCAAGCCATCCTGACAGCTTTCAGAGTTGAAAAAATATTAAGAATAGATAGTGAACAAATAAACATATAAATGTTAGTTGTCTGAGGCAGAAGTTAATTTCTGACTGCCATTCTACAAGTCAAGCTTCATCTGTTAATTTTAACCTTCTATGGCAGTGGTGCCCAAACTAAGGCCTGGGGGCCGGGTGTATCCACCAACAGCAATTCATTTGGCCCACAAAGCCCTCGTCGCTCCTGGATGCGGAAGTAAAACATGCACGTACTGGTGCATTTTACTTACATCCACTTCCAGGAGCGACGAGGGCTTTGCGGGCCGGATGAATTGCTGTCAGGAGATGCACCCAGCCCCCAGGCCTTAGTGACGGCTCCCTGAACCATATGATCGGCACACAGCCCAAAAAGTTTGGGCACTCCTGTTCTATGGCAAGTGTGAAGATCCCATGTTTCTGTTTTTTAAAAAATAAAGTCAGAGAAGCATTCAAGAAACTCACTGAAGGTAATAAAGTATTTCTTCAGGTCATGTATGGTGCATCCAATAATAGCTCAACATACATCATATTAGTCATTATCAGTATTGACTAAGAATGCTATCAAATTCTAATCAATAATTCCTATCAAATTGGCAGATGTCACTTCTATCTTGAACTGTACATTTGATTTTCCATGTAATAATGATGAGCACAAGTCCCTGCCTATCTGGAATGCTATAAAAAGCTAGTCAATGAATTTACACCCGCTTACTTATTCATGAATGAGTTGTGCCCCTGAATTTTAACGGGCTACGCCTTAAACTATTAGCTGTATATCTGCTTTATGTGATGTTCCTACATAAGCTGGCAGTCCATCAATTCAGTGTCCATACATTTCTGTGAAAGCTATATTATAATTAGAGCTTAGGTTAATACTATTCGGTAACCATAAAACAGACATAAAATAATTATAACTCATTTAGTGAAATTAGAAAAAGAGCAATTATTAGACTCCCATTGTGAGGCTTTGCTGTGAGGGACAGATAATCTATCTGCAAGATGTAGTCTAACAACATCATTTTGGAAGAAATAAAATGAGATGAAATACTGTTTTGTTTGTGTTTTAAAGAAGTCTTGCACTAATAAATACTAGAAGAACAGTCAGTAGAAATGGATGTTCTATTGAACGAAGAGAGACTGCAGATTTACAATATTACCTCATGAGCTAATATGTGTCTATATGACAGTTTCTTAAACTTTTTGCACAGGGCCACCCACTCCTTCATAATTTCAAAGAACAAACTGTTTTACTTTTTCCTGCCATGTTTCCATTGGGATTATTGCTCCAGCCTGAAAAATAAATAAATAAAAATAACCTCTTCTTATTAAGTCCTCCTCAGGCTTCAGGTTTCCATACTGACCTCTCTTCATCTGTACAGGCAGATGGTCAATGCTACAGTCTTTTTAGCTGTGGTAATTTATACCAAATAATGAAAACAGATCATTGCATAGCAAGAACCTCACTGACACAATAGAATTATAACTGGATAACTCTGGTAACCTGATTTTGGAAATTGGTGAGGGGTGCCCAGTGTACTTACCAGAGATGGGAAAAATTAATTTAAACATTACAGCTGCCAAAAGACCCCAACCAAAAGAAGGAGGACTGGGTTGGAACAGATTAAACATCCCTCTTGTCCAGCATTTTGTCCTTGCAGTGGTCAATAGAAGTCTTTGGGTAGCTCACAAGTAGTATATAAGGACAATAACACATTCCTCACCAACTGGCACACAAAAATGCTTAGATGGTAGAGGTAACATATAGCTATCAGGAACCTTTTTACTGTTGCTGTTACTCATTGGATTTCTACTCTAACTTTCCACTACTAGGCTGCATTCAAGACAGCATGTCTGGTAACAACCTCTAATAGCCTTATATGCCATTAACTTCAGGTGCCGACCCCAAGACTGCCAAGGAAAGCAGGTACAAGGAGAACCTTCTTGGTGGCAGTAGCAATACAGTTATACCTCACTTAAAGATGCGTTCTTTCAGCGAGTTTGCTCTTTAAATGAAACACCATTGTAAATGACCAATTGTAGGGGGGATTGTGAACCCTGATTTATTTGTTAAGCGAGTTTTTGGTTGGTTTTATTTGTTAAGCGAAACGAACATTCAGAGAAAATTCTGCTCTTTAAGCGAGTTACTCTTTAAGCGAAACGCTCTTTATGCGAGGTTTGACTGTACTATGGAATCCGATTCCGTGTGAGCTGCACCAGGCTTCCTCACTCCAGTCATTTAAAAAGCAACTGACGACAGTGCTTTTTGAAGAGGCCTTTGCAAATGTCTTGCCTATCCCTGGCTATTAGAATGTTGCCTGGCTCCTACTCGTCCCAATTAGGATACGTGCTCAGGGTTCCGGACTGCAGTACTTTTGTCCATCGTAATGTTTGGTGATGTTTTTTATTGTAAGTTTTTTGGGGTGTAATTTTTAATAATTGTTGTATGATGTTAGCTACCTTGAGTAGGGATGCATTTTTCCCTAGAGGGATGGGATATAAGTGTAATAAATAAATAAACTTGACCAGTGATGGGATGTCCCCGGTTCTATACGGTTCCCTGGAACCGGTAAGAACGATCCCGGGGGGTTCTCCGGGAGGGGAGTCCACTTTTGAGGCGTCCGATTCCGGATGCCTCACCGAAAGAATTTTTTTTAAAAAAATCGGAGCTAAAATGGCTCCGATTTACTGTGCATGCGCATAAACTCAATCTGCCACATTGTGCATGCGTCAGATTGATTTTCTGCGCATGCGCAATAAAATTGGAGCAATTTTTACTCCAATTTTACTGCACATGCTTAGAAACTCAATCTGACGCATGCGCAATGCGGCAGATTGAGTTTATGCGCATGCGCAGTAAATCGGAGCCATTTTAGCTCCAATTTTTTAAAAAAATCGACAACACTGGCAGTCCTCAAGAACAAGATAGTGGTGGCGACGGCGCTGGCGGCAGCGGCAACACAGGCAGCGGCGGCACTGACGGGAGCGGCGATGACGGCACCAGCAGCGGCAGCAACGATAATGGCGGCGGCGGAGATTACAGCGGCGATGACTTTGGCGGCGGCGTGGGCAGGCGGCACCAGCCCTCAGAGGAGGGCACCTCCCCCGGGGCCGCAAAGCCCCCACAGGCAAGTTGAGGCCTGCCCTGCCCTGGCCGTCCGCCCCTGCCGAGCCCTCCCAGGGGTAAGTGAGGGGTTTGTGTTTGGGGTTGCATTTTTATTTAATTTTAATTTTATTTATTTATTTAATTTATTTACGGGTTTGTGTGGTGGGTGGGTGGGTTGGGTTGAGGGTGTGTGTGTGTATTTATTTTATTTTTTATTTTATTTTAAGGCCCCACCCACAACGTCATGACGTCATGACGTCAGCTCCGCCCATGACGTCATGACATTGGCCACGCCCATGACGTCGTGACGTCATGGAGTGGTGGTAACAAATTTGGCATCCCATCACTGAACTTGACTGATTTTATTTTGACTTTTAAAATACAGGTAACCCAAATTGCTTGCCACCTCTACATCTCATGGAAAGAAATCCCATGGTTTAACCTTCCACTGCAATAAAGAAGTGCTTCTTTTATCCAGAGATATGAAACAGGAACTTTTCCAAGCTATGCTTTTTATATGGAAGCTTCCACTTCCTAATTCTGGGCTCTACCTGCCCAGAGAAGGATAAGACTAACGTCCTCTGGCCAGGAGAAGGAATGGACTTCAGCGGTTTGGGCTGTGTTGTTTTTTCATATTGTAAGCCGCCCTGAGTCGCCACAGTGAGTGGGCAGTGATATAAATCTAAATAAATTAAATAAATAAATAAATAATATGCTTCTTAGTTTTTTATTATGACATTACTCACCGTTGGTGACTCAGCAGTAGATAGAGGGCTCTGTGTCAAGGAAGGAGTTATAATGGCTTATTTTATTCAGACACATCATCATCATCATCATCATTACTCAATTTGTATGCCCACCCGACTCAGGGTGGCTCACAGAACCCCTAATTATAACATTATATGAAACAATATTAAATATATAAAATATTAAATATAAATATAACAAAGCATATACACATTACAAAAAAATAAAATGCAATGAGGTAACAACAAATAAATCACAATATCATATCATATCATATCACATCATAACACATTACAAAGATAACAAGAACAAGAACAAGAACAAGAAGTCATTCATTTAAAAAGTCTCATAACCACATCCTTGACTGTCTGGCTTTTAAAGTCCCGTCCTGCCACACTGCTCAGCTGTTCCTGCTCCCCTTTGCCAAGGTCAAGGCTTATGGGAGCTTCTGGTACTTCCACAAGTTAGAAGACTGCGGTGGCAAGGAAAGTACATATTATACTCCATTTGTGAGCACTTTGGAGGTTGAAACTTACCAGCTTCCCAGTCTTCCTTTGAAGGAGGGGTTTGGCAGACTCCCACTTCTTTGACTTCATTCTGAAGAACAGTAGCTACTTCACAGGCGACCGGGAGAACCTTATTCTCACAATTTGCAATGTGGAAGTTGAACTCCTGTTTAGGAATGTTGTGACTGGCATTGAAGGGGCATGTTAATAGTTCCTTTGCAATCTTCATGTTATTCTGTTTCAACTTCACCAAGTGATAAGGGAATCTGCTCATGCCTAAGAGGACTTTATTGAGAACCTATGGGATAACTACTGGCTAGACACAGGTTATCACCCTTAAGGTTTCCTCAGACTAACACAATACAGCCTCACCTCACACTGTCTTCATCTTTGGCTATAGCAGTGGAAGACTCAGCCTGTAGTTAGTGGTACAACAGAAGACACAATTGGTGTATAAGCACACCTAGTTAGACAAGGTAAGCAACCTGAAAATGAAAGTGAAATACTCTCCAAATAAACATATTTATTTTTGTGGCATAAAATCATTTCCAAACATGTTTCATTTCTTGAAAGGATTAAACTGTTGCTTTTGAAGAGGGGGGATGCTATGAAAAAAGGCATATTTTGATGGGGAAGGACTACTGGCTCCCTCATTAATCTGAATGTTAAAGTGACTGGTGATACATTCACTTTCCCCTCTTAAGCCCAAACCAAAGATAAGTTCAGAAAACCGTTGGCTCTGACAGTTATCAAAAACTGAATGAATGGCATCTCCAGAGAGCATTTTTCTGTCACTTAAGCAGTTTACGTATTTCTCTATTTTATTTTATTTTTTAAAAAAACACCATTATTTTTCTTCTTGCAATCACTGGGGATCAGAATATACATTTAAGGTCACCGAGGCTATGTGAAGCTCCAGACAGATTCTGCTGGAGTCAGGTTTTTATCATGACAGCATGGAATTTTGAGAATACACCAGTGACTTTTGTGGAGTTCTTATTAAATAAAAAAAGAAGAGTTTTTTTAAAGCCCATAATTTTATTCCTTCATGAGCCAGTTGTGAGGTTTAAAAAAGTAAATTAATAGATTTGATTTTGATTTTGGAAACATAGTGTCTATCTTATTTAGAAATCCTTTCCATATTAGCCGTATTCTGACAAGCTGCTTCAAGCTTCAAAGCAGAACCACTGTTTGTTCAAGGGTATAAAAATGCGTGAAACAAATAGGGCACACTGAATAATGAAAACTGAATGATAAAATGATTTGTGTTATTTGTTTCCATTCTAATATTTCAGTATAACCTTCATGTTTTTTGCAATCTGAATTCTGTGAGCTGTAAGTTTGCATTCATACATATCATCATTAGTTCAGACACTTCAATTAACTGTTTTTGAAAAGATGTGAAGAGAAATGTTCCTTCTGTCTCTTAGTTTCATGCAGTTGTTCTGAAGAATTTTCCAGCTTTTTGCTCCCAGTGATAAAGCACCAACCAAAGGTAAGGAAGGCCATTTTGTTTATATCTAATTTTGCTGTAATACAATTTTCTCTCTATCATGCTAAAAGAATCTTCTGGAAAAGAGCAACCCTCTCCCCCTCAATCCTAAAAATGAAATACAGGACATTCCAGTTTGGTCAGGTCAGAGAATTATGGCCTATTCAGAGCACAACATATCAGAGTATAAGCAGGAAAACACAAGAAAGGGTAGATTACGAGCTTTATGAAATTTCCTTGCTTTTGTTGATTTTATGAGACCTTTTGGTATTACTGCTACATTCTTCCTTGGATTCAATATCCTGTACATTTTAATGATAGGAGAGAAAGGTAAGATAAACATGTCTCAGCTAAACATAATTCTTTCCTGGGAACTTTTTAGATGTGCCTTGGACATCGAGATTCCCATTAGACATCCCATCATGCTTCACCCTTGGTCATTCCTCATTCTCTATGTTTGTACAAACCCACAGCATCTAGGTGCCTGGACCACCTATTAGCCCATGTATCCCCTCATTGGGTGAGTTTTGTTCTCAGTTGCAGAGAACTGTGAGTTTCCTTGGACTTTTGCTATTTTTTTCACACATTATCTTGTGCAGCCTAGAGGGGAAGGAGTGATCTTTGCCAGCCGTTGCAGGTCTAGCTGTAAATCAATGCCAGTTCAAGATTTTTAGGAATCCCCTGTGCCATACATTCAATGTTCTCCTTGTCACTGTCATTCACTTTCCCTCTGGGTCTCAGAGGGCAGCATTGGCCCTGAGAATTCTATCTACATTTGCCAAGTATGGAAGGACAAGAGAAATGCTTGTTATTAAAGTGCAATTTCAGAGTTCTTCTCATTTAAGGACAGAACACCTCCCTGCACTTCCCACCATGAAAATGTAATCTTTCATAATGCATTCTATGAAATGAAAAATTATTGCTGATTTACAATCTATGAATTACACGATAATTTCTTTATGAAGAACAGCTTTTAGGTCTCTCTCCCCTGAGGTGCATGAAGCAAGCATGTTGCAGTTTGAATACCACTTTAATGCAAAACAATAATCAACCAAGGGCTGTGAGGGGGCCGGAGCAAAAGAGAGAAAGTGGAATTTACATTGAGTAATTATCTATATTTACAATTTATTTTAATCACCTTGACCATTCAATTACAGCATATTTATTTGTTCTTCACCACAGATTTACAAAGGAGTTATATGGTGAAACTGAAAAACAGGACTACATTAACTAACTAATGAGTAAAGCTGAGAATACTACATTAGCCAACTAATGAGTAAAGAGCAGAGAAATTGAGAATTAAAATATCAAGGTCAAGGGGGCCAAGCCCAAAAACAAAAGGCTATTGCGTAAGCCTAAATATGAGAACAGAAAGCAAGTTGGAGGCGTGTTCCTTCTCTAGCTTTCTCAAGTTTCCTAAATCATCATTATTATTTTTTCCACCAACACTAATTTATGTCATGTTACATAAGCCAAGGCTTATGGTCATGTCATGTGAGAGTCGATCTGCAATGTCAGACCCATACTAATCGGCTGCCTGGAGACTGTTAGGATGCTACTTTGACTTCAAAATTTATTCAAACTTTTCATTCTACAACTTGGTCCTATCTGTGCCATACCTTACCTTTTGGCTGTTAACATTGACAGCATCTCTTTTATTGGACTCCTGGTGATGCCTACTGATGTTTTATGCATAATGATGCTCAAATTTAATTGAGCTGTAAGCTTCAGTTTAATTATGAAGCTTCATGATACCTTCAGCACTTCTTCTTCTCTGATTACTGTAACTGGTTTGCCATAACCCCTCTAAAATCTTTCATCTATTAAAGCATCAGCAGACAAGCCATTTTTAGGAGAAGCCCTAATTAGACTATTGCAATTATCTTAATGTATCTTCAGTATTTTAAGAATTTTTTTTTATGAAATGCACCTTGTGGAATATGAAAAACATCTATATTTAATGGTCTCACTTGTATGCATGCACCACGATAGAAACCATGCTAGGGAAACACTGCATAATATAGTTCTCAAACCTTTCTGTGTTTTAGCATACTTTTAAAATATTTGATGCATTCTGACTGGCAAGTGTTTTCTTATACACAACCCTTCAATGGTACCATGATTTATTTGCACTGCTTCCAGCTATTCAATAATGTATTAGGTCCAGGCTTGGAAATAACCAAAGATGCCCCTAGACATACTTTGGCAACATTATTCTGTTGGAGTGCCACTCCTAGAAACTGTGTCAAACAAAAGTAAAAACAAAAACAGACAACCCCCCCCCCCCAAAAAAAAAAATAATCTGTTATGGTACCTTAAACTAACTGGTTATCAAACAAGGGTCTTAAGTCACTATTTGGTATGAAATGCCACATTGACTCACAGAATTTACAACCCATGTCTAAGCAATCACTTTTTTTAAATCTCAAAGCTATTTAGTCTCACTCTTATGTCTGAGGAAGCAGACATCATGCATGAAAGCTAACATTAAAATATAGCAATGAATCTTTATGATGCCACAATGTTTTTGTCTTCTTTATCTAACATGGCTACCACCTTGATCCTAGAATTAACTGGCCATATTGACTGCACAAGTCAGAGATTGGCAGTCCAAGCACAAAGTATTTCAAAATCTGCCTTTAAGCTACAAGAGTGTGCATGAGGAGAAACTAACAGGGTAAGTAGGAAAGAGTATGTGAGTAAAAACTGAAAAGTGGCTGAGAGAAAAGCAAAGTTGTAGCAGATGAACAAACAGCTGGGAATGAACAAAAACTAGTATGGTACTGTAACTGGTAGTTTTCTGAATAAGAGAGACACACACACCCCAAGCTAAATACAAGGGAAGGATTGGGTCTTGCAGAACATTTGTTCTCCATAGTGTACCATATTTATCTCTGACATTATTGATATTTTTTCACCATCCATACAAGGTTCTCCTTATCTCAGTTAGCTCAATGACATTTAAAATGACTTTTGGAGGGGGGTGTCACTCTTGCATGACATGGTTTATGTTGGTTTAAGCTTGTTATGGGGAGGGTATAGTTTAGAACTACTGCTTCTAATAATGACCGTTTCTTTCATCAGAGCTTCTCAGTTGAAATCTTTCAGCCTGAATTCAATTGGCACAAAAAACAACAACACATCAATACATCTAGAAGAGAAGCTTTATTAAAGGATTTTAAACATTCTCTCAAGAAAAAGTTTTTGTGAAATCATTCTTAAAAGTGAAATGTTTGTGTGTATCCCAGGAAGCTCCTTACTCTTTGTGATGTACCAGGAGGAAGAAAGGTGCAACTTTTGCTCCATTTTGAAGAGCTCACATTGTGTGTCTCAGTTGGAAGAGTAATGCCATTGGTCCCCAGACAAAACTAGTTTGAACTTCAGTCATAAAAAGAAAACATGCACACAGCCCTCATTATCTAGTGACCTAATTCTCTTATGTTGATAACCATGAGCATCAACAATGACAATATTTTATGTTGCTTCTTCAAAGTATTTTATTGTCTTTAATATCAATACATAAGATCTCATCCTCTTAGAGATGAAAGTAGGCATGACTTACACCAAGCACTTAATTGGAAACTAATAGTCAGCATCCTATTGCTAGTTTCAATTAGAGCAGAGCTGACCTACTGACTCAATGAATTTATATAACTGTTGACTTCACAACTGATTGAGTAGGTGGGTCTACTCTAAAGGGGAACAGGAACAGGAACCTGGCCAATGTCTGCATGATACAAGTATCTGGCAAGCCATATAAAATGCAGCAGTCTTTAAACTGCCACAACATTTTTGTCATTTTGTTTTGTTTACTCTCTGATATTCATATAAAAGCAGTCCACTATCAGCTTAGGTACAACCATGCCTTTAATTTTGAAAAGAGAAGAGACTTAGCCCCATAATCTACACGGAAGATCCCACTATTTGTGTTCTGGTGGTCTCTTTATGAACTGGACTACTAAGTATATTCTGACAACAATATAAACTTTTACATGTGTGGGATATAAACAATCTAATAGATCAAAGAGAAACACTTCCATTGCCTGCACTTCCATGTTAGCATTTGGCAAGTGAAGCCTCTACAGTAGCTTGTGATTTATTGTTATGGCTCACAGGTCTCTAAATGTGGAGACAACAGTTTTCTCTCTCAGTTCATACTGCTTGAGTATACCAAGGTGTGCCATAATGTCCTCCCAAAGCAATTTTCAGAGGGACCACCTGCTATAGCAAAGCTACATTTAGCCCAGGCAATGTTGTGCAGGAAACTCGTGCACATGGCAGTTCACTTTTCCAGAGACATTTAGAGCTGCCTTTACCCCATCCTCACCAAAAGGAAAGGTGTTCCCTGGGACCAGCTTCAGAGATTGATTGTTATGCAGAACTCTGCTTTCGTGGCAATATATGCAGATGAGTTCAGCTCTGTTAGCACTAGCCTGCTTTCACTCCTGTAATTTTGTGCCAATCTCATCTGTGAAAGTAAGAAGCTTCAGTGCCACAGTATGCCAGCTTCTGCAGCTGGTTTCCTTTTGTACAAACACATTCTGCTCTCTGGAAAAACTTTTCCCCCCTTTGATGTGTGATTGACAAGATCTCCCTCCTTCATACTGATATATAGCAAGTACTGTATTCAACATACCAATAGACTTGTCAGATCTGTTAAGTCCATTCGGAGCCTAGCAATGTTCTCTATAATAATCAAAGAATTCATTCCATCTGTTTGTGTCAGTCTTTGATGGCTAAAACGAAAGACCATAGCAATAACTTGACACTTCTCACCTGTTTCTATTGGAATGACTACAATACATAATTATTCATGGTAGCCATTATCATTTCCACAGCTGAAAAGTGAAAGCTGAAGCACAGAAAAGTGTGACAAACTACATATGATCATTGCAGAGTTTCAGAAGTAATGTTTTGCAAACAGGTGTCTCAGTATGCTACAGCTGTTTGGAAACCTTTCCCTGTACAGCAGAGTTACTACCTTGATACTTCCAAACATTACATTGGAAAGCAAATCAGTAAGAAAATATACCTAGCTTGCCTTCATGTATGAAGTCAGTAGACCATCTGTTAGGACTGGGAAACTTATGGCCATTGAAATATTGATGGGCTCTATCACCCCTTTGCCTCAACATTACAAAAAATGTTTGATAGAGGGACTTATTCCTCACTTCTATCATATCTGGGATATAAACTTAATGAGGATTTGTAATTTTGCTTGGTTCAGTTCTCAGCTTTCTTTAAGTAGGGTTGATCTTTGTATCTTGTTTAGTTTGTCATTATATTCAGTCTTCTTAAAACTGAATTTCCAGGCTAGTGAAGAAAATAATATAATTTCCCAGCTTTCTAAATTAGCTTCAGAAAAAAATCATTTAAGGCTTATTAGATTTTAACACACTCCTGTAACAAAAATGATATAATCTAATATGATTTTTTTAAGGTGTTGGAGGCAAAATGCTAATTTCATTAGAGAGTCTTTGGCCGAGAATGCCTGCCGCCCTTCCCCCAGGGCCTCACCCAAGGCTGGAGGTCGAAAAGCCGGGCTTTGGCCATTGGGACTGGGGGGCTGGACATTCCCTCCCCCTGGCCAGCTTTCTTGCTGGCTGTTTCTAATGAACTTTTCTATGTGGAACAGAAGACATCACACCTTGAGGCTGAGAATGCCTGCCGCCCCACCCCCAGACTTTGTTGTTTGTTTGGGAACTTTTTATGTGGTTGTGACTTTATCATTATATTATAGCATTGCATTGTATTGAGTTGTTATATATTATTATGTGCTATTTTTGTAATTTAATTTTGTATATTGTATCATTGTGTATTTACTGTGAATATTGTTTGTTTGTTTGTTTGTTTATTTATTTATTAGTCATACTTATCAACCATGCTTCTCACCGAGGTGACCCAGAGCGGCTCACAATTCATTAAAACAAACAAACAATAAAACACTCTTTAAAACATTCCTAAAAACCCTCAATTTAAAACTTTAATTATTATGTGAGCTGCCCTGAGTCCGGTTCTTGATTGTGTGGCATACAAGTGCAAAAATTAAATTAAATTAAATTAAACTACTATGGGGTAGTATATAAGTGTAATTGCTATTGCTATTATTGGCATAGTTGCATATTGACATCATGAACTCAAATGTATAGTAGCATGTCTTGGAAGATTAACTTGTATATTCTTTTTGCTTCTCCAGCAAACAAATTCATTCTATACTCATCCAAAATTCACAAGGTTTGGATTCATACATGATTTGATGGCTAACCAAATTGAACTATATTAACCCTCAATTAGTTTTTAGATTTTGATTTTAAAGTTTTAAACTGAGGGTTTTTTAGGAATGCTTTTAAGAGTTTTATTGTGGTTTTTTATGAATTGCGAGCCACCCTGGGTCACCTCAGTGAGGAGGGCGGTTGATAAGTATGAATAATAAATAAATAATAGATAAAATAAGTACATTGTTAGAAAGCCTAGTCACATTGGAACAGAGATTGGCTGACCATCTGGTTTTCCTTCTCTGACTTACAGGGTTTGTTAATTTTAATCAATTTTTAAAAAATGATCCAAAATGAAATTCTTGCCTAACACATATCTGAGACGTGTGCAGCATGACAGAGGAATTCAGCACTCAGTTACTTGAGAAAGAGTGCTTCTAGAGGCTTTTATTATGGAATATCTCTACTTTGTTCATGGAATTTTACAGGAGTTTTACCTACATTGTGCTTTTGCATTGCACTTTAGAAGCCTTTTGGGAAAGAGTTGTTTTGACTTCATACAAATTGTATGAAGTCCCTAGATTGGGACTCCTTGGTCATGTTCATACATGTTCTGGTCACCTCCAGACTTGACTACTGCAATGCGCTCTACATGGGACTGCCCTTGATAACCATTCGGAAGCTGCTCAGGTAGTGGTGATGGTGTGCGGGCAATATGCATTGGTTGCCAGTGTGCCTCTGAGTGCAATTCAAGGTGCTGGTAATTACCTTTAAATCCTTACATAGTCGTGGGCCAGGATACTTAAGAGACTGCATCACCTCAAGAACATCTGTCCGTCCCACCAGAGCAGACTGGAGAGGCTCTCTAACTGTTCTGTCTTCTAGAGAGGCGCGTCTCTCTAGCACCAGAAAGAGGACCTTCTCAGTGTCTACTCCAGCACTATGGAACCTCCTGCCAATTGAGTTGCATCTCCAGATGGAGTTGCTGCCCTTCAGGAAAGGCCTAAAAATCTGGCTGGCAAAGCCGGTATGTGGCACCTATGGTGTGGTGACCCCTGCCTGCTAGCTGATTTAGTAAGAATATTCTCTCCCTCTTTTTAATCAGTAAGGGTTGGGGTAATTTTTGATAGTTATTTTTAATGGGATTTTAAAAGGTTTTAGAGTTTTTTCACTGTGACGCTGGTTTTTATTCTTTGTGTGCCACCCAGAGTCTTTTGAGTTGGGCAGCAATATAATCACAAAAATAAGTAAATAAATTTAAAGTTTGTGTCATGAAACGACATCTTTTCTAATGTTCTCAATGCTTGGAGAGGACCTGGTTTAAACTAGGCCACAAAAATCCTTTCCTCTCTGTCTCACAAGACTATGTGTCACGAGACGGCTTGTTTTCAGTTCAGTGTTCCCTGTATTCTTATCTCTAGGCTAGCTGTTTTGACTATTAGAGAGCACTCTTCCTTCACGTGTGTAAACTTATTCTCTTGTTATGAGAAAGTTTTATCTGTTCCCTGATTGGTTAAAAGGTACCCCACCTGACTGCAGAATCCCCATCTTGGGGAGAGCAGAAGGAGTTCGCTTTTGGATGTCTATGGGTTAACATCTTTGCCTGGGGGACTATTCCTTTTTGTTTTCATCATGGTTACCTAGATTAGCTAGGACTATTGCTCTGTTTGCTGGACTCTCTTATGCTACTGACTCTTATGCTTTAAGAACCTGATCAATAAACCTATGTTTGCTTGAACAACATCTCTTCCTTGGACTAAAGGGTACCAGAAGCAATGCATTCACACACAAGCCTCTGGATACGCTACCTATTAAACCTCCTCACAGAAGAGAAGCAGCTTAGCAGCATTGCCGGCCAGCTCGCCCTCTGGGGGCTTTGGTTTAGGAGAGCTAGAGCAGAGGGGGCCGGCTGGTTTTGTGACAGTTTGCATCACAACAAAAAAACAAGAACAGTCTCCCTCTGCCCAACAAAACCGAACTTCTTGGTCAGCTAAAAGTAAAGGTAAAGGTTTCCCTTGCTTGAAAGCCAGTCGTATTCATCTCTGTTTCATAGCCAATGAGCCAATGCTGTCTGCTTCTGCAGACATTTCTGTGGTCATGTGGCAAGCATGACTAGACACTGGAGAGGATGAAACGCTGTTTACCTTCCCACCAAAGTGGTCCCTATTTATCTACTTGCAATTTGTTGCTTTAAAACTGCTAGGTTGGCAGGAGCTGGGACAAGGCAGGAGCTCATTCCATCCTGCAGTATTTGGGAATCAAACGGCTGACCTCCCGCCTTCCAGTCAGTGTCTCAGCTACTTGAGCCTCTGCAGCTAGACAGATTCTAATTTGAACTTCCTAATAGTATAGACTCTAATGTTGAGGGAAATTAGTTTCTAGGGATGGAAGTAAAGGTAAAGGTTTCCCTTGCTTGAAAGCCAGTCGTATCTGACTCTAGAGGTCAGTGCTCATCTCTGTTTCTAAGCCAAAGAGCCAGCGCTGTCTGCTTCTGCAGACGTTTCCGTGGTCATGTGGCAGGCATGACTAGACACCGGAGCGCACGGAACGCTGTTACCTTCCCACCAAAGTGGTCCCTATTTATCTACTTGCAATATCTTGCTTTTGAACTGCTAGGTTGGCAGGAGCTGGGACAGAGACGGGAGCTCATTCCATCCTGCAGTACTCAGGAATCGAACTGCTGACCTTCCGCCTCCCAGTCAGCATCTTAGTGACTTGAGCCACTGCACAGGCACAAATATTTAGACATGTCCCAAGAACAATTATGTGATGTGATTCTTCTGCATGTCAAGATCTTCTTGGAACTCAGTTTGTGAAAGATGGTGCTTACAATCATGTTAGGCATAGCTCTCAACACTTACCAGTATATTAGTACCACTAAAATGAGTTACTTTACTGTCTGCCTAACAAGTTATTCAGAATCTTATTCTGTAATTAAGCTTCGACACTTCCATTCATTATTTTTTTCAGTTTTAGTTACTTGGTGGTAAATTAAAAGAGCAAGACTATCTGGCAGGTGATGTTTTCTTTTTAAAAATGTAAACACCTTATGCTGAAACACAAATGGGCAGAATCTCACCAGGAAATTGTTAAAGTATCATTAACATCACCATGTTTAGCACTATAATCCAGCTGATATACCAGTTGTTTAAAAAGTTCTGACTTTATTTAACTTGTGGCAATAGGCGTAAGTGAGAGACGCATGAATTTTCCCCTATGGGTGTGAAATGCAGTCTGGCAACTCCTTCAGCCCACCTGTTCTCATCCATGTGCTCAGACCTCTTTTTCCAAATGGTCTGTTTACATGGAAAAGTGATGCGTTATAATCTGCTTCTTCACGGAATGTAGTGGAATAATTCCTGATACTAATACTCATTGCCTAGAATAAGATCACTTTACTGGGTAAATGGATTTTAAGATGCAGGATATTAGGCAGATGTGTTAAAAAGACTGAAAAGGCTCTGAGGGCAGAAGAAATTTATTCCATCCCAAAGAAGAGATTGTAGACTCTTCTTTTACCTATACCAACTGTCTGAGAAGAGTGTAACAGAAAACATTTGCAGAAGAAGAAGAACTAGTTGCCTGGGAAACAGATTAATTAGAGAAACTATACTTCTGATGTGTACTACTGAACATAATTGATCCAAAGATGGATAAATCCCCAGGTGACAAAACATTTATAAATGCATGCATGTAACATAGTGTCTGTGTAATATGAAAAACAAGTTTAGTGTTACTTTATTGGAATGGCAAACCTACTGTCTTCCAATGGATGGATTTAGCAATCCAGGGAAATGGGTTCCGTTGCTTTAAAATATCAGGGAGACTGAAGCCCATATGTTCATGTTGTGCTAGCTTCCAGTGGGGGGAAAGAAGAAATGGAGCCACATCCAAGCTGTCATCCTAGAACCTAACTTTTTTTCATCAGTTAACCACTTCTCACACAAACACATAACAATTGTCATGGTTGTATTTAACAAGTTCTCTTCATATCTGATGGAAAAGAAGAATGAGCTTCTGGTATTTTCTCTTTCTTGGTATGTTTTTGTGAATGGTTATGAGCAGAAGAGGGTAACCTGTAGACCATCATGACTGCTGCTATTGGTATTATCAACATTCATGCTGCCCTTTGCGGTGTAAAATTTGGCATAATTCATGAACTAGAGAGGGGTTGTTTGTAATAATTAAAAGCCCTATTGGGGTCACTCCAGTGATGGGATGACCCCAGTTCCATCCGGTTCCCCAGAACCGGTAGGAACAATCTCGGAGGCTTCTCCGAGAGGGTAATCCATTTTTAAGGTGTCCGGTTCCGGACGCCTCACTGAAAGAAAGAAAGAAAAATTAAAATTGGAGCCAAAATGGCTCAAATTTAGTGTGCATACGCAGAAACTCAATCTGACACATTGCGCATGCGTCGGATTGAGTTTCTGCGCATGCGCACTAAATTGGAGCCATTTTGGCTCCAATTCTAATTTTTTTAAAAAAAAAAAATTTCGGAGCTGGAGCCGCACCTTCTCAGAACAGCTCTGGCGGCGGCGGCCCTCAGAGGAGGGCACCTCCCATGGGGCTGCTGAGCTCCTATGGGCATGTTGAGGTCTGCCCGGGCCATCCGCTGCCGCCACGCCCTCGCAGGGACTTGGGGCCAAAAAGCCCCCATGGCCTGGAGATGCCCAGCAGGGTGCGCCGCCGCCGCCGCCTCCACCGCCAGGCGCCTGCAGCTTCCTCGGGCTGGTGCCTTTTCGGCCCGGCTCCGGCTCTGGCCACGGGCTGCCAGGGGCTGCGGGCAGTGGTGGCTCTGGCAGTGGCTCCGGCCATGGCCAGGGGCTGCAGGCGGCGGCGGCGGTGGTGGCTCCTGCAGCCGTGGCCTTCGGAGGAGGAGGAGGCCGCAGTCGGGGGCACCACACCTTGCCGGGTGGCCCCGGGCCATGGGGGTTCATTGGCCCCAAGGAAGGTAAGTGAGGGTTTTGTATTTGGGGTGGGTGGGTGATTTATTTGTGTTTTGGGTGGGTGGTTGTATTTTTATTTTATTTTTATTTTATTTATTTATTTCTTTATTTTATTTATTTAAGTTATTTACAGGTTTGTGTTGTAGCTGTCTGGTTGGGTGGGTGGGTTGAGGGGTGTGTGTGTGTGTGTGTTTATTTTTATTTTATTTTATTTATTTTTATTTTATTTTTGGCCCTGCCCACAACGTCATGATGTCATGACGTTGGCTCCGCCCATGATGTCATGACGTCATGACATTGGCCACGCCCGTGACATCCTTGACGTCATGGCGTGGTAGTAGAATTTTTGTAATCCCATCACTGGGTCACTCTAAGTTGATTCTGACTTAGCAGCACATAACAACAAGAAGAGACACTGTGGAAGAAGCAAATGTTGATCAGTAAACCAGCACAGCTGTGATTCTTGCCAGTTGCATTGACAATGCTAAAGACAAACATTCTTCATAGGAGAGAAACTAACAAAGTTCTACTGTAAGCACTAACTGTAAGCCATACCTCTTAAAACTATTGGAGTTTTTGTTTGCCTGGAGAAATCTGATAAAACTGTCCCTTGATTTAGCTTCCCGTAAATAAAGTGGAGAATCTAAAAATATAATTTGTGCACAGCTGTAGGTGTTAGTAAACAAGCAGTATGAGAGCAAGCTTCATTAAGCCAGGCTAAAATGAATTAGAGGCCTGGTAGTTTATCAGATGAAAAAAGACTACCCGCCCTCTAATGGTTTGCAGTTCCTTTGGAGTTTAGTCCCTTCCAGCTACTTATTCCATCTTCAGGGACTCAGCAGCACGACCAAGTTGGAGCCTTCATTCTTCAGCTCTAAGCAGTTAAAAAGAACTGCAAGAACTTTGATTTCTTGTCCAAGCCCCACTAATACAGCTGGGATAATTCCTACAGAATTCTGAAGTCCAAACTTTCTAAAAGTTCATGCCTATTTACCAACTGGCAGCCCTCAGGAAGCATGAGGACAGTGACATTCTGTAGCATCTCCCATTTCACCTTCTGTAATGTTCCCAACATATGCCAACTATCAGGTGCCTTGGGGTGCTGTTCTTATCTCTGCCTTGTGTTAGCTTTGCCCCAATTCAATTCCTTTTTACACATTTGTAAAACACCCCTAAGTTCCTGATATCCTAGGAGATTATTACCTGCCATATCTGCCTCCATGTCCCCCATCAGCAGCAGTATCCCTCATTAGATCTGTACAGTAAAACATAAATGAAGGCAACACATGGAGAACATCATATGAAAATACTTTTTCTCTCCCGTTCATATAAGGAGAGGCCCTTGCCGCCCCTTCCCCTGTGCCTATACCAACTGCCAGGGGAAGAAAAAGCCAGGGCAGGATGAGGACTTTGCCGCCCCTCCCCCTGTGCCTATACCAACTGCCAGGGGAAGAAGAAGCCGGGGCAGGATGAGGACCTTGCCGCCCCTCCCCCTGTGCCTATACCAAATGCCAGGGGAAGAAGAAGCCAGGGCAGGATGAGGACCTTGCTGCCCCTACCCCTGTGCCTACACCAACTGCCAGGGGAAGAAGAAGCCAGGGAAGGATGAAGACCTTGCCGCCCTTCCCCCTGTGCCTATACCAACTACCAGGGCAAGAAGAAGCCAGGGCAGGTTGAGGACCTTGCCGCCCCTCCCCCTGTGCCCACCCCAACATATTGTAATGTAATGTAATGTATTGTCTGTAAGCCGCCCTGAGTCGCCACGGCGAGTGGGCGGCAATATAAATTTGAAGTAATAAATAAATATTGGGTTTGGAGTCATTTAAGGAAGCTGAGCAGTAGGAGATTCAGAACAAACAAAATAATGTCGGATTAGATGAATTCATGGAGGAGAAGGCAATAAAGAGCTAGTAGCTATAGTGATCATTATATATTACCTGCTGTATCAGATGGAATATGCCTCTCTACAAGCAAGAGGAAGATATGATGCTTATGCTACACTTGTGGGCTCCCCATAGTAATCCATTTGGCTACTGTGGGAATAGAAGTCTAAACTTGATAGGCTGTGCTCTGATCAAGCATTGCTCTTCTTATGCTCTTAGCCCATCAAAATGTCTTACCAGGTCTGCAGCTGTGTAGTATATAATCATCAAAAACCAAGCCCTTGGTTATGGGTTTATGTAAATGTATCAATTTGCATTATGGTCTTGAATAGGCAGTTAAACAAAACCAAAAAACCAGAAGCTCAGTATTCTCAATTTCCATGTGTTCTAATATCATTTATTGATCACTTAGAGCTCTTCTAGATGCAGCATTTGCTCCACCTTGTTCCATTTCCTTTTCTGCCACTTGGTCAACACATTAACTCATCTTCTGTTTTAGACAATAACTAATGGCTTTTGTTCACTGGGATGGTGGTGGTGAAGATATTTTTCATACAGTAGGAGAAACATGGAAGGGAAAATCTGCAAGCTAGCGCAATGGCAGAACTGGTGAAGAATTACTTCCAAGGAGGACATACGTGTGTGCATGTTGTGTAAGGGCAGTCTGAAACTCAAGAGTTCAGATTGTTGAGAAAGTTTGGTCAAAGTATGGGGTATTTCCTTCCACAGAGCCTCAACAGCCTGTAGTCAGAGAGGAACAGGCACATGAGCCCTGAATTAACCTGCTAAAATGCTTGGAAAGTGCCATAGCACTGTATCTTGCCCCAGTAGAAATTGGTACAAAATAATCAAGATGTTTTGGAGGGGGGGGGAAGTTTCAAGAACTCAGAGGGGCAGGGGTGAAATCCCAGTACAAAATGATTTAGGAGGAATGTCATCTGGATGTCAGGGAAATTCTGAGAAGAACAGTGCAGAACCTGGGACACATGGCAACATAAATGCTCCATCTGGAAAAGTGCTTAGTTACATTTTCATTAAAGTACCATATGACACTCTTTTGCCTATTTAAAAGGTGCAATGTACTAATTTCTCTGAGTCTTTTATTAACAAAATAGCTATGAATTCAAACTCGCATGAGTTTCATATTAGCTAATAGTTACTGTAAATAAACTTTTAAAAAGTTTGTTAATCCTAAGTGAACAGAAGTAGTAGGAACCTCTTCTTAAAAGTTGTCTCCTTTGAGAGGTGGGAGGGAGAAATTATTTCACTGAAAATTTGCACTTCCCATGGTTATAAAGTTTGTTAATATTTCCCATTGAAGATTAATAAACTTCTTTCAAAAACTTATATCTAATTTATGTGGCTTTAAGGGTCATGCTTTAATAACAATGATGAAACACGATTATTACTTCCTAATGCTGAAATTACAATTTTTTACATTGTAATTTTTTTCCCTGCTATGCACCCCGTGGCACTAGCATCTTTATCACTCCATGTGTTTCTAGTTTTACAACCTTTACCCCCTACTGTTTGAAAAATACTTCTCATTTTCATCCCCTATGGAGTACAGAAATCCCTAAAGGCAAACCATTAGTGATCTTTCTGCCTTTTCCCAAACACTTATTATGATCACCAGTGTTGCTTTCCACTGCCTCATTGGCTTTTGGTAAAGTATGTAAATGAGATGTTGAAAATACACACTTTTTTTTGCAACTGTGCAAGTTCATACTGATTTATAAAATGGGCAGGCTATTAAAGTGACTGAAAATGTCAGCAAGATTTATGCATGGGTGACAAATTGTATTGGAAATGTTCCTTTCAAACAATCTGCTCTAGGTCCTTCTTTCCTCTTTGAACCAGTTGAAATACTTCATATGATGTTGCCCCCTCCACTTTTTCTTTCAAAATATAGTTTTGACAGCGCTTCTTTAAAAAAAGGGAAAGAAATAAACCTCGCCCCAAGTCATATCAATACAATATTATAATGTAAAACAGACATTATTTCCCCTATGTTTTCAACAGTCCTGAGAAGTTAGTTTACTACATGTAACATTTCATCAAGTACAGTGATCAGTGATTCATTTTGTTTCCTCCACAGAAGTATAATACCAGGATCGTCCTAAGAAGAATAACATCGTGTTTATAAATTTGCCCAAGAACTGTCAATTTTAGAGAGTTGAGTGGAAGAATCTGATTTTAATACAACTCTAACACAATTCTGTGGGGGATGAGCAGGCTGTTGGTGAAAATACACAAATAAGTGTAAACATCTTTGGTCTATGCTACAGTGGTACCTCACTTAAAGAGCATAATGTGTTCCACGGGATTGCTCTTTAAGCGAGTTTGCTCTTTAAGCAAAACACCATTGAAAGTGACCAATTGTGACTTCTGGTGGTGTGTGTGTGGGGGGATTGCGAACTCCAATTTAGTTGTTAAGCAAGTTTTTGGTTGGTTGTAGTTGTTAAGCAAAGCTACCATTCAGATAAAATTCTGCTCTTTAAGTGAGTTAGTCCCTAAGCAAGGCGCTCTTTATGCGAGATTTTACTGTATTTATTTTCAAGGATAGCAGCGTCTGGTCCTGGTGACTCAGCTCCTGATTTTCATCTACACTATTTGTCATCAATTTAGAAGTTTAAAAGGGCATGGCTTGTGATGCAGCAAAGGACACACATGCAGTTAGGCTCCATGGAGTAACCTCCTACAGAAAACCATGACTGTACTTACTTGTTGGCATAAGAAGCAGTCACACATGCCTTCATGGGTATGGTGGGTCTCCCACTGGGAGAAACGAGGCCTATAAATACCACAAATAAAATACATAAATAAATAAAATACCTTCATCATAATTTCAGAGGAGTGTCTAAACCCTCCCTGCTCTGTCATCATTTTCTATGTGTCTTGCAGTAAAGTCCCTGCTCACGTGTAAGCTCTACACAAGAGCAAGAACCCTGCTAATATATATATATTGCATCTACTATAATACAGTTCCACAAGTCACTTTCTGGTCCTGAGCCCTTTTGACACAAAGTCCTCATCAACCCCAGGTCAGTACTGATGAAGCTGCTGCCGTCCATCAAGATGGATTCATGTGGGATTTAATGCACTTGGGACCATCACCCTCCCCTGTGGACTTCGCCACCTAGAGCCATTAGTCCTCAGGGTTCTCAGGTTAGTTAACTGCCACCTGACAATTGGTGCTGAGTCACTAGCAGTATGGTCTACTCTATTACCACAGCAGGATTACTGTTTGTATTAGTCAAGACCAATTTGACCCAACTTCAAATTTGGATCTCAGAATAGTACAACACTTTTATTCACATCTCTTCTAGATAGAGAAAGAAAGTGTGTGTTCATATATTTTATAGAGGAGAAGATAATTTTTTATAGTTATAATCTCAATCTCGTTTCTCAAGAAGCCAAAATGACACAGAAGTCCACCATATTTTTTCATTCACCAGTGTTAATCTCGACCACATCATCTAGTGTACTTCAGGCAACTGTAATAAGCACAAAAATCTATTCCTATGTAAACAAAATTAGAAGAAAAGTCTGTATTTCAGGTTTACCAATGCTGTTAATTTCCTTAGTTTGTGTGTTACCAAGCTTTTCTTTACTAATTTTCTCCAGCCAAGAAGGAATCTGTATACAGTATTTTACTTAGGAGTAGAGACGAAGGAGGATACTTGCTAGACTCTGTGTAAATAAAGATATGAGACCAGTTGTTTTATGTAAGGTTTTGGCACAATAATTCAAACTGCAAATTTAAACACACGCACACGCACACGCACACACCAGCCAGTGCTGTCTGCGTCTGCAGACATTTCCGTGGACACGTGGCAGGCATGCCTCAACACTGGAGTGCATGGAACGCTGTTTACCTTCCCACCAAAATGGTCCCTATTTATCTACTTGCAATTTCTTGCTTTCGAACAGCTAGTTTGGCAGGAGCTGGGGCAGAGACGGGAACTCATTCCATCATGCAGTACTTTTGACTCAAACTCCGACCACCTTTATTAGATCACTTAAAAATCAAATATTTCCTTATGGAGGGCTCTGGGTCTTTGTGTTGCATTATTGCTGTCATCGTCATCATTGTCATTGCTGCTGCCACCACTGCCATTTTCATTATCGTTGTTGTCACCATCACCGCTATCACTGTCACCATTGTTGTACAAATCTACCATTTGATTCACAGCTGAACATGCAAACCTCTCCACCATTTCAAGCTACTGTTCCATGGAAGGGTTGCTGCTGCTGTTATAAAAGTGTATCATTAGATTCAGAATTTCACATGGGGACTGCAATGGACTGCCGCAGCCTTGAGAATATTAATAAGGTGTGCCTTCACAGCCAGTCCATCTGGCATTGCCTCTTCCACCTCCATGACTGTTGGAATAAATAGTTCCTCCTCCACTCATTTTGCCATTGGGCCTAATATGATGGTTTCCATCATATTAAATGTCTCATTTCCTACGGCTGTGAAGGCGCAACTTGATAATATCCTCAAGGCTGCGGCAGTTCATTGCAGTCCCAGTGTGAAATCCTGCATGTTTCATTTCATGTGTGCCACAGGAGATGGGTCTGTGATCATAATGTGTGGGTCACTTCATTGCAAGCTGGGATCCACCTTAAACAAATTCACACCAATGGCATTTTTCCCGCTTCAGGGGAAAAATACATTCTTGGATATGAGTTGAAGCCAAAAATGATGACAAGGATGAGCATCCTGTCTAAAAACTGCACCTGTGAACAGGATGTGGTGAAGAGAATTGGTGTTGGCCATTCTGCTTTTGGTCATCTATCACACCCGGTCTTCATTAACAAAGATTTAACAATTCATACTAAGCTCATAGTATACCAAGATGTTGTTATCACGTTATTGTATGGCTGTGAAACATGGACTCTCTATCACCAAGACATTAAAAAGCTTGGGCGCTTTCACCAACAGAAGCTAAGGTCCATCTTGAACATCAAGTGGGATGACTATGTCACCAAACATCGCAGTTCTCAAGAAGGCACATGTAAATGGTATTGAAGCTTCCATCATAGGTCATTGTCTCAGATGGATAGGGCATGTCCACTCTATGGATGGTTCCAGGTTTCCTCATCAAATTCTTTATGGGGAACTTAGCTCCCCATACAAGACCTTGTGGGGCTCTTTTGAAGCATTATAAGGACCAGCTGAAACAAACCATGAAGGTGCCAGGTATCAAAAACCTGGAAGGCAGCAGCTGTAGATCGCCCACTTTGGTACCAAACCATCTCTGCTGCTGCAGACATAAAGAGGCTTAGCAGCAAGCACGGAAGCATAATCAAACTCAACTATGCCATCCGCCATCTATTCAGTGTAATGTGTGGTTGCATGTTTCAGGCCAGGATCAGTTTATTGAGTCACCAGAGACACATCCATCAATGGAGAAAATGACTTCCAGGAAAAATGTATGCTCGGATATGAGCAGCAAACGACAAGATTCAGAGTTGAGGATGGGTTTAAAATTAACAGTTCAAGCCCTAACAAAGGACCTAAAAATTGTTAAGATAATGTCTGAGTATATATGCACTTCCTAGCAGAGTTGCTTTATGGAGAGTTAGGCCTTCTTCTCTTCCACAACAGTTATACCTGATATATTGTGAGCCAGATGTCTATCTGTTTCAATTTTAAAGTCCCACAGGATCTTAGCTCTCTCATTTTCTAAAACTTTCTCTACCTGATGTTCCCAATGATTTTTACTGCATTCAAATCTAAACTTCTGGCAAAGTTTCCAATGAATAATTTTTGCAACCCTATCATGGCATTGCAAATAAATCAGTGTATGAAAGTTTGCTGCGTCCTCTGATCAGATGATCTACTGATTTAATCTTCTCATTACAAAGCCAGTATTTGCTATTGTTGGATATGTGATGTATTTTGTCTTCATGCAATTTGTTGCCAAAACTTGTTCCTGAGCTGCCAAGATCAATCCTTCAGTTTCCTTCATCAAAACTCCTGCTTTTAACCATTCCTATGCCAGCTTTGGTTCAGCTTTGCCTTCTATGTTTTTTAAGGGGCTGCTGTGGCTCAGCGGTTAAGAAGCTTGCCTTGTTAGCTTGACGGCTGGCAAGGCAACAGTTTGAGACCCAGGTACTGCATGGTGGATTGAGCACCTGTCTCTGTCCCAGCTCTTGGGGACATAAAAGAAGCCTCATTTGGACCTTCCCTGAGCTGAGTTTCTTCCTCAAAAATCCTTGCAACCCAGAATAATTTCTGACATGAAACTATTGTTGTTGTTGTTGTTGTTGTTGTTGTTTCTGCTGCTGCTGCTGCTGTTGCTGTTGTTGCTGCTGCTGCTGTTGTTGCTGTTGACCATGTATATACTTGTTTTTCCAGTTTACATCTCAATGGTCTATACTTTCTTTTCTGTATTCAGCTTTCTTCACTATTTTCAAAAGTCCTTCTTTGTTCACTTTCTGAAGCATAGCCTCTTCACTTTTCTTAATGTAGTCATTCAAGCTATCTTTCCTCTACAGTCTGATTCACCTGTAGAAGTCCTCTGCCACCCTCAGCTCTCCGTAAATACAGATGATCAGCATCACTTTTTAGGTACAGGGCATGATGAATAGTCATTAGCTTCCTTGTTTTTCTCTCTAGGTTGTCTAATTCCATTTGGGTCCAATCAATTCCAGCTGAATATTGTATAGCAGGCACCACTCAGGTATTAATTGCCTTGATGATATTGCCTCCACTTAGTTTTAACCTCAAGATTTTCCAGAACCATTTAATATATTTTGTAGAAATAGTTCTTTTGACTTGGGTGTGTAACAGGCTAGAGGCTTCCAGAACTCACAGGTACAGTAATACCTCGGATAACGTTAAGACTTGGTTTCACAAGTCTTAACATTATCCGATTTTTAGCCTTATCCAATGCATGCATCAGATAACGTTAAAATCCTATTCAGATGGATCAGATAACGTTAACTCCACAGAGATAAGCAACAGAGGCTTCAAGGGAAAGTCAAGGAAACCTGCTGGAACCTTTGTCTAAAGGGTAAACACATTACAAAAGCTTGCAAAACCAGTCTGACTAGTTTAGCAAAGCAAAGCAAAGCCTTGTGCACAGGAATCAGTTTAAAAAGCTAACAGCAAGGGTGCCCAAACTTTTCAGGCCACGGGCCAGTCACTTGGTTCATGGGTGCCTAAACTACAGCTTGTGAGCTAGATCTGGCCATGACATCGATTCATCTGGCCCATTCCACCATTGCCACTCCCAGAAGCTGGGTGAGAAGCAGGATCCAAAATGGATGCCACCATTTACCAACATGCATGGTTTCCATCTGGTCCATGACACCAATGGATTCCTGTGCTCATCTGTTAGCCAGGGATGCTCAAACTATGGCCTATGGGCTGGATCCAGCCAATGACACCAGAAACGGAAGTAAAACTCACCCAGCTTCTAGGAGTGGCAATGGTGGAATGGGCCAGATGAATTGGTGTCAGGGCCAGATCTGGCACACAGGTTGTAGTTTGAGCACCCATGAACCACATGACTGGCCCATGGCCTGAAATGTTCAGACACCCCTGCTGTTATCAAGGCTTCTTGGCCGGATCTGGCACATGACACCAATCCATCTGGCCCATACCACCCTCATCACTCCTGGAACTGAGGATAAAACGCGCTGGATGAATTGGTGTCAGGGCTGGATCTGGCTCATAGGGAGTAGTTGGGGCACCCAGGAACCACATGACTGGCCAGTGGCCTGAAATGTTTGGGCACCCCTGCTGTTAACAGGGTGTAGGCTGGATCTGGCCCATGACACCAACGGATTCCTGTGCTCATCCGTTAGCCAGAGGTGCTCAAACTATGGCCTATGGGCTGGATCCAGTCAATGACACCAGAAGCGGAAGTAAAACTCACCCAGTTTCTGGGAGTGGCAACAGTGGAATGGGCCAGATGAATTGGTGTCAGGGCCAGATCTGGCACACAGGCTGTAGTTTGAGCATCCATGAACCACGTGACTGGCCCGTGGCCTGAAAAGTTTAGGCATCCCTGCTGTTAGCAAGGCTTCTTGGCTGGATCTGGCCCAAGACACCAATCTATCTGGCCCACACCACCCTCATCAGTCCTGGAAGTGAAGGTGAAGCTGGCTGGATGAATTGGTGTCAGGGCTGGGTCTGGCTCATAGGGAGTAGTTGGGGCATTTGGGGTTTCTTAGTTTTTAAATTGGAGTCAGAACATATTGAAATAGTCCCCACCCCCACCCTCCATGTCTGCTTTTGCTTTGCTTTGCTAAACTAGTCAGACTGGTTTTGCAAGCTTTTGTTATTCAAATATTGCAAGCTTGAGATAAAGAGAGCAGGCAGCCCCTCCCTTTCTCCCAAGAGAAACTGGTGAGTCACAGCCACACCTCAGGGAAGTTGAGGCAAACATTAGCCTCAGAAATAGTTAGGTTATCTGATGGTTAACATAATGTTATCTGATCCAAATATTTGCCTCAAATTCCCCAACGTTATGCAATTTTAGCGTTATCCGATCCAATCGTTATCCGGTGTTTTACTGTACTTGTATCCCTCTTCTGATGTTATTGCATTGATACATTATTCATTATCTAACTCAAATGACAAGTTTGCCTGCCTTAACTGTAATTGTTGAACACTTGTCCATTTCAAATTGCATTCCGATGTCTTTACTAAATTTCATTGTAAATTTCAACTTTCTAGCAGAGTATTTAATTCAGCTCCTGTCTTTCAAAACAATTTTAGATCATCCATATGGAGCAAATGTGAAACCTTCAGTCTTTTCTTAGCTAATTCATGTCCACAGTTTATTCTGTTTAAAATAGTTGTCAGTGGTGCCCTTGATAACACAAATAGCAAAGGTGATAGTGGGTTACCTTGAAAATTTCCATGCTTGATTTCAACTTCACCAAATTATTCTCCACAAGCTATTAACTTTACTCTCCATAACTTCATTGAAGTCTTCAAAAATCTTTGCATATCATTGCCAATTCCAAAAATTTCAAGGCATTTCTGAATCCAGCTGTGTGGAACTGATTCAAATGCCTTTTTATAATTGATCCACCCATAAACAAATGTATTCACCTTTTTTTAATTCTTCAAAACCAGTTTATCAATTAATGGATGATCTTTGGTTCCTCTTCAGTTTTAGCAGCACCTTTTTTTGCTTTACAGGCAATACATTGTTGTTTTTCAAATGTCCAGATATCTGCCTTGCAATTATACCTGTGAGTAATTTTTACATTGTTGGTAGACAAGTTATTGGACTGTCGTTTGCTCACCATATTCAATGGGTTGTGGAACAGATTTAATCTAGTTCTTGCAAATACACAACCATAACACCATGTCAAAGTATTGCTCCACAGAGGGGTTGCTGCGGTTGCTTCTGCTTCTGCTGCTGCTGTCATTGTCACCATCACCACCATCGGCATCGTCGGTGTCGGTGTCATTGTCATCATCGTCATTGTCATCGTCGTCATCGTCTTCACCACCATCATCAAGGGCGCTATGCACTTTGTCCAACATCATATAGACCCTATTCTTAGGGGAGGCATAATAATGGAATCAAACTTACAACCTCTGGTTTTTGAGAGAAAATAACCTCCCTTACTGAGCTATCCACACCCCATTTCTGAAATACAAAACTACTAATGAGATGATATCATAGCCAGCACCTGTAGATTTTAAAAGTGCTTTGCATGTACCAGTATATAAGCGTAATTCTGTCCTTTTGTTGTTGTTCAGTCACATAGTTGAGTCTGACCCTTTGCAACCCCATGGACCATTGCATGCTAGGCACCTCTATCCTCCACCATCATCCTCATTTTCTGCCGTCCCCTTCTTCTTTTGCCCTTCACCTTTCCCAACATCAAGGCTTTCTCAAGTGAATCCTCTCTTTTCATTTGATATCCAAAGTACTTTAGGATCATTTTCAATATTTGACCTTCCAAGGAGCAGTCAGGGTTGATTTTTTTTTTTTAAAAAAAGATCAAACTATTTGTTCTCCTTGCTATCCAGGGTACTCTCAAAATTTTCTTCCAACCACACATTTCAAAGGTGTCTATTCTTCTGTGCTCAGCTTTCTTTATGGTCCAGCATTATGAGCTGTTTCTTGTGATCTGAGATTATCTTCCTGTTTCCAAAGATCTGTTCCAAAATTAGAAATGTTGTAAAAGTTATTATATAATCTTTGGGATGAAAAACTTTACTACTAGACGCCTAATTCTACTTTTTATATTCAGATCAGTCAGTACCCAGTACTATTACTGCTCTGATTTTCCTAATTAGTTCATTAAGTTGCATAATAATTGGTTTACTGCCACCCACCCCTTTATGAAGCTGGAATTGTTGAAATAAAATTGATTTAGGGCCTTATTCTGATCCATTATGCTTACTCTCTCATATATCCTGGAGTTTGTTCTATGTTTATTCTCTCCTTGGCTTTTCCCTGGCCTAAGATCTGCATATTATATTAAGTGTTTTCTCTCCCCCACACCCCATTTGTTAAACTTAAAATGCATAGATGTACTCCGGTTTATATAGGTTGTTTAAAGATGTGGATTTTATACAAAACATATAAGCACTGTTATGGAGGAAAACATCTGCTTCTCACCTTAGGAGGTAAAGATGAAACTCAGAGAGTGTAAGATATGTTAAGCGGGCCTATTCTCCAATAGCTGTTTTCTGTTGAATGGCTAATGTGTGTAACCGCTTGACATCAAACTCTGAATAATGCAGCAGACTGCTGACCGAAAAAATATAGACAGTGGCTAGGGTTGATTGGACACGGGAAGCAAATGCTAACAAGCCAATAACCCTTCACACTGGCATACCCTTCAATTCATTTCCAGAAAACAAACCATAATCAGTTTCCCATTTTCATCTTAAAGAAACAGAAGAAGTCGGACAAAAACTCCAACTTCATTCACAAACAGTTTAGGTAAAGGTAAAGGTCGCCCTTGCTCAAAAGCCAGTCATATCCAACTCTAGGGTTCAGTGCTCATCTCTGTTTATAGCCAAAGAGCCAGCGCTATCTGCATCTGCAGATGTTTCCATGGACATGTGACAGGCATGCCTCAACACTGGAGTGCATGGAACACTGTTTACCTTCCCACCTAAGTGGTACCTATTAATCTACTTGCAATTCTTGCTTTTGAACAGCTAGTTTGGTAGTAGCTGGGACAGAGAGGGAGCTCACCCCATTGTGAAATACCTGGGAATAGAACTCTGACCTTCCAGTCACCAAGTTCAGCGTGTTAACCACTTCAGCCACTGTAGGCCCACAAACAGTTTACTGATGCATTTATTTACTGACCATTAACAAAAACAATGATTAAATGACATATACCAACAAGAAGCTTAATGCAGTAGCAAGCTGTGTATTGTTTCATGCTATGAAGTCACAACAGACTTAGAGCAACCTCAAAGGGGATTTAAAAATAAGTAAGACATTTAAGCAATGGTTTTACAAGTTACACACATATACATGCATGCACACCATGAATGTCCAATCTAGAATGTTAACCAGATCTCCTGAGTCTGAGTCATTAAACCCACTGCGCTCAATATCTATGTTTAGAATCTATCTATTTAAAATTTAATAGCTATTGTACAATTGCACTCATGTCACATGCTAGCAATGTCATGCTCAAGCCCTATGACCAGTACACAGACCAAGAACCAGCAGAAGTACAAACTGGATTCAGAAGAGGCAGAGGTACTAAAAACCAGATTGCCAACATTCACTGGATTATGAAGAAAGCAAGGGAGTACTAGAAAAATGTCTACTTCTGTTTCATTGACTACACCAAAGCC
The DNA here is from genome assembly GCA_030440675.1 of Furcifer pardalis. NCBI lineage: Eukaryota > Metazoa > Chordata > Lepidosauria > Squamata > Chamaeleonidae > Furcifer > Furcifer pardalis. Next base: position 133,264,195 of record CP126894.1, read on the forward strand.
TTTGATTGTGTGAATCAAAATAAACTGTGGCAAGTCCTTAAAGAGATGGGAGTACCTCACATGTGTTCTGTGAAAGCTGTATATGAGTCAAGAAACAACAGTTAGGACAGGATACAGAACAACTGATTGATTTAGAATAGGAAAAAGGAGTACAGGGTGAAAGAGAAAAGGTGCAAAAGTTGGCTTGAAGCTCAACATAAAAGAAAAATACCCCAAGATCATGGCATTCATCCCCATCACTCCCTGGAAAATAGAAGGGTGAGAAATGGAAACAGTGATGGACTTTACCTTCTTGAGATCTAAGCTCACTGCAGATGGTAACTGCAGCCCTGAAATAAAAAGCTGCTTGCTCCTAGGGAGTCAAGCTATGGCAAACTTAAGCAGCATAGTAAAAAGTAGAGATGTCACCCTACCAACTAAAGTCTGCATAGTTAAAGCAATGATCTTTCTAGTTGTAATGTATGCCTATGAGAACTGGACCATAAGGAAGGCTGAGTTCAGAAGAATAGAAGCCTTTGAACTGTGGTGCTAGAGAAGACTTTTGAGAGTCCCCTGGATTGCAAGGAGATCATATAATTCAATCCTAAAGGAAATCAATCCAGTCTGTTCCTTGGAAGGACAGATACTGTGGTCAAAGCTCAAATAGTCTGGTCAACAAATGAGAAGAGACTAATTGGAGATCAAAGGCATGGTGGGCATGTATCTGGGCAGACTCCAGAGAATGGCAGATGACAGAGGAGCCTGGCATGCTGTGGTTCATGGGGTTATGGAGGGTTGGATTTGACTGTGCAACTAAAGAACAATATTTAATATTATTTGTCTTGTTCACAGCTTTATTTTTCTCCAGTGAACTCAAGGCAACATATGCGGCTGTTGTCTTTCTTACACTATCATCTCAACAACCCTGCAAGTCAGGCCCATGATCTGCTTGTGAGTTTACATGTCTGGGTGGAGATCTGAACCTAGATCTCTTGAGTCCTAGTCCATCAATCTACTACATACCTCTTACACAGGATTGAATTTGTCTTTCTTCATTGGATATACTGTTTTATCATTTTTACTAGAGTTATCTCATGTATATTTACTTGTATACCTCATGAAGAAACAATGCTCAGTCTTAACTGCACCTGCATAAATCCTTATTTTTTTTCATTGGAATTTTGCCCACCTTCTTTCTGCTGCACAAAGATATGGGGGAGAAGAGGAGGATAAAGTTGCATCAGGCAAATTGATTTCTATTAATACAATGCTAGATTCTACCCTGGACTATGGAGGATGGCAGATGACAGAGGAGTCTGGTGTGCTGTTCTCCATGGGGTCACAAAGGGTCAGACTCAACTATACAAATGAATAACAACTACCAAAGCAGCAGGAATAACTGGTCAAAGAAGAAATGCACAGCATTACATATATTCTATCCTCTCTCTTCTTCATACTTTCTGGCCATTGTTTTTATGCAGGTAATCACTAAAGCAGCACAGACTCAAGAACCCATAGCAGGGATATAAGGGGCTTTCTCCAACTGTCAATGCAAGCTGCAGTAGACCCACTGACTCACTGGCATTTGCATAAGTGTTGACTAAAACCTCAGTGATCCAGTAGGTCTACTTCAGTTGAGACTAATAATTACATTTACTCTACACTATCTAAAAGGAGTGCTAAGAGCAGTTTACAGATCTATATATAGTTGTATCTCGCTTAAAGAGCATAGTGCGTTCCACAGGATTGCTCTTTAACCGAGTTTGCTCTTTAAGCGAAACACCATTGTAAGTGACCAATTGTGTGTGTGTGTGGGGGGGATTGCAAACCCTGATTTATTTGTTAAGTGAGTTTTTGGTTGGTTTTATTTGTTAAGTGAAGCGAACATTCAGAGAAAAATCTGCTCTTTAAGCGAGTTACTCTTTAAGTGAGGTGCTCCTTATGCGAGGTTTGACTGTATAGGAAAATGGTATTATTATATCCATTCAACCTGCCATCATGTTATTTGAAGACTGGATCATGAAAACTATCTCATTGTTCTTATTCTTATTATTATTTTGGTAAATTTAATTTACAAGACCCCCACTTGCCCAAATATTCCTGTGTCCTATTAAAGAACTGAGGCTTGTGAATTGGTGGCAAACCACCACTAGATGGATATACTTCTCTGCTATTTCTGTGACTATAGAAGCATTTATTGGGAGTCTGAAAACAGATAATTCTGCCTGATGAATAAAAGTGTAGCTCTAAAAACATAACCATCCCATCCCCTGAGGGTTTGAGTGGAAACATCTCAGTAATGAAAGCAGCGGGTAAACTCAGCAACATCTGGTAAGAGAGAAAAGACCTTAAGTTTGCTGACTTCTCTTTTTCTAGCTGATTTCCTTCTTATGCTAGGTCAATGCACCAGAACAGTTCACTAAATAGTCTCCAATACCTGGCTAAAGAAAGCCCTGGTATAACCCCCTCCACACACATACAAAAACAAACAACCACATTTAAATCCTTCGTCACAAATTGTAAAAAACTGTGAGTTCAATGAGAATGTTACAGCATAAGAAGCTGGAGAATAGCACTAATACAGTACAGTAGTTGCATTTTGTAGTTAAAATGTTTCAACCCTGAGCATTTGTATTGTGTCCACATTCTAAACTCCTAGAAATACCCACATCTCGTCTTCTTGCATGTACCACACAAGTGCAAACTAGGAAAGCAGGGATCATCACAATAGTTTCCACATGAAATTAAGAAAATGCTTGTACCAGACTTTCATTTTTAAAAGAACTATTTAGGCTTGACCTAAATTGATTGCAGGAATTCAGGGATGGTCCTGGTTCTAATAGGCTTTAGGAATGCTTCACTGTAAAGTAGGAGGGTGAGGCCACCTCTCATTGTCCCATGAACTACTGCTGTATCCATTAAGAGCACAATCTCTAAATAATTTCCACTTCTTCTTTCATGTCTAGGTCAGACATTAAATTGTCAAAACGAACCCACCTTTTGGTGAATTCATTCCACGGTTCCTTTTGCCTGACCTAGTCTGAAAAAGAGTAGCTGGCACAACAAGGTGGCCATTGTCCGAGGTACACCTGATTGTGGTTAAAAAATGCCACAATCTTTGAGGAGGCTCTTTCTGTTAGATTGGACAGAGAAGGTGTGTGTGCGCGTGCGTGCGTGCGTGCGTATGCATGTGCGTGTGTGTGTGTGTGAGAGAGAAATGTGTATACTTCTTCATATATAAAATATTAAGTGCACAATTATTAGCATGTATCTGTAGTTTGTACTGTTCACAACATCACTGTATTAATTCATGTAAACAACAAAGTGCTAATACAGAATGCAAAATTACAGAAACGAATTCCCTTAAAGCTTTTTAATGCTGTATTTTAATGGTTTCTTGTAACCATCTAAGTCTTTCTACCCAAATGATGTTTGCCAATATATCTTTTTGCTAAATTATAGGGTGTCAGACATGCTTCATGAGCAGTTTTCAGGGTCAAGTAACATTTATATTCTGGTGAAGCAGATATAAGTGTTATTCTGACAAAACTGTATAAAACTGTCTGTGTTCTTGCTCTGATGCACTAAGGATTAGTTTTAGTCACTTCTGTATGCTCAAAATATAAACATTGTTTAGCACACCAACAAAAAGGCAGTTTGGCAAAGAGGACAGTGCTGATTTTGAATTAGAGTGAATCAAATGTCTTCATTAAAAAGGATTAAATATAGGTTTGGAATTGTATAGAATTATACAATAATAGAGTTGGAAGGGGCCTATGAGATCATCAAGCCCAACCCCTTCCTTAATGCAGGAATCCCCATCAAAGCAGATCTGGCAGATGACTGCTCAAGTTTCTCTTGAATGCCTCCAGTGTTGGAGCGCTCACCACCTCCTGGGTTAATTGGCTCCATTGTTGTTCTGCTCTAACCAGTGGTGGGATTCAAATTTTTTACTACCTACTCTGTGGACGTGGTATGGTGGGTGTAGCCAGGGGGAAAGCCTTGTGTTGCACCTGAATTAGGACTACTATATTTCAAAACTTGGATGGGCGGGGCCAGCTGGAATTTCTGCTACCGGTTCTGGCGAACTGGGGCAAACCAGTTGAATCCTACCACTAGCTCTAACTGTTAAGAAGTTTCCCCCACTAAGATGCAGCTTATGTGTCCTGCACTCTGAAATGATTGAGAACAGATTCTGCCCCTCCTCTTTATGACTATCTCTCAAATATTTGATAAGTGCTATCATAATTCCCTTAAATCCTCTTTTCTCAAGGCTTATCAGGCTGTTCTTTCTGTCTTTCTTTGAAGAGATTTTTTTTAAAAAAATAGTAGCCATGTTAGTCTGTGTTTCAGGCATATAAAAAAGTTGTGGCACTTTAAAGACTAACTGCTTTATTTTTAATGTGAGCTTTTGTGGATCAAGTCTGATGAAGTGGACTTGATCCACGAAAGCTCACATTAAAAATATAGCAGTTAGTCTTTAAAGTGCTGCAACATTTTTATTTTCTGATATTCATAGATTTTGGTTACCAATCCCCTGATCATCCTTGTTTCCCTCCTCTGAACTTGTTCCATTTTGTTGACATCCTTCTTAAAGTATGTTCGCCACAACTTGATACAATACTGTAGCTAGCACTGAATAGAGGAGGACTAGTACCTCACAGGTTTTGGAGACCATACTTCTGCTAATGCAGCCTAACATAGCATTCCCCCCCCCTTTTTTTTTGCAACCAAATTGCACTGTTGACTCTTAGTCAGTTTATAATCTAAAACAATTCCAAGATCCTTCTCACTCATAGTATTACTGAGCCAAATATCCTACGTCTTGTAACTGTGCATTTCTTTTTCTTTCCCTAGGTGTAAAACTTTGCTCTTTATGTATACATACCTACTGGGAGAAGAGCCAGCCTGTGTGGTTTTGACCAACTGCATGAACCCAGGGAGTTCTTAAAAGAAAGGAATACTAAACTGTTTCCATGACCCCACAGAGTATAAATATACTGACGCTCCATCTATATGCTAACATTTTCATCATGATGCTCATCTGCTATCATCTAGTGCATTTTTCTGAGATCACAGTGCTCTTCTGCTGACACTAGACTTTCTGAGAATTACTTTGTATGCCCATTGATGGCCATTGCAAAGCTGCACACAAGTAATTTAGCTTTCAAGTGTTTTGTCAATTGTAATTCAACTGATATTTAGTTTCATACATTATCCTTGTTCTTTTTTATTTCCTGCTTCCATAATAGAAACTGTGAAGGCAAAAACTCACCAAGGCACCTCCCACCCTACCTTTTAGGTTCTAAAACCTAAAAACTCAATTAAAGCTGATATTTAGTTTCATACATTATCCTTGTTCTTCTTTATTTCCTGCTTCCATAATAGAAACTGTGAAGGCAAAAACTCACCAAGGCACCTCCCACCCTACCTTTTAGGTTCTAAAACCTAAAAACTCAATTAAAGCTGATTGAATAAAAACACTGTGCCCCACCCCAACAGAAATATACAGACAGTAGAAGGGCTTTCCTTGCTGTGGATAGAGAACCAAAACCATGGTCTCCTCTGAGTTCATTTCCTGGCCTGTAATACCAAGCACTTACCCACATTACCTTCTGAAGACCTACAGCTTGGCACCAGCCAGTCAATGTCTAGGAGATCTTCCCAGGACCATTTAACTCTCATGTGTTGGCCCCAAAGAGGGTGACACAGTCAACTCCCGAACCTCCTATGAGAACACCACCATGACATAACCACACCCACTAGAGAACACCATACTTATGTGCATTACCCACCTAGTGCAAGCTACCCATCCCTCTGACTTGCCCTTAGTGATCCATAGAAAATCAGTATAGGATAAGCAGACTAATTATTGATTGACCTTTTGCTCAAGTTGCCAATCAAATTAATCAGGTCAACAATTTGAAATATGGTGCTGAAGGAGAGCTTTACGGATATCTTGTGCTGCTGAAAAAAATGAACAAGTGGATCCTAGAGCAAATCAAGCCTGAACTTGATGAAACTAAGGCTATCCTTTGGGCACAGTATTGGAAAGTAGAATTCATTGGAAAAGACAACAGTGTTAGGAAAAGATGAAAACAGCAGCAGAAAAGGAAGACCAAACATGAGAGGGGTGCCCAAACCTTTTGGTGCATGGACCAGACACATGGTTGAGTGTGGCAGTCACATGGTTCCTCCTACCCAGAAGAGGAAGTAAAATGTGCTTGCATGTGCACAGAACGCACCTGTGCGTGCTCAGAATGCTGCCATAAATGACCTGCAACTGTTGTAAACACATTTATGACAGCCACGTGTCATTTATGGCAGCATTTTCTGAGTGCACATTTTACTTCAACTTCCTGGAGTGGTGAGGGCAGGGAAGGCTGGACTATTTGGTGCTGCAGACCGGATGTGGCCCATGTTTGGGCACCTCTGTCATAAAGGAACCCATAAACTTAAATTTTCAAGAGCTTATCAGGCTTTTTGTGGACAGGACATTCTGAAGGTATCTTACGCATAAACCATCGTAAGTCAAAGGCAAATAGATGGTATATAACAAAAACAATAAGGTCCTCAGCTCAGAGGACCAAGATTCTTGCTTGGAAGCACCTGTATATTGGTCATGAAATGCTTTAACTGTCTGTACCACTGACCTTTAGCACAGTCCAATAGCTAATGATCCATTTTTAATAGAATCATGAAACCAAAACCAGCAAATATTTAACTATTAGCCAGGAACAAGTAAGCAAACAGAATCTTTAATTATAGATTTGCCAGCTGGAAATGCAGTGCAGAGTGATTTATTCAGATCCTGAAAAATATCTCCATACTTATTTTAGTGCCATTTTATATGAAGAAGAAAGGGGGGCAGCCATCTTGAGTGCATTAACTGAATTGGTATTGGGAAGAGTTTAAAAATAAATATATATCTCAGAGTAGTATTATATTTATTGCGCTTAATTTAACAAATTATTGCAGGAACAACATCGACAGCATTTTCCCTGTAAAATTATTATACTTAAATGAACTTTTGACAATGTATTAATTACAAGGACATGACCACATTTATTCTGCTGATCCAGTAATTACATGCATTAAAGAAATATTTATCAACAGACCATGCAGTGTATGTGGATGATGCTAGGGAGGGGATACGAGGCTTCCTTGCCAAGTTGTGCTCTCTCTTTTCAAAGGCCTTTTTTTGCTGCTTGAAAAGCCTGTTTAGAACTTTCCTCATTAGTGTGTGAAGGAAATGTAAAGGCATATTTGTCCTTGCACCACATGTAAATAACAGGTCTTAGAGATCAGTTCTTGCTGACTGTATAGGGCAGGGTGCCCAAACTTGTCGGTCTGTGGGCCGGTCATTTGGTTCAGGGAGTCAGTCACTATGGCCCACAGGCCGGATCCTACCCCTGACACCAATTAATCCCACAAAGCCCTTGTTGCTCCCAGAAGAGGAAGTAAGATGTGCTCATATGGGCATGTTTTACTTCCACTTCTGGGAGCAACGAGGGCTTCATGGGCCGGATGAATTGGTGTCAGGGGCCAGATTTGGCCCATGGGCCATAGTTTAGACACCCCTGGTATAGGGCACTTAGTTCTACTGAAGCCTACACAACCATAGTGTCAGGGGATCACAGTGGGTAGATTAAGTGTTTCTTAGAGACATGAAAAAGTATTTTGAAGGCTCCATTTGGATGGTTACATCACGTTGTATGGATGTGCAAAGGCATATGTACAGGATTTTTACATATGAGTGGGAACTCTGCGAAATGAAGGAACTCTGATTCCTTCATGAGGTTCTGTATACAGACAGCAGTTTGACAAACACATGCAGCTTTAGCTAAACCAATGGGCACTACCCAACTTTTCCTATTCTAAAAAATCACACTGAGGGAACAGGTCTGGGAACAACATCAGTCCAAGGAAACTTGGGGGGGGGGGAGAGAGAGAGAATAGGGATGAGACTGCTGCTTAAAAAGTCACTGTTTAATATGTAGTTTAATTTTGAACTTCTTCTTCTCTCCCCCCCCCCCCAAAAAAAAGGGGGTGTTGAGGGAGATGCAAGATTCTTGTTCTGGTGTTTCTAGCAGCCTCCACAGGTGTTATTTGTTCTTGTAATATATATTTTTGATGTTATCTCTCCACATTCCTCTGGGACTGCCTCGTGATTTGACCTTCTCTTCTTTCCACATATGCCTTGTAAGTTATGGAATCCCAAGACATTCTCTTCAAGTGGTCCAACCACTATACTTGTTCTCTCTGTATGCAGTGCAAGACTGGCTCTTTATTGCAAAGAGTTCTGATATTACTAATCTGACACCCTATCCATTATATTATATTGGCTTTCAGACCCAGTTTACTCAAATTCTATGGATCTGACGTCTATCTGTGCAAGACTTTCTCATTATCATTATTACTCTTGGGTGTGGTTGTGGGTCTTTGAAAAAACAGTGGATTTGCTGATGACTGAATGAAAACTGTTCTCCCATTCTTTTACACCAACCACTTGAATAATGTATCATGACTGAATGTGGGTTTGTGTTTAGGAATAAGATCCAGATGCAAGAACTGTCTTGAAAGGGATCATAAAACAAAGTTGCCATTATTGTTGTTCCATTGTTTGTGGTGTTTTACACTACCAGAAGTATTAAAAAAATGAATGCAAGGTAGGTTGAAATCAAATGTTACAAAGGCTTATGCAAATAAAGGAAATTACAATCCTATTTGAATATCATGTCGTGTGTCTCCTTGGATGTGCATTTTCTGCTATGTTTAAGTTAAACAAAACACTAAATGACTATGTAGTATGACATCTCATTAATATGTTTCTATTCACATCTGCGCCTTGAGTATAAAAAAATCAGGCAGCTCCAGTGATAAGAGATTAGGTCCTTTAATTAGAAACAAATGACAAATCACTGTTAACCCCATGTGATGCTTTCTAAAACTTCCATCAAAAATTCCTCTTAAAACATTATTAAACACAAGTTCACTAAATCTACTTCCTAGAAAGTGCCATTTAACAAAACTCAGGCAGGATGTTAATACTGGGGGCGAATTACAGGTTGCCAAAGCATTTCCTACGAGGGGATTGACAGGGGATCATTTTGTTATGGGGCCACCTCCCGCGTGTTGTGACAACCAGTCATTACACCTCTGAGCACAGCACTCAGCTGTAGGTTTCTACAGGATGCAAATAGCTCCAAATGGGTTCAATTTAGAGGAGGCAGATAATGTATCATTCACTTCTTTAAGGTAGAAGCTTTTAATTTTGAAAGCAAAAAAAAAAAGGAAGTAAGCGTAAATTTCAGTTTCTGGAAGGGAGAAAAGCGATGAACTTAACAAAACATGCTATAGAAATGGGTATGCAATTGTTAAAACAAAAAGCTTGCTAGTTACCTGCTAACCTGCACACAGAGACATACGCAGACATCTCTCTCTCTCTCTCTTACACACTTGAACACATAAACATACAGTGTGGAGTGTGTGTGTGTGTGTGAGAGAGAGAGAGAGAGCGAAAGAGAGCTTGTTTATAACCTCCTATGTTACTCACACTTAATTCCATTGAACTTGTAAATAACTTGGCATGTTCACCTGAAAGAAATTTAAGGGTGTAACTTGTTTGCACTGGACAGGGAACATAACATGGATTGCAACCACCTATACAGTCAAACCTCGCATAAAGAGTGTTTCGCTTAAAGAGTAACTCGCTTAAAGAACAGAATTTTCTCTGAATGTTCACTTCGTTTAACAAATAAAACCAACCAAAAACTCACTTAACAAATAAATTGGGGTTCCCATCCCCCCCACAATTGGTCACTTACAATGGTGTTTCGCTTAAAGAGCAAACTCGCTTAAAGAGCAATCCTTTGGAACACATTATGCTCTTTAAGCGAGGTACAACTGTACTTTCTTAGGTGGCAATTATGGTTATCTGTTTTAAAATGGAAAGTATGACTGACTTTGCTTTTTTCATATGCTCAGAGGAAAGCAACTGTCGGCCATTGATTTCTTTATGTAAGTATGGCTCAGTTTGAAGAGGACAGTTGCTTCTCATTGCAGGCTCCACACATGAACAGGAGCTTCTCCTCTTCAGAGTTGTTCCTTCTCACACTGAGAAAGCAAGGAGAGAGGTGGGTCTACCCTCTTTTCTCTGTGTTAATGAGACTAGATTGGAGAACACACGGATGTGGTCTGCACATAACTATCCTATGTTGTTCGAAACTAATAAACATTGTCATGAAGTAGCCTGTATCTACAATACCATCTAACTATCTCATTTTTGGCCACCCCTTTCTTCTTTTGTCCTCCACCTTTCCCAGCATCTAGGCTTTCTCAAGTGAATCCTCTCTTCTCATTTGATGTCCAAAGTACTTTAGCCTCATCTTTACTATTTGACTTTATAAGGAGCAGTTACCACATTTCAAAGGCGTCTATTCTTCTGCACTCAGTTTTCCTAATGGTCCAGCTCTCACAACCATACATTACTGCAGGAAATATCATTGCTTTGACTATGCAAATTTTTGTTTGCAACGTGATGTCTCTACTTTTCACTGTGTTCCCCAGGTTTCTCATAGCTTGTCTCCCAAGAATTAGTCACCTTTTTATTTCATGGCTGTGATCACCATCTGCAGTGATCGTGGATCCTAAGAAAGTAAAATCTGTCACTGCTTCTACTTCTTCCCCATCTATTTTCCAGGGGCCTGTTGCCATGATCTTGGTTTTCTTGATATTGTGTCTCAGACCAGCTTTTTCACTCTCTTCTTTCAATCTAATCAGAAGCTTCCTTAGGCCTTCCTCACTTTCTGCCTTTAGGATGGTATCATCTGCATATCTCAAATTGTTGATATTTTTCCTAGCAATTGTGATCCCAAACTGTGACCCCTCCATCCGTGCATTGCACATTATGTGCTTTGTGTATAAGTTGAATAAGCAGGGTGATAAAATGCAGCCTTGTCTTACTCCTTTTCCTATTCCAAAAGACTCCGTCATTCCATTTTCTGTCCTAACTGTTGCCTCTTGACTCTTGCACAGATTTCTCATGAGACATACGAGGTGTTCTGGTATTTCCATATACAGTAATACCCCGTATAACGTGAGTACCGTATAGCGTGAAAACCGCATAACGTTACAAGATTTTCGGAAAAATCTTGTATCGAATAACGTGATTCTTAACGTTATACGATACAGTCGTTCTTAGCAGCAGGGCGGCTGGAAAGCTGAACGGGGTTCTCCGTTCAGCTTCCCAGCCACCCTGCAGCTACGGAGGCAGGGGTGGGGAGGCTGGAAAGCTGACGGGGGGCTCCCCCATCGGCTTACCCAGCCACCCCACAGCTGCGGAGGCATGGGCGGGTGCTTAGGGAAGCCGACAGGGAGTCCCCGTCAGCTTCCCCAGCCACCCTGCAGCTGTAGATCGGGTCCTCTGATCTCTCTGGAGGTGTTTCTGGGCTTCCCCGACGTCCTGAGCCAGTGCAGCAAGCCAGAATGTCAGAGTTCGAATCCCGACATTCTGGCTTGCTGCACTGGCTCAGGACATCGGGGAAGCCCAGAAACACCTTGGAGCGGGTCCCCACACCTCCCTGGACCCAGCGGGGGGGTCAGAAACCCCAAAATTGGTAAAAAAAAACGGACGCTGGGTCCAGGGAGGTGTGGGGACCCGCTCCAAGGTGTTTCTGGGCTTCCCCGACTTGCAGCAAGCCAGAATGTCGGGATTCAAACTCTGACATTCTGGCTTGCTGCACTGGCTCAGGACGTCGGGGAAGCCCAGAAACACCTTGGATCAGGTCTGCCCACCTCCCTGGACCCGGCGGGGGGGGGGTCAGAAACTCCAAAATTGGTAAAAAAAAAACGGACGTTTTTTTTTACCAATTTTGGGGTTTCTGACCCCCCCCCCGCCGGGTCCAGGGAGGTGGGGAAACCCGCTCCAAGCTGTTTCCAAAGTTCCCCCACCTCCCTGGAGGCAGCAGCAAGCCAAAATGTCAGGATTCAAATCCCGACGTTCTGGCTTCCTGCAGCCTCCAGGGAAACAGGGCTTTTTTTAACATTGTGTGATCAATGTATCGCACAACGTTAAAAACCGTATAACGACGGGACTTGTGGAACCAAGTCATAACGTTATTCGGGGTACTAGTGTATTTGATTACTTGCCACATTTTGTTGTGGTCCACACAGTCAAAGGCTTTGGTGTAGTCAATAAAACAGAAGTAGATGTTTCTGATATTCCATTGTTTTCTCCATGATCCAGTGTTTGTTGGCAATGTGGTCTCTAGTTCCCCTGCTCCTTCTGAACCCCGCCTGCACTTCTGGTAATTCGCTCTCCACATGCTGCTGTAGTCAATCCTGTATTATCTTGAGCATCAAGTTGCTAGCGTATGCAATGAGCATAATTGTTTGCTTGCTTGTCTGTCATCTTGCTTGACACCATTCCTTGTCTGATGAAGTGGACTTGATCCATGAAAGCTAACAATAAAAATATAGCAGTTAGTCTTTAAAGTACTACTGTGTTTTTTATTTTATTTTATTTATTTTGTTTTGTTTTGTTTTCTGAGATGCCTGAACCACAGACTAACACGGCTACTATTCCAAAAGACTAAAAGTTGAGCTAATTAGTGCTGGATATATGAAGTTAGAAGTTATATGTGAAGTAAGACGTTATAGATGTAATCAGGAGTTGCTAAGTATCTCGTTAGTCATCATCCTTGTTATGAAAAGGAAGCTCAACTATATCAAGTCTCTCCTGTAAGTTCACTATATCAATTCACTATGTAAATCAGTTACTTGTAAAGTTGCTATATCAGTTACTATATTAAGTCACTACAGTGCTGTAAATCAATTATTTATCATATGCATGCAGCTACTCCTTTTCCGGCCACTGGGATATGGCCAGGGGTATCTCTGCTCTTCCGTGGCAGCTTCCCTTCACCCCCAGCCACCTGTGTGAAGATGGCCGGGATGGTCTTGTGGCGGTGGCAACAGCAATGAGGTCTCTTCTGCTGCCTGGCCTCCCTCACCCCTGGCCGGCCATTTGAAGATGGTGATGGCAGTGGCTGCGTGGTTTGTTTCCTCACCTTCGGAGCTTGGAGGACAGCCGGAGGTGGTCCGTGGCTTTCCTTTTTGGGCAGCTGGAGGTGGTTCGCAACTTTCCTTCTCTTCCCTCTGGCCAGGTGGTAATGGCCGGAGGGGCACTGGATTGGGGCACGGGTCTCTTCGGAGCCTGACCCAAAGCTTTCCTTCTCCTCCCTCCAGCCAAGTGGTAATAGCAGAAGGGGCACTGGGTAAGGGTGCAGGTTTCTTTGGATGGTTCAGGACAGAGGTGCCTGGAGGAAAATGGTCCATAGGGCCACAAAGGGTCGGAATCGACTATACGACTGAACAACAAAGCCTGTATCTAAATACAGATCACAGGAGCCGATCCAAGCTGTTTCTAGGCTTCCCTGACGTCCCTGGCCATTGCAACAAGCCAAAACGTCAGGGTTTGAACCCTGACATTTTGGCTTGCTCCACTGGCCAGGGATGTTGGGGAAGCCCAGAAACAGCTTGGATCGGGTCCTCTTTTAATGCTAGCGTGTTGGGGGGTATTCCCCCACAACCCAACCCCCCCCCCAGAGCTAGCATTAAAAACAAAAAAATCAGGTGGAAAGAGACATCGTCTCATTCTTCCAGATTTTCTTGCTTCTAAACGACTGCATCAGATAACGCTAAAATGAATCTTCCCCCCAAATTTGTCGTCGTTATGCGGTTTTAGCGTTATCCGGTGCAATCGTTATCCGGGGTATTACTGTAAACAACTTGCTCTTTTATCGGAAATATTTTAGATGTTAAAACTACAAATAGCTGAGGAAAACAGCTGAGGAAAACTGTTGTGCACTGCCCCTTTAAAAGAAGTGATAGAAGTGATAGGCGGCCATGTAGAAAAAAAAATAGAGAATAATTTTGTTTGAGGTGACTTCATGCAACTCAGCTTGCACTAAAAAAAGAGGCATGTACTAGAACAGAGCAGATACAGAGAAGAGCCTCCTCAAATTAGAGTAAAATCACTGAAGACAGAAAATTCAACTAATAATAGCTGGGCCATACATGCTTGAACTTGTAGAATGGCTGAAGAAATTAACCCATGCAAGAGAACAATCAGATCATATTCTCTCACTGCATAGATCTCACTTTGACATAAATATTTTTTGTTGTTCAGTCGCACAGTCGATTCCGACCCTCTGTGATCCCATGGACCACTGTCCACCAGGCTCTCCTGTCCTCCACCATCCCCCTCAACTCACTCAGCTCTGTGCCCATTGTGTCTACAATACCATCTAGCCATCTCATCTTGGGCCGTCCCCTTCTTCTTTTGCCCTCGACCCTTCCAAGCATCAAGGCTTTCTCAAGTGAATCCTCTCTTCTCATTTGATGTCCAAAGTATTTTAGCTTCATCTTTATTATTTGACCTTCTAAGGAGCAGTCAGGGTTGATTTCCTCTAAGATTGACCTATTTGTTCTCCTCGTTGTCCAGGGGACTCTCAAAACCCTTCTCCAACACCACATCTCAAAGGCGTCTATTCTTCTGCGCTCAGCTTTCCTAATGGTCCAGCTCTCACAACCATACATTGCCATAGAGAAAAGGAATTGTTCCAAGCCCACTTAAGTTGATCTTTGGAACTTGATCACTGCTTGATAAAAGCATGTGAGTGGCAATTAAGGATGTGCAGGGGGATAATTCTTGGATGTTTTCATTGTGAGTTTATTTATTTTTGGGGGGAGGGAGGGTGGGATGCTCCTCTTTCACTTTTAGGATACCTGGCCTTCCAATAAACCCAAAGGGCATGTAACTTTGAAGTACTTTCATTTTAGTTTTTCTCATTTTGGTCTCTGGTGCTGTACCTTTTTAAGAACTACAGAAACTTCAAAACTACTCCAAAAAGCAGTGTTAAGCCAAACATACAATCCTCTATTCCAAACACAGGTAATGCAATAAGAGTGCCTTGGAAATAGCATTCATCATTAGAGCTATGCAGCATGTGATTTACATCACATTTCAGCACTAACAGCAGGAAACACTTCCGAAGAGGAAGAGAAGCATTATCAAATTCAGCAGATCTCATTGTGACCATTTACCAGATCTATAACCTTCCAAATCAGAGAGTAAACAAAACAAAAGACAAAAAAACATGTTACAGAAATTTAAAGACTAACTGCTGTATGTTAATGTTAGCATTAATGGATCAAGTCCACTTCTAACAAAATGGACTTAATCCACAAAAGCTAACATTAAAATACAGCAGTTAGTCTTTAAAGTATCAGTCTGGCCAGGTTATCCCACTATAGTAACAGAGTAGACCATACTGCCAGCAACAAAACACCAGTTGTCAGGCGGTCGGTAACTAACCTGACCACCCTGAGGACTAATGGCCTTGGGTGGCAAAGTCCACATGGAAGGGTGATGGTCCCCAAGTGGATTGAATCCCACCTGAATCCAACTTGATGAAGGGCAGCAGCTTCATCAATACTGGCCTGGGACTAATGAGGAATTTATGTACCAAAAGGGCTCAGAACCAGAAAGTGACTAATGGAGCTGGATCAGTGGTATGGGTATCTTGCTGTGATACAGAAGGCAGATGAAAGGCCACTACATTATATTATCAGGACAGTCTTCATGGCTGATCGTCATGATGATCGCCAATATTTGGAATTGGATACAGCACAAGAAGAAGTCTTTAAAGTGCCACAATGTTTGTCTGACTTTTTGTTTTGTTTTGTTATGCTTGAAACGCAGATTAACACATCTACCATTTCAAAAACTTCCAAATGAGGAATAGGTTTTTTTTCTCTCACTTTCAAAATCCAAAATGTAGCATACTCAAATGCTTTCTATTGTAAAGCCATGAAAGATTTCAGAAACAATAGAACATGGAAAGAATAATAGATTTTCAGTCAAACTGTAACTGCTATAAAATCAGAAGGTTTTTAAAGAGACAAGCCACCATCAGTATTCAAGTGTTGTGTTTTGATGTTGTTCTGTTGCGCACTTGATTCCGACCCTTCATGACTCCATGGACCACCACATGCCAGGCACTCCTATCATCCACCATCCTCCTCAGCCCACCCAGCTTTGTGCCCATTGTGTCAACAATGCCATCTAATTCTCTGCTGCCCCCTTCTTCTTTTCCCTTCAACCTTTCCCAGCATCAAGGCTTTCTCAAGTGAATCCTATCTTCTCATTTGATGTCCAAAGTACAGTAAAACCTCACATAAAGAGCTCCTCACTTGGAGAGTAACTTGCTTAAAGAGCAGAATTTTCTCTGAATGGTTGCTCTGCTTAACAAATAAAACCAACCAAAAACTTGCTTAACAAATAAATCCAGTTTTACAATTCCCCCCCCCCCCACCAGAAGTCCCAAATGGTCATTTACAATAGTGTTTCACTTAAAGAGCAAACTCGCTTAAAGAACAATCCTGTGGAACACATTATGCTCTTTAAGCGAGGTACCACTGTACTTTAGCTTCATCTTCAATATTTGATCATCCGGAGTTGATTTCTTTTAAGCACAACCTATTTGTTCTCTTTCCTGTCCAGGGCACTCTCAAAATTCTCTTCCAGCACCACATATCAAAGGCATCTATTCTTTTGTGCTCAGCCTTCCTTATGATCCAGCTCTCACAACCATACATTACTACCAGAAATACCATTACTTAGACTATGCAGACTTTTGTTTGCAAGGTTATGTATCTACTTTTAACTATATTGCCCAAAATTCTCATAGCTTGTAATTAGTTGCCTTTTTATTTCATGGCTGCAATCTCCATCTGCAGTGATCTTGGATCCTAATAATGTAAAGTCTGTCACTGCTTCTACTTCTTCCCCATCTATTTTCCAGGGACTGATAGGGCCTGTTCCTATTATCTTGGTTTTCTTGATGTTGAGTCTCAAGCCAACATTTTTCACTCTCTTCTTTCAACCTAAGCAAGAGCTTCTTTAGGTCTTCTTCACTTTCTGGCATTAGGGTAGTTTCATCTGCATATCTCAAATTGTTGTTTCTCCCAGCGATTTTAATTCCAGCTTTTGATTCATCTAGCCCTGCATTGCACATTATGTGCTCTGTGTATAAGTTAAATAAGCAGGGTGACAAAATGCAGCCTTCTCTTACTCCTTTTCCTATTCCAAACCACTCCATCATTCTGTATCCTGTCCTAACTGATCAGTGGTGGGATGTCAACATTTTTACTACCCCACCGTGATGTCATCACAGTGTGGGTGGAGCTAATGTCATGACATCATGAGATTGTGGGTGGAGCCAACATCATGATGTTGTGGGTGGGGCCAAATAAAATAATAAAAATAATTTAAAAATAAAATAAAAATAAACACACACACACACACACACACCCCTCAACCCACTCACCCACCCACAGCACAAACCCATAAAAAATTAATTAAATAAATAATACATTAAAATACACCCACCCACCCAAACATCCACCCACCCACCCCAAACACAAATCAACCAGAGCTTTTAAGCCAGAGTTTAAAGCTTATTCTGGCTAATCTTTCTCACACTAGGTCAGATGGAAGGAAGTACAGAATGAACTCACCACAAGATGGCTTCATTTTGGCACTTTTCAACTTTTCAACAGTTAAAGAAGTTAGGTACTAAGTCTTTGCCTAACCAGTTCTCTAGGATAATATGCCTTAATGTAAATGTAAAACAGCTGTACTGTACCTCCTTAATGGTTCTCCAATTGGAACAGCAGTTGGAACAGCACAGGTGTAGCTTATTAATGAGGTAACTCCAAGATTTTGTTTAAAACCCCCAAACCAGGCCACCAGGCCTTTTTAGGAACTGTGGTAGTATGTCAATATAGGTAAAGGTATTAAATACACATTAAAATACACACAGACACACCACATCCAAAGGTGAGTCACTTACCCTGGGGAGCAGGCTATAGGGAGCTTCAGGCTAGCAGCTTCTCTTCCTCCTCCCCACTTGGCAGGACAGCAAGAAGGCCGTGCATACGTGTCAAGCACTGTAGGCATGCATGCACACCAAGTGTTTGGTGTGCATGTAGAGTAGGGGAACCAGTGAAAAGGTAAGCCCCGAAGGTGGTTCCCCCCAAAAGCTGCTATCAGTTCTCCGGGACACAGGGAAAGTTACTACCGGTTCTGGCAAACTGGTGCGAACCTGTTACATCCCATCACTGTAACAGATGATTCTTGTCTTATGTACAGATTTCTCAGGAGATATATAAGGTGTTCTGGTATTCTGGTTGCATTTGCTTCTCCTGTTTGTCACAAGGAGAAGAAAGAGGTGTGTGTGTGTGTGTGTGTGTGTGTGAAAGAGTGAGAGAGTGCATGAGTGAGTGAGTATAATATATGAAAAACTTATTTTCATATAAGCCTAAACTTTTTTACAGCTTTTGTAACAAAATAATTCCATTCATGGATAATTTCTGCAAAACGCTGCATCCTGTGCATTGTAATCTACATGGAATGAACCCCCCACCACTCTCATAGACAAGAGCCCACCTGCTCCACAGGTTTCTGCAGCACTTCCAAACTGATTCTATCCTTCCTATGTGTTATTTTCCCACACCCTTCTTTCCTGTGTGACCAAGGACAATGTGGACTTGAACAAAGAGATTCAATTCGCAAAAAAAAAGAAAAAATAAAAAATAAAAAGAAAAAAAATAAAAGAAAAAAGAAAGAAAAAGGGGGGATTTCAAATTTCATAACAAACTTCCTGACAATAAGAGCTTTGAAAAACCCGCTTGTTATCCGAGTTTTTTGCTAAGCGAGTCACTCGCTAAGTGAGGTTTGACTGTAATGAGATAACAAATGCCTATGAAATAGGTGATTTGCCAAGATGGTCGAGTTCCATGGCCATATATGGCAGCCCAAGAAATCATATTTCTTCTGCATCTTTCTACATCCTTGCTTCATTAGATTATGGAATAGGCAATTTTAAAAGTTTATGTTACTCAACTGGTTGTGTGTATTTGTTTTGATAGTGTGCATAGGCTAGCCAACATTTAAGCTGGCGTTGAAACAGGGACTTAAATATGTTTGGCTCCAAATGGAGATAGTTTGGGCACTTCTGTTAAGAAAAACATTATAACATCAGAGGAACCCACAGCCAAGGTAGTGCAAATTCACTCGAAGATGGCTCATTTCCTTGCTAGTTTATTTGCTTCTTCAATAAACTTTCCAATTGAATAAGGGGTACAGGTAAGGATCGTTCTCCATTTTCTGCCTTTAGCATTGAGGAATTGTTGAATGAAACTTGCCTATGTGGACAAGCAGAAGGAATGAGAGAGCTTTCAGGAAGGAATGGGATAGCAAAAGGAAGAAAGCTGAGTGTCCAGTAGGCTAACATGGTTAAGGTTAAGGTCTTGGATCTGCCTTCTAACATGAAAGTGACTTGACTTTCAAAAAGTGCAAACCAACTTCATGTGTTAGAGTCTGTCAGCGGAAATTGTTAGCAGCTCTGCAGGCAGAAAGCCTTGCTATAGCTGAAGTTGAGCCAGACATTAAAATGAAGATTCCTCCTCCACCCTAAAAAGAATGGAACTTTGCAACAAGACAGGAGCGGTGTTGGTTGATAACTTTCAGTACTCTTCACCATTGCATATGATGGTTGGAGCTTCTCAGAAGTCTTCTAGGAAGCTTCTAGGAGCTTCTGGGAAGTTCTTTGCAGTCAAAGAACATGTGCAGGGGGCTGAACTTTCCCCAGTCCTGTTCCATAAGGTGTCACAAAATTATTAATGTTGTTCCACCAAAATAGGTACCTCTTTGGGAATTATTGATTTATTTTCTAACACTATTTCCACTAATAAGTACTGTAATCACAATTTAAAAATAACTAGCTATTAATAACATAGTTATTTGTAATACGTTCAACTCACAAAAGTGTAACTAGGAGTTACAAAGTCACTTTCTAAACGTGTAACAGCAATACAGCTGTACAATGCACTTCACTTTCAGACCCTCTGTTTTGAGGTGATACTTGAAGACATACTTCATCACAAATCAGTGTTAGTTGGTAATCCCATTTTGAGAGGTCTGGATTGCAGTCTACAAGTCAGAAGAGCTCTCCAAAGTGCTGAACTCTATTCTCAAAATGAACAGCACCTGTAAAATATAGACAAAAAATAGAGTGGACTCATGACCACCCTGAAACTGGAGCCACCAGCTGATACTGAGATGCATGGAAGTATGCATTATATGGTTCACATCTTCCAAGAATGTCTTCGCAGTATCATCTCCAAGCACAAGGTTTAGGAGAGATGTATTGTGCTATTTAGGGACTGCAGTGGCTCAAGTGGCTAAGCCTCTGACTGGAAGGCGGGAGGTCAGCAGTTTGATTCCCGAGTACTGCAGGATGGACTGAGCTCCCGTCTTTTTCCCAGCTCCTGCCAACCTAGCAGTTTGAAAGCAAGAAATTGCAAGTAGATAAATAGGAACCACTTTGGTGGGAAAGTAAACAGCATTCTGTGCCTAGTTGTGCCTGCCACATGACCATGGAAATGTCTGCAGAAGCAGACAGCATTGGCTCTTCGGCTTTGAAAAAGAAATGAGCACTGAACCATAGAGTTGGATATGACTGGCTTTCAAGCAAGGGAAACCTTTACCTTTATTGTACTATTTATGTTAAGAGACCTGCTACCCATCTGAATAGAATATTCTGGGTTAAACATATCAGGTAGTACCTTATGTTCCTAAAGCCTGGAACTACATGATCCATATTCACTATCAATCCCTTTATAGACTGTATGTGTATGTAAAGACTGAAGATATGCAAATATATCTGTGTGACTCCCTCAAATTTATCCCTTGTCTTGCTATTTTATAACACATGTACTAGAATTTTGGCTAAGGGAGCCATTGTTTCACTACTTTAAAAGTACATATTGTAAAGACTTCTTCAACACCTCTGGTAGCAACCTAAAACCTATACTTAATATTTATGGAGAAGTACCAAACGTGGTGTTATTGTTGCCTCGGCAACAACATCTTAGCTTAGATATCTTCCTAATTCACCCCAATATTCATTTTGCTTAAATATGAAGCAGAGATTGTATATCAACATGAATCACTGAATTATCAACTAACCTGTTTCACAGAACAACTCTACTAAAAAGTCACCTAATTCCCCCTTCTGGGTTACCACAAATTTCTACCAAAATCTATGACTTCAGGGATGTTGGGGAAGGAAGGAGACCGGATATAGGAAACTCACTTGTTGTGGGCCCGGAGGAGGGGGCGATGTTCTCAGCCGTCTGCTAGGCCATGGCATCTTCTCCCTCAGGCTGTTGTTGTGGGCCCAGAAGAGGGGGCAGTGTTCTCAGATGCCTGCTAAAACTTGCCAAAAGTTGCATAAATCTATTTGCAGAGAATGTGCACAAACAATGTATACCAGAAGGGCAAAAGTTCTTAAAGTTTCCTACAAACCCCCCCCCCCAACAGTAGCTTGTCCTTTAAATGAATAAAATAATGCAGTCCAGAAAGCAAACAGCAGAAATATTTGAATCTCTCTACATTCACTCATCCTAAATTCAAATTGTAATCCAATGAAAAACACAAATGTATTTATAATTTAAGATGTTGTATGGAAGTCTTAGCTTTTTTTTTCAAAACATAAATTACATCAGATTATTGATTTTTTTAGAAAGCTTACTCCAACAATCAGCTTTCTATCTCATTCTCTCTGGCATGTGCTCATTTCCTTATGTAAAAGAATTCAACCAAAGGAAACTATCATTTTAATTCAATTTTGCCTATAAAATATATAATTTTATTTTGTCATAATGGCTGCTTTTATTTCCAGGGTCAGATTTTATTTAAATTTCAGACCATTAGGAACAAAAACTTGCCATTTTCTGATAAACAAAATCAGCAGGGAGGCCTCTTCAAAGTAGAAATGTATTTCCATAGACTTTTGTTCAAGCTGATCTAAATGACAGGTATATTCCACTTTTCTGATGCTTAATTTTAAAGATTCTTGGGAGGGGAAATAGAAAGAGCATGACAGTTAAAACAACAAAACTAGCAATCACCCAAGCAATCCTGTGACAGGGAGATGGAAGGAATGTGTGTAAAAGCGAGGTAATCCATTGCTTTGGACCACCAAAGAGGTCTAATATGAGTAATTAGCAGAAAACCATTCATTTTCCTTCATTTCCCTCCCCTGTGAGTGTTGTTTGTAGAAATGCTCAGCCTTTCTGAATGCAGCAATTTAACTGTTTCTTTGAAGGTTGAAAAATGGACTCCAGAAATGCTCATTTGAATTTGGGGTGGAGAAAGCTACACAACAACCTCAACACCACAGTACTGCAGTTACTTTAGCGCATGCTAAAACTTTCATACAGAGTTGATTAAATAATGGTTATAATGAATCATCATTGAAACTGTAAGGTTATGATGGCTGTTAAAAATCAAATAGTGTTTAATGGGATTTTGGTCCATTGTCCATGAAACACAACTCAAATTTTGGTTTGAACTTTCATGTGACTAAAACTGACCAAAGGTCAACTGCAGGCATAAAAAATACAGAGATGCACCATCACCTTACCATCAGCTGAAGTTCCAGAAATTTGCTATACTTTCCTGGGTCTTCAGGGAGGAGAGAAATTTCAGAGTGAGCAGGGTGGAGAGGTTTTAAAGGCTAGGTGCTTCTCTCCTCCCAACTGGTGTAGCAACCTTTTTCTTATTAAAAAAATTTCTTACAAAAGTTGAGCCTGCAAGTTACAAATGTAATATACCATCTAATTTGGCTGGATAGTTTTAAGATTCCAGCTCAGCTTAAGTATTAAAATGGCAAAACAGGAACAAAAATACTACAACTTCCAAACCCACAGACAGAAACAACTTGATTAGATCATAGGTGAAGCCACAAGTGCTTCATAATTGCTATTGTTCAGTGGCACAGTTGAATCCAACCTTGTGCCATCCTCTGTAGTCCACCCAGATCTATGTCCACTGCATCAACAATGCTGTATAGCCAATCTTGGGCTTCAAAATAGCCCATGATAATGTTGGAAAAGAAAAGCCAAACTTATGAATGTGGAATTGGACAGTTGTTCTGGATTCTGGATGGCTATGAATCAAGAAATCTCCTATTTGAATCATGCCACCTCTGGGGGTTATATTTCATACATTGTGGACTGTATCTAACTCTAGACTGTCATTTGAGAAAGAACAAAAACCAATGACAATGAGAACATGCAAACTCCTTTCCCTGTTGGAGTGATTAAAAATAAAATTCCTCATTGAGTTCCATCCCAGTCCCTGAAATTCAGAGCCCAAATTTTATTCTTATGACAAAATTCAAAGTCTTGGTCTGTGATCATTCAAAGAGTATCATGGCTATGGTTTAGCTGCTTCTTCATCTATTTTCCTCGCTCTCTCTCTTCTGAGGTTTTTAGTGAAAGGGAATTGTTAATCCAGAGTCTTGAGGGAGGAATCAGGGAGCGAGTTTATTTGGGATGACAGGAGGATGATTATTTGAGTTTTCAAGGAAATAATGAATTGGATTCATACTTTTCACAATAGATTCAGGATGATAGCAACAGGATAATAAAGATGATAAAGGTCCCGAAAAGCAAGCCCTGTGAAAAATGGTTGAAGGGGTTGGGTATGTTTAGTCTGGAGAGCAGAAAACTGAGATATGATTGGATAACAATCTTAAAAAGTTTAAAAGGTAATTGCATAGCAGATGGAGCTTATTTGTTTTCTTCTCCTTCAAAGTGTGGGACTTGAACAAAGAGATTCAATTTGCAAAAAAGAAGGGGGGAATTTCAAATTTCATAACAAACTTCCTGACAATAAGAGCTTTTCAGTGGTGGAACAGACTTCCTCAGAAGGTGGTGGCTTCTCCTTCACCGAATGTTTTTAAAACAGAAGTGGAATGTCTCCCTTTCAGTGATTATGTAGTTATGGTGTTCCTCCACTAGCATTTATTGAAGTAAATGGCTTTTGGATAACCTTTCAACTCCACAATTCCATGATTTTGGGACTATTGTCACATGCAGCTCAATTGATCATTCTTCTTCTTCTTCTTTGCTTCCTCTTTTACCCTGTCCGGTGTCTAGCTATAGATTCTAATTGTCATTTTGCTCTCGTTGAACATCAGGGCACATTCCCTTTTGTTTTTAGGTCTGTATAGGCAGTTGTATAGATAACTGAATCCAGTAGTATAGAAATGTTATAAATGTATATATATAAATAGCTTGTTGTTTTTCTTCTTATGACCAGCGACAATGGTGGAAGTTAAAGAATGAGGTTTCTATAGAGTATTTGAGTAAAATTATTTCCCCCTCAATGGCAATTGTGCTCCAGTATCTGTACAAGAAGGATTACACTGCATCTGGAGAAGGAAATTAAGGATTAACATGTGTATTATGCCCGACAAACATTATAGGAAAACTGTCAGTTTTATTTTACAAGGAAATAATCCTTTAAGTCTCTTAGGACTGAACAAAATCTGTAGCCTCCCCACCTGCCTTTTTTTAAAAAAAAATCTTTTTCATTCTGGAAATGCCCAGTATTTTGAACTGTGATTTACCAACTCTGGCTATTTACATAACCAACTGAGGACTATCCTAAAGCCAACCATTCTGACAAATCATTGAAACCAGGAGCATTATTGTAGGAGTCACAAACCTTTTACGGTTATACATTATCTTAGGATGGAGACAGGAAACGGAAAGTAAATACTTGAAGCATTTGCTCTTTTCTTTCACCAAATGTACATAACTAACGTTTTTCTTAACCAACATTTTTACATCTTTATAATTTCAAGAACAAAATAATACAGTGTTAAATTTTTAGATGTTTGTTTATTAATTTAACAGTGGTAATTCTGTTACCATTGTTGGGAGTCTCTGGAGGACAGCCAAAATAAGAGCCAAACACATTTTTTATAGTTATGTCAGCTACTGTGAGCACATAAGTAGGAATGGATAACAGTCTTTGGTTCCCTGCTGTAGTCCCAATAGCCATCCCATCCACTAAGCTGATATTAATACTTCAGGAGGAAGTATTTGCTGGCATCATTAAGAGCTTCACTCCCAAGACTGGCTTACTTGTTAAGGCTGACTATTGCATTCTTCATCCAAAGAGTAACCCTCTCAATACCTCCACTTTCTGTACCCTGAGAAGTCTTGTTCCTTTCTGTAATTGTTATCTTTATCTTCCATGCAACAGACCAGCCTGTAACCCATCTTTTTTTATTTTATTTAAGGATGTGAATCATGCATCTTCTCACTCTTGGAAAGGGGCAAAAACCTTTTTTTCTTCTTCTTCTGGCAATGAGATTTCTTTGCACAACAATATCCCCCACCCACCAACTCCAAAAATATGCAGGAAATCTTCAGTGATTTCTTGGGTATTCTGTGACCTTTTTTCATCTTGAAGACACACTTAGGCTCAGCATGTTTATTGAAACTCTGGCAGAGAATGGCATTGGATTCATCCAGAAAGAATAAAAGAGACACCAAGCTGCCCTAGCATGATCGAAATGTCTGTGTAGAACTCCTTTTCTCCTGTTCAGGATCCACCAGAAAGGGCATCAAGTTGTGCAGGATTTGATATTTTCTGAAACAGAGCAAAAATAAGCCACAGAGCAAGACTAGGCAGACAATGAAGACAACAAAGCAATCAGAATGGCTGTGCTTTTGGTCTCAGCTAGATTTGGAGAGAAAGCAGATGGTTGACTTTCTCAAATGCTGGAAATAACTGGATGCCTCCATCATGGCATGCCTGTGGGACTCTTCCATGGTGCCATGGCTACAGCTTGGAAATGTTACTGATTTACTGAATCATACCCTATAGTTTTCCTCCCAATATGGCCACTGGGCAATTTAATTTGGGAATTTTGTGATCTATATTTAAATATGTAATTTTCCAAGCTCTTACTATGTGAGACAGGGAACTCTTGCACCAGACAATTGGGTTCTATTCCACATTTCAAAATTGTGGATATTTTTACAAAGGAAAACACAGTCTTTGCACAGAAACACCCTAACATCATCTTAATATTTATTTGTTTCTTTGTTGGATTTATATAACCATCCTTTTTACCTAAACAACCCAGGGCAGTTCACAACGTCAGTTAAAACCTATACCCAATGCTAATTAAAACTGAAAATTATAGAACTATATAAAAGCATTTATAAAACCTCCCCAATCCCCTTAAAATGAAGGACTACCTGGGCAGGAGTAAATAAGAACCCTGGGAAGGGCTAATTGAGCCAGCAAGGCTGGGTTGTGGTACCAGTTGTTGTACCCCACACCTGCTGGCACAGTCACGTTTTTAAGGCCTTTCTGAAGGGAAGCAACTCTGCCTGGAAGTGCAACTCAAGTGGTAGGAGGTTCCATAGGGCTGATGGGACCACTAGGGAGCCCCTATGATCTGCTCTCAAAGGCCGGGTCGAAAACCTTGAGGTGATGTGGCCTCTTAATTATCCTGGTCCACTACCATTAAGGGCTTTAAAGGTCAAAACTAGCACTTTGAATCGCACCCAGAAGAATACTGGCAACCAATACAGCTCCTGTAGCAGCAGCAATGCATGGACATAACACCTGCGCCCCATCACCACTTGGGCAGCTGCATTCTGAACCTGCTGTAGCTTCTGAATGGTCATCAAGGGCAGCCCCATGTAGAATGGATTGCAATAATCCAGTCCAGAGCATGGGTGACCAAAAGTAAGAAGTCCCGGTCCAGGAGCGGGCATAATTGGCGGATGACACAAAGTTGTGCAAAAGCCCTCCTGGCCACGACTGCCACCTGCTGTTCAAGCAGCAGTTGTGAGTCCAGGAGGACCCCCAAACTATGCACCAGGTCTGTCTGGAGCAAAAAAAAAACCCCCCTCATCTAGCACCAAAGATTGTAACTCCCAGGATAACATGGACCCCCTAACCCACAGCCACTCTGTCTTGCCAGATGGAGTTGCTGCCCTTTAGGAAAGGAGTGAAGACCTGGCTGGCAGGACATGTGTGGGGAGTGGGCCACACAACCAACTTGGTCTCCTGACTTGTTTAAATATCCCACCTATCTCCTCTGTGTTTTTAACTTGAATTTTAATTTTTTATGTATGTGTTTTAATTGTTTTTAGTTGTAAAGCTGCCCTGAGTCTTCAAAGGAGGGCGGGATACAAATGAAATAAAATAAATAAATAAATAATTCAGCTTAATTGTCCAGACCCTCTCAGCCTCCAGGCACCTGGATAAGACTTCAAATGTATCACTCGGGTTCCCACTGGCCAAGATATACAATTGAGTATCATCAGCATATTGATGATACTTCACCCTGTGGGAACGGATGATCTCACCCAGCGGCTTCATGTAGAAGTTAAATAGAAGATGCGAGACTACCGAGCCCTATGGCACCCCATACTGGAGAGGCCTGGGGTTGGACAACTCACCCTCCAATGACGCCCATCAGAAATGAGGAAAACTAGGACCACACAGTGCCCTGGCCCCCCAATCCTTGGAGCTGTTCTAGAAGGATACCATGGTCAATTGTACCGAAGGCCGCTGAGAGGTCAAGGAGAGGGAGGACAGAAGGATTACCCCTGTCCCACTCACACCAGAGATCATCCATAAGTGCGACCAGTGCAGTCTCGTTACCATATCCTGGCCTGAATCCTGACTGAAAAGGGTCCAGATAATCCGCTTTATCCAGAACCCCCTGGAGCTGTCGTGCCACTGCTTTTTCCAATGTCTTCCCTAAAAAGGAAGGTTGGATACAGGCCTGAAGTTGTCCAATATTGTTGGGTCGAGCGATGGTTTCTTCAATACGGGGTGCACCAG
This sequence comes from Furcifer pardalis, assembly GCA_030440675.1. Classification (NCBI taxonomy): domain Eukaryota; kingdom Metazoa; phylum Chordata; class Lepidosauria; order Squamata; family Chamaeleonidae; genus Furcifer; species Furcifer pardalis. Next base: position 133,291,970 of record CP126894.1, read on the forward strand.
TGCATGTTTGAATGATGCTGGAAACACCCCCTCCCATAAAGAAGCATTTACCATTGCTCCAACCCAACTTCCTGTCACCGCCTTGGCAGATTTGATCAGCCAGGTGGGGCATGAATCTAACAAGCAAGTGATGTCATGAACAGCCCCCAGGAGCCTGTCCACTTCCTCAAGGACAACTGGATCAAACTGATCCCAGATAACATGGCTAGACTGTGATCCAATCATCTCCAGACCCTTTGTCTCCACGTTGGAGTTAAACCTCAAATGCAATTTTCATTGTCAGATAATCAGCAAAATCGTCAGCTGAACCCTGCCAACTAGGAACCTGGTCACTTGGAACATTGATGCTTCACCACCCTCATCACCACGAGATAGGCTCTAACAGTGGCTCTAGCACGTGTTCAGTTGTGATCACTCTGGATCTTCACCCAACGGCGCTCTAGGTGTCTCCTTGCCCACTTCACCTCCCTCACCTCTTCCGTAAACCATGAGGCCAAGTAGATCCAGTGAGCTCGGCGAGGCCGCAGTGGCATGATTACGTCCAATTAAAAAAATATTTGAAATATCTGCATTGGAATTTATTTATCTTAAGTAATTAACATGCATATGACAAAGCTAGAGTAGCATACTGTCCAAAGGCATGAAATTAAACCCATTCCCCATTTTAAGATAAATATCCTGTGCATTTAGTCTGAATGCAGTTGACTCAAGTAAACCACAGACTACCATTAATTTTAGGATAGCCGTGACAGTCTGTAACCAATGTGGAATTCTTGCTCAGTTTTCATTTTAAAGTATTACAGTACTGTACTTGCAAAATCACATTCAGTGTCACGTCACCTGTGCCTGAAATTCTGACAGCATCAAGGTGGACCTAGGGATTTCTCAGTAACATAACAAAGAGAATTACATGGCAGAAAAATAATTACAGAACTTCCAATATCATTCATTTATATGTAGTTAAGAATAGAGTAATAGAATAGCTCTTATTTCAATATTTTTAAGGTTGCAACTCTGAACACAACATTGAAACTAAATGTAGTAATCAACACATTATGACTAGGTGTTGTATTATATTTTCATTGACATTTTCCTTTTCCACACAATTATCGTATTCTTTATTACTATTTTTTTAATTTAAACTTTAGATACCTTTAAGTCATTATTCAGCGAGGAGTCCTCGTATGAGTAGCTGTGTCTGTAACGACATTCCACACAACTTCTGTCCATAGCAATCTGTCCCTGGCAGTTCTTCTCCATGTCGGTTCAACATTTTTCTTGAGAAAAATCTTCCCATCTGTGAGGTGGTCTTCCCTTAGGTCTTTTGCAATCTCTCAGATACCAATTCACTACTCTGGTACTCCATCTATTGCAACTTGTGAGTGCAACATGGACAATCCCTCTTAATTTGTTCATCAGGTACTGTATTCTGTTGCTACATCTTTTAACAGTGATCTTCACCCGATATCCACATTTTTATTTTATTGCGAAGTAAGATTCCGAGCATTGATCTCTCCATTGCTTGTTGTGTTGTTTTTCTTCTGCAGCTGTTAAAGCCCACATTTTGCTACCATGTATCATTGCTTTCAAGACCATCGAATTGAGCAAATTTGCCTTTGTTTCTGGTTTAGCTTTTGACTTCAAGATGGCTGACAATTCTCTGAATTTACCCCATGCGGCTCTCTGTCTTCTAGAAATTTCTTCTTTTAAATCATTGTCCATCCTGACTGCTTGACCAAAATAAATGTAGCTTTCCATGTCTTCTATTTGTTCTTCACCAAGTTTTATTCCATCACCAAGTTAAAAACTTAATTTAAACATTGGCTAAAAATTCCCAGATGCTGTCCTGCAAATCCAGGATTTAAAAGAGAAATTCTGTCTGTGTCTGCTTACCATATAAAAATGGCTCAGTGCAAGAACCATAAGGTAAATGTGCAGTTTGTGCACTAATTGGGGTGGGGGTGGGGTGGGGTATAAATAAAATTGAACAAATGAATGAACAAATTAATGAAAGTGTGAGTGAATGAATTGGATGTTGTACAGCATGCACATTTAGGGAAACTTCACTTATTTGCTGATACAAAGCTCTCTTCCTAGCTGTACGAGTGAAATGTTGCCAAAACTAAGTTTGTGGCAAGACAATCTATCAATGATTCTCAGGTCTATCATGAGAAATCTCACTTCCAATGAAAGGGGGAGACACCAAACACTTCTTTGTTGCATTTTGTGCAACTGGCACAATAAGCACAAAATTTGTCTAGCTTCCACTCTCTTTCTGAAGCAAAGCATGTGCACGGACACAACTAGAGAATTCAAGCTCAAAAGGACACACTGACTGCTCACCAAGAAACAAATAATCAATCCAATGATTCTTCTTTTTAATATTGAATGTAACAAAGCAATAACTACCATGTCTGTGTATTCTACATTATGCAGTAGCCACGTCTCAAACTGCTAACTTGCCAGCCTTCCAGCTAACAAGGCGAGCTTCTTAATCACTGAGCCACCACAGGAAATGTGAGCATCCAATCTCACCAGAAAGGATTGCTTTTGCAAGGAGAGATCTCTCTGTCATAGAATTGCTCAGCTCAGTCTTAGTAAAGTTTAGTAAAGTTGAACTAAGTAAAGGTTAGTAAAGTTAAGACTCATTAACTTTACTAAAGGACCGTTCTTGGTTGAGTTTAGCATGGCTAGAATTGCTTTCTTGCTGTGGATCAACACAGTTACTGGCATTTTGGACTCTGTTTGCAGAACTGGCTACTGCCATTGTGAATACCGCCATTTTAAATTTCACCAGTACACTACTAATGTTAAATATTTACAAATGTGTTCTCTCCAAGTCATTTCTGTTGCAAAAATGTGTATGAGTTTCTTCACCTTTGTGCAACACATAATTTCAAAATGGACTGGATGTTCATCCACATTTGATGTGTGCAAGCATCAGTTGTACACATAGATATCTTTTTTCTGGATCTGAATAGCCAAAGGCATTATTAGCAAGGACTGAGAAAGGACATTAAATTGAGATTTTAGTAAAGGTAAAGGTTTCCCTTGCTCAAAAGCCGGTTGTATCTGACTCTAGGGTTCAGTGCTCATCTCTGTATCAAAGCCAAAGAGCCATTGTTGTCTGCTTCTGCAGACATTTCCGTGGTCATGTGACAGGCATGACTAGACACCGGAGTGCACGGAACACTGTTACCTTCCCAGTGAAGTTGTCCCTATTTATCTACTTGCAATTTCTTGTTTTCGAACTGCTAGGTTGGCGGGAGTTTGGACAAAGACAGGAAGTCATTCCATCCTGCAGTACTCCGGAATCAAACTGCTGACCTTCAACCTCCCAGTCAACCTCTTTAGCCACCTGAGCCACTACAGTTTAAAATAGATTAAAATAGAAACAAAGTCCACCGTGAAGGGTAAAAGAACGGACTCTTGCAGAATAATCCTACACATGCTTACTTAGGAGAGTAAGCCCCAGGAAGGGGGCATAGGATTTCCCAGGAAGAAGATTTAGGATCACACTTTTATATGCCATTTTTGAAAGAAGGTGAATGTTTAATATAGCCAAACATTCAAACACATCTCTTTACTTCTTTCTATACAGGTATGTTCCCAACAAGAGAGATGACCTTATAATACAATGGAGCCTTGCTACAAAAGTAAACTTAGAATGAAAAATGTAAAAAAACTCATGCCACTAAACCTCCTTTTCATTCAGTATACATCACATTGTATCAGAAATGCCTGAGCTGTATCATAAAAGCTAATCTGAAAAATATTTGCTATTGCTGCACTGAAAATTGTTTGCTGTTAACTAGAATTCCCCCTCCCCCTGTCTCCTGCAATAAGATAAATCTCAAGAATGCACAATGTATCAAAATATGTCACAGCAAACCAAAGTGCAACACAATATTTTTAACTGGAGCCATTTTTTGTTTTCCTTCTTTATTAATCTGAACATATGTTGTTATTACTAATCATTTATACTTCCCCATACATTTCAATAAACTCTTTTTCTGTGTTCCCGCTAACTTGAACTGGGTGAATTATTCACACTGAATAAATTATTCAACCAAATGTGGGCCCTTTTCCGTTCACAAATTATCTGTGAATAGTCTTCATTATAAAAAAGAAAAGAAAGGAAAAAAGAAGACTTCTGTTAGTTATTCCGCAAAGAACTAATTTAAACACATTTTAGCCTATGGCTAGCTTGTGAACCATTCAGCTTTTTTAAAAAAACAAAAAAAAAACAGGAATTCACTATTCCTCATGAACTATTTATGCTATATCTGTTCACCTTAGAAAAATAATAATCATATAATGGCTCGAGTCCCATGACTGAATGAATCTGAGTGCTTAAAACAGGTAGAGTTCAAGCTGTGCTTCAAAAACTGTTAATGTAATCTTTCTCTTTCATAGTGATTATTTCAAGTAGAAATCACTTTTACAAACTAGTAAATTATTATAATTGAAATTTATTTATTCAGTTAATATCCGGTGCATGAGAAACAAAGATGGAGTCAACACCTAATGTTTGCTCTTCCTGATCTTCAGGAACAGGGAAAAAACATACATGTTTAAATACATACATCTATATATATAATTCAAAATGCTGGACTTTAGTTGAAGTGCAATGAACTGTGGTTCCACTCCCCCCCCCCAACACACACACACATATGTACATTAGGCCTTCCATTATCTCCTCTTACATATCTGACACCAACCCAAGCTGTTTGAAAACTGATCCGCTAGCCTCTGATGAAGCAAAAGAGAGCCCTGGTGGTTTAATTACTTGAAAGTTAGACTAGGACTAGTGTGGGTCAGGTTCAAATCTCCAGTGAGCCATTAAAGGTTGCTTTGGGCTATTTTATAAGTAACGTTTGTAGTATACTGGGTGAGAAACTAAAAATATACCTTTTGAGTAGTTTTATAAATGTTTACAAGAAAGAAAGAAAGAAAGAAAGAAAGAAAGAAAGAAAGAAAGAAAGAAAGAAAGAAAGAAAGAAAGAATGAATGAATGAATGAATGAATGAATGAATGAATGAATGAATGAATGAATGAATGAATGAATGAATGAATGAATATTGAGGAGATGTGATATTGCTAGAAGAAAAAAGTGTTACTTTGGGCTAATCATAAACTTTCTCAACCCAATCTATCTCAGAGAATTATGTTCTGTGACAAAATGTGTGGGTCGACCATGTATGCTGCTTTGAAATCTTTTAAGGAAGACGGGATAGAAATACAAAGAATATCAAATAGCAGTGTATGATTCTGATTCTACTTGTAAATAAAGGAAATAGCAGGCTGCCTGATGTCACTAGTTCTCTTCCCTCCAATAGCTGCTAAAACCCAAGATCTGATGCTATCCCTCAGCACTCAGGAAAGTGGTCAGTGTGTGCAATAGGCCTGTAAAGATGCTAGCATATATTGATATGCAAACCCAGAGGATAAAGGTAGGAAAGAACCAGGTATGTTGCCTAGAGCAACTCTGATGATACTATGCTTTCGGTCTTCTTCTTTAATGAATTTAAATACTTCCCCCTTTGAGTTATGTATTTGCAAACAGTATAAGTATGGTACGTAATTGTATTTTAGATGCAAATTAGGAAACAATTGCCATAATGTCAACAGAAATCCTGCTTGCCATTGCGGAGAATGAGAGCTATTTATTGTCTCAGCTTGTATTCAAATGACATACTTTTTCCATTTCATTTTTTAAATGAATTAGAAAAAGACAATCCTTCAAACAGAGGTGCTTTTGTTTAAGGTGGTGGGTTGCATGTGCCTGCCGGAGTCCAAAAACAACCCTCTTAATTATTACATATTACAATTATTACATATTACAATTATTACATATTACAATTACATATTACAATATAATAATATATTATTATTTTTCTAGAAAGTTATCACATCTCTAGGACAGTAATTCCTCTTTGAAGCAAGACATGCCATATACAGAGAGAGTGAGGGGGAGGGAGAGAGAAATGGGGAGAGAGAAAGAATTTTTTTGGGGGGGGGATGAAAGAAAAAAGTGTTTGCTTTTTACAGTACAGAGGTAAACATATTAATTCCTACCTTATGTTACCAGTGCCAAACACAGACACTTACAACTAAACATAAGCAAAGGTTGGTCACCATAGAAATGAGGTGTCTAGGAAGGCTGCTGGAGTGACTGGAAGGGATAAAATCAGGAATGAGGTTATAAAAGAAAGAATTGGAACAAAACCAATCTTGCATTGCATCCAGAGGCAACAAATAAAATAGTTTGCTCATCTGGAGGGAATGTCTTGGAATTCCATACCTTACACGGCATATGTGAAAGAGGAGAAAGACAAAGACCACGAGGCAGACCCAGAGGAAGGTGGAGTGATAACATCAAAGAAATGTTAAAAGAACACCAAATAACACTGATGGAGTCCACTACAAGTGCCAGAAAAAGAACCTTGCATCTCTCTCAACACCCAATGGGGTGGTAGAAGGAGGAGGAGGAGGTCACTTTCATTCTAAGGGGCTGGTGCTGCCCCCTTATTTCCAATTGCTCCTGGATTCCATGACCTTGCTAATTCCTGAATATGAGGACTGTCCTTCAATGACCTTCAACACAGCTTTTGCTGTTTGAAAATTTCTAAACCTAATACTAAGGTGAAATGTTTTCTTTCTGAGGTGGCAACACTATTTGGTTGAACCTATAAGGATGGGTTAGAGAGTATTCAGCTCCCCGCATAGAGGTCCAAACATAAGGAGAGAATGAAGCATGTCATCTAGTTTGACTCCCTCTTACATACCCACCCATATTCCCTCAGACCGTTGTGCCCCATGCAGTGTGATGAGGAAGCATCCGCTACAAAATGCATACATAACAAAGAGAGGAATGATTAAGGAGTGGGCTACTTGCCTTGACCCTTCCTTACCAGGAAAAGGACTTGGGCTGCTATAGACAGATTAGTTACAGGAGCTCCCACTGGAGAGCCTGCTAAAAGGACTGGACTGCCCACCGCTTAGGTTAATTGAGCATTATGGTTAGCTTTGCATTACAAGAGCGCTTCTCTCTTCAGCAGTGTCAGCAGCACATTCTACTCTTTGTAGATGGGAAATCAACCTTTGGAAGACACACATATGCACATTCCAACAGAAAAGTTTGTCTCCTGTCATGTGACCCACACAAACAAGTACCTTCATTTTTTAAATTAGTCAAAAGCCATTTTCCTTTTACTGTTGTATAAACAGAGAATTGAAGGATAAAATAGTTAAAACTTAATGCTATAGTGCTAATGTGGCTTTTAAATCACGTCAGCAGCAATCACTGCATTATAATTAACAATTTATTGAACCAGCAATAAAATGAACATCACATTACTTCTTAAAGCAGCAGAATAAAATGGCTAATAAATAGCATAAGCCAGACAAATTGCAGAGTAATAGAAATTTTCTTAAGATTTATGGTGTGCAGAAAGATGGATGTGCTATTAGTAGAAGCTCCACTACTTGACAAAATTATTTCACAAAGACATAGTTACCAGGCGTGTCAGAGTTCAGAAGTCTAAATGGTTTATCCAAATCTCAACTCACTCTCATTACAGTGGGAAATACTCGTTACCAGGCTTTTGAAAATGCAAGTGATGTGTACATTTGCCAAGATTCAAACTGCTACTGCCAGAAAGATACTGAAATATTTTACAAACTGTCAAATAACAAGTCTGCTAGCTTAATCTGAGTTTTAATCTAGAGGGTTTTCAAAAGAGAGTATTTCTTCTAATGGCAAATACTGAAATCACAGGCCGTGGGATATGTCAGTTTAGATTTCGCAAAAGTGCTACTGGTTTTAAGATCAAAAAGGAAACTTGGAAGGGGGGGGGGCTGTCATTTAATTAGCAGACTAGATAGACAGCAACTTCAAAAAGATGACCAGTCTTCTTACTGAATTCCTGACATGGTTATTAGTTCCATGGAGTTGGGTCCCACCCCACAGCAGTAATGCACAAAAAGCAGCCATAGCATATAGGCAGATGATTTGGTATCATCTCATGCTCTCACCCCATATCCCAAGATGGGACACCACTGAGCAAACTACACTGAAGCACACTCCTTGAGTGCATAGCAAGGAAAACATGAAAATAAATAATGATATTTCATTCAGAAGGTATCCTTTTGTAGCAGTAAAGCTAGCATAATGGTCGCCTTTGACATTCATAAGGATGGGCAAACTTGTCCATTTCAATTTCTCATTTATCCAGTTATGAATTCTGTTAATCCTGATCTACACATTTTCCCCTTCTACGTTTACATGAAAATCACCATACTTTTTTGTGCATTTTCCCAGATGCACACTTTGGATACAATTTTGCCTAATACTGTATATTCATTTTGCAAGAAATATTCTTATTATAATTGATTTTAATATCATTTTTACTCATATACATTTTTGACACAGTCAAATAAGTACACTTTCTCATTATTATTTTTTTGAGGGCAAGGGTGGACACCAACGTCTCACTCTCCTTTGTCTTACATTCTTGTTACTTTGTATCTAAGTCAAGTGTGTGGGAGATTATGCCAATTTCTGCAGCTGTCAAAATAGCTAATTGCAGTGCTATTCTTTGGAATAAAAATATTAAGAGAGATCACCATTATCTTGTGGTTCAATAAACATTTCAAAGCTTTCAGCACATATGAAACAGTCTTAAAAACAACATATTTATTTCAGCATGTCTTTTCATGGGACACAATTCATGCTTCAGAGGCAGATATGAACATGGTATATTGATGGTGAAGTGTCCAGAAAACTGACCGCTAACAAGAAGCTTAGCATCCTATCTTCAGTAATTCAACTACCACCACAAATGGCTGCACCAGCTTCCACAATAAAAACAACATAATCAACAATTGTTGTAGAAAGTATAAATGACCACCTCTATCTCTCATAAAACTACACCACAGAAAGTACTCTTTCACTGTGTTGAATGCTTTTTGCCTTTATTTTAGTTATTTTTATGAAAAAGAGTCTGTTTCCATTACTCACTTAAACTTGCAGAAAGGGTGTTTGCTACCCCAATTTCTGTAACTAATTAGCACAAGAACTAATCAGCATGAACAAGGTTAAAGTCTTCATATTTAAAATGAAATAGGATCATCAAATATTCATCAAACATTTCCAGGTTCGAATCTACATTTTTTAAGTGAAATACATAGTTAATTCTTGGACTAATTAGTTGCTGAAAATTGCTGTGGCTGGTAATGATAAGAATATATAGCCTTCTTTAATGATGTATTACTTTATAAAGTCAGAAGATAAACTATGATTAACATACCAGATAACATTTTGATGATTACTCAATTAGATGAACACTAGGATGTATTTGAAAATGGCAATGATCCTGATTTGATCATTTCAAGCAGAGAATTAGAGCCAGGAGCAATTTTAACCTTATTATGCCTGGGATCAGAAAACAGATCCCACCCTATGAATGAACATTTTGCAGCGTTTCAATGGATATTCTGTGCTGTTTGAATATATATGTCCAAGTGAATGTAGGTCAAGTTATGAGTAGCTTCACAATTCAGTTTCACATCTATGATCAGTAAACTAGTATATTCATTGTGGTATAAAGGCATAGTAAAGAGTATCTGTTGAACAATATGGTTCAGATCTGACCCAAAAACCTGCAGGTATCTAGAGATAGCAAATCAATCACGCTTATATACTGCCCCATAGCACTTAGTGCACTCTCTAGGTGACTCACAAGTTAATTAGCATTTTGCCCCCAAAATGCTGGATACTTATTTTACCAACCAGAAGGATGGAAGGCTGAATTAGCCTTGATCCTGATAGGATCACACTCACCACCTTTCAGTTGCAGTACAGTAGTTTAACCAATGGGCCACTTATACTTTGTCAACTTCTGCTTCTCCATACACTAATTCCAAGCTGGTATCATAACAAGGGTTCATTGGCTCAGCATGAAGGTGTTTTTATGTGAACTGCATCTATGTAATATCAGCATTTACTGGAAACAAGAGGAGAAGACTGAAGACAAACTATGTAGTTGGACTTATCATGGCATAGTGGTGAGGTGGTTAAACTGCTGTACTGCAACCAAAAAGTATAGAAAGGGCCCGGTTCCATTCCTGCCAAAATAAGATAGCCACCCCACCCCACCAAAAAACAACAACAACAAAACCCTGTTCTTAGGAAATTCTAGAGAGCTATTTCTAATAAATGTTGACAATACTGAATTAAATGAATTCATAAAGAAGCCAGCCATATGCTAATAGTAACGAACACATTGACAATGGAGGAGAGGAGGAAAAAGAAGTTGATTACTAACATAGTAACATTTTGCCATCTTAAAAATTTAAATATAAAGTATGACATTTTAAGTATCTTCCAAGAAAAAAGTATTCTTGAAGCTTAAAATGATGGAGTAAAGTTTTATATTTTATGCAAATATCTTTAAATCCTTTAAAGTAGCCTTTCCTATCCTTTCCCAGTTATTCTCATGGTTCAGTGAATTAGTATGAAGGTGTTTGTATGTGTTTTATGATTTCTGCCCCTCAAATCTTTGTCTGCCTCATTTCTCTGACATTGTAAGGACCATCTTTCATGACATACAAGGACAAATCCTTCATCTCAGGTTTTGTGCTTCACATCTTAGGGAATGAAATGTTGCTGATCTGTTAACCCTACAAGAACAGAATGAAGGTTTGATTTTACTTAGCTACAGATCTCAAATGAAAACCTCAGATGATCAAATGAGAATTTTAATATGACATTACCTTTCTTCTACAGCAGAGATTCTCAACCTGTGGCACATGGGCCGGGTGTGGCCTAGAGCACCATTTCATGTGGGGCCTCCACCACCTCCCCAACACCAGGAAGTCTCATGTGGTGGAGGAAGTGCAAAATGGCTGGCTGGTACCTGAAGCTATCTGAAGGAGCATGACTCAGCCCCTGGCTTAAAAAGGTTGAGAACTACAGATTTACCCAGTGTCATTCTTCGTTCATAATCTTCTTTTGTTTGTCCTCTCCCGCCCCCCCATCAAATGCTTTTCTTACTGCAGAAAAATATGTTAATGAGGAAAATGCTGAGTCTACTTGCTTGCAAGGATTCCTCCAGCAGGGAATGTGGATTCTGCTGCATGTGAGTTTCCTTGTCTTACAGCTGGTATGATCAATCCATGTATATATACAATGGCATACTACAGTAGTTCTAGTCTGGTCAGGTTATCCTGCTATAGTAAAAGCAGTGTGTGCCAACAACTCAACGTCAAGTGTCAGATGGTGGTTAACTAACCTGACCACACTGAGGACTAATGAATTGGGTGCCAAAGTCCACAGAGAAGGGTGATGGTCCCCAAATTGATTAAATCCCACTTGATCCTATTTTGGAGGACAGCAGCTTCATTAATACAGGCCTGGGGCTGATGCAGACTTTGTGTGCCAAAAGGGCTCAGGACCAGAAAGTGACTTGTGGAACTGGATCAGTGGTATGGAAGTTATGTTGTGATGATGAAGGCAAATGAAAAGCCACTGCATTATATTCTCAGGACAGTCTTCATGGCAGATCACCATGATGATCACCAATATTCGGATTCAGATTCAGATTCAGATTCAGATTCAGATTCAGATAAAGAAGAAGAAGAAGAAGAAGAAGAAGAAGAAGAAGAAGAAGAAGAAGAAGAAGAAGAAGAAGAAGAAGAAGAAGAAGAAGAAGAAGAAGAAGAAGAAGAAGAAGAAGAAGAAGAAGAAGAAGAAGAAGAAGAAGAAGAAGAAGAAGAAGAAGAAGAAGAAGAAGAAGAAGAAGAAGAAGAAGAAGAAGAAGAAGAAGAAGAAGAAGAAGAAGAAGAAGAAGAAGAAGAAGAAGAGATACAGGTATAGTGTGCATTAGTTTGTCATGATATTAATTAAACACAAATTTTGTCAGGAGTCTTCTACATCCATAGAAACTCTTGAGAAACTCTGTGTTAAATGTTAGTGAAACTATCTTGCAGTTCATATTATAGAAATGTGCTTACAAATCAGAATAATAGTTCATTGTGAACCACCACTGACATGCTAAATAAGTGTTAAGCCTACTGGAAATGCTAGCTACAACTTAATGCATATGTGTGTACATACACACAAAACATACGTGTATATGTTGTTTTTAATGTTGTTACAACTGCAATGTACTTATCTAATTCTCACCAAGCACGAAAATGCTTTGGGAAATTATTAATACTGCACGTGTAAAATTTGGAGACGTTAATACAGACAGCACCATAGATTCCACTTGCTGGTTGCTCTTGTTCCAAGAGTGGCACAGATTGGTTTGAATTAAACAGGGAAGATCTCATTAGCGATTACTATTCATATTTATATGAAATTGATCCGTTGCACAACACATCAAGCGGTAACATAATAACGTATTTTAAACCGCAGTTTACTTGCCATGGAATTCTGATGAGTTAGTAATTGATAATGACTCACTTGTTCATGAGTGGTTCATTTGGTCAATTTCTTTTGATATTGGTTCAAACACACCACTTCAAAAAGTTATTATGCACAGTCAAATGATTTTGCAAAAGCAGCCGGTACAAATAGAAAAGGACTTGGGGGGGGGGGGGAAATCAAATAATATCTTCTTTCACAAGGAAGAATCAAATGGCACTTGCTACATCTATACTCTGTGCCACAATGAAGGGTCAATTGTACAGGAGAGAGACAACCTAAATAAGCAGCAATAAAGGTAACAATTCAACCCCGTTAAGTGTGCTTAAGACTGCTGAAATCAATAGGTTCAAGTCACAGAAATCAATCTGGATAAGATTGTTGTTGCAGACTACTTTTCACATTCAAAAGGAATCTTCTTGTTCTTTGTCTTCTTCTTCATCATCACTGCTGACACCATCTTCAAGATCACTATTACATATTCCAGGAACTTACCAGTCAAGTTCCACTTGAACTAAAATCTTTGCATATCCCTCAGCAAATCTACCCTCCTCCTTGATAAATCTTTTCCTTTATCCAGAGATGGATTTTTTTTTTTTGGGGGGGGGGTGCATAGCCCCCTGATCTACCTAAGCCAACATGGCCATTGCTCATGCTGATGGAGGTATATAGTATGTCTTGTCCAAAATCAAATGCTTTCCATTTCTGCTTTCATTCAGTAGACCCCCCCAAAAAACAAGGTAGAATTAAAAGATCTTGGGCTTCAATCTCAGTGCAGTCCTGTCCATATTTACTCAAAAGCCAGTCCACTGTTCAGTGGGATTGACGTAATAATAGACTTGTTTATGATTGTAGCCATAGATAATTGAATCACTCAGATGTCTGAGTCCCATATAATAATCTTGAGTAGACAGCTGTAGTAGCATCAATTGAATGATAGGTACCAAAATGTCTTGAAAGCCAATTCCTTAAGCAGTCCTTCATAAACAATTCTTTTCTAGATGTTTGGGACAGAAACCACTCTCCCCTCCTCCACCCAGTGACCATGATGGCTGGAGCTAAAAGGAACAGTCCAGCAGATTCCCAATGTTAATGTACTTCAGTGTGTAAATTTTTTCAGATAAGTATTTTAATAGTTTATCTTTTTAAACTCAGTGTCCAAAAGGCCCTGTTGCTCTTGCGCCCTTTTAGTATAGTCAGCATGCCCCTGCAAACAGGAAGCCCTCTAGCAGTCAAGTCTTTTCTTGTATGATTTTATTGTCTGTTGTGAAATTCCCAGACAGTGTTTTGCATAGAAGTGGAAACATCAGTCAGTCTTTACCCATGTAGTAATTTCAACTCCCCTCTGGGATTCAAACCAGCAGCCAAGGCAAAACTGCAACCTCTAAACCGGAGCTGCTTTTTTAATCTTATCTTTGGTGGCAGAGGATGAGGAAGACAGGCAGAGGAACACGGAGCCCCACTCATTTGTTTGATTATTCTGGGCATCGCAGCTCAGCTCTTTGGATTGGCACCCAAGGGAGGCACCATGGTACTGGGAGCCTGGGGGTACTCCGGGCTGAGTCCCGGTAGCCCAATGGGCCAGCCCACCACTGCCTGTTTGTATAACCTTATCTTGCTCCATATCCAACCTTCCCATAATGGACACCAATACTTCTTAGGACATTTGTGTGATCATTATTGGAAAAAGGATGTTTGGCTAGACTATACCTTTGGACTGATTTACAAGAACCTCTTTATATTCTTATGGGAGATGCACAAGCTCTGAGAATGTGTATTATGATCAATATTGTGTTTAAAAGAATGGAAAATACCCTATACCACATAGGATCTAGGACATCTTCGCAGCCTACAACCCACAGGTCAGACCCAGACCCCGATACCATTCCATCTGGCCCTGGAAGCGGACATGCAAATGTACCTGCTGCCATTGTGTCTTCCTCGCGATGCGGTCTGAGGGGGAGTTGTCCAGCCCATAGCATGGTAAGGTTGAGAACCCATGATCTAGGATATTGGCCAGAGGTGTGGAAAGGCCCAGATTATTAAGAGATCAAATAAAATTCTTTCTCATAAAACACTGACTGTAAGAACTGAAGTACAGCTGAACTACCACCTAGACATTTACAGAGCGAAGTATTAGTTACATTACAGAAAAGTTTGACTCATTTTAGAACTCCCATATTCCATACGGCAGCCACTCCTCAACAATTGTTTCTGGAAGCAAATATATAGCTTGAGAAACTAACAATAAGCAGTTTAATTCTGTTCAGACCAAAATAATGATAAACAAGTATAATTGTTTAAAAAATAATCACTCCCGAAAGTGTACTACAAAATCCTAATTTACTGATGGGAAGCTACTTTCTCTAAGTAGAAACACAGTAATTTAATAATCTTGCCTTAGCAGTCTTCTCCACACAAAATTAACCAATTCATTATTACTTATAATTTGCTGAGGCATAGCTACCATGTTTGTAAAATCAGCAGGTTCAGAAAGAGAGAGGAAATGCAGTTTTTAAAAATGAATGTTCTAATTTTTTCCTCCTTTTTCCAACATAGATGACACAATTACTTAGCTCCCTCTAGTGCCACTTTCTAAAACAAACTTCACAGTAATGATTGCTTTTCCCATGCAGTCTAAGGAGCAAATTAAAAATTCACTTGGCAATAATTAACTAGTGAAGTCTCAAAGGATTTAGTAAGATTGTCAGGGACTGAAGCTGGATTCAAATAGTGTCACAGTAACAAAGAAGGGTTGCATGTAGACATTTCCCTTCCAACAACAATAATATGACAGCAATGTTCTGGTGCCGTGTTGTTTGAACAATAGAGGTACATGGCAATAAAGTATAGCAGTCAGGGAGCAATGATAATAAAGGCAACCTATCTGTCATAGTCATGACATTTGAAGTACAGTACCATTATTTCAGCAGTATTCATTTTCCCATTTAGACCCATCAGTTTCAGAACTGGTAATTTGGAACATCCAACTCACACCACCCCCTTAAAAAAGGCACTCCAGGCAGAAATATAGCAACTAGAATTTACTGCTTTCAAAGAAGTATCTATGTTAGTCTGTTTTTCAACATACTGTATATAACAAAAGCAAAGCAAAGTTTTGTAGTATCTTAGAAGACTAACAGATTTATTTCAGTATGAGCTTTGTAGATCAAAAGCCACTTCTTACATAAAGGGTAGGGCCATGGTGGCTTAGTAGTTAAGATGCTGGGTTTGACGATCAAAAGGTCAGCAGGTCAGCAGTTCGAGACATGAGTGCTGCGCGATGGAGTGAACACCCATCATCTGTCCCAGCTCCTGCCAACCTAGCAGTTAAAAAAAATTACAAGTAGATAAATATGTATCACTTCAGTGGGAAAGGTAGCAGTGTTCCATGCACTCCACTGCCATCATAATTTGTATATAATTTGATGGCATGTAATTACAAGTAAATCTATATAATATGTACAACTCTGTGTAATAACTGCAATTAAAATCCCAATCTGATCAGGTTATCCTGCTATGGTAATTGAGTAGTCCATACTACCAGTGACTCAATGCTGATTGTCAGGTGGCAGTTACCTAACTTGACAACCCTGAGGACTAACAACCATGGATGGCGAAGTCCACAGGGAAGGGTGATGGACCCCAAGTGGATTAAATCCCACTTGAATCCATCTTAATGGAGGGCAGCAACTTCATCAATACTGGCCTGGGGCTGAGGAGGACTTTATGTACCAAAAGGGCTCAGGACCAGTAAGTTACTCATGGAACTGGATTAGTGGTACAGATGTAACACTATGATGTGGAAGGTGAATGGAATGTCACTGCATTATATTCTCTGGACAATCTTCATGGCTGATAATCAGGATGATTATCAATATTCAGAATTGGACATGGCACAAGAATAAGAAATCTATGTTAAATGTCTTCAAGTAGTTTCTGAAATATGGTGACCCTACCTAATAGCTTTCTCAGGTATGTGACATATCTAAAGAGTAGTTTTGCCTGTGTCACTACCCACCTTAATATGTTTTCATGGCTAGATAAGAATTTGAGTCCAGATACTTTGAGTCCTAGCTCTCTACACTAGCTTGCAGATATTCCCAGTAGGTGGTTGCAATAGTACTTTCCTTGATGGCACCTAATGTAGCACATCGAAATCTGTGGCAAAATCTTGAATTCCATAGCCAGAATCCTGTTAGTGGCACACAGTGTAAAAAGTCAATAACACAAGCAAGCCCACTGGCTCTATCAGCTGGCGGTCACACTCATTCCCCCCCTCAGTTTAGAAAAACTGTCCAGTGCTTAGTTTCACAAAGGTTGTAAATAATAAGGGAAAACCTGCTGTGTGATTGCCCTTATGTATGCCTTTCTTCCTAAAAGGATGTCAGACCATATAGCTCAAGAAGTCAAGCCTAATCCATGAACTCTCATACTGAAATAAATCTGCTGGTTTTTAAGGGGTCACATCACTTCGGAGTCAGCATTTACTCTTTTTAAAAAGGGCTTTATTTTCCAAATCTGTATACAGTGTGCACATGCGCATGCATGCATGCATGCACGCATGCACACACACACATACACACGCACGTGTGTGTGTGTGTGTGTGTGTGTGTGTGTGTGTGATTATTGGAACTGGAATTAACAGCTAGCCTGAGTAGAGGAAGTTTAATCAAACAAAATAAAAACATTTCTCAGAAGTTCCACTAGCAGGAAAAGCTTCATCTAATACTTGGTATATCAGGATACATATAGGATGATATATATTTTAATGGGCTGTAGTAGCCAGGAAAATATATCCTGCTAATCTTATATTGCTAATACGTTTCACAACTGTTTCCTTTGGATTTACATTTACCGTATTTATATGTTATCAACCCAATATATCAGTGAAAATGTTTAACATTTCAAATTTAGTGGCTTTTAAACTCTATCTGTATTTGAAGACTGCTGACTTTTAAAACTGGCATTTAAAGGTTCTTTTTTCCCCCCCAAAGTACAGGGGTGTTATGTTTCTGGTTATCCATGAGTTTCAGTGCCCTCGTGGACTGAAGTGATAAACAAATATAATAGTTCCATAAATCAATACTATACTTTTAAGGTTCATGTGTTCCAATAATATTTGCTGTGATCATTTTTGCCCTATGCTTAATAAATTTCCAGAGGAGAACCGGTGTTAGTCTATAATCTGGTGAAGCAAATTCTGCCAAGCATTTTTATACCTTAAAGACTAGGAAATTCTGTTTTGCCTAAACTTTCATGAATTTCAGCCCATTTCTTCAGCAACAGCAACACAACCCTGATAGAACAATTTAGGCACCACATTCTGGTTTGCTTCTCTTGTTGCTCACCAGTATGAAGAGGCAATGCAGATAAACAAGAGGATGCCAAGTCACAGTTCTGGCTCCAATTCCAATGACATGACATTTTCCTGACCCTGAAAATGTCATGTCATTGGAATTGGAGCCAGAACTGTGACTTGGCATCCTCTTGTTTATCTGCATTGCCACACATCCACCACCGTCGGCGTCCTGGGCCCCGCCCCGGGCCAGGGCACAAAAGGCCACTATGGTGGCAGGACTCCACACCCCGGACTTTCTTGCAGCCAGGGCAAAGAGGCCTCTGTCGCAATGGGTGACAGGACCCTCCACTGCCAGCATTTGAGCCAGGGCACAAAAGGCTGCTATAGGATCAGGAGTCCGCCACTGCTACTGGACTTTCTTGCAGCTGAGGCGAAGAGGCCACTGCAGCAACTGGCACCGGGACCCTACATCACTGCCGGCGTCCTAGGCCCTGCCCTGGGCTGGGACACAAAAGGTCACTATGGCAGCACATGGCAGAACTTCACCGCCACCGCTCTTGGACTTGCCTATGGCTGCAGTGGAGAGGCCGTCGTACTAATGTATTGTTGTACTGTTTTATATTATGTGTTTTTGTAGGATGAATATGGTATATTGTCTATATTGTATACAGTGATACCTCAGATAACGTTTACCTCGGATAACGCTAAAATCACATAACGTTAAGTAATCTGGGGAGGAGAATTGGATCGAATAACGTTAAGGTCCTATGGGATGGATAGGATAGCAACCGCTAAAGCCTGTGCGGTTACAATGTATCTCTATGGAGCTTTAACGTTATCCGATCCATCCCATAGGATTTTAACATGCATCGGATAACACTAAAAATCGGATAACACCAAGACTTGTGGAACCAAGTCTTAGCGTTATCTGAGGTATTACTGTATTGTATTATTGTGTTTACTGCATAATATTGTGTGAGCCGCCCTGAGTCAGGTTTCCTGATTGGGTGGCATACAAGTATGAGAATTAAATTAAATTTAATTAATTAATCCTGTCTAGTGACTGGATTTCTTAAGGAAGATCTGTATGTGATGGCTTTCCTGCCTTAGGGAGATATCTATGAGGACAGCCACATGTTGTTGTTGTGGTGGTGGTGGTGGGGGGGATTGTTGATTTGTTTTGTTTATTTTGGAGGGAAGGAGAGAGAGCAGTCTTCTGAGCTGAAGGGCTGGCAACACATAGCCCTCTTTTTTTGGAGGTATTGTCTATTTGAAGGGCTTACCGACTCAGATCTAATTAAAATATTGAGAACTGTTCAGGAGGGAGATCAGGGACCTTGAAGTTGCCCCTACACAATGACCAGCCAACTGGACTTGGCCACTCACTCGGTGGTGGGATGTCAAAAATTTTACTACCCCACCGTGACATCATCACAGTGTGGGCAGAGCTAACATCATGATGTCATGACGTGGGCAGGGCCAAATAAAAAATAATAAAATAAAAATAAGCACGCACACACACACACACGCACACACACACACACACAACTGAACCCACCCACCCACAACACAAACCCGTAAATAAATTAAATAAATAAAAATTACATTAAAATACACCTACCCACCCACCCCAAACATAAATCAACCCACACACACACACACACACACACACACCCCAAACACAAACCCGTCACTTACCTATTAGTATAAGTGCCTGGGCAGCACCATGTTGCAAGATGGATATGGTCATCATACCGGTTCTCTAGGATAATATGCCTTAATGTAAATGTAAAACAGCTGTACCTCCTTAAGGGTTCTCCAACTGGAACAGCAATTGGAACAGCACAGGTGTAGCTTATTGATGAGGTAACTCCAAGACTTTGCTTATAAACCCCAGGCCAGGCCTTTTTAAGAACAGTGGTAGTACGTCAATATAGGTAAAGGTATTAAATACACATTAAAATACACATAGACACACCACATCCAAAGGTGAGTCACTTACCCTGGGGAGCAGGCTATAGGGAGCTTCAGGCTAGCAGCTTCTCTTCCTCCTCCCCACTTGGGAGGACAGCAAGGAGGCTCTGCATACGCGCCAATCATTGTATGTGTGCATGCACACCAAATGCTTGGCACACATGCACAGTGGGGGAACCAGTGAAAAGGTATGCCCCGAAGGTGGTTCCCCCCAAAAGCTGCTACTGGTTCTCCTGGACACTGGGAAAAGTTACTACAAGTTCTAGTGAACTGGTGAGAACCTGTTACAGCCCATCACTGCACCCACTCCAATCACCTGGGCATAGGGAAAAGAATTTCCCCCAGTACTCAATCCTTCTTCCTGGTGATAAATTCTGTGAGACTACAGCCCTAACTGCCTTGATCAGGTTAGCGTTTAAATCTTAGAAGTAATGTCTAATTCTATATCTGTATACATAAATTAATGCCACAGGGGCTATTCAAGTCAGTGTCCTCTTTTGCACTTTTATTTGGTGATATGTAAGTAACATATGAACAGCAGAAACTATTTATTACCAGGAGCAAGACCACAGGTACAGCTAAACTACTTCTTTCTTTCTTTCTGTGTCACCTCTTTATGTGAATAATGTGTGAAGAAGACTTAACTAAGGTGAATATCATGTCCTTTAGGCTTCCAGTGCCTCTGTTTTATTAATCTCCCCAAAACCTAAGACTACATGACATGTGACACACTGATATGCTACTGTTATTTTTATAGAGACTTTTCGGACAGTATCTGGATATTAAGAGAAACATTCTGTATATCAGATGAAAAGCATTCTAAATGCATCATCATCATCATCATCATCATTCTGCCACATCCAAATCCAAAAATTGGTAATCTTCATGGCCAGGCATTCTCAACCTATGGCCCATGGCCCAACCCTGGCCCATGGCACCATTTCATGTGGCCGCTGCCGCCGCCACTGGTTGACTCTATTACAAGGTGACCTTCCTTTGAAATTCCCCCAGTCACAGTGTCGCCACTAGAGCAGGAAGTTGTGGAAAATGAACCTTTGTGGTCAAGGAGTCCTCCTCTTCCCATTTCCTGGCTCTCTTGGAATTTGTCATTCTATTGCCTTTAACCCTCCCAGAGCCAACCTCAAGGATCCTACCTCTCCCTCTCTCCAAGGAACTCAAAAGAAAAAAGCCCTGAGATTATAATCCAAACAAACTGCTCATGGGAAGGGGTTCAAAAGGCCCCAGAATGAGGAGGAAAAATATCAGCACCAGAGAGCTGAAAATGTGAGATCTGGCAGCTTCCTTTCCTAGCAAGGGTTAAAGACTTTGATTCCTAGAGGGGAAATGAAGCCAGGTGGGAGTGGAAGGCACAGGGAAACCAGCAGGGCATTCTCTCCCCCCCACCAACATACCTGCTGGATTTGCAACAATATGGTTAAAGTGTCTTTTCTTCTCACTTTTTGCTTTCTCTACCTCAGGGGTTCTCAACCTTTTTATGCTGGGGGCCAGGTCATGATCCCTCAGACAGCTTTAGGCACCAGCTGGCCATTATGGCCTTCCTCCACCACGTTGCATGTCCTGGTGTGGTGGAAGTGAGATGGCGGCACATGAAATGGTGCCACAAGCTGCATCTGGCCCATGAGCCACAGCTTGAGAATCCTTGCTCTACCTCTTTCTTTGGTCCCTATGAATGCTTAGTAATTACCCGATTTTAAAAAATCACATTCATCCTCCATATTATCTGTGTACAAACACTTCTACAAGGGTAGAGATATCCTGTATATAGCCTGTCCCTTTTCCTATCCTGCTCTTCATAAGCAGAGATCTCTGCAGCAAAGCCAGAATGCCAATTATGTCTGTCTTCACTCTTGTGACCTTCATGAGCCAAGCCGATGAAATAAGAAGGATAATTTTATTTTAAGAAAAGGAAGGTGTTTGACAGACAAATTCCACCACTGTAATTTCCACAATGAATGACACTTCCCTCAGTACTGCCACACCACCTGCTGCTAAGTACAAAGATGATTAGCCACAAACTAACCCACTACAGAATTATTATCGGTATATATTTGTGTGATGAAGAACTAATGGGAATTATGCAGATTGCATTTCCTTCCCTGCTGAAGGCAACCAACCTTCACCATCAATAGCAAATGGAAAACAGAGCTCAGCTGTGGAAGAACAACAGAGGAAGAGGGCTTCTCCTCCTTCTCTTTAACATTATTACTATCAGTAGCTGTAGTATTTTATTTCCAAATAAGTCCTGTTGATTATTATAAGGCTCTAAAACACATGTTTCTTTTTCATGTAATTATGTGACGAGAAATCCAGGGACCATTTTTAAAAGCTTAACAATTTCCAGAACATGCTAATAGAGTTAAATAGAAAGTAGCCCCATCGCTTTAATGCAGCATCTTGAGCCCCTGCACATCAAAGCAGCTTTTTATAACTCTACCAGTATGTAGTGCAAACCAGTAGCAATTGGCCTCCATAATCACATTAGTAAAGTTGCTTTGAATGTTTTCTCTGCAGTGGAAGTATTGAAGCCTGATTTTACTCAATGGAAGTTTATTTCAGCTTCCATCTGTAGAGCCCCTCTGGCAGTTCCTTTGCATGTCTCACTGAAATGACTGACTGTCCCATGTGAAAAAGGCCTGTACTATGATGTACTGGAAGGGGGGAAAGTGTTCCTCCTCACTTATTTCCTGAATGTGACCCAGAATCATTTGTTACTGCTGGATTGAGCAGCTGACATTCAGTGAGCATAGGTAGAAGAATTCCCCCCCAGCACTAAGCTTCTTTTTTCTGGTGATACAGTCTGTGAGATTACAGCTCCAACTGCCCTGATCGGATTATTTTTAGGAATGGAAAAATCCAATCCCTCACCCCCAACCCATCTGTGTAATTTTCTAATATAGTCATTCACAAGTCTGTTTCATATTCCTTCCATCTTAATCTCTAGCCTAAAATTTCCAAGATATCTAAATACTGGCTTTTGAGCACTAATTCACTCAAGTATGAATACTGAGCATATTTTACCACAGTAACATGGATTTTCAAAACACCTTTTGGGGCTTGTTTAGCAAGATTTTGTCAAGACCCTGAGACCTAATGGATTACTAACTTCTGACTAGCTCATTGTTCCAGGTGCTAGAAATGATGTGAGTTTGCATCAGTAAGTTATAAATATAAAGAGCAATCTTTCTCCGTTGAATTAAATGGGGAATTATGCTGCTTTCAGAAGAACTCTGGATTCTGACATCTGTATCTAAACTGAATAATGAAAAACTGACTTGTAAATGAAAATGTATCCTAGTATCTTGATTTAAGCCAGGAATGGCCAACCTGTTGTTTGTTTGTTTTTTTGCTGTGGGCCTGACCACACTCTCTGGACAGCTGAGCAGGCCAGACCATCCCCCCCCCTCCCCAGAAGTGGAAGCAGGTGCATTTATAGCTGGCATAAATGCACCCACTTATGCATTTACGACAGTCACAGGCATGATTGTGCATGTGCAGGCATGTTTTACGGATGACATAAATGTGCCTGCTTCCACTTCTGGGTGCTTCGGAGGCAACAATGGCCCGGATGAGATGGCTTCAGGGGCCAGGGCTGGCCCACTTGCTGTAGGTTGGGAACCCCTGATTTAAGTAACCTTTTAGAGTGATTTTTTAAAAAGTATCAGACCACAGACTACCATTCAGTGGTGGGATGTCAAAATTTTTACTACCCCACCATGATGTCATTACAGTGTGGGAGGAGCTAACATCATGACATCATGATATCATGGGCGGGGCCAAAGAAAAAAAATACAAAAATACAAAAAAATACAATAAAAATAAGCATGCACACACACACCTCAACCCACCCACCCACAACACAAACCCGTAAATAAAATTTAAAAATAAAATAAAAATACATTAAAATGCAGCCAGCCAGCCACCCCAAACACAAATCAACCAGAGCTTTTAAACCAGAGTTTAAAGCTTATTCTGGCTAATCTTTCTCACACTATGTCAGATGGAAGGAACTACAGAATGATCTCACCACAAGATGGCTTCATTTTGGCACTTTTCAACTTTTCAATAGTTAAAGAAGTTAGGTACTAAGTCCTTGCCTAACCAATTCTCTAGGATAATATGCCTTAATGTAAATGTAAAACAGCTGTACCTCCTTAATGGTTCTCCAATTGGAACAGCACTTGGAACAGCACAGGTGTAGCTTATTGATGAGGTAACTCCAAGACTTTGCTTAAAAACCCCAGGCCAGGCTGCTAGGACTGCCGGCTGCCAGGCCTTTCTAGGAACTGTGGTAGTACGTCAATATAGGTAAATGTATTAAATACACATTAAAATACACACAGACACACCACATCCAAAGGTGAGCCACATACCCTGGGGAGCTTCAGGCTATAGGGAGCTTCAGGCTAGCAGCTTCTCTTCCTCCTCCCCGCTTGGGAGGACAGCAAGGAGGCTGTGCATACGCGCCAAGCACTGTAGGCGTGCATGCACACCAAGTGATTGGCACTCATGGGCAGTGGGGGGAACCAGTGAAAAGGTATGCCCCGAAGGTGGTTCCCCCCAAAAGCTGCTACTGGTTCTCAGTGACACTGGGGAAAATTACTACCAGTTCTGGCGAACTGGTGAGAACCTGTTACATCCCATCTCTGCTACCATTGCATTGTTTGATAGTGGGTGGGAGCATGGAAAGATGTATGGACCTCTATCAAACCCTTGAATTTTGAGGTTTCTCATAGATTTGGTAGTAATTCCTTAGTTTTTCTGGTGTAAATTTCCCTACTCAACCAGTTAAAAGATTTTAAAAGTGTTTCACACCTATAGCTTATCGACACAGTTGCCTGATAACTAGATCAGGGGAATCCCTCCACCCCACCCATGCACAAATTTTGAAGATGAGCACCCTGACTTGAACAAAATTGCAACTACTTTGGTCCTTCAAGATGCTAAATATCAACCATCCCAAAAGGCAAGTACACAGATATATTTCATTCTTCAAAATTCTTATTCAAAGAATCACAACATTGATTACAGTTATATGAGAAGGTGCCATAAATGGTGCTTTGTAAAACATAATGCATTTGAATATACATGCTTAATAATTGGGTGTAGGATAAATAAAGAAATAACAACTGGTAAGTTAGAGACAATGAACTCCTCATTTAATCAGTTTGGTTTCATAGGCTGCTTTGCAACAAATTGGAATCCAATTAAATTCTTCAAAATAATTTCTTTAACAAGACAGATTTATATTGCAAATATTCAAAAGCTTTCTGCTTATTGAAAGTGAGAAAAACATATTTTAAAAGACATCCTAAGTGAAGACTGGCTGGGAAATCTGTTCTCTATCCAAATTAGCTTTGTTTCCTTTTATTCTGTATTTCATTTATAAAGTAAGTTTTTTTAAAAAAATATTACACAAGCATTTCCAGGATCCAAAGAAGCTGCAGCTCTCTTTGCATATTCTAAATATACAGTATACTTATGGGAAGAAGAATCAACTGCCTGTTTGATTAATTGCCTTAGTCACATATTAAAAACTTTTGCTTCTTCTCCCATTAAAAGTAACACTAATGAGCTATGGCTGTGACCTTCAATCGGAAAGGCACATGCGCCTCAACCCCTTCAATATTTACCACCCAAATTTAATCTTTATAATGGACGCCTTAAAAGGAATCTGAAAGAAAATACCAAGAGCTGCTCCAAAACTAAAACACTTAGGGAAGATTTTGATTAATGCCTTGTGATTAATCAATTGATTAATATAGTTTTCAATACAGATGTTAAGACACTGTCCACTTTAATCAACCATTCTGAAAACAGAGAAGACAAATGATCTATTTTTGTGTCAATTTCTGCCCCAAAAAGGCCTATTTTAACAGTTATGTAAATTATGACATCAACCCTACTTAGTATGCCTAAATTTCCCCCTTACATTAAAAACCTTTAAGCATCGGAACTATTAATTAAATAATTGTCACCCCTTTTGGCAGGACGTCTTTAAAGCTAATGAGAACGAGGGGGGCAAGAGGGAAGGAGGAAGAGAATGAGGGAGATTTAACTAAACGTGTACTTCACTTTTAAAAGAAATTGTTCCAGCATTATACTATAATCCATATTTAAAGCCTTCCCAATATTTTTGTTTAACTCTGAGGCAGCTTCTAATTTGTGATTATGCTCTCCACCGTACTAAAACTGAAATCTTTATTTCAGTCAAAAATAATCACCCTGTAATTACCATGACAAACTGCCCAGGCTGTATCATTGTGGCCATTTCGACTAATGATATTGTATTATAATGCCTAGCAATAGACTTCAAATGGAAAATATAATTATGTGCATTAGTTTGTCTAAGCATTTATAAGATCACATATCCATCAGTTATCAGCCTTCATAAAAAAACCTATACATCACTGTCACTGCTAGTTTTGTTACTGGAAATGTGGGGCTTTATAAAGTAACCAAAGATGTGAGTTTTAAATTTCGCTTCCTGTGGATCCTATGCTGGCCCATGGAAGCCAGACACTTATAAAATGTTTATTATTGGTAGTATTTTTAATTGATTGTACACACAAATGAGCTGTTTTTACTTCCACTCTTAAAATGTTTACCTTAAAACTTATTTCTCATCAGTCAAATCTGCTGTTTTCTGCCTTTTAGTGAACATGCTGAAAAACTATTCTCTCCAGTTATCCTTTCATTTAAAGTGCTTTAGCCCCATTTCAGTGAGCAAATGCAAACAGAATCAAATATCGAACTTCAGCTCTTCTCTTGCTTTAGCTGGGGCAGCAAGGGCAGGACCCCAATTTATTGCCATGCTAAGAAAGTCAGCCCCAGGCCACTGGAGGTCACACAACAGATGGCAGGGGCAATTTGGTGGCCTCCAGTGCATCCTGCCATGGAGCAGAAGATGATGGAAACTGAAACAGTTCCACCTCTTTTCTGCAGGTTCTCTATTGGCCAGCTGGGCTGGAGGAGTCAGAGGCAGATGAACCAGAGAGAATAAGGCAGCAAGCTGGCAGCAGGTATGTGTGGATGGAATCCTTGTCTCTCTCTCTCTCTCTCTCCCCCCCACCCCCCATGCCATGGTATTTGAGAAGATAAGACATGACTATACATATGTTGCTACTAATTTTTTTCACAAAAGAAGCATAAATGTTCCATAAATTATGCTGGATATGTAGGTTAAGTTTCTCTGTTTAAAACAAGACCTAAAATAGTTCTGCAAAGTCAGATCAGAGTAGCAGTTTCAGATTTCACCTTTGAAATTACAAGGACCCTCCCAATTTTGTTAAATGAAGAACTGCCAGTCCCACAGCACCTCCATCCATTGTCTCATATTGAAACACACAGTCCTTTTTTTTTGGCTGGGAATGGAGGTACACAGAAAATGCAGACATTTTTGTGAATATGTAAAAAAGCATTACAAACTAACTATACAGGTAATGGTCCTCTCTTTCTGTAAAACAAACATGTACTGGCTATGATAAAGACATGGAAGATTTCTATTGGATACCAACAATTAAAAGCAATTATTAAACTTCCATAATTTTATATATTGATCCATGCTGTTGGCAACTCTCTGCCTAAGTTCATGGTAACCATAACAATAAACCATGATTTGTTGTCCCATAAAGGAGCTGGCACAAGTCTCAGAATTGTGTGTGAAGGGAAAATGTTTAAATCTTCCACTCATATTCATTCATTCATTCATTCATTCATTTATAAGGAGGTAGTGATGAATTCATTAAGTTCATCATTAAAACAAGATATTCTATATGTGATATTTTTCTTATTAGCACACTTCTTAGATAAGTTAGAGATCCCTGTGCAACAACTTCTTTGAAGACTGATTTCGAAGCCACATCAGCTATAACAATATGCCAAAAGAGACATTAGATACAACCTGAATGGTTTGTTCTTCTTAGGAGGAAAAAGGAACTACTTCAGGTCTAGGAGATCAAGGCTACAGAAACAGAGAGCTATCTTTATAAATAAGTGTAAAGTTTGTTTGAAAGCAGAATTAGTGTGCTTCTGAAAGAGGCTCTTGACTCCTATAATAACCCTAAGTGTTTCTTTTAAAATCTGTTAACAGTCATTCCAGAGTATAAGACATGTAAAAATGAGCCCAAATTATCAGAAGCCAAATTTTGGTTGAATACCAGAGAAAATTTCTTAACTGTTAAAGCAGTAGTTTGACAGTGGAACTATTTACTTCGAATACATTCAAGAGTAAGTTAGACAATCATCTGTCATATATACTTTAACTTAGATTCCTGCATTGAGCAGAGTTGAAGGCCTTAGAGTTGTGGTTCCCATCTCCATTATGCTTTGATTCTTTGATTTATTGAAAATATTTGTTGGATTATTGTTGGCTATGAATGGAGCTTTGCAACTACTCCCTTCAGGTGCACAAATGAAGATGGCAGCATGGGAAACTGAAGCTTGTACCTTCATTTGTTGTTTCATTTGAAGTACCACCTAAGAACAGTCCATTACAACAAGGAATATTCAGAAGCTCCAAGGAGGTTAAACTTTGTCATTGGAATAACTCTGTGTATAAATATTACAGAAATAATGTGAAGAAAAACTTAATTTCAAGCAAAAAGTATCTTCACTAAAGACATTACAAGTGGAAGCTGCCAAAACTGGAATATATCTCAAGATTCCTTCTATACAGAAGTATCTCTGCTCTTTGAAATTCTTTCTCCATTGCTGATATCTGCCCGTATTTTGAGATGCTTTTCTTTTTTAAAAAAGCCTGCAATTTTCAGAATACAGTCAAACCTCATATAACACTAAAACCTGGTTCCACAAGTCTTGATGTTATATGATTTTTAGTGTTATCCGATGCATGGGAGCCATAGAGATACATTGTAACCACACAGGCTTTAGCGGTTGTTATCTGAAGCATCCCATAGGATCTTAATGTTATCCGATGCAATTCTTCCCCCCAGATTCCTTAATGTTATGCGGTTTTCGTGTTATTCGATACTAATGTTATATGAGGTATTACTGTACTTGGGTCCAGAAGAGAAACTTGTTTCAAGTTTTGCATCTGTACAGGCACATGGCTAAAGATTTAAGCAGAGAAACTGCATTTACTTATGACAGTTTTTAAACTACCTGTACAGTGTACACAAAGTATTGTTACTCCTGTCCCACAAGCTACAAAGCATGCTGGATACATCTTGACACAAAGTGAGTTATGACACTGCTAGGACAAGGTGCCTTACAAACATACTTTCATGGTAGGCCTTTCCATCTAACTCAGTGTTTCCCAAGCTTTCAATTTTGGATTTCAATTCCCAGAAGCCTGTGTTTTGGTATGCTGCCATGGGGCTCATTATCCCATTTTGAGGCAGGCAGGGAATAAAGTACCCCTTTGCAGCTCATGAAACCTCTTGTACAAAACCTGGAAGTTGTGATAGAAAATTGGGACCTCCCCCTCCCAAACCTTTCCTGCCCTGTCTCTGTAGCAGCATGGTGGTCCCCTCCCTGTGCTCAGATTTTAGTTTTGCAATGTAAGGAAAATTTAACTCTACAACTCTGATGACAACCAATTCAAGGGTCACAGAAAAATATAAACCAGCTTGGTATAATCCCTTAAAGAGTTAAAGTGAAACCAGAACATCATATGATCTATACAATTTTGTTTTTGCATGCATTAACTGCCAGAAGAGGGAAGAGAAGAGAAATATGATTTCTTATCACTGCAATGAAACATGGAAATTAAGCCAATCTATAAAATCGCCTCAAGCTTATTCACTTAATGTTAGATGCCATAGCTTTTTATATCATCTGAAAGAAATGTTCTGAGGGATAAGAGTGATTTTTTTCATCTCACTTGGTCTTTAAATCAGAATTGGTTGTCTTGCTGAAAGGTGTGTTATAGTTCAAGTGCAGGCCACCCTGTGATGTTACAAAATGAGAGGTTTATTCATTTAGAACCTTAGTCCTCATGATTGTGAAAGCCCTGTCACAGGCGGGCAGTGATACTTAGAAATGAAAAGCAATTGCATGTGTAAAAGTAATAAGGAATAAATGTTATGAAAACTACATTCTTAAATGCACTACAACTGAACTCCATTGCTGAAGACAAGTAGCTAAACGAATATGAAGCTTATGAAAGGTAGCAAATTTTGATCTAATGGAACTATAAGTGGTATGCATAGAGAATTCAAGAGTCCAAAGGGGTTTTGCTTATTTCCCTTTTGTTTTATATTTCCACTACAGCTACTCTCATTGTTAAGGAGCATTTTTTTCTTTTAAAATGTGTCTTCCCTTTTCAGTAGCCAAGGGTCTGGCTGTAGGTCTCCTGGCCACAACTTCATTAACACATGGACCTCTCCGTCCATATGCACAGGTACTGGTAAGATGCTAGGCCTAGAAACCAGGTTCATTCTGAAGCCTCTCAAACCTCCTAAATAGGCAGAACTTTTTTAAAAAACCGAAATATAATTCATTATACACAAGAACAATCTGTCTGTATATATAGCCTGTCTTTCTAAGACACAAAATTGCATATTGGTGAAATAGTAGTATTACTATGCAGCAATTAAGCAAAATGTTCCATTAAGCAGTTTATCAGCCACTTTTTGAAGTTTAAAATGTTTTGTCATTTAAACGACAACTTCTATTGACACTTCCCAATGTTTTCTAAGTATAAAATATTCAGAAGTGGTTTATCATTTCCTCCTTCTGGGACTGTGACCTGGGACTGGACTGCTTGACCAAAGCTGTACATACAAGTTGGGGACTGAGCCATGTTGAAGTGAGAATTCCACACAAATCTGAAATTTGGCAACATTTATAATACTAACACAGGTATTGCTTTTCAAATTTAGTGATGGGAGCTATCTCTCATATGGTTAATTTCAAGTAACTTCAAGATAGTATGGTGAGTTTGGTATGCGAGATGTGAGTTCGAATGTTCAGCCAGTTTACCTCCAGTGAAGGATGAATAAACAATTATTTTCTCCTGATATAAATTACTATAATATAAGCCCTGAGTGGCTTTCATTATCTAGTTAAGGTTAAGATAAATCTACACGGAAGGAGACGTGGTCTCACACTCTCTGTCATTGTTCTCAGGATTTCCGATCACATGAAGAGCATCAAAGTGGCAAGGAATTTCTTCCTCAGATGATTACCATCCACTCATTGGAGAGAAAGGAGGGAAGTGGATGGAGCTTGTTCAGTCCTGCTACTTACATGTTGCTAACCTTCCCTGTCCCCCCCCCCAAATAATCCCTACATTTATTAGCACATATAATTAGTTATATTAAGCAGGGAATCTCAAATCTGAATTTAAATTTAAATTTCTTTGAATCATAATTCAGGAAGGAGAAGTTGCTGGGGAATTTTTCTTCCCAAATTAATTTCATATGAACTTTCCCATCACTGGCACCTTACACATATGCCGATGTTTTCAGCTTTGCAGTTGAGCAATATTGCTTATTGTATTTTGGTGCCAGTATAGATTTAAGCAGTCCAAACAAAACTGTGTATTTGAACTGACAGAGAGTAAATTATTTCTTTCTGGCATAACTGATGGTTGTGTCAAAACCTTGGCATAAATATCAGTGGAAAACATATTCTTATGAATGCCTACTCAAACATGCCCTGCATTTATTATCATTGGATATAGCCAGCTCTGTGCCAGAATAATGCATGTGTGCATGTGCATGTACATTAATATTGCTGTCTGTGAAGATAAAACAGCCATGCATGCACCTAATAAATGCCAAATCAAATAATGGCCTTTGACACTGAGGATCAAAGACCTTGAGCTTTAAGAAGAGTTTATAAAAAGGGCATTGTTTCTAAAAGCCTTTACAGAAGAAAAGCTAAATTTGAAAATGTTTTGACACATAATTTTCTTAGAATTCCAGATTCATTCAGAAGGATCTGACCTTTGG
The DNA here is from genome assembly GCA_030440675.1 of Furcifer pardalis. Taxonomy (NCBI): domain Eukaryota; kingdom Metazoa; phylum Chordata; class Lepidosauria; order Squamata; family Chamaeleonidae; genus Furcifer; species Furcifer pardalis. The sequence continues at coordinate 133,323,612 of CP126894.1, forward strand.
AGGGGCCCTGAAGGGCTAGTTTTAGTAAAAATAAAAAACATAGACAGTACTAGATGACCAGTTGTTTAACTTTGTGGAGGGCACATACTGTGCTTTAAGACTGCAAAAGCTAAAAATTTAGAGTTGCAAGAGTTGTTCTTGCACTTTATACTCAGTCCTTTTTTGTCATACTTTATGATATGGTGGCAAAAGCCTATGTCGCAGTGATGGGATGTAACAGGCTCTCACCAGTTCTCCAGAACCGGTAATAACTTTTCCCAGTGTCCCAGAGAACCTGTAGCAGCTTTTGGGGGGAACCACCTTCGGGACTTACCTTTTCACTGGTTCCCCCACTGCACATGCATGCCAAGCACTTGATGTGCATGCACGCCTAGTGCTTGGCACATATGCACGGCCTCCTTGCTGTCCTCCCAAACAGGGAGGAGGAAGAGAAGCTGCTAGCCTGAAGTTCCCTATAGCCTGAAGCTCCCTATTTTTAGTATTTTGTATTTTTTTTCCTTTGGCCCTGCCCATGACATGACATCATGATGTTAGCTCAACCCACACTGTGATGACATCACGGTGGGGTAGTAAAAATTTTGACATCCCACCACTGCCTATGTGTACAGAAATAGGAAGGCCCATACAACTTCTTTTATCTTATAGAATCAGTCCCTAGAGTTCCTACTCAATGGGAATTCCCACTGCTATATGCCAAGCCTTCCAAAAGCAGTTCTTTGTTAGAAGAGTTTTTAGAAGACAGCTCTCTGTGTGAAGGGCTGGCCATTTTCCATTTCAATAAAAGATGAAGAAACCATAAGAGTGGACAACAGGGACCCTGAAGTTTCCCATCAGCAGTGAATGCCTAAACAACAAGCAGAAATAATGGTGATCTAGACACAGTCTTCTCTGCTTCAGTAAGATGTCTCATAATTCTATTTATAGTTATACAATCATAAAATTCTTCCTAATCTTTTGTTCAGACTTTAGGTAAAGTAGCCAATGCTTATACCAAGAGTTCTCAACCTTTTCAAGCCAAAGGCTGGGTCATGCTCCCTCAGACAGCTTTTGGGGCCGGATGGCCATTTGGCCCTGCTTGCATGATAGGGGCGGCCTATACATTAAATAGGAACCACACATGGCACTTTGGGATGAGGCGGAGACAGTGGAGGGGCACATGAAATGAAGCAGCAGACTACAGGCTGAGAACCTCTGGTTTATACAAATGTGTGTTATTGAAATATGTGTATATATTTGTACAGATTGCTTCCATATTTGTAAGGGATAAGTTCCAATGTCATTTGTTGCTACCTGAAACTGCAGTAAACAGCAAACTCTGTACTGCAGAACATATACCTGTGCTATACAAGCTGGGAATATGTCAAATGCCTCCATAGCTCTTTCACATCTGGTCATGAAATAATGCCCCTGGAAACACAATCCATTCTTTTTCAACATTACATTATAGACAGTGGCCTCTATTGGCCAACTCAAGTAATTCTCCTTGGAAATGCATAGATGTGATGTAATTCAAGGATATTTCACCAAATAGTTTTGTACCAATGGATAACTGAAACCTCAGAAACAGGACCTGCAGATACAGAAGGTAAACTGTATTTTATATTTATACAGGTCAATGCATTAGTGAAGACCTTGTAGAAAATCCCATCTGCCTCTGTGTACTGTTCCACTATTTGAGAATATGTGTAGGGCTGGGATAGAACAAAAAGTTATTTCATCTTGGTCATCATTGCTATGGCTATTCCTATGCACACTAATGAAACTATAGGCAGGTGCGCGCGCACACACGCACGCATGCACACACACACCAATCTTGCACACATTCTCTGAAATAATTCTACAGATCTTTCCCTCATGTTATTTATTATTATTATTATTATTATTATTATTATTATTATTATTATTATTATTATTATTATTATTATTATTATTATTATTATTATTATTATTATTATTATTAATTAGTTCAAATTTATATTGCCGCCCACTCGCCATGGCGACTCAGGGCGGCTTACAGACAATACAATACATTACATTTCATTACAATACAATATGTTGGGGTGGGCACAGGGGGAGGGGCGGCAAAGTCCTCATCCTGCCCAGGCTTCCTCTTCCCCTGGCAGTTGGTGTAGGCACAGGGGGAGGGGCGGCAAGGTTTGGTGTGTTTATTTCTCTGACTAAAATAAATAAGTGAACGAAACCACTACCAGATCATTTAGGGGTTGTCCAGATGGACATTAAGTCCACTCTATGGGACTTTTTGGAATGGGCTGGTCTGCTATTTTTTACAGCATCCATACTTACTGGCCACCCTTTTACTCCATTCCCACTGGATGTGGATACTGGGAACAACCTGTGATCCCAGCAATGTAAAAGGGAAACATCATTCATCCACAACAGCTTCTCCATCTGGAAAATTTGCCTTATAGCAGGGGTTCCCAACCTAAGACCCATTGGCTGAATTCAGCCTGTGGTGCCAATTCATGTCCCCACCACCACCCCTCCAAGGGAATTCAAGAAACAAAATGACTGCTCCTTTGAAGCTTTTGGGGCAAAATGGTTGTCACCCATCGTGCAAGCAGGGCAAAATGGCCGTCCGGCCCACAAAGCTGACTGAGAGAGTGTGACCCGGACCCCAACTTGAAAAGGTTGGGAAGTCCTGTCTTATATCAACAAAGATAGTTCCTCCTCTGAACATCTCTAGATGGTCAGGGAAAGTGTAATAAAAAAATGTTTTCAGACAGAAGCGTAGCTTACCTTGGTGGGGCCCCGTATAAAAATTGTTTGGGGGCCCTTTATATGCGGGGCGGAGCCAACGTCATGACATCATGATGTTGTGGGGGGAGCCAACGTCATGACGTCATGGGCGGGGCCAAAAATAAAAATAAAATAAATAAATAAAATAGAATTAAAATAAACAAACAAACACACACACACCTCAACCCACCCACCCACCCAAACAACCACAACACAAACCCGTAAATAACTTAAATAAATAAAATAAATAAAGAAATAAAATAAAAATTTAATAAAAATCCACCCACCCTCCCAACACACACATAAACCACCCACCCACCCGAAACACAAAACCCTCACTTACCCTCCTGGCTCCATCCTCGCCCTCTGCCCCGGGCTCCGAGGCGCGCCTTCCCGCCCCGCCGAGCCCAACCGCAGTGCCCTCCAACGGCGCCGGGCTCCGAGGCAGCCGCGCTCCCGGGAGGCAGGAGGCGCGTGAACGGGCAGTGAAGAAGGCGGAGAGCCCGGTAGCCGGCCGGGGGAGGGGGCAAGGTGCGCACTCCCGACCCGCCGGCCGGGCGCGCTCCCACCTTCCCCGCCCGCTGCCGCTGCTCGCGAGTGGGCTGAGCTTCTCCGGACCCACTGCAGACAAAGGACGGGCAGCAGCAGCGCATCCTCCGGAGGAGGCGGTGGCACACTCTGCCAGGCGTCCCCAGGCCATGGGGGTTCGGCAGCAGCGGACAGCCCGGGCAGGCCTCAACCTGCCCGTGGGACTCTGGGCGGCCCCAGGGGAGGTGCCCTCCTCTGAGGGCCATCATCGGAGCCGCTCTGAGAAGCTGCGGCTCCGACTCTGAAATTTTATTTTTTTAAAATTGGAGCCAAAAATGGCTCCAATAAAGTGCGCATGCGCAGAAACTCAATCTGACGCATGCGCAATGCGTCAGATTGAGTTTCTGCGCATGCGCAGTAAATTTTTGCTCTTTTTCTTTTTTTTCTTTTTTTTCTTTTTTTCCCTTTTTTTTCTTTTGCCATTGGGGGCCCCCGTAGCCCGGGGCCCCCGTATAATTGATACGGCTGATACGGCGGTAGCTACGCCTCTGTTTTCAGATCAGTAATCTTGAGCTGCATCACTTAGATAACAGTCTCTTTTCCCCTTTCTGTTTCTGCGTATCGCCATGGTTTCATACAGAGAGGGTTGGGGGGGGGGATTAATTGTTACCTGACAAGATCAATTCTCTTAAAACAATTTTTTTAAAAAATTGAACTTACCCTGCCTGCCCAGAGACGTAAAGGGAAAATATTTAATACCCCTTGGATGGGTGGAGTGCATCTAATGACACATTACTCCTCCTCACAATAATTTCAAATGTTTTATATGGTGGGCAGTCCAGACATGCCCTCAGTATGTCTGTGGAAAAAGTGCCTGCATAAGGACCCTTGTCCAAAAAGGAAGTATTTTCTGACTAAGGAATCCCTTTTTATAGATCCGCAATACTTTAAAATGATAGTGTCATCTAAGAACAATATTTTCCTATTCCAGAATCCAACTGCTTCAGTGACATCCCCACAATCAGAATAAATTGTATTTCAAGACAAATGCAATAGAGATGGTGAATGAAATCTCATACAGTTGGGAAGATAAAATTAGCATGCTGATGATCTTTTAATGTTTCAATATAATCAAAGGAGCATGGATCATACATCCTCCACTTCCAGTGTGTGTGTGTGGAGGGGGGGGGACGGAGGAATAATGAACTTGGTGTTATACTTGGCAAACTCTATTGAAGAAATGAAAGCAACATACTGTATTAGACATTTCCCCACATAACCTAGGCATAACTATTTCTTTGAAAATGCAGATATATCTTGACAGATTTTCCAAGGCAGTAAATATTTAGACATAAAAAATAAACATATCTGAATGCAAGAAACATCTGTCCTTCCTCTTTTGCCCTCCACCTTTCTCAACATCAAGGCTTTCTCAAGTGAATCCTCTCTTCTCATTTAATGTCCAAAGTACTTCATCTTCATCTTTACTATTTGACCTTCTAGGGAGCAGTCAGGGTTGATTTCTTCTAAGATCGACCTATTCATTCTCCTCAAAGGCATCTATTCTTCTGCACTCAGTTTTCCTAATGGTCCAGCTCTCACAACCATACATTACTACCAGAAATTGCTTTGACTATGCAAATTTTTGTTTGCAATGCGATGTCTCTACTTTTCACTATGTTTCCCAGGTTTCTCATTGCTTGCCTTCCAAGAATCAGTTGCCTTTTTATTTCATGACTGCAATCACCATCTATAGTGATCTTGGATCCTAGGAAAGTAAAATCTGCCACTGCTTCTACTTCTTCACCATCTATTTTCCAGGGACTGATAGGGCCTGTTGCCATTATCTTGGTTTTCTTGATGTTGAGTCTCAAGCCAGCTTTTGCACTCTCTTCTTTCAACCTAATCAGGAGCTTCTTTAGGTCTTCCTCACTTTCTGCCATTGTGTGCTCTCTAGTACTTAAATTACCTGTAGTTTGACTCCCATGTTCAGATAATTTGTTGCTTGGGGACAATTATTCAAAGAAAAAGACATATCATGTCCTAGAGAGTGGATCATGAGCCAAGATGTGTCTGACTGTTGATTGCAATAAAGGAATGGAATTGATTAAAGGTGTAAATCATTTTTTATTTTTATTTTAGAATTTTTAATTCCATTGACTGATTGATAATTAAAAATAATCCACCAGTTAGGTGTGATTCACCACGTGTAGTCATCTAAGTTTTATAATGAAGTGGTTTATCTTGTTACCTTTGAGTCATTATTCACCAAGGAGTCCGCACATTGGTAGATGTCTCAACAACTACATTCCGCACATGCAGATGGACTTGACAAATCAAGTCCATTTGCATGGAGTTTTTTAGCCATTTGGATATCATGTCACCTACTGGCTAGGTGGATCATGACATGTGCCCTCTGCTTTCACCTGGCCCAAGGGATCTGACGGAGGATGCTTTGGTGAGTTTTAGTCCTGGCCTAACATCAATGGCAAGAGATAAGCAACACTGCCCAGTTAGACCGCACAAGCACCTGTGCCTTGACAAGGCTCTCATCCAGCAGTGGGTTTATCATGACAATGGTCAAAAATGAAATTGTAAATTCTCATCAAACATCCAGACTTTGAGTACTTATTACGCATCTTCAAGTCAGAACTGGCTCTGGCTTCGAAAGAATGGAGAACAGCAGTGTGGTAGCCACCTGATAGTAGAATGTTTTACATTATGTTATATTGTATTGATATTGTGTTGATGTGTTATCTTTTGTAATTTGTAGCTGATACCTTGATACTTTGTTTTAGACCCACCTGACTATATTGTACTCTAGTGTACAATAATAATAATAATAATAATAATAATAATAATAATAATAATAATAATAATAATAATAATAATAATAATAATAATAATAATAAGAAGAAGAAGAAGAAGAAGAAGAAGAAGAAGAAGAAGAAGAAGAAGAAGAAGAACTGTTGCATAATGGCTCTACCAGGGCTTTAAAGGTAAATGAGAAATGTAAGAAGTGGTTTTGTATTGTATTGTATTATTCGACTTTTATGCCACCCCACTCGCCTATAGCGACTCTGGGCGGCTCACAGCAAAACAATGTTTCATAACTACAAGTATTACATCACAAAAATCACATATGAAAAGTACATCAAAAACATTACAAGAAATCCCCCGTCCCAATTACAAAATTAAAAATTCATAAACATTTCATTTCATTTCAAAAGCAGTTTTACCAGTTACACAACCTCAGTGAGCTTCCATTGCTGAGTATGGATTCAAACCCATCACTCTGTCCACTACACTACACTACACTAGGTATTCACATCTAATTTACCAAAGGGGAACTGATATCAAAACTCCAGATTGCACACTAGGCTATAGATTATTTTGTGACAACCTAGAGGATTAAATGTAAAGTCCATATGTCTGCTTCATGTCTCTTTTTGTATTTACTGTAACACATATCCAATTTAGGATCTGGTTGTTGGTGAAAATTAATTTTTAAAGCATGGAGACCTTTTTTATTAGTCTATAAACAAGGACTCTGCAAGACCAAATTCAGCATTGCCTAACTTTTTTATTTCTGACTTTCCCAAATGGAAATCATTGACAGTATTCCTTTTTTCTAAGTTTGCACTGTACTTACAGAGAGCCAGACAAGTGAGAAATCACAGAAAGCTCTATTATTGTCATATAAAATATATTTCAAAGGAGTGTCACAATGCTAGTATGTTACAGGAGTACAACACATCTAGATACTGGAAAAGCACTCTATGCTGCCAGTGTGCTGGGAACAGATTGATGATTTTTAAGACCTCTGGCGTAGAGGGCAAAATTAAGGATCTTCTATGATGCTGCTAAAGTTGGGATGAGGGATGACTCCTCTCCAACCTTAGTTATTGAATTTGAAAACCCTCATAGATTCTTCTGTGAGTGAATTGACTTTTAAAATGCCATTATAGCAACACACATTTCTTTTAGAAGAGAAGTCGTGAAGTTTAAAATAGGGTTCATCTTCATCTTCACTATCTCGGAAGAGAGGGGAGGAAGAAAACAGAATGACCAAGAAACTATTTATTTCATAGGAAGAGCAGAAAGAAACATTATATTAAACTAGATTTTTTTAACAGACACAGACAGGGATATCATTCTACATTTAGAGAAACTAAGCATAGTATGAATTCTCATTGAAAGGGAATTTTAGAGTTTGGAACATGATGTGGTAATGTGTGGCCTTCCTGTTGTAACCCTGATCATTGGCTAGGCTGGTTAGGGTTAATATGTATTGGAATCCACTTGTTTCCCATTCATCCTTAGCTTGAATATGTAAAGCTGTACTTAGATTTTTAAGTAAAAAAATATCAGTAGATCATTTGAAGGAGATCATGCTAAATGCTGAAGCATTTCAGAGGCCTCAGTCTTGAACAACTGCTCCAGAAATGTGGGGAATCAAAAATAAAGCAGGAATCTAACTTGACATTCACTGCAAAAAAGGCAAAGGGTACATTTTATCTCTGGATCTGTTCAATCATGCATATCATATGGAAAGCTAGACTAAGCTTAGATGAAGAAGGACTGAAAACTTAAGTTATGCAGATGACAATATCTTACTGGCAGAAAGAGAGATTTGCAGACATCCAGAATGAGAAAAACATCTTAAAGCAAATCAAGCCTGAATTATCTTTGGTGATAAAAATGAGGAAACTGAGACTGTCATATTTTGGACAAATCATGAGAAGGGATGATTCTCTGGGAAAAGTTGAAGGCAGCAGGAAAAAAGGAAGACCAAATATGAGATAGTTTGACTTCCTAAAAGAATTCACAGCCTTGAATTTACAGGAGCTGAGCCAGGGATTTTGAGATCGGGACATTTTGTAGCATATAAAAGACAACATAGCACACTGGACACCTGCCTTTGGGGGGGGGGGTGTTTGTGTTTTGTTTTTGTCTTCATTCAACCTATTGTTATGACTTTAATTGCTGAACAGCTTAGGATACTCATTGCTTCAAAACCATCATTTTGCTTATCTGCCACATAGTACAATTGTTTTTAATAATCTTTTGAGAATTTCAGTATGATGTAACAAAATGAGGTGCAAACATTGTGAGGTGTAAAAATCCACCATGTGCAGAGGTCTTTGTCTGTTAATAATAATAATTTCATGGCAGAAATTATTCTGGGTTGAAACAATTTTTTCAGGAGAAACTCCACTCAGGGGATGCCCGAATGAGGTTCCTTTCATGTCCCCAAGATCTTTTCCCACCAAAGTGGCCCCTATTTGTCTACTTGCAATTTCTTGTTTTTGAACTGCTAGGTTGGCAGTATCTGGAACAGAGACAGGTGCTCAAATCATCTTGCAGTACCCAGGTCCTGAACTGCTGACTTTCTGGCCTTCCAGCTAACAAGGCAAGCTTCTTAACCACTGAGCCACCGCAGCCCCTCTTTATCTCGATTCACTCAGACTACCAAAACAAATGGGCTAAAATTCTATCAGTGTTTATGTAGAGCCTGTACCACTTGCTGCAGCTAATTGACAAGGTGCTGGGGGAGGTTGTGTAACTGGGCACATAGCCAGGACAGAGACAAGTGCTGGCATATCATCAATCAGCCACAATTAGCCATAACAAGTTACACAAATCTTATGCAAATATCAAGAGGACTATGGCCATGGTGCAATGAAAGTAAAGTAGAATCAGATAAAATTAAAACTAAAAAGTATATGTCTTGTATTGTGGTTTCTTCCCTCACTCCATGAATTATTACCTACTCCCATCTCACTACAGAAACTTCTGTTTTCCATTCATGGGACCAGCCTACTGAAGTGTATCACCTTTATTTTGCTGCATCATGGTTTATTTTAAAAAAAAAACCCCAGCAAGACACACTTTTGATCCAACATTGACAGGGGCAAAAAATGATAGATTTATTTGGACAAGTTTCTCAAAGCTTTTTCCCTACTTTTTTGCTGCAATTGTCTTTTTTAAAGATAGTTGAATATAGAGACAAACAAATATAGAGGTAGAGATTAAAATACGAATACAAAAGCAAGATCCGACTTCATAAAAATGTGACACGTTATGCAGTAGAGATCTAATTCTCACTACAAAGATCTGAATAGTGAGATGTTACATATTCCCAGTGTTGTTATATGGAGTTGAAGCTTGGACATTGACTAAAGCATCTGAAAAGAAATAGAAGCTTTTGAACTGTGGATCTACAAACAGCTGCTAAGGATATCATGGGTTGACCATGTGACTAATGTAGAAGTATTGCACTGAATAGATAAATAACAAGAATTCTTTAAGACTATTAAGCAAAGAAAGCTCCAATACCTTGGCCATATCATGAGGAACAACATAAAGTATAGAATACTCCAGCTTTCTCTTCAAGGAAAGATCCCTGGGAAGATAGGCTCTGGATGTAGTTGGATTTTATGGCTGAAGAACCTGAGAGACTAGTGTGGCATGTCCTCGGAAGAACTGTTCCGAGGAGTTAAGAACAGGAAGACTCTCGCCATGATGATAGTCAATATCCAGAATAGGTACAGGGGCTGAAGAAGAGGATGGATATAGGGGTATTTTTAATAGCTATACGGCTGACAATATTGTTGAATACTCATGTTGCAGATCAAGTTTGCTACTTATCTAAGAAAAGGAAGAATTGTGAAAAGTCAAAATCCTTGGGGAACCTAGGAACTGTATGTGGCAAACGAGCAAAACATGGGGGAAATTGTTTACAATTGCACTGGTGAACGAATGTTAAAAGTATGTCTAGTTATGGCAGACTCAGCCACAGAGGTTTGTACATGGCCAACATCACCACCATTGGCGCAATAGTTTATTGGTAGCTGATGAATATAAACTCTCATCCTACACATCATGACATTTTAGTAACATATATTATTGCGGAAAGCACCTAACCTATCATCTTTCATCTTCCTTTTATAACATAACTTTGGCATTCCTAGCTGGACTGTTTAGTTCCATGATGGTGAACCTTGGCACTCCAGATGGTCTTGAACTTCAATTCCTGAAGCCCAAGCCCCCATGAATCCCCATGAATGTTGAATATAGGGGGCTTGGGCTTCTGGGAACTGAAGTCCAAGAACATCTGGAGTGCCAAGGTTTGCCAACATCATGAATCAGGGAAAAAGGAATGCATCCATTACTTGTGAGCAAGAGGTCACAATTGGTGGAGGCTTAAATTCTAATCTATTTTAAAGCTACTGCCACAATTACAACCAGTGGCAATGTGAGAAAATTCTTACTTACCTATGTTACTGCCCAGCTGAAAATTTATTACCTACGTTTGCTGTGAATTGAGATCCTTTGTGAACATACACAAAGGAAACGAGGAGTACCATTATGAGAATGTCACTTAGGGTATCATTAATCCTCATCAATTACCAGAGAAACATATCTTTGCCAAAGCAGTTTCAAGCATTCTATTATACAGTCTCTATAATTAGTTTAAATGTCTATTGTGCAATGTACAAGCTGGACTCTGCTTTATGCGCTCATCTATACAAAGAATGAAGTAAGCATTACATATTTTTCTGGTGCCGGTTATACTTTGCATCAATCTTAGCTGCTGATGTCTATGTTTGATCCCCCAGATTGAATTTGTAGTTCTGGAAGCCCTTTAACATAGGAATATGAAAATTTCCAAGCTGGGTCAAACCAAACTAAATATCAGTCTAACCCAGTCCTTAGTTTACTGGCAACAGTAAAAAAAATACTTCAGAGGGTTCGAAAGCAGGGTATCATGATAAAATCTAATGATGATCTAGTAGCTGGAAATCTGTGACCTCTATAAAAGGTAGTTCAAACTAATATACATATTTTGCTAATCATTTTCAAGATCCATTTTATAGTTACAGTGGCTGTATCCTTCTGAATGAGTTCAAGTTATTCATTCATTCATTCACTTATTTGTTCATAACACCAGTCATAGGTTTATAATACCATACATTTTCATGTTCTTTGCCTATTAAAGTAAGTTGAAGAACTTCCATGGCTCTGAGGCCACATTCTCCACTGGAAGTCGTGCTCTTTGTAATGCCACTGAAATCTAGTGTCATAGGGAGTGAAGGCAACAGGGTTGTAAAAAGTATGCATGCCACTGTGTAGTCCATGTTGCTTGCAGAAGTCATCATTTGCTTCTGCCAAAATGCTATGCTTATTTCAGGATTTCTTTTTTAAAAATATTTTTATTTAATTTTAAAAACATAACAGAAAAAAGAAAGTAAACATAAACAACATTACATTACATTACAATACAGTGTATAAAAGGACCTAAAAACAAAAACAACCATTATACTTTTTGCATACATTGTACATTGTATATTGTACTTTAATTTTACCTATAACACACTCACTACCCATAGTTTAAAAAAAAAAAATTGTGTCACCCTGTGATATTTACAAAGCCCTGATTTTGTCATAGCTCTATATTACTGTTTCCAAAAATTCATATGATTCGGCCACCTTTAGATTTAACCAAAGTATGTTCCACAAAAGGCCTCCATATTTCCCGAAACTTATTTTCTTTAATTATACCTTTTTTTAAATTCAATTCCCATGCAAGCTTGTCATTCAGTGCAATTTCCCACATTTCTTTATACCAGTCTTCCATTTTTAACAAGGAATTGTTTTTCCAATTTCTTGCAATACATTGTCTTGCTCTTGTTATTATGGACAACAAGTCCTTTTAACTCGCATCTATATCCATATTATCTACATCTGTCGGTAAACCAACACCACCGAGAACTCCCCAGGTCAATCTGGCTGGGGAACAAAATTCAACACAGCTGGGCAGCCCGACAATCCTTAAAAGCAACGCCGTGGCTGCTGCCAACCCACGGCAACACTGCTGGGAGCTCCCCGGGCCAGACCGGGAGCAGGGCTCGAAAGCTTTTTCAGCAGCAGAACTCCACCACCCTTCCTGAGACTCCCATGTGGACAAGGTGGGGAGGCTGTTGTGCTGCCAGATGCTGAGACCTCCATCTGCTCTGGCATCATGGCCCCTGGCCTGGGACCACTGCTTGGAGGGCCGCTGCAGTTACGTGGCAGGACTTCGCCATGCCGTGGAGAGGCTGGGGCATTGTTGTATTGATGCTCTGTTTATGTATTTTTGAAATGTTTTGTATGATGTATTGATATAGTATTTTGTAATTGTTTTGTTATCCGATATTTTGTTATAATATATTTGTAGCTGTGATATATTGTTATAATATATTTGTAGCTGTGATATATTGTTTCAATGTGATTCCCGCTCATTTTGTAACTTTGATTGGGGATTCCTTGAAATGTTCTTGTTTTTGATACTTTGTTATTTGATATTGTAACTGTGATGTATTGTTTTGTTGTGAGCCACCCAGAGTTGCTATAAGCAATTGGGGCGGCATATACATTGAACAATTAAATAAATAAATAAATAAAGTAAAGGCAGCACTTGACTCCAGCTTAAGGTTAACACCCATTATTTCCGTATCAACTTCTCTATCTTTACCCAAAAGCCCATAATCACTTTACAATATTTCAGGATTTCTGAATAAAGTACAAGGCAAACTCAATTATCTATGGTTTAATGAACATGTCCTCTTCCCTGTTAAAATACTTCTACAACACAGGGTTTGTGTCTTCTATCCATTTAGTATCAATGTTGGTTTTAACGCGGCTACATATTTTCAGTGGAGTTAAGGATGATAAAGTTTGCCATTTGCATTTAACAAGGACATTGAATTAATCTCATTAACAGATTATCACTTGCATTTTTATGCAGTGTTTCAAATTATTTATATCTTATACATATATATGCTGTACTATTAATTATGGATCATTTGCATTAAGTCCACTTCCAAATAAATGTTCAAAGGGCTACCCCTCGGATATATATATGAGAAAAGAGTATCAAATATAAAAGCATGAATGTGTTACGGAACACACCTACTTTTCAAATTAAATACATAACATCTAAAAAATGAACAAAGATGTCAAAATAAGAATTTTATTTTGCCTGACAAATGGTTAGCTATTTCTAGAAAGAAATGTTGCCTGCCCATCTCCATTCATAAATTAAGCCACAGTTCTTTCCCCATTGTGTAACAGAACATCTGCATTACATGCAGAAGATCTCAGGTTGAGTGGAAAAGATACTTGCACAAAAGCCTTTTTTTTCCTAATGCACCTGTTGTTTTATTATATGTTATATATGACTATCTTTTTTTCTGCTGCCATCTTGAATAAAACTGGGAACACTGAGTTTTTATTATTCTTGTGTTTTTTAAAAATCACCATTGCCTGTTTTAGTCTATGGAATTCATAGGACAAACAATCAGTATTTAGGGAAAGCACACACAATATTTTCATTTATCCCTGCGTTGTTTTTTGAAAGCTCTAAAATATACAGATAAAGCCCAGTTGATCATATAAGCTAACTTTTTTTGTTTATCCTTCTTTGGTATCTGCCTAACAGACCAGTCACTGGTGTACAGAACTCCCAGTTATTCTATAAAATGGCTGGTTAACATATTCCTGGAGGTCAGAATCTTTGAAGAATTTTTTCAATCTGCCATCTTTAAAAAGTTTTGATTGCATAACTAAATTATTCACTTTTGAGAAACAGTCTTTAGGATTATCTTTTTTGTGACTCATTAGTCTTCCCTCTGCTTTTAATCAAGCAATGATTGTAAAATACTCTTGACCAGTCAGTCAAAATAATATATATATTAAAAAGTTGTTCTTTCATCCCATTTTTAATCTGCAGTTCCTCTTGTACAGAGAGGCTAAGATTTCCACATGCCCCCCACACTCCAGAGAATGTTTAAACAAGTAATATTCAATGTCATATGGTGACAAGTATAGTTCAAAGTACCATTAGCACTTAGACTCATGGCAGTAATTAATCCCTATCACCATTTTCATAATAAGAAGCCATGTTCAGAAAATTCTGATTGAAAGACTTGAATATAAAAACACCAGTCCTTCATTTTTGTATCAGCCTGATTGATTTTTACACTTACTGCAGATTAATACAAAATCATTTGGCTCCATACCAATCTGTGATATTGTAGTGTTTTATTCTCTTTCTCTTTTTTTATTTTAAAAATACAGTGCTTGAGTTCAGATGAAAATGAACAATCTTCTCCTCATCTGCACTGCCCAAACACTTGTCGCCTTTCCCCACAACTATTTTTTGCAACCCTTCAATAAATAGTCTCTCATCCAGTATTGTTCTCACTTAGCCAGATTCATACTTGCCCTCACTGGTCATCACGAATGGCATCACACTTCAGAATGTGATTGGTCACATAATCTTGTCCCATCATCTGCATGAACTTTAATTGGTAGCATTGTTCATTTTATTCAGGATGTGGAAGAGAAGACACAGGGAAGGGGTGGGGGAAATAGCCCTGAAGTAGCTGCTGCCAAGAAAATGATGTAACGGAATAATCTTGAGCAAAGGTGATCGCTTGTGTAATTAAATTGCTGTTTATATATATATATATTACCAAAATTTGCTAGGGGTTGGTTTTTGATATAAAGCTCATTATGTATGATGAAGTGAAGCAAAAACAAAGTTGAGATTACAATTGCATTAATATGGCCTATAGGGGTGGGGAAAACTATATTCTTCCATTGTCAAGCAAACAGTTAAGAGTTCTCAAGTGTGTCTTGTCAGCTGACACCTTTCTCCAGTAGAGCTTAAGCTATGTTGCTATATTACCTCCAGTCTTCTAGTCGATGAAATTTTTGAAGCCAGAAGCATGCATAACAGTACTGATAGTTGTACTGCTTGTGATGGGTGTGATCTTTTGTCCCAAGCACTGCTCACTTCTCAAAAGTACCAACTTATCAGTTTTTCCCATGAAAGAGGCAAAACTCATCCACATCTCTTCCTGCCAGTTTTCAATTTGTTAATCTCATAGGACACTATTCCACAGCTTCTTGGTAACATGGGATCACATCAGTTTAAGGCTTGTTTTTGCTCAAGTGGGAGTTGGTTTTCTTCATTGAAATCACCACTTGCACAACAGTGAGATCTACATAGGCACTGCAATCCAACATTACTAAACTGCTGGGACTTAACACTTAGTGGAAACTCAACAGGGTACTGACCATACAATTTAATCAAATATATAAAAACCAGCCTCTCTTTTTAAACTCATTTCTAGACTTCTTTCAAAGATTCTGGTTGTCAGACAAAAGTAGTTTACCAAGAATTAAATCCCAGTATTTAAAAGAAATTGGCAAGACACATAATGGGAAAGGATCCCAAGCAAGATTAGTGTTCTATAGTAGATCTACAGTTCTTCACAGTATTCTTACCATTTCCTTCTTCTTCCTCTTGCTTTGAGCATATTAAAAAGAACCAACATTTTGTTCTTGTTTTTTACATTTCTTGCAAGTATGAGATCATTTTGAGCTTTAGCTTTCCTAACTTTCCTTCTACAGCCATTCTACATTATTAGAGAGTAACTCCCTTCAGATTCAGAAGACTTTATGAAGCCATGCATATAGTTAGAACTAGGTCAAAGATTCAAGAACCAATAGGTATAATTGAGAACAGCCTTTTTGGGCACCTCTAAAATAAATGTTACCTGCAGTTCTGAGTAACCAGCTAAGTAGATTGTAGCTTATTCACTGTCCTCCTAGTATGGTATATCTCTTAGATGCTAGCTCATCATCAAGAGCTAACATATATTTCAGAAGACAGAATAAAGATTCAAGGTGACCTTAACAGATTGAAACTAAACTAAAACACTGAGTTTCAAAAAAAAAAAAGAAAGAAAGAAAAAGAGAGAGATAAATGTATTGTATTTATTTATTTATTGCATTTTGACAGGAGCAATCAGATGCACATATAGGATAAGTAGCAACTGCTTTGCAGTAGTACATGTGAAAAGGATCTAGGAGTCAACAGGGTGATGTGTCCAGATCAAGATCAATAACAGGACTAGTCTATTCTGCTTTGATCTGAGCTCACAAGGAATATTAAAAGAATAATTAAAAACTAAATCTAAAAGCAGGAATGTACCCCCAAAAAGATTGGCCAAGTTTGCAAAATATCAGGAAACCAACCCCTATGAAGAA
Source organism: Furcifer pardalis (assembly GCA_030440675.1). Taxonomy (NCBI): domain Eukaryota; kingdom Metazoa; phylum Chordata; class Lepidosauria; order Squamata; family Chamaeleonidae; genus Furcifer; species Furcifer pardalis. Next base: position 133,339,998 of record CP126894.1, read on the forward strand.
TAGTTGAGGGATTTGGGTATGTTTAACCTGGAGAAAAGAAGGGTGAAATCTTGCCTTTAAATATTTGAAGAACTGTCATGTGGAGTATGGAATTTATTTTTGTGGCTATGCATAATAGTACTGAAAAAAGTGGATTCGAATTGCAGCACTAGGAAGTACTTCCTGATTATAAAACTGTTCAACAATGGTATGGACTACCTTGGAAGGTGAGGGTTTTTTCCATTAGAAATTTTTCAATCGATTAAATGGCCACAGCATGAAAGCTTCAGCTATTGACTTCTGGGCCTTCCATTAAAAACATTCATGCAAGAAGAATGTTTTGAGTCTTTAGCCATGTTTACAAGTTCAGTTTCTAATCATACATACAATGTGCAGGTATAGGGTGGTAGTAGGCTCTGTCTACAAATTGAAACGCATCTGTGCATATCTAAAATGCAAAGACATTTCATGGCAAAGCTACAGATGACTGTGACGCCTGCTTTCCCATCCTTTCCCCAGTTACTAAGAACCTGGTCTACATGTACAGACTTCTATGCAAGGACATAACATTGAAAATATTTCAGTCCATAGAAGAGGGACAAAGCCAATTCAGTCCACTGCTTGCACATTCACTCTACACCAAAAGGGGAGACTGAATTTGCCACCTTGAAAACAAATAATTTCTTAGAAAGAGCATAGTTCATGAAAATAGATTCTGGAAAATTTGGAAAAGATTTGTGGAATATGTGATGGTAAGAAATAAAGGAATTAAGCCTGTACCTGATCATGTTAACTTTTGGGAAAAATGAATTGCTGCAGCTCCTAGACAATGTACATAGCACAATGGTGGATTATATTTAGAGTTGAATAAGAATGAAAAAGTTGAAATGATTAGGTAGTAAATACAAAAGGTATAAGTTTTAATAGTAAAGGTTTAAGCATATTGTCTTTCTTGTTGTTTTTTTGGGTTTTTTAGTTAAGTATTTTTTTATAAGTATGTACTTTAAACTGATTTGTAAGCTAAGTCCTTATATTTTTCTTTTTTGTGTGGTTGTATTATTATTCTTGTGTTAGAAAACTATAAATTAAAAATTAAAAAAAGAAAACAAATAATTTCTAATATTTCCTGCCTATCCCTCACACTACACAGAATGTGCACCCCTTTTTCCCACCTGGAAGCAGAAGAGAGGCTTGCACTCAGTTAGGCTCAACATTCTTCACCTGAAGCACCAGGGAGGGGTGGGTCAAGGCTTTATAAGCTGACCACGCTCCTTAGTCAGGCTCTTTGACCATGTGGCTCAACAACAGCCCACACACCTACCCTTTATTTAGAGTACTTAACAGGGTTGCCATTGAGGGCCGGATAGGAATATTTATCCTAGGATCCCAGATTGGCCTAAGGAGCCAGGTAGTTTTTGTCTATCCTACTCTGGTTTAGGAGTGGCTATTAGTATGGCTTAATAAATAGGTCACATTTAGTGCTGGGTAGTGCTGGGTGGAAGGGGTTAATGGTGAATCCTTTAGGTTGTCTTTTGATGAGGGAGGTCTGTTTGTCTGACAGGATTTGTGTGAATCAGTTGGGCTGTACTGGCCCACCCCTGAGGGCAGGGAAGCCATGCATCAGCGCTGCACAAAGAGAGAAGGTATCTAGCGACAGTCTTTCTAGGAAAGATCCAAGTAGCGAGGTTGAAAGGGAGAGCCTAAGTCTGTTTACCATTTCAAAGAGAGTGTGTACTTCATTGGAATGCCCAGGGGCATAGTCAGGGTCAGAAGAGAAGTCCAGAGTCCAGTCAAGGCAGCCAGTCACAAAGGAGGTCAGGATAACACGGTGCCAGGCAGGATGTCTGCATGCATGGATGTTGTACCAACCTCAGGCAATTGCAGTAGATGTCCTTAAGAGCTTCCTCAGTTAAGGGCTATCAGCTGGGAGCCTGTGTTGAGAACAGGTTCTGGCAGATTTACGGCACAGCTGTAAATCATTCCATAGGAGTTGCTGGCAACGCTTTGAGGTTGAAAGAGACTTGCTGTCAGAATCTGATTCAGCGATTGCTGGCTCCTGAATTGACAGGTCGTGGGGAGGTAAAACTGGGCTAGGAACAGGCTGGGGCTCCTGCTCCTGGTCATTCTCAGATTCAGATGAGGGCTGGATCTTGACATGGGCATAAATTGCTCACCATGAGTGCTAGATCCGGAGATCCAAGCGTGGGAAGGAGGACACAATAGCCATGTGGTTGAACTGAACAACACGTCCGTTTATTGTGGACACAACAAGATAACAACAACAACGGTCGGGGAGGTTAGGGTTTAAATACCCTGCTAAGCCCGGCCCACCGGCCAATGGGATTTGGCGGATTTCCCGCCAAAGAGCTTTTGAATATCCAACACCCCTTCCCCCCAGAATGCACTACGACCTTATTTGCATACGAAGTCAGCCAGGTGACGGGGGCGTGTGCAGACCCTACTGGACCTGCGCAGTTCAGTCGGTGCCGGGGCATCGAGCGGAGCGGACCTGTCGCTCCGGCTCTGCTCTGCCCTGGCCGGTTCCAGTTCCGTGGATGATGCGGTGTCTTCGGCGGTGAGCGGGGTTGGACCTGTTTCTCCTGGTAAGTCCTCCGGTGTCGGTTCTGAGCTAGAGGGAATGTGGCAAGGCTGAACCGGGTCGGTGACCGGTTCGACTAGGGCTGGCGTGTCTGTGTCGGTGGTGAGCGGTCTGTCTGGAACGATGTCATCTTGTGTGTCGGGACTCGTTCGCCTCCTGAGCTGGTCGATATGGCGTTTCCATACTCGACCATCAGTGAGGCCAACCCTGTAAGTGTACGGACCCAGTGTGCCCAGAATGGTTCCCTCTACCCACATTGGCCCGGCAGCAAAATTCTTGGCTTAGACCGGTGTATCAATGGGGAATGTGCGGTTTTGCGTGTGCCCTTCCCGGAACTGGTCAGGGGAATAGCGGGGGTGTAACCGGTCTAGCTGGCAGCGGAGTCTCCTGCCCATCAGGAGTTCTGCTGGAGCCTTTCCCGTGGCCGCGCAGGGGAGGTTATGCTGAGCTAATAGAAACGTGTCTATTCTTTCCTGCCAGTCCCCCGGTCCCAGCCGCCCCAATGCCTCCTTCGTGCTGTGCACGAACCTCTTGGCTTGCCCGTTTCCCTGTGCTCTAAAGGGAGAGGTGAGCGTGTGTCTGGTTCGTAGTGATGCTAGATATTGTTCGAATTCGGTGGCCATGAACTGGGGGCCGTTATCAGAGACCAGGGTGTCCGGCATACCGTGTGTGGCAAACAGCTGCCTGAGTTCCTGGATGATGGCCCTGGCTGTAGTGGTTTTCATGAGTCTCACCTCTAGCCACTTTGAGTAGGCATCCACCACAATCAGGAATGTTTGACCATGGAAGGGGCCGGCTAGGTCGATGTGGAGTCTCTGCCACGGGCCGGAGGGTTGTTCCCACTCTCTAACAGGTGCCGCCGGGGGATTGGGTTGGGACAGTTGGCATAGTTCGCACTTGCTCACCCACCCCTCTATGTCCTTATCAATCTGCGGCCACCACACATAACTTCTTGCCAACCCTTTCATCTTCACCAACCCCGGATGGCTGTTATGCAGTGTTTCCATGACCCCTTTCCGCAAACTCTTTGGGATTACCACCCGCTCTCCCCACAACAGGCATCCCCCTACACAACACAGATCGTCCCGTTTATCGAAAAATGTCTTGAACTCCCTTTCCCCCTTTACCGGCCAGCCCCGCTGAACCCAGGCGGAAACAGTTCGGAGCTCGGTGTCTCTCGCCGTGGCCCGGGCAACCTCAGCCGAGGTGATGGGGGCAGAGTCCAAAACGTCCAGCAAAAGGACCGACGCCTCCCCTTGCTCCGCGCCATCCTGGTCAGGAAGGGGGCACCTGGTTAGGGCATCCGCGTTACCCATGTGTTTCCCGGGGCGGTAAGTCAGTGTGTAGGAGTACCCCGACAGAAACAGGGCCCAACACTGCATGCGGGGAGATAGCGCGGATGGAGTTTGGCGGTCCCCCGCCAAGAGCCCCAGTAAGGGTTTGTGGTCCGTGATGAGTTCAAAGTCCCGTCCCTAGAGGTAATCATGGAACTTCCTTACCCCTGCCACCACCGCTAATGCTTCCTTGTCGATCTGCCCGTAATTCCGCTCCGTCGGTGACATGGTTCTCGAGTAGTAGGCGATGGGTGCCTCCAGTCCGTTGGGAAGTCGGTGGGCGAGGACGGCTCCGACGCCGTAGGGAGAGGCGTCGCAGGCCAGGACGAGCAGCAGAGTAGCGTTGTATTGGATTAGGAAGCTGTCCTGGGATAGATTTTTTACAGCCTTAAATGCCGACTCTTGGACGGGACCCCACTCCCACACCGCTTTGGTCGCTAAGAGTCTATGGAGCGGCTCGGCAGCGGTGGCTTTGCCCTTAAGGAATGCTGCGTAAAAGTTCAATAGTCCTAAGAAAGCCTGTAGTTCTTGCTTGTTTTTTGGGTCAGGGGCATCGCGGATTGCCCTCACCTTGCCCTCGGTTGGGTGTATTCCATTTGCGTCAATTCGGAAACCCAAGAATTCCACGGAGGGTACCCCTAGCAAGCACTTGTCCCATTTTACCCTCAAACCGGCGGCCCTGAATTTCGCAAGAACGGCCGCGACCCTATCCTTGAGTTGACCCGGGGTGTCCGCGATGATCAAGACGTCATCAGAATAGGGAACCACCCCCGGGAGGCCGTGGAGGAGTCTCTCCATGGTGCTTTGGAAGAGTCCCGGTGCGATGCTGACCCCAAAGTGTAAGTGGGTGCATTTGAACGCTCCCCTGTGGGTGACTATAGTCTGCGCCTCAGCCGTAGCATCGTCTACCGGTAGCTGTTGGTAGGCCTGTGCCAGGTCTAATTTGGTGAATATTTTTCCGGGGCCCAAGGAATGCAGTAGGTGGTCAATTACGGGGACCGGATAGGCGCTTGGCTGTAGGGCCTTGTTAATGGTGCATTTGTAATCTGCACAGATCCGCACCGACCCATCCGGCTTAATGGGAGTCACTATGGGAGTCTCCCATCTGGCATGGTCGACCGGAACAAGTATGCCTTGCGCCACTAATTTGTCCAGCTCTTTTTCCACCCTGGGCTTGAGTGCCAATGGAACTCTCCTGGCCTTGAGGCGGATTGGGGCAACATTGGGGTTCAGGGAGAAAGAAATAGGGGACCCCACATACTTGCCCAGCTCCTCTCCAAAAACGTCCCGGAACTCGGCAATCAGGTCGTCCTGCAGAGAGGTCGCACTGGACTGGCCAGCATTGGTGCTGTGGATACCTGCGATGGTCAGTCCCAGGGCCGGAAACCAGTTCGTTCCCAGTAGGGTTGGGAACTTCCCATCGACGATAGTGATGGGTAGAGTTGACTCCTTGCCGCCGTATCCGACATGGACTCGTCTCTGGCCGGCGATGGGGATGATTCTGCCTTGGCAGTCCTTCACCCGGAGACTTTGGGAGCTCAAGTCCGACTTCCTGAGGGAAGAGAAGGCTCGCCTCATCCAGTCCCAGGAGATGATGGTTATGGCAGCCCCCGAGTCGACTTCCATTTTGCATTCTTTTCCGTCGATCCGGACCGTCATGTAGATTTTCTCCCCCTTCTCCAAGTCAGCATGGCTGATCGTGACCGTATGCGCTTCTGTGTCTTCGAATCTGGCGCCGCTGTACGACTGGCGCCTCTGATTCGCCCAGTGGTTGGCGGCCATCTTTCTTGGTGGGAGATTTTGAAATGGCCGGTCTGCTTGGCTCGTTGTTTGTCTCGTGCGGCAGGCCCTTGCAATATGCCCCCGTTTATCACAGTGGCGGCAAATTGCATCTTTGAAACGGCAATGTGCCCTCTGATGGGGGCCGCCGCAGCTGGCACAACGGCGGTTGTTCCTGACCTGGTCTGCCCCGTCGGTCGCGCACACGTCTGCCTCCTCATTGTCCTCCACTTCGGGGACGGTATCTTTGTGGTGGATGGTGGCTGGCCATGGCGCCGACGGGGCTCGGTGGGGAGAGAGGACGCGGCCGATGAAGAAACTTCATACGCTCTCGCCTCATCTAACACGATGGCCAGGGACAGTTCTTTACGGGCTAGGAGGCGTCTTCTGAGTCGGGTGTCTACTACCCCGCGTATAATTTGTTCGATGAGAGCCTCTTCGAGATTCGCTCCGAATTCGGCAGGGATAGCGGCTGCTCGCAGGGCAGCTACGAACTCGCTCACGGGCTCCCCGTCCTCCTGGTATCTGTCTCGGAAGTTGATCCGGTGGACATACTTCGATGGGGCTGGCGAGTAGTGCTCCTTGAGGGCGGTCTGCAATGTCTGCCACGAAACCGCCATAATAGGTGTCGGGGCTACCAGCGCTTGAGCCACTTCATACACCTTTGTGCCGCAGTGGGTAAGGAAGAACGCCTTCTTCCTATCTTCCAAAATCTCTCCCAACTCGGCGGCCAGAAGAGAGAACTCAAAACGGTCCACGTAGCTCTCCCATTTCTTGTCCCTTGGCTGGAAGGGTGGCGGGGCAGTATATGTAGCCATGGCGTTGTGCCAACTTCAGCTGCCTCGATGGTTTCGTGCGGTTTGGCTCGATCCTCAGAATCCCATCCTCATCGCCAGTGCTAGATCCGGAGATCCAAGCGTGGGAAGGAGGACACAATAGCCATGTGGTTGAACTGAACAACACGTCCGTTTATTGTGGACACAACAAGATAACAACAACAACGGTCGGGGAGGTTAGGGTTTAAATACCCCACTAAGCCCGGCCCACCGGCCAATGGGATTTGGCGGATTTCCCGCCAAAGAGCTTTTGAATATCCAACAATGAGAAATCTAATGGGTACGGCCAAAAACAGTTCCTGCAAATTGAGTTGGCAATGGCCTCTTGGATGTCTTCCTGATTAGCTGCTGGCCTGGGGTGGTAGCTGGCAAGGATCGGCATTACCCTGTGGCAAGGATTTGCCTGAATATAGCTCCCCCTGCTTGCGATCCAGGTTTTGCACTTCCAGCACCCCCACCACAGGCTATGGTAAAATTGTAATAAAATTTCTCCAAATATTTGCCTTTCTCTGAATATTGTTGTCTTATCACTTTATTCCACAGGTTGGGTGGGTAAGGGAAAATGGGTAAAATCTCCAGTCCTCTTTGTACCTTGAGAAACAAGGGAGTATTAAGGCAGCAAATCTGCTTGACTCTGTCTTTATTTTACAAGAAGGCCTGGAAAGTATCAAGAAAATTCACATGTTCTCTTTCTATGTTTGGAAAGCTTAAGTTTAATTTAGAGAAATATATTAAAGTTCCTAGAAATGGCCTGGATAAGTCATTGGTCTTTGCTGTTCATGAATAATGATACTGTGTCTCTGTCTACTGATGCTAAATATTCATTTCCCAACTGTCTAAATAAAAGTTGATGTTTTATTAACTATATAGACACAAACATATCTCTGTATACATATCAAAATCAAGCCAAGAAATAAACTGGGAGGGGAGAATGAGAAATGACAAATTACTGATGGAAACTCTGTTTAGATGATAACCTTGCATGCACTAACACTTGGTATTAACTGGACAGGGCTTTACAGCCTTGCCCTTCACCACCAACTTGACTGGTAAAGTCCTTTTCCTGCCTCTGGCATTTGATCCAGGACCCTGCCCCCATCTTTCCTGTGTGTTTTCTTAATTTCATTGTTGGGTTGATAGTCTCCCCCCCCCCCACCGCAGAGTGAAAAGACGGACACGTGTCTAGTTGGTTAAACAATTGGGCCACTTTATTACCATGTCATATAAAAGTGTAACTGGGCAGAAAACACCTGCCAACTGTTGATCTGCTGCGGACTGGGAGTAGCACTGGTAAGGAATAGGAATGCACATGTGTAATATGACCGAATTATCCCCTCCCCGGAAGCTGGCAATCCTGCCGCTTCCGGGCCGTGGCAGTTGAACTGCCAGAGCGACTGCCGGACTGCTGAGGCCGGCAGCGGCATGTTACTGGGCAGCACTTGACAGAGACAGCCAAACTAGGCCCAACTAAACCAACTGCTGCTCCATCAAGTGCATCCCGAAGGGTTGAGAGGGGTCAGTGTATTCCTTACCAGTGCTACCCACCCAAGTGACCAAATGAACAGAACAAGGGGATGATTACAGTGTGGGGAGGGTGAAAACACCAAGGACTGAAAAGAGCCAATGCATGGTCCAAGCAAAAATCCCCCCCCCCCGGCCCCCAAAAGGGCGACCAGAATGCACTGCAACCAGGGAAGGGAGGGTGGGTAATGTGGAAAGAGAAGGAAAGGAAGGCCCGCCACAAGGCGTTCTTGGCTTATATAGGGGCGACCAAGCCCCGCCTCTAATGACCTCGACTGTCCGTCTCCTCCCTGCAGGCATGAGGCAAAGTACGCGCCAGGCCCATGCGTACCCAGCACGTGTTCATTCTTTCTATTCTGACTATTAGCCAAGTAACAAGCATGAAGGTTTTCTCCATGTGCTGGAGATTCCATTTTTCCTAGTTTCTCTAATGACTAGAACGACAAGTGCGAACTGTAAGTAAATATACCCTTTTCTTCTTTTTTCCTTTTCTCTCTTTGTATCAGAACATTGCATAATTAAAAAATATGGATGTAACTGAAATATAGAGAAGTTTCAAAACAAATTAAAATGTTTAAATGAATTGACTTCCTTTGACCAGAAGAGAATAACTTAAATAGCGTTATTTTGGCAATTACTGGGACTGCAGTGGCACAAGTGGCTAAGACACTGACTGGTCAGCAGTTTGATTCCTGAGTACTGCAGGATGGAATGAGCTTCTGTCTTTGTTCCAGCTCCTACTAACCAAGCACTTCGAAAGCAAGAAATTGCAAGTAGATAAATAGGGACCACTTTGGTAGGAAGGTAAACAGCATTCCATGCACTCCGGTGTCTAGTCATGCCTACCACATAACCATGGAAACATCTGCAAATGCAGGCAGTGCTGGCTCTTTGGCTATGAAACAGAGATGAGCACTGAATCCTAGAGTCAGATATGACTGGTTTTCAAGCAAGGGTGACCTTTACCTTTGGCAATTACTAGATTCTGTTTTGTATACATTGTGGGACATAAATTACTAGCCCATAAATGCTGAACTGATTGAATTTCTGTATGCTCACAGAAATATTCAACTACCCCTGTTACTTGATTATTCTTCAATCATCCTACTTCATTTCAAAGTCTAATAAGTGACTTCTGGATGGTCCAGCCAGAAGCTTATGCTGATCGAAGATATTCTTTGGATTCATCCTTTCAGCAAGATAGTCAATGGTACCTCACTTTATGAATGCTCTGGTGAACATAATTTTCACTTTACAAATGAAAATCCATTGAAAATAATGCCTTGCTTTATGATTTTTTTTGGACCAGATTAATTGGTTTTTGATGAATTCCTATGGGAAACCATGTTTCATTTTATGATTTTTTTCAGAACGATTCAATGCATTACTATGGGAAAATGAATTTCGCTTTATGAATTTTTCGTAATATGAAACATCCCGTAGAATGCATTAAATTTGTAAAGTAAGGTACCACTATATTCAGTGATGGGATGTAACAGGTTCTCATCAGTTATCCGGAACCGCTAGTAACTTTTCCCAGTGTCCCAGAGAACCGATAGCAGCTTTTGGGGGAATCACCTTTGGGGCTTACCTTTTCACTGGTTCCCCCACTGCACATGTGCACCAAGCACTTGGTGTGCATGCACACCTACAGTGCTTGGTGCATATGCACGGCCAAGCGGGGAGGAGGAAGAGAAGCTGCTAGCCTGAAGCTCCCTATAGCCTGCTCCCCAGGGTAAGTGACTCACCTTTGAATGTGGTGTGTCTGTGTGTATTTTAATGTGTATTTAATACCTTTACCTATATTGACCAGGGATGGGATGACAAAAATTCTACTACCACGCCATGACGTCACGGACGTCATGGGCGTGGCCAATGTCATGACGTCATGACGTCATGGCCGAAGCCGACGTCATGACGTCATGACGTTGTGGGCGGGGCCAAAAATAAAAATAAATAAAAAATAAAAATAAACATACACACACACACCCCTCCCTCTCAGCCCACCCACCCAGACACAAATAAATAAATAAATAAATAAAATAAAAACAACCACCGACCCAAAACACAAATAAATTACCCCTCGCTTACCTTTCTTGGGACCCGGCACCCCGACTGCGTCCACAGCCGCCGCCGCCGCCGCCGGAGCTGCCTGCACCCCTGTGGCCTCCTCGGGCCGCCGGTACCTTTTTAGCCCGGCTCCGGCCATGGCCAGGGGCGGCGGGCAGCAGTGGCTCCAGCCACGGCTCCAGCCGCAGCTGCCAAGCCTCCCTGGGCCGTCCCCATGCCGCACCACCGCCGCCTGCATTCCTCCTCCGCCAGGCGCCGCAGCTGGGTTAAAAAGGGACCGGCCCAAGGAGGAGGCCACAGGAATGCAGCCAACGGCAGCTCCGGCGGCGGCAGGCGGTGGTTGCAGGCACCCAGCCCACAGGCCGGCGCCCGGCGGAGGAGGAGGCGTCAGCGGTGCGCCACGCCGGGTGTCCCCAGGGCATGGGGCTTGTCGGCAGCGGACGGCCCAGGCAGCCCTCAACGTGCCGCGGGGGAGGTGCCCTTCTCAGAGGGCTGGTGCCGCCTCCGCCGCCGCCGTCCTGAAAGCTTTGTTTAAACAATTTTTTTTAAAATTGGAGCTAAAATGGCTCCAATTGACTACGCATGTGCAGAAACTCAATCTGACGCATGTGCAATGTGTCAGATTGAGTTTCTGCGCATGCGCAGTCAATTGGAGCCATTTTAGCTCCGATTTTTTTAAAAAAAATTCTTTCGGTGAGGCGTCCGGAACCAGACGCCCCAAAAGTGGACTCCCCTCCTGGAGAACCCTCCGGAATTGGTCCTACCGGTTCCAGGGAACCGTCTGGAACCGGGGACATCCCATCACTGATATTGACATACTACCACAGTTCCTAAAAAGGCCTAGCAGCCTTTCTCGGAGTTTTTAAGCAAAGTCTTGGAGTTACCTCATCAATAAGCTATGCCTGTGCTGTTCCAATTGCTGTTCTAATTGGAGAACCCTTAAGGAGGTACAGCTGTTTTACATTTACATTAAGGTATATTATCCTAGAGAACTGGTTAGGCAAAGACTTAGTACCTAACTTCTTTAACTGTTGAAAAGTTGAGAATTGCCAAAATGAAGCCATCTTGTGGTGAGTTCATTCTGGGTGGGTGTTTGGGTGGCTGGCTGTATTTCAATGTATTTATTTATTTAATTAATTTTATTTACCGGTTTGTGTTGTGGGTGGGTGGGTGGGTGGGTTGAAGGTTGTGTGTGCGTGCACTTATTTTTATTTATTATTATTATTTTGTATTTTTGTCTTTGGCCCAGCCCATGACATCATGACATCATGATGTTAGCTCTGCCCACACTGTGATGACATCATGGTGGGGTAGTAAAATTTTTGACATCCCACCACTGACTATATTGGTTTTGCTCTCCATATGTTTGGGATCTTCCTACCTGATGGAGCATCTTTCCCTCAGTACATCAGCCTACATCACTCAAACCTCCCAGATGGCACAGCTTCAAGTGCCGACTCTAAAATTGGCAAGGAAGGCCATGACTCAGAGGAGAGCCTTCTTGGTGGCAGCACCAACTTTATGGAATTCCCTCCCAGTTGAATTGCGCCAGAACCCATCCCTGCCTACATTCAGAAAGCAGCTCAAATCATTTCTCTTTAAAGAGGCCTTTGACAAGGTGTCGACAATGGCTCAGCGTTAGTTTCTTATTTGGCCTCTCCCTGCTACCAATAGGGTTTTTGGTTTTTTTTGTATTTTTAATATGTGTTTTTAATATGCAAGTTCATCTTGTTAGCCTCCCATAGTAGGAATACCTACTAGATGGAATGAATAATAATAAATAATAATACTTCTAGAGGGTCAAAGCCAGCCAAATAATAGACTTTCTCAGCAGAGATAGATTTCAGGCAGCCAGTAATAATCCTGCATGATTCATTAAGAGGCACATCCACTTCTTTAACATGTGCCAATTTATACCATACAACACTAGCATACTCTGATGTGCAATCACATAGGGATAAAGCTGTTGTTCTCATTGTTTGTGGGTGTGCATCTCAGTCTGAATCAGCTAGTTTCTGAAGTATTTTATTTCTCATGGCAACTTTGTTTTGTGTTTAGATAATTTTTTTGTAAGTCAGATTTCAACCTGGGATGACACCTGGTTTGCCCTATTTTGGAGTAGGGCAATATTTCAAAATCTTGCTTCCCAGCTAACTGAGTTCTTCTCTGTTTTTTAATTGTAAGGCACAGACCTTTGTTTCTATGGTTTGATTTCATTTGGTTGTTTTTAATATTATCTATTTAATTTGTTTATTTAGTGGGAAATATCCCAGATGGGTGGTATAAAAATGTAATAAATAAATATAATAAATAAATTTTAATAATACAAGGAATGATCTCCTGATGTAGAGGTGGTCAATGAACTCAAACATTTATCTCTGGATTTGGGCACATCCCAGCAACAATTCATTAATTGCCAAATAGAAACAACTGAATTTTACACTATACGTCTTCCACCTACATAACAAAGCAATGGGATTTCAGCCTATATGAAATGTATTGATTCAGTTGGGTGTGTGCCCCCCCCCCATGTATATCAATTTGAATTTTATTTAGTTATGTCAAAGACGTAATGAATTACACTAAGTTTCTGTTTCAGTATAGACATGAGAAATGTTCAAATATGTAGAAATAGATTTGTTATGAATTATATAAGCATACAGTATTTTAAAACAATCACATTTGCTCCAATTTGAAAATCACAGTTCAGTTAAGTGCCTTCAAAGCTTTGAAATGAGGTGCTAAAAGCAACAAAATTATTCTTTATTTATTACTTTTTAAGATAGCAAATCACAACTATATTAATTTTACATGTTAATGTTGCCATTTGTTTGAATGACAGGTAAAGTTTAGTTGTTACTTTGAAAAACCATTTTGGGAGTCACTTGTGAGATTTGGAGAGGAGTGGGTGCCATTTTAAATATTTATCTACTTGGAAACCATTTGTTTAAAAAACACTAATATTAAAGCAATCATTAGTAATGTGTTTCTAACAAGTAATGTAGCATGTCCCTTTTTAGAGTTATGAACAGCAGATTATTGGTTAAAAACAAAATAGTAAAGATGCAAGCTGTAAAAGTAATAGTTAGAGGTTTTGTATCCCTTTGATAGTATCCTGTACTTTTTCTATGGATACTTTTCACTTTGCACTTAAGGATGTAGAGTAATCCAGGTGCATGATAGAGTATTACCTGCACCAGTTTGGTCATATTTCATCTGGACAAATAGGTCTTTGGTTAGCCTCTGTTTAAAGGAATATAAGCATATTATTAACTAGGCAATTAAAACAAATCAAGCCCATAAATGTTAAGAAATTACACAAAATGAAATCATTAACAATTAGAGCTTGAGTTTTAAACTGTTTTATTTAATTATTCACAATTTGTTGCTCTTTGAGTGTTGTTAGTAACCATGGTCACTATGCTGCTAAGTGGAAAATAGCAAATAAAATAACAACTTCTCTAAATTTAGTTTTAGATAATGAATAATGCCACTATATTATTTCTACCAGCACCATTATTGTGCTTGTCTCTTTTCTCCTCTTGCTTACCTGCTTTGATCACATGAAGCATGGTTGACTCTATAACCTGAGCTTCATGAGACATGATGGTTAAAGAAATTTGCATTTTTTCACAAAGGCTTGGCAACAGGGCTTTTTGGTACAATTCCATTGTGCAGTGGTCACATTGGGACTGTACTGACTCTAGTGGGTATAGATTTTGACTGTGGATTCCATGATGAAAAGTAACCAGGCTTAGAATAGAAAGTGGGTATAGATTTTGACTGTGGATTCCACGGTGAAAAGTAACCAGGCTTAGAATAGAAAGAATGGTAGCATACTGTCTTATATATATATTTATTTTTGGTTTATTTCATAGGTACCACAATTAAATCACAAAATAAAATCTTTCTCACAACACAGACATGCACACACACACAATCATTTACTGCCGTACAAGTTTAAAGAATCTGGAAACCTGCTTTAGAACACACAATACCAAAATTGAAAATGAGTAAAATGCCAGGAGATGACAGACTACCAGCTGAATTCTATTAAGAATTTAAAGAAATTGTGGTTCCAAGACTTCAGAAGCTGTTTAATTACATATTAGGAGGATTACTGCCAACTTCATGGTATAGGTCAGTGATAGCTTTGGTCCCAAAACCTGGAAAGGATTTAGAAAAGGTGGATGCTTTAGACCTATTTCTTTAATAAATCAAGACGCCAAAATAGTTACAACAATATTGGCAAATAGATTAAACAGCTTTATGACTAGTTACGTACATAAAGATCAAGTGGGTTTTTGAAAGGAAGACACATGGCAGACCTTACGAGAATAGTTGTGGACTTGATGGATATAGCTGACCAAAATAAAGAGAAGGCTGGTCTTCTATCTTTAGATATTTTCAAAGCATTTGATTCACTTCAATGGGTTACAATTAAAGAGTTAAGAATTATGGTTTTGGAATAAAGTTTAGAAAGATAATTGCACAGCTGTACAAGGTTCCACTAAAGTGGAAGACATAAAACTCAAAGCTGGTAGTAGACAAGGTTGTCCATTATCACCAATATTGTTTATTATGACTATGGAGTTGTTGGCAAGAGCTATAAGGGAAGATAGAAATATAGAGGGAATAGAAGGCAATAAAATTAGTTTGTATGTAGACGATACACTGGTAATAATGAAAAATCCTAAGAAATGTTTAGAAAGAAATGTGGGAAATTGCATTGAATGATAAGCTTACACGGAAACTGAACCAAAAAAGGGCATAATTAAGGAAAATAAATTTTGGGATGTATGGAAGCCATTTGTAGAATATACATTTGTTAAAAGTAAAGGTGGCAGACCAGTGCCAGATCAAATGAGTTTTTGGAACTAATAAGAGGTGGCTATGACAATCGTAATCTCCAGGGCATTGTAAATATCACAGGTGATATGAGTTAGTTTGTTTGTTTGTTGTTATTATAGCAAAATAATGTGAGATGTTTATATTATTAGAATATTAGATATAATAGAATAGAATATGCACAGAATATAATAGAATAAATATTGTTTCTTTATGTATTATGTTTTATTTTGTATTGTAATGCAATGTAATTTTTGTATTGAAATGTAATGTCATTTTATTTTGTATGTTATTTTTATTTTAAAATTAATAAAAACTATTAAAAACCTACTTTTTATATGATCCTAATCTTTTTAAAAAAGACACTTGCAACTCACTCATCTCATTTCTATGATCATATGAAAATGTCTAATATTAAATTATAACAACAGCAATCAAGGTCATGGGGAGAGAAAGGATTTTGAATTGCAGTCCATTCCCTGCTCTCAATATCACCAGAGGAAGAGCTTGAGAAGCACATCAATTCCCACAACTTCTTACCAGTGCCCCATTGTCTTCTCAAGACTTAATGATGCTGAAGTGTCTCCATGATTAAAATTTAAAGGCTTCCAAGTAACCAAGTAATTCGCCTAAAACTCCTTATCCAGCACTCACCACACAGACTCTGATTTTAATATACCATTAATCAAGCTCCAGCCTAGTTTACCACTAATACTTTAAATTACAGAAGAAGTAACGTCATTGTTCACATAGTATCATATCAAATATCTTTTCCTCGATCACATATGCAAGCAAGCAAGCACGCACACACACATCCCAAAATGAAAAGTAAAAGACTGGGGGTGCAAAACAAGTGTGTGTTTCTGTGCTGTAATATAAATGAACTAAATTCAATCTTCAGGTTTCACTGCAATGTCAGTATTAGCTGTACTTAGCATGCATATATTTAAAATGCAGGCATTTTTGTGAATCTGTATCAATTCACTGTTAGATATAAACATATAAAGGATGTAGACATATAAAGGAACTCAAAACTTTTCTAGAAAATTCTGGAAATACAGTAGTTGATTCCCAGTTACTAGTCCTATTCTGGGGGAAAGCTTGCTGCTAGAACTATAAAATATAAAATGCTATAACAGCTGCTGGATCCCACCAATGCTTTTCAGCACCTCTAGCATAGCACCCTGTTCTCCTCTGTGCCACAATGCAGGCACCTGTGTTGTGTTCAAAACACTTTCAGAAAAGACAAATGTTTTGCAAGCCTCCTAAAACCATTTTTTTCTTTGACCTGGGGGCAGCGCTGGGGCTTCCCCTCTAAAAACTCAACTCAGACTGTTTACTGGCATGTTTAGTATTAAACCTGAATAGTTTCATGGGCCACATCAGATGAGTGAGACGGGAATGCTGTTGGCTATCCTTCTCCTTGCCTCCTCCTCCTCCTTCCACGTCTAGGCCAGACGTGAAACCTTTTGGTGAGTCCATTCTGCATTTCCTTTGGCCTGACCTAGTGTGAGAAAGATTAGCTGGCAACACAAGGTTACCATTTCCAGGATATGCCCAATTGTGGTTCAGAAATAACATAATCTTCGAGGAGGCTCTTTCTGTGTACCCATACCATGAAGACTGTCCTGAGAATCTAATGCAGTGGCCCTTCATCTTCCTTCCGCATTGCAGTATGACATCCGAACCACTGATCCAGTTCCATGAATCACTTTCTGGTCCTGAGCCCTTATGGCATGTATAGTCCACCTTAGCCCAAGGTCAGTATTGATGAAGCTGCTGCCCTTCATCAAGATGGATTCAAGTGGGATTTAATCCACTTTGGGCCCATCACCCTTCCCTGTGAACTTTGCCACCCAGGACCGTTAGTCTTCAAAGTTGTCAGGTTGGTTAACCACCACCTGGCACTCGGCGTTGAGTCACTGGCAGTATGACCTACTCTATTACCATAGCAGAATAACCTGGCCAGGTTATTGGGGGGGGGGGTGATATCCACTAGGCCTAGTAGGAGGGAAGGTCAGATTACTATAGGTGGAGCTAAGGAGCCATCAGAAGCACTATTGGCCAACCATAGTACACAATAGGCAAACTGGCTCATATGAGTTCTAAGAGTGCAAAGAAATCCATATAGCCATAGAAAAGTCAAATGTCTTTAACTTTGCCTTTGGATGTCTTTATCTAGTTGTAGAATATAGATTTCCATTAGTCAGAAACTCAACTAAACAACATAGAGATATCACCTCTGCAACCACTATCACTGTCATCATCATCATGATCATCCATTTCAACCAATTGCACTAAAGGACACAGAGAAAGCATGCATGCTCATCAATATCATCATCACCATCATCCACAAAGCCAGAAACAAGTACTTATCTCTTCTAGCAAGTAGGTATTTCTGCACTGTGTCCAAATGGACTACATTTTGTTGAATTTGAAAGGTTGAATCCAGAAAATACATGCTGCATCCAATTAAGTGGACTGTGAATTTGTGTGAAGGAGAAAGAAAAGAAAAGAGGAAAGCTGGGAAAGAACATTTCTTTATTTTCCTCCTCTTTCCCTTCTTCGGTAGGTATAATAAATGCATTACCATAATGCAGAGTTTGGATTTTGTATAGTGTTCAAGACAATTACTTTTATTTATTTTTTATTTATTATTCGTATTTCCTACCCCGCTCCAATTGGGCAAGCCCGACTTCTAAATTCTGTATTGATTCAGCCTGAGCGGAGGCTCCCACTCAGAAAAGAACCGGAGTGATTTTTGTCTACATTTTCTTCCTTCTGAAGCCCAACTCTGTACATCGCCATCTCCCCCGTGGCAAGGACCACAATCCCAAAAGTTGTTTTCCAGGAACAGAAGGAATTAGCAAAATTAACTCCATTCTCTAGTGGAAGTGTCCTGTAAGCAGAATTCCACTTACAGAATATTACAGTCAAACCTCGCATAAAGAGCGTCTCGTTTAAAAAATAACTCGCTTAAAGAGCAGAACTTTCTCTGAATATTCGCTTCGCTTAACAAATAAAACCAACCAAAAACTCGCTTAACAAATAAATCGGGGTTCATAATCCCACCCACAATTGGTCACTTACAATGGTGTTTCGCTTAAAGAGCAAATTCGCTTAAAGAGCAATCCTGTGAAACGCATTATGCTCTTTAAGCGAGGTACAACTGTATATTCAACATTAGATAATTTTTAAAGATAATTTCATTTCAGGATGTTGAAATTTCCTAGGTGCTTAGCAGCTGGTTGACATGGTCTTTGGAAAAACATGCCAATAAATACAATAAACAGAATCAAAAGAGAAACAATGGTGACTAATTTTAAGGGAGCATTAACATTTATTTCCACAGAAACACGTATTACCTTCTCTACAGATTTGCAATGTTAACCAATTCTTTTCTGTCAACTGGCAATTTTTTGGCAGATCCCTTTTGCATGATTCATGAAGGACCAGTAAAAGGCTAATTGTTCAAATTAATTTGCGTAAATGACTAAGCAAGAGATAACAAAATTACATCTGCACTTGTTTGGCAAAGATTCAATAGCAACGGCCCTGTACTGCCAGCTGCTTCCAGACAACACTCTTGCAGAAATTAAAAGCTACAAATATTAATTAATACACTTTTTTGGTACGTTAATTTGCACTGAAAGGTTCCGGGAGTGCAAAACTGCTGAGAAGATGAACCATGATAATTAGAATTAATGGGATGGATGCATGTTTTTTGCAGCTGAAGTTTTAAAAAACCTATGAATGGAACTGGGAACTTGGAGCTGACATTCTCATAAATCTCTATGATAATGCCGCTATTAGTATTAGAAGGATTAAGTACTGTGGCTCCAATGTTATCCATCACATGACACATTGTATCCCATCTGTCATTGAAGCAACTAAGACATGATAGCTGTCCTTGAGGAAGCCATCTGAGAAGCTTTGGGAATTTAAGGAATTGCCAGGCTGAGTGTCGAAGTACAAAATGAATAGCTGAAACCTCTGACTCTCAAATAGAAATAATGGCCAACACTCTGTACTTGTCAGCTTAGTGGTTTAACAAATACTCTCACTTACAGTATCTGTATTTAAGTTTAGGTAAGCAGTCTAAATTACAGATATTTCCATGAGAGACACAGTATCACATGTCCATGATTTTTATCCTTAATTCATTTGTGACTTTGTAAATTTGATTTATTTTTCTCTCACACACAAGAACATATACCCACAATTATATTACCAATTTTACTTGGTTTTCCAAGGCCTCACTACCCAAAGACTAATATACTGGCATATTCAGCTGCTAAAAAATTATCTGTATTTTAAGGAGACTATATATGCAGGCATTAGTGCCTAATTCTGCACTTGTGCACAATTTTATAGACTCACAATAACAAAGAATAACTGAGTTGGAAGGCCATTGAGTCCAACACCCTGCTTTCAGTGCATAAAACCTTATTAATTATTCATTAATTCATTCATTCATTCATTCCACTTGTACTCCTGCTGCCCTTCATCAAGATGTACCCCAGCCAGTGGATTTCCCACTCTGGGCGGCTAACAAACAACAAATTAAAAACTTATTAAAATCACAAAATAAGAGTACCAAACTTTATTAACAGCAGGAAAGGCCCAACAGGAAATCTAACACTAAACAGTTGTTGACCCATTCTTGAAAGCCTCTCTGAACAGAAGTGATTTAAGCTGCTTTCTAAATGCCAATAAAGTTGTAGCCTGGCACAATTCCACTGGGAGGGAATTCTATAGGGTTGGTGCCACCACCGAAAACCCTTGTCTCTGGGACATAACCTTCCTTGCCAATTTTGGCTTTGGCACCAAGAGCTGTCCTGTCTGGGAAGATCAGGTGATGTGGAATGACACTCTAAGAGGGAGATGCTCCACCATGTAGGAAGCTCTGAAACTGTTTAGGGCTTTAAAAGTTAAAATTAACACATTGAACCTGAAACGGAAAGAAATGGGTAACCAGTCCAGCCCTGTGATTGATAACATTAACTACTGCAATAAAAAGAAAACTTGGAACAAAGGAAAGTTTACAATATTTATTTGATTGTTTGCTTGATTGTATACATCCTATCCAGGTGATATTTCCACTCCCATAGGAATGTGTATACTTTCCTTTAAGTTTACATCTGTCAGGTAGAACTTTCAGAGTGGAGAACTCTGGATTTGAGTCCCTAAAATCCAGATTACGCTTCCTTACTTGGAAAAGCTACTTCCAGAATTCTCCCTCCAGCTTGGTTACTATCAATATCAATATCAATATCAATATCAATATCAATATCAATATCAATATCAATATCAATATCAATATCAATATCAATATCAATACTGTATCTATGTCTTGTGGTTCAGGGAACAGGGGTACCTCCCACCACATTGTTGAGGCGACTACCGCTTGTATCATTCATGAGCCTTCATAGTTATAAGTTTGAAATAATGTCAGTCTTGGAATGAAAGTACACCTTCTCATGAACCACAAGGAAAGCGATATCAGAAAATCTCCAAAAAGTAATAAATCACCAAACTTTTCGAATGTTAACAGATTTTCTCTTTCATACTCAGCCTTATTTATCCAGCCCCTTTTTCTCCAATTTAGACTATTAAAAAGATACAGCAAATAAGCTCTTTCACTCTTGTACAATTTCTATTTATGAGGCAATTGTCTTTGGAAAAACAAAAGACAATGATGCTATTTCTGAGGGCCAGTTGATGTAGTTTATATTGACTTGACAGTTCCCCCATCTGACATCTATAATGTGCTGATGTATTTACCATATAACCTCAAATCAGGCATCCTCAACAATAGTAAAATAAATATACAGGATTGTATGAATTCCTCTCTCTGTGTTTTTGCTTTGTTCATATGAAAAGTGATCAAGAGCAAAACAACTGTAGAGAATCTCCTCTACCAAGAGTGGCCAGTGCAAAGCCATGGGGCTATAGGCACTCCCAGCTTTGTCTTCCATCTCCAGCCCATCCCAATCCTCTCTTTTCCATACAGACCAAATGAACTTCAACTCCTGGAATTCCTCCTGGAATGATGGTACCCAGTTTAAATAGGTCACAGAGCCTCCCTGCAACATTTAATTATCCCAAACTCACCCATCTTTTTTTAAAAAAGAAGAAACAGGTTTCTAGCTTTTGTGTATTTTGGTGAATTTGTGTGGCCTTTGGAGGGCTGGAGGGCAGAAAATTGGACCCAGATTTGCCACAGTTGCGCAAAGGTTCACTTCATATTAGCCAGCACTCAGGAATATGAAGCTTTTCAGACACATGATTTTCCACATGAGCAAACCATGGGCATATTTATTTAACCCTTGTTCAGAATAGCTGGGTATGACTACACACTACCCTATTCATGGGACCATTAATCAAAAGAACAAAAAAGAATCTGTTGACACCTCAAATGTTAACAGACTTCAGATGCATGGACTATTGCCTCCACTGGCAGATTTTTATACCTATGCTTGGGTGGAATAGAAGTGCAAGGAAAGGGAAATGCAAAAAAAAAAAAGCATGAACACTGATGCTTATCTTCACTGTTTTGCTGAGACAGACTAACATAACTATCTGTCTGTAATCAAAGAAACAGCAGATCACAAATTTCTGAGTCAAGATTCACATGGTGAACTGCTCTACATGTTAGCCTTATTATATCTGCTTTATAAGAAGCAGAACAAAGATAAAATACCAGTCTTTGTCAGTCCTAGAATCATAGACTAACTGAGTTGTAAGAGGCCGATGAGGCCACCAAGTCTAACCTCCTGTTCAATGCAGGAATCCAAATCAAAGGTGATCTACCAGATGGTTGTTCAATTTTCTCTTCAATGCCTCCAGCATTGGAGCACTTACCACCTCCCAAGGTAATTGATTTCATTGTTGTATTGCTCTAATTAAGAGCCACAGTGGCTTCATGATTAAAGCGTTGAGCTTGGTGACTGAAAGGTCGGCATCTCAGCAGTTCAGTTTCAAGCTTAATGCTTGAACTGGGTTTCAATGTGGCCATATTTGTGGATGGACCAAGTGACTACACAGCATTGACCTCACTGTATGAATCTCATTCAGAGGGCTAATGCTAGCCATTGCCACATCCACTGGCCAAAACTCATAGCAGTCTTCATAAAGACCAGAAGATTGTCACTCATCGGTCTCACATCATCTCCACACCTCCATAGCAATGTAACTATTTTGACTCACAACAAATAATTTTGCCACAGTATGACATCTACTACTG
Organism: Furcifer pardalis; assembly: GCA_030440675.1. Lineage (NCBI taxonomy): Eukaryota > Metazoa > Chordata > Lepidosauria > Squamata > Chamaeleonidae > Furcifer > Furcifer pardalis. The sequence continues at coordinate 133,362,210 of CP126894.1, forward strand.
TTGTACAGCTACACCACATGTCCAGTGACCTTCTAGCTCAGACCCTGGGGAAGCCAGCCTTCATGCTACAACTTCGAGAACTGACCTATCTAACTGCAGGCATTCTGGGAGTGGTGCCCCTAAGCTCTGGCCTATTCCCTTTATAATCTTTCTCTGATGTATTGCCTCCAACAGGACAAGGCAGGAAAAAAGCTGCTACAAAGTATAAAATCATAAAATGTCCAGCTGCAGTCCTGGGAAATAATGTCACTGGTGTTGGAGGAGAGTTTTGAGAGTACCCTGGACAGCAAAGAGAACAAATAGGTCAATATTAGAAGAAATCAACCCTGACGGCTCCTTAGAAGGTCAAATAGTAAAGATGAAGATGAAGTACTTTGGACATCAAATGAGAAGAAAGGATTTACTTGAGAAAGCCTTGATGCTTGGAAAGGTGGAGGGCAAAAGAAGATGGCTAGATGGTATTGTGGAGACAATGGGCACAGAACTGAGTGCGTTGAGGAGGATAATGGAGGACAGAGGTGCCTGGCGGACAGTGGTCCATGGGGTCGCAAAAGGTTGGAATCGATTGTGCTACTGAACAACAAATCAACGAAATGAATACATCTGACAAAGTGGACTTGATCCATGAAAGCTAATATTAAAACACAGAAGTTAGTCCTTAAGATGTCACAACTTTTTTGTCTTTTTGTTTGATTGTTTGTTTACTCTCTGATATATAAATACATCTGTCACTCCTGTGGTCAAGACTTCTATGCAAATAGGTCCTAGTTTCATCCCTACAAGAGTGTGGTGAGTGAATAGGGTGAAGAAAGGGCATAAGCCCAGGTCCTCAGCATTATATTTGTGCAACTCAGTCATACTAAGTCCCTCATGCCTGGTTTCTACTGAAGGACAGACCAAGAGCTTTTGAAATGTGTTGCTAATTACATGTCTCATCAGAGGCTCAACACTTGTGATGAGTACAAAGCACTTGTCTACCAGATACCTATCCCCTTCATGGGTTCTAATTTTTAATAGTCTCTTATTTAAAGATAGCTGGGCACTTAAATATTTCTAACTCAATCAATTTAAAAGATTTAAAAGTATTATTTTTTAAAAAAGTGCTGAACAGGGGGAAGTTTTGTCTGTTGTGTGCATTCTTATCACTCGAGAAAACTTTCTTCTCTCTCTCTCCCTTTTTAATTAAAGAAAATCCTATGAGGCTTTGAATGCTAAGTTTTGGCCCAGGGGGGAATTTTATATTACAGTTCTAAACCCCTGAAAATCAGGGTCTATCTGCTATAGAGCCTGATAAACCCTCAACTGTGGCACAGCTTGTAAGGGCAGCTGTAATATCTGATGACAAAACTGACAGATTATTTCTGATGAGGACAGGGAACACTTTTTTGTGTTGTTGTTCTTAACCTGACCCTGAGGACACATCATAACATTTGTATTATCTGCAATAAAATGTCAACGATGCTGCTGTTAAAATTGCTAAGGTTTGGAGTTGGAGCATTCCATTTAGTGCTTCTATCGTTTTCAATTTAAAAAGTAAAAAAAGACTGTAATTTCTTATTGGACAGTTCCTGGCTCAGTGTTGCACGCTGATTTATCATAGCGATGGTTGGAGACCATCCGTGGCTAGCTAGCTAAAGAAATCCAGAGAGATAAAAGAAAAGAGGGACTAAATGACAGTGCAAAGATAACTCAGTAATTCTAAAGCAAACATTTAGCCAAAAGAAATTGGCAAAATAAACAAAACCAAATGGAAAAGATTGATTTTACTTTGCTGCAATTTAACTCTTCCTTGCTCTTTCGGTTAAATGAGCATCATGAGGTATTTTAAGTCTGGTACAAACAAGAAATGAAAATAACAGTAGTTTTTGCCAAACAGAACTAGAGGCAGAATGTGTGTTATGTTTTATTTAACCCAAAAGTTAATCCCACCATGTTCAAAGCATCTCACTCCTAGAGAGGCATATCACACCCCTAAGTTTCAATTTTATATTGATTTATTAGAGAGAAAGCCCATTTAAACTTCACAGAAGTTATTTCTGAGTCAGAGTCAAACCTGATTTTCTTTTTCTGATATTCCATGTTGTGTATTGTGATTATGTAGTGAAGGGGCATGGTGTGAATTAATTAGATAAATAGATTATTATTTTTCAAACGCTCTTGTTTTGTTTCTAGAGTTCAGGAGAATTCCTAATCATAGTACATTCCTAATCATAGTACCTCTTCTTTCATGTCCTGATCAAACCCTGGCCTGCCAAAATTAAGCCACTTTCTTGGCTTTGTCATTGGCCAAACTGATGTCCTCATCAGTGCATGTTTCTGGCAGTAATTGGCAGACCAGTAAATGAGCCGGATTCTGTAATTCTCCACATTCACACAATGTGTTGTTGTCTGCCAGCAGTCCCCACTTGAGCATGTTGGACTTACATTTAGGCACTCCAACCCTCAATCTATTCAGAATCCTCCAAGTGACATAGGGAAGGTTGAGTTCCTCAGTTATATCCTACTTTAATGTAGTTCCTTGTCCAGTGAGGTCCTTCCTCCATCCTTCAATTTGGTTTCGCTCTTACACCCTCTCAGGAATGTTTGTTCTTGCCACAAAGCTCTTCCTGGATCTGAACCTGCAGACTTGAGGCTCATATCCGCTCAGAGGATGTTGAGGGTCATTCTCTTGCTTAGTTCTCTCAGAGTCCACTGCTACTTCTTACCTGATCTTAGGTGGAGTGATACCAAGAAGAGGGAATATTTTCTCAACTGGTGTAGGTTTGAGGCATCCTATCACTATACACATGGCTTCATTAACAGCAATGTCAACTTGTTTTGCATGTGGGGATGTGCTCCATACTGGAGCAGCATACTCTACTGCAGAGAATCTCAGGGCCAAAGCTGATGTATACAGCATGGATGGCTGAGTTCCCATTTATAGTTTGTGAGTTTCCAGATGATGTTGTTCCTTGTACTAACTTTGGCTTTGATATTCGGGCAGTGCTGCTTAAAAGAGAATGTCCTGTCAATTGACACATCAAGGTATTTCGGTGCTGAACAATGTTGTAATTGGTTTCCTTGCCACATAATATCCAACTCAACACTTGCATCTCAGTTTCAAAGGTGGAAAGCACACACTTGAATCTTGTTTGGATTAGGCATCAAATGATAGAAGTAAAAGTAAAACTAGAAGCATAGCGAGGGGGTGAGAGGGCGGCGACGCAGCTGCCCTGGACTTCCTGGTGGCTGGGGCGGGAGCTAGGCCCCTGTTACCACTGGGCTGGAGGACGCGAGCCCTCCAAGCCTGGTGGCGGCAGCTCATCCGCTTTCAGCAGCAGCGGTGCCCAAGAAGGCGGGAAGCGAGGCTGGTGGTCGCTGCAGCCCAGTGCTGACCAGGATGAGGTCCCCCCAACACCTAGGCAGTGCTGCTCTGGCCACTGGGCTGCAACGACCACCAGTCTCGCTTCCCGCGTTCCTGGGCACCGCCGCTGGCACCGGGCTAGGAGACAGGGTGGCTGCGCCGCCTCGGACCTAGACGGTGTGGGTGAGGGGCTGGGGTGGCGCGGTGCGGTGCGGTGCAGGCCCAGCGGTGAGCCCACCATCAGCATCCCAGGTGCACGGCCGCCCCGCCTCCTAGCCCAGTGGTGGCAGCTCATCCGCCTTCAGCAGCGCTGGCACCCAGAGGAGCGAGGCCAGTGGTCTTTGTGGCCTTGTGACCAGAGCAGTGCCATCCAGGCCTTGCAGGGAGAGGTCCTCCGGCCACACGCGCTGAGCTGTGGTGACCACTGGCCTTGCTTCCAGGGTGCCGCTGCCACAGAAGGTGAATGAGCTACCGCTGCCAGGCTCAGAGGTGGGGCAGCCACGTGCCTGGGACCCCATTGGTGGGCTCCCCGCTGGCCCCACCCCAGACCCTGGGCCTCACCTGCACCATCGGGGTTCCAGACACACAACCGCCCTGCCTTCTAGCCCAGCAAACCCCCCCAAAGGTAGGATTTTCCTCGCTAGGTGGGGAGGGTGGCAAGTTTGGCTTAGGGCCTCAGGTGCCTAAACCCACCCTGCGCCATTGGGTAAAGCTCATCCTTTCTCAAAAGCCAGTAATATCCGACTCTAGGGTTCAGTGCTCATTTCTGTTTACAGGCAAAGAGCCAGTGCTGTATGCATCTGCAAACATTTCCATGGACATGTGGCAGCCATGTCTAGACACCGGAGTGCTGTTTACCTTCCCACTGAAGTGGTACCTATTTATCTACTTGAAATTTCTTGCTTTTGAACTGGTAGGTTGGCAGGAACTGGGACAGAGACAGGAGCTCATTCCATCATGTAGAACTCAGGTCTCAAACTGCTGACATGCTGACCAGAATTGTCAAGTTCAGCATCTTAACCACTTGAGCTACTGCAGTTCAAATGTTAAATAGTACATAAAGAAGATTCCGAAGATTAAGCCACATAAACTGATGGCTTCTCAGTTTCATCACCTAGCATTCAAAAAAAGTCAATCTATCTGCTGGAAGAAAGTTCCCACATAATGACATTATGTATTCACATTAATGTGTCATTAATGAGCATCAGTAGAACAACACATTTTTAGGTTGCTAACCTCCACACATTTTCTAGGGAACTCAGTGGAACTTACTTTCAAGTGGACATACTTAGAATTGTAGTGTTTAAATAAGTGTTGTATTATTACGTTTTCAATAATGTTATATCAGCAGTAAAGTACAACCTCACACTAATCACTATATGCAAATTTCTGAAGACAGGGAGATGCTGGTGCAATTAGCAAAGGTCTATTTCTTTTCTTTTTTGTAATCATAGTAAACCTATAGCACAGGGTGGTTTTGTTTTAAAGGCAACCTAAGCTTTATTATTTTCTTGGAGATAAAATCCTTCATTTACTTGTGCAACTTTGTAAAAAAAAAGTACATTTCAAGACTTCAGTAGTTGCCTTCTTGTAATATTTCAGCTTTTAAGCTGTTTTCTTGCCTCAATGAGCTCATATAAGATACATCTGAAAGCTTTAGTACAAATTTACTTGGAATAAAGTCTTCAATTCATTTTCATGGCACCAAAAAGACAGCTTTAATAACTGCAATGACAAATAAACTGGAAATCATTCCAGGCCTTTTCACTTAACTGACAAGTAGAACACTCTCATAATGAGCCGCAGGTTTTACGTTTTCTCTTTGACCATAATAGCTTCATTTAAGAGCGTCAGACCCTGACACTTCATCATTTATCTACATTATTTCTCATCTTCTTTCAAATAAATTATGGAATACTAGACTGAGCACATAAAAACAAAGTGACTTGTTATCTGTAAACAGCAAGATAAATTGTCCAGAAGTTCCTCATTTAGTTTCCTTTTAAATTTAAAGGCAAGTTATTGGTTGTACCTTTTTTCCTCCTCCTCCTTCCTCCCAATTTTTTTTTGTTTGCATTTTTACAGCCATCTTATTTTTCTTGCCAGTGGCCTTTGTGCACTCATCCACAGCCTGATGATAGTGCAGAAGGCATAAAATAATTCCATTATCTAAGGTTGGCCAGTATAGCAGGAGGAGAAAGAAAGGAAAAGGGGAGGGAGGGGAAAAAATAAAGCAATTTTACATGCGTATTCCTTTCCCTCTGCAAAATTCCTTATCCATAATACAGCTTGTCACCCTATCAAATGTGACAGACTCCAAGTAATGAGCAAAGGCTCTGAAACTGTTTGAGCCTATCATGAATTAGCACATTGATCCTTACCCTGAGTCTACAATCCCATCCTATTTTAAATGTGTCTCAAAGTAGTGTTAATGTCCCATCAAGTTCAAATTTACTTGGGGGGGAAATAGTGCTGATTAAAGACTTAATTAGTAGGACTTGCAACATCTGCAGGTTAATTATAAGCTATGGGTGAAACTCAAGAAAGTTGGGCAGCTTGATTTAATAATCTTATACATATTGAAAGCCTCCTGTACTATGTCTCTCAATCTCTAAATACTTTTCACACATAATATAACAGATCCTCCCAGGGCACATGTATAATCTTCTCAAACAATGCACCTCCCAACTGCTGGCTGCCTCCCTCCCCTCCCCCAAAGTTTCCTGATCCTCAATGACTGGCCCATTACAATCTGCATGATTCAACAACTGCATTATGTATTTTGTTATCCCTGTGCTCTATTTTCACCCTGCTGGCTCTTGACTGAGTTCAATGAAGCTGTCATTCTCCCTGCTTTGCCTTTACAGTGTCTCCATGAGGAAGGCTGGGTTGAGAGAATGTAGGTGTTGGCCCAACTCACCCCAGAACTTTAATGACTGAATAGGCATTTGAACCTAAATCCTTGGAGACCTAGTCTGGGATGGAAAAAAACTCCAAGAAACGGCAGTGGGGGGAGGGGGATCAATCCTGCATGCATAATTAAGCACATGCACTATCATCAACATAAAACAATTATGAACTGCAAGCATTTCAATCTCTAGTTGCAGCTCTCCATTCATCCAAACGCACATTCAGCCCCAGCATCAGTTTATGCCAATGTAGACTTACTATAACACTTTTCTGGATCACTAAATGGTCTGTGTCTTCTCAGCTGTCCTCAAATAATTTCTCCAGGAAAGAGAAATATTTTATTTTCCAAAATTGTGAAGTGACAGCCACTTAACAATATCGGGAAATTGAAGGGAGAAACAAATTTAAAGTCGCAAGCTCTGCTTTGGTTGATTTCCAGAAATTGCATGTGCTAGAATGTGCACCCCACCAAACACACTCACTCTCAAAGGCTACAAGAGCCAGAGTCCTCCAACATAAACTCTATAGGCTCAGCATCACTTTGCTTGCAAACAGCTTGTATTAAGGTTTCAACAGCTGCTTACACAATCCCTTTTCCAAGTATGTGCAATTTTAGATAAATCATTATCCTTTTTTTGTCCTAGTTAGTCATGTGTAAATAGTCACCTTAGTAGGGGCAGATTGGCTATGTGGCTAAGACACAACCAGAAAGTCAGCAGGCCAGTAGTTCACGACCTGAGTTCTGCATGATGAAGTGAGCTCCCATCGTCTGCCCCAGATCCTGCCAACCTAACAATGCGAAACCAAGAATTTCCTAGTGGATAAATAGGTACCACTTTGGAGGGGAAAGTCACAGTGCTTTGTGTGCTTTTGCATCTAGTCATGCCTGCCACATGACTATGGAAAGACCTGCAGACACAAACAGTGCTGGCTATTTGGTTGTAAACAGAGATGAGCACTGCTTCCTAGAGTCAAATATGACTGGATTTCAAGCAAGGGAGACCTTTATTTAAATAGTCACCTTTTTCAAGAAGGAGTTCCACAGTCTGGGAGAAGTCTCATATCTGAAGGAACTTTTGTTGTTCAGAGAAAGCAAAGTTTCTTCCACCTTAAGGTAAAACACCCTAATTTAATCACTGTTGTAGCTTTTAACAGAGGCAGCAGGAACTGTTAAAAGAGTTTTAGCAAATGACAATGACTGCACCTCTGCTTGACTCTTCTTGTTTAAAAATATATATATTCTGTGTTTCCTGTTTCTCCAAAAGTTGGAAAACAGGCACGTTTTAAACAGAATACCCAGGGCGGTTGACAACATCCTAAAAGCATAACATAATACAACCCAAACCCATTATCAAAAACTTCAAAGTTACAATTATAAATTTTTTAAAAGTTTTTAAAATTTATAAAAATCAACAGATTTCAATAATAATTAAAAAAGTTAAAAACAACTTAAAGATAAAAGATTAAAAGACTAAAAGACCAGGGGGGAGAGGGAGCTCAAAGTAACCAGCGAGCTGGGGTCATGGTACCACCAGGACCTCATACCTGTCCCACCAGTCTTGTTTTTAAGTTCTTCCTAAAAGACAGCAAGTCTTATATGACTATAATATATGATTTGATAACTGTCAAAACATACATAGTGACAGGATCACTTTCAAAAATGGATGCTTCTGTTTATACATTCTAATGGTGAGGTCCTGTATGCATCAACTCAGAAATAACTCTCACTGGAATCAATGAGAACTATTCCCAGTTAAGCAGAGAGAGAGAGAGAGAGAGAATTTGCATTACTTTTTGCACCAGTTCATATTGAAAATCATCTCCAATTTTATGCGGACATCACCAGAGCTTGAACTCTGCAACATGACTGCACTATCAACAATAAAGCATTTAAACATAAGTGGAAATAATTTACTCACAAATAAGTTGTAATGGAAAGTGGTTTTGTTTATCTACACAAGACAGATAAATAAAATTGTACTGATCTAATGGCAATCAGATTTAATTTTCTGTAATTGACAGCTTCATACACTCTTTCATAAAGGAAAGGCAAGAGAGCTAAATAACATTGCTGATATCATTTTCAAAATCCCATGAATAAGAGACCAGGAGGAAAAAATCAGCTAAAATATTAAGAAGGCATTATCTCTCCAAGATCAGTCATATCTGTACCATGAAAAAACAAGAGTAATGGCACTGCATACACTGATGGTAGTTTAAGTCTTATCTCTTTTACCTGGATTACATCATACATACTTGGGTCACCAGAGGTTACACACAACAGCCTGTTTCCAGTCTTCGCTTGCTTCAAATATGTGCCATTTTTAAGTGAGTATGAGCATGGTTAATCTGTCTTCATTTGGATGATGTGTGACAAACATTCAAACAGAGCCACCATTGGTTTCATAAGTATGTTGAGTATGGAAAAATGTCAGACTACAACAAAACCTCGCATAAAGAGCGCCTCGCTTAGAGAGTAACTCGCTTAAAGAGCAGCATTTTCTCTGAATGCTTGCCTCGCTTAACAAGTAAAACCAACAAAAACTCGCTTAACAACTATATCGGGGTTCACAACCCCCCCCCCATCAGAAGTCACAATTGGTTACTTACAATGATGTTTCACTTAAATTGCAAACTCGCTTAAAGAGCAATCCTGTGGAACACATTATGCTCTTTAAGCAAGGTAACACTGTATTTAATATTATCTCCTCTCACCAGTTATCTATGTTGGGTGGTATCAGTAGCACATTTTCCCCTCATACGTTTTTGAATGTACAATAGCAAGTAACTGCCTAGATAGCACAGTGAGTTAGAGCACTAGGAGACAAGAGTTTGTTTCCCAACTATAGCTTCTGAAATAAGAGCAAGCCTATGAAGCTTTGGTCAAGCCACACAGTTCTGAAGCAGTACCAGCAGAAAAGACTGGAAAACAACCTCTAGGTAGTTTTGTACCTAGGAAGTACTGACAATGATTAGCATAAGCTGGAACTACTCAGTGCTACAGAATCAATTAATTATTATTACTAATATTAGCAGATATTTTTGACATCTGTATACCATACAGATGGAGAAACAGGGAACCACATCTACAGAACCTGACCCAACACTAGTGCATTGAGCACAGCACTGTATCCATGGAAACTCTCTTCTAAAGCACAAATTTTTCAATATTCCAACTGTGAGAAGTCACTCAACTCTTGGGAAAGTTCCATCCATGTGTAGAGAACAATAGAACCAGCAATGTCCCTCTGTCTTATGTTTAGTCTTCTTGATCCACAACACCTGTAGAGAGTTGCAGGTAGGAACTATTCAGGCATTTAAACCTTTCTTATTCCTGATGTTTTAATGAACACAGAACTGTTGTAGTACACAGAATTATGCACTTTGTGAAAGATTTTTGTAATCTTGAAACTGGTGGCACTGCCATTGCTCCCCCAACAAGTTCTGGAAATGGATAAAAATTATATGTATCTTTGCTAAGAAATTGACTTGGATTGCTGTTTGGTAAAGGAATGTTAATTGTCCTGAGAAAGGACCAATTAGTGCTTTGATCCTCTAGAATGTTTAGGTTAAGCACAGCTACAAGGCTTTTGGGATTTTTATAAAATATGCTGGGATGAGTTCTTGGCAAAAAGAAGATAGGCACCAGGTGGGTCACAATGACACTCCCACCATCCTTGGCTGATAAACAAGCCTATTAACATTCCATACTTGCTCAGATATTCTGCCAGCTCAGTATTCTTGACTGATAACGAGCTGGTAATGAGCCTGATGTAAAACTCACACCTACCAGGAGATTCTGGTGGCATGTTCTTCTAGCAAAATGCTATGACATGATCATTGGTGCTGAAGAAGGAAATGATATCATAAGAGAACAGGTAAGCATTTAGAGGGGTGGTGACAACTTTGTAATTCCTGCTTTATAAACTGATTTGTGAAGTTCAATTGAAATTTAGCTTAAAATATAAAAATAAGCAACTCGTTTCCTTGTTCCCTCATACACTGTTGCTCTTAGCCAGAGACATGGTGTAGTTCATGGAGTCTCAACCTGCGGCCCATGGGCCAGAAGTAGCCCACAACACCATTTCATATGCCCCCCCCCCACCTCAGGAAGCGACATATGGTGGAGGAAGGCCAAAATGACCGTCCAGCCCCCAAAGTTGAGGGAGTATGACCCAGTCCCTGGCTTTAAAAGATTAAGAACTCCTGGTGTAACTTATCAAAGTTTCCGTGAGTGATGATATGTCTCTCTCAGGTGAATTGGGCCAGAGTAAGCCTCCAGAATATGGCTGCCCACCCCAGGGGAGGTCAGGAAGACGTTTACCAGGAATAGGGTCTTCTCAGTGGTGGGTGGCACTATCACTGTGAAACTCTCTTCTGCCTCATGTCTGTCAGGCTCTGTCAGATTTCTTCTTTCTGTTTTGTAACCTTGGTAAAACTTAGCTTGAATACTTATTTGCTAATATACTGCCCCAAGCTAATTTCTCTATTCATTAATGCTATTGATGTGGGGTTTGTATTTGATATTTTATAGTCTTTAACTTTTGTTAATTGGATAGTTGGAATGTTATATACTTTTTGCATTTTTATTTTATTTATTCGGTTCACTGCCCAGTGTGATGGCTAAGACAGATGGGTGGTATATGTCATGGGAATGTAGTACCATGGGTTCACAAGTTATTCAAAATGGAGTTTCTTAGGATTAGAAACTGGTGTGTTATTTAGAAATGTGCAGAAATGCCAAGGTTTGTTCTCTCACTGCTAGGCTTATCAAGGAGGTGCAAGTCAGAGATGGAGAGAGGCTTCGCCTGCATATATGTCTGATTAATGTCAACATCCTTCCTCTGGGAACTAAGAGGGCTATGTTAAGAGAACGGCTAATATTTTGATTTCAAATGTATTCTGATTGGTTGTAATCTAATTATCTGAACCAGAAACTATGATCTATATTATAGAACTGTGATGGCGAACCTTGGCACTCCAGATGTTCTTGGACTTCAATTCTCAGAAGCCCAAGCCCCCATGAATCCGCATGAATGAGGTTACCGCAATTCATCTGGCCTGCGCCGCCCTGGTCGCTCCTGGAAGCAGAAGTACAGTAAAAACTCACATTACGAATAAACTCAGTTCCAGGGCCTTGTTCGTAAATCGGATTTGTTCGTAACTCGAGGCATCTCCATTCAGATAAAGCAAAAGCCCCACCCAACCCTCCAACAATCAAAACAGGCCACCCCCACCCTCCAAAAATCAATCAAACCACCCAAAAACAACAGCAGCATTGAAAGGAAAGCATACATAAGCAAAAACACTGTTCCTTACCTTAAAGAAGCTTTGAAAATGGACAGAAGACTCAGAAAACTCTAACAATAAACTGCTACCAGCAGTCATTTTGGCACTGAAATTCCAGACAAAGAACTCCTCTCTAAACCCTGAAAGCCTGCATGTGTATAAAATATAAACACATAGGGAAAATGGCATTTTTTGCTTCACTGGGGGCAACACAGAGGGGAAAAATCCATTTGCAAATTGGGGCATGTTCGTAACTCGAGGCATGGATTTCAGTGCAGAACCAATTCATAAGTCGAATTATTCGTAAGTAGGGGCATTTGTAAGTAGGGTTTTTACTGTAAAATGTGCTTGTATGGGCACGTTTTACTTCCACTTCCAGGAGCGATGAGGGTGCTGTGGGCTGGATGAATTGTAGTAAAACCATTCGTGTGGGTTCATGGGGACTTGGGCTTCTGGGAATTGAAGTTCAAGAACATCTGGAGTGCCAAGGTTTGCCATCACGGTTATAGACACATAGGGCAGTTAGTTAGTTCCCATGTGGAATCCAAGCTCGTAAAATAAAATAAATATTGTACTATGTGTTTTGGGGAAACATTGGGGAAAATTCATAGAGTGCAAATCTTACTTTTCCATTTTTCATATTTGCCATTTGTAGTGATTATTGCTAGCACTATTAATAATACTTCCATGATTCTGTTACCACTTTCTTCAGCAGTAGAACGAGGGGACAGTTGGTCCTCCAGTTCTTAAGACTCCATCCCCTATCAATCAGATCAAATAGTGAAAGATGATGGGAGCTACAGCCCAATAATGTATGAAAGGCCCCACATTCTCAATCAGTATTATCTGACTGCACATCTTTGCTATACAAAAATCAGTTTCCAAGGTTTGTTCCTGGAGCTAGTAATGGGCCAATGGTTACTCAGTGTAATGTGTGTGCATCTGAATGTTTAAAATGAACAAAATGACAATTGTCAGGGCTTAAAAATAGACAAGTTCAAGGGCAAAAATTAGTCTACAGAGCCAGTAGTTGAACATGCATGGTTTCACCCAAGAATTGGTCTGTACATCTACAAGCTTATTAACAGATGCTTCAGTGGAGAGTGAGATTTTACACTTCTTCCAAACTGAAGTCCTGCCAGAAGCAACCATTAGTCCATCTTCATGCATTCTCTGGTAATTGCCAAACTGATGCACAGTTGTGAGATTCAAATTATATACTCACTGAAGGCATAAGGTACAAATGTATGTTAAGCTGTCCTAAACTTAGTTACTTGGAAATTTCACCATGACACTTAGTCAGTTCCTTGGCAATTACTAAGGTTTGTCTTGCAAGTAAATATCATGTTCTTTTACAAACCTCTTTTAAAGATTAAAATGTCAAATATTCCTTCTAGGTTTAAATTGCAACCATGAGCATCAACACCCAACACAGTTATTTAAATTTTCATATAAAAATGTGGAAATACATGCTGTCAAGTTAACTGCAATTTTGATGACCCTTTTCCAGGATTTCCTAGGCTACCAAAATGTGGTTTTACCACTTCCTTCTTCTGAGGGCATCCGAGGACTGTGTAGCTTACCCATGACTCCACAGGCTGACTTTTCTCCCAGGAGGCACAGTGGGGAATCAAACTCCCTAATTCTGGCTCCACAGCAAGATATCTAACTCATTGAATAGAGAAATGAAGGTGAAAATGCAAGATTAGGATACTAAGGAAAATAATAAATAACTTGTACACAAGCCGATCGCCAGACTGTTTTCCTAAGAAAATCTTGACTCCAAGATGGTACCAGGCCAGGACGCTTTAACTGCGAAGTCTGCCTTGACAAATTACAGCCTGCCCTTTTCTTAGGGTTAGCTAATAACCAGTGGTAAAGGTCGCCCTTGCTCGAAAGCCAGTGTTATCCGACTCTAGGGTTCAGTGTTCATCTCTGTTTATAGCCAAATGTCTGTGTCTGCAAACATTTCCATGGACATGTGGCAGGTATGCCTCAAAACCTTAGTGCAGAGAACACTATTTACCTTCCCACCAAAGTGGTACCTATTTATCTACTTGAAATTTCTTGCTTTTGAACTGCTAGGTTGGCAGGAGCTGGGATGGAGACAGGAGCTCACTCCATCATGCAGTACTCCAACCTTTCAGTCATAAAGTTCAACATCTTAACCACTTGAACTACCACAGTCCCTCTAATCATGGTAGCATGTAACTAAAAACAAACAAACTCCCTTTACTGGTGTGAGAAAACACAATGGCTTGAGTATTTACAAACATTAACAATCAGATTTCAAAAAGTGGGGAAACAAAATGCAGCTTCACTAATAAAACACTTCAGGCAACAGATCAGCACTTTACCCTCTCCAAGGTCAAAATAACAAACCTCCTTTACCACTCTAGAGTAGACTTCTTACTCCTCTTCAGCTGGATGATTCTAAGACCACAGCTATTACCAGAACTCCTCCATTTTCTTCTTTTCTTAATTCTCTTCAGGGTACTCCAGAACCTTCTCCATCGATCATTCACTCTCATCCAGTCCCAGTCCATTATGCAAATGAATGGCCTCTTCTCAACATTCTGTTTCTACCCATGGTTGGCAGTCTTCCCTGTCTTTTTCTGCACTATTTTTACCAAGGCTACTTTCTATCCATTCTTACCCAACACTCTGCACATGCTCTCGTTCAACCATCTATCCTATATACATGCATTCCTTACATTTCTCTCCCTCCCCACCCATTCAGGGCAGTAGCTCAAGTTTGTACCATGAGTGGAATACTGAAGACAACTGAATGCAGTGTAACTGCCAAGTAGAAAGAGGCTCCTCAAAGATTGTGGTATTTTTGAACCACCATCAGGCATACCCTGATAATGGCAACCTTGTGTTGCCAGATAATCTTTCTCACAGTAGGTCAGGCAAAAGGAACTGCAGAATGAAATAACCAAAAGGTGCCTTCATTATGGCAGTTTCACATCTGGCCTAGACAGCGACGACGGCAGAGGAGGAGGAGGAGGAGGAGGAGGAGGAGGAGGAGAAGGAGAAGGAGAAGGAGAAGGAGAAGGAGAAGGAGAAGGAGAAGGAGAAGAAGAAGAAGAAGAAGAAGAAGAAGAAGAAGAAGAAGAAGAAGAAGAAGAAGAAGAAGAAGAAGAAGAAGAAGAAGAAGAAGAAGAAGAAGAAGAAGAAGAAGAAATTAAGTACATTGTAACTACTACAACATCTGTTCAAAGCTTGTTGAAGTAAGGCAAAAGGTCAGAGCAACCAACTCTTGGTGAGGAAGGAAGTTTTTGCCTGAAACATCCACCTCACCACTAACCCTGGAAACCACTTGGAGGAGCCTTGATGAGTGTAGTGTCTAGAAGTGTTCAGTATGCAAATGTCACGCTTCCAGCCGGACCCCTCTGCTCCAGCCCTCCTCAGTGTTCCTTACGATGGGGTCTTTATGGCAAACAAAAACCCCAGAACTAAACTGGAGCTCCCAGGGAGCGAACTGGGTGGCAAAATAAAAACTTCTTATCTGCTTCTCTTCATAACAAGGAGGTTTTAGATATCGTCTCCGAGGCTTGTGTGTGTGTGTTGTGATACCTCTTATTCAATTAAGAGTCTTCATGGAAGCAAAACAGAGTTTATTGTCCCATTAGAATCATCCATAAAAAGCATTAATAATCTTCAGAAGCAAAACATAGTCCACAAAACAAAACATAGTCCAATAATCATTGTAAACAAAACAAAGAGTCCATAGCATCCTGCTCCTTTGGTATTTGGAAACAAAACTAAAACAAACCAAACTGAACTGAAACTGAAACTGAAACTGAAAAACTGAATTGAACTGAACTGAAAAACTGAGTTTCTTCACTCCCACAATGGCGTTTATCTAGACCTCTACACAGCTGTGTCTTATCTGGATCAGTTGAAATAAAGAACAGCAAGCTAATGGAATTTTACAGAAGGGAGAATGGCAGTCTCTCTAAGCACCGAGAACTGAAATGATTTTAGGAGGCCTAAGAAAACTAAATTTCCTCCATTTCTTTTGGGCATGACAGCAAAACATTTCATATCCATTTTGCAAAGATACCAGGACTTTTTGTCTCCTTTCTTTGTCTTTAAAAACAAAACAAAAGCTGACTATCACCGATTACCTTGTTCATCATGTTTCCTCAGCCCTACCCCTCTGATCAGCATATTCAAAAGGCTGCTGGAGAATCTCTTGCAGGGAAGAAAATTTGGAGGAAATTCCATGCTAACCATCACTCTAAATTTGGACACAAATCGTCTTTTTTCCTTTGGTCCTGTCACCACACTTTGGTTTACCCTCACTTTGGAAAGAAGAGAACCAGAAAAAAACAGAATTCTGTTAGTTATTATTTGGCAAGGAAGGTCTTGCCAGTTGAGTCTACTGAGCAATCTCATCTTTTCTCTCCTTTGGGCCCAAATATGCAGTGCTAGATGGACAACCAGCTATATAGCACGCAAACTCTTTGAATAATCCAATATATACTACACTCAATGCAGAAATTGTATTACATTAAAAGAAGAGATATGAGAGAAATATCAGAAAGATAATATCTAAAAAGAAGACAGCTTTCTGATTAAATAAACCTACAGTAGGCCTGAATTGGGAAACTTACATACCAAACTCAAGTTCTTTCTTTTTATTCCCTGAAAGACAAAGAGATAGGAAAAACAGAGGAGTATATTCCAGAAGCTCAGTGAGGGAAGGACAGTGTGAGGAATTTCTGTCTCTGAGAAATAAATAAATGGCTATATTTCATTGAAGTTATGGGTTTAGAGGGGACTGGAATGTTCATTTAACTGTTTTTTCAAAAATTATCACCAGCTGTTACAAAGAATATTTCCATCACTTGAATTTTGAACAATATCAGGGAACACGTCTATCATTTCTGGCAAATTTGTTCTTCATGGCCAAACTCTATCAAAGACAGTTAGGATGGCCCTTGAGAAATCATTGCAGTCATTTTATTTTTCTCTTGCTTTTCAATGGATATACTAATGGAAAACAGGCAGGGTAGTATCTGTGCATTTTACCTCATACCTTGGCTTCCACATGAGCTAGAGACTTGCAGGTTGCTGTCATTTTAATGAAACCAGAGCATCTTCTGTTTTTTAAATGATCCAGGGAGCAGAAGTCTCCATGCCTCTCAGTAGATACCCATGCAGAAAAGATTTGGGGAAGTGTTTTCATTTTATTTATAGTCATCCTTCTGTGTCAACACAAAGATACAATTCCTTTTGCATGACTGTGTACATGACTGTTTTGATTGATTATATGATCAGACATGCCAGCAACCTCATGCACACTAAGAAATAATTCAGCGTGGGCACAGGTTTATTTCTGAATCGTGCAGTTGTAAGAACTGGGCTTTTGTTTCTTGAGATAGTGTTAGCTGCTCTAGACATCAAAAATGGACCGAGTAATAAAGTAATGAGGCCATGAGTAGGAGTGGTTCTGCATATATTATTTTCCCTTTTCCTTCTTTAAGTGATGCTCCTGTCATCTCCACTTACCATTTTTTTACAGTAAAGTATTTCTGTGTTCTCCAGGTACAATTGCTAGTCTGAAGAAAGGCTGTCTCCTGAAGTGAAGAGTTAGAGAATGGAGCAAGAGTACTTACCAAAGCATGCCACCATTATTAATCCAGGCATGATGAAATTGTTCATTTTAACTATAATCATGTAATTCATCAAAATGCTACTGGAGCATATCATTCTGTGCTATTACACTGATATAAGCACCTTCTTCCACCTCTGCCAAAGCAGGAAATGTGTTTTTATATGCTTATCTACACAAAAGCAATTGAAGTTGGGAGTTTTGGAAGTGCTATCTTTACAATGAAATGCATAAAAAATCTAACTTTTTTATGGACGTGTGTTGCCATTAGCTCTCATTTGGGTGCTCATCCTTACTAATGAATTGATTGAGTACTGAAGACTGACATGATGGATTCTTTACATTTAGGAAGGTATAGCTGCTCCTCCCTAAATGTAAATTGCACTGGAGTCATAGTTCCACATCTTCAATCATATTTTGTGAACAAGTGTCCTTCAGACATGGCTTTCAAATTACATTATGGCCTAAGGTGTAGTGCACATTAGATATCTTTGATCCCTGTCATTAGACCACATTAGTAGATTTGTTCCCATAACTGAAGCTGACACATATTTCTATTATTTATTATTCTATATTAGAGGGGAAGTTCACTAAACACATAACAATAGAAATATGTGCCAAATGATCACTGTTTGGGAGTTAGCACTGTAACTACATGAAGTGTACTAAGTCATATGCAATGTATAGAGATAATTAAATGCACACAATAGATAATCCAGACTTCAGTAAGAAACAGCTATAGAATGTTCAGCAAAGTTTGAGAGACTTGAAAAGGTAACCCACAATCATGTCTGAGACAGAGAACATTGGGCAAGGTTTTGCTTTTTGGTGTACAGTATTTATGTGTACAGTATTTATATATTTGGTGTACAGTATGTGGGCTTTTTTTAAAGTGCCAAATGATTGTGGAGTTCTAGAATTCCACTGAGCATTAAAGAAGAGGAAGGGGAAGAAAGCAGATTTTTTTTTTGTGGGAATTAAGCAGACTACATCAATTGCTTCCCATACATAATCACTGTTTCAAAATTGCTGAAACGATAGGGACAGCTCAGCAAAACACGTCCATATCAAAATTTCCAGTGCCTTACACATTGCCAGATTCTCCTGACATCCTTTTCCAGTACACACCTATTCAGATTACATTCAGTGTTCTATCAAACTCTTACAAAAGGAACCATGACTGCTTAAAGGAAGCCAGGGAGATCACACAAACCAATAAAGAATCAAGTTTGAATCATTTTTTGCTGATTAATGAGGGCAAAACTGCACTGAAGTGGTCAAGCTTCCAGTGAAACGGAATTAAAAATGTAAAAAAAATTCCACGTAAACAAGCACTCAAAGAGAAGAATGGGTAAAAAAAAGAGAGGCTGAAAGGAAAGGATTTCCAGAAGATGAGCAGTGATTGCTGAATAGGCTTTCCTGGGATCCTATTAGACTTTTCCTGATGATGCAGTTAGAATTCACAAAGCAATCTCAGAGAGTTAAGCCTTTGAAACAAGCAATTATTTGGGCTTCTGCTATGTCAAGAGAGAGGTACTCAGGAGGGCTACCAGAACTGGTTCCTTAGGAGGAGAAAAGCTAACAGGGATCACTGGCAAAGCCACATTCATTGATAAAATGACATCAGATTACTGGATCCACCAGATTAAAGCAGGCAATATTCTGGCAGTAATGTGATTTTCACTGTTAAGGATATGTGCAGCAAGTAAATGGATCCATGATGATGCTTCCAAAATGAGGATAAGATCTCACCAAGGACTCACAAGATCATCTGTGTGCCAATGCCCTGAATTTAAATTGTGTTTTTGATGAAAACAGTGGGAAAGTTTGGTCCACATAGACCTAATTTATCTACAAAAATAGGACAAAATCAGCACTGGCTGAAGTCAGTTGGTCAGACAATTCTGGCTGGACTGTTACAAAGGCTGTCAAAAGATTCAAGAGGAGGCTAAGTTGTACCTTTAAGAAGCTTCGCAGAGAAAAGGACTCTATGAGATTCTGAACAAAGAGGACGAAAGGGGGGAAGAAGATGACAAAGATTGTGGAAGCAGACGAATGATCACAGTAACAAAAATTGCTTTTGTAATACATACTCCTGGAGAAAAAAAAATAGCCAGTAACAACAGTACAATACTCATAGGCAGCCACTATTCAAAGCCTGCTTGATGTGAAAGCAATTTCGGTAGTAGGAAAACAGCTATAACTCTTTTGTGAGATTACCAGAAAGAGTAATGAGAACAAGGTTGTAGGTGGAAACTCCATTATCCCAACCTAAATTATCCAACTCTTCTGATTATCAAAATTCTATTTTTGTAACTCACACTGCTCAGATCGACAGCAGCACTGTGTATAGAATTTTTATACTGTACTGCCATTTTACCTAGTTGCTACACCAAGATTAAGGCCCACCATATTTCATGTAATTCAGGTTCAAACAAAATTTAAAAACTGAATGGAGTTTTTCCTGGGCATCCCACAATTACTTCTACACACATCCCTACTTGCCTGCCAGGTGTTCTCCCAAATGATTAACAGAAAATGTGTACAGGACACAAAGGGAAAAATAGAGAACCACGATTAGTTTCAAAAACATAAAGATATAATGTGAAATTATGAATGGGATTTTGTACAGAAGATTGGCTGGCTAAGAAGCTGCAGCAGATGTGAGGAACATGTGGCCCTTCAGATGTTTTTAGATTGCAGTTTTCATAATTTTCCTTTGATGTGCTGGTCAGGGCTAAGGGGAGCAATAGGTTTTTCTCCAACAAATGCAGTCGAAGGGATTAAGGAATAACCTCAGCCTATGAGATGTAGATGCCTCTCTTGAGAGGGAAACCAAATCCATCTCTTGCCACCATGCCTGATCACCATCACTGACCCTGACTGATGACCTTTGGTGATGCTTCCAAGGAGGTCGGCTGTGTGTCTTATAGTTCCTCCTATTTTTTTTCTGCTGGTGTTTTAACCTTAACTACTGTACTGAGCACACAGTGGTCCAAATTATAATAAATGAATTCCCCTGTGGAAGAGGGTAAATTTACTAAAGATGCATGAAATACAGACAGTAAGCTACACAACTTAAAATGCCATGCCATTGAGCTTTGCTAGCAGAGTGAGAACAATGGCATTTGTTTAAAATCTTTTGAAGCAAGCTGGTTTTTTAGTACGTGTACATGCTACAGAGTATATTATCCTAGCAAGTGATGTTTTATGATGAATATTAAAATAGCCTTATAACATTTACTAGTCTATTCAGTAATTATTTGAGAATAATTAGGAGCAAATCACTATAAACTGTCAACTATTGAGTATCTATAACCGTACAACTTGGCTTTTATAGTAACCTTTTGTTTCTCTTCATCACAATGTTACTCCATGCTGGCACTAATATAACTCTTGAAAATATTGGATGTGAAATTTTTGTCTGTTGGCTGAGTTTCTTTTCACTGCTTGGCTTAATGTTTAAAGATTTTTCTATCCCTTGCGGGGAAGTCACCAGGATGAGGCTTCTGTGAAGGTCCAAAACTCTTTCTTAGGAACATTGGAAGCTGCCTGATACCAAGTCAGACCACCGACAGGCAATGGTGGAGCTTGGATATATGGAGTTACTCATTGTGGTTGTTTTTATGTCATAAGGCAATCATGAATTTATTTTTCAAAAGTGGTATAACTAGAAGCAATAAAATTACTTCACTGAGTAATATTTTCTAATTAATTCACAGAATCTTTTAAATGGCATTTTGGTGGATTTTTACAATCATGCTGTCAGGAATTTTTCAGCTTTTGTACCATTTTCTGATCAATCTTAATTTTCTTATTAAAAAAGCCAAAAAATTGAAAAATACAATAAAATAAATCAATGAGTTGCTAGAAGCATCGTGTCTGGTGTCCTTTCCATGTATCAAACAGGTATCCTGAGGTGATAGCATTCTTCACAGGGCCTCCTTGAAGATGGTAACATCCTGACAGGTTTATAATGAGATAGCTGGGCAACCTCTCTTAGATAGCCAGGCTCCAAGCCTTTTAGGTCTTTCTGGATTAAAACCAATCCTACAAATTAGGCCCAGGAAATAATTTGTCAAACAGAGCAATAACAAGGCTGCCCTTATCACTGGGCTTGCTGAGGTAATTGTCATAAGTCACTATAGGTTTCTCTAGTTGTTAATGCCCCTTTCATTTAACATCACCTCCTCTTTAATTTAAAATTTTAAATATATTTTCTCCTTCTGAACAAATTGTGGAATTAGCACTTCCAAGATGAAGGGCCAAATTTTCTGTAGTCAACTCTTCTTCTTAGATCTGGAGTTGCAATGAAACAAATTATGATAAGAAGTGTAATCTCTGAGGTTGCACCTCAAAGGAAATCTTAGACAGAACTCATCCCCCCATTGCTTGATTCCAAAGACCCCCTCAGAATCAGGATCCCCCTCAAAAAAAAAAAAACAGCCCTGACTTGGTAGATGCTTCTGGAGTTGTGTTTTTGTTTGTTTCTTTTATAACACTGTATGCTGCTGGGTACTCAGAGTGGGAAAGGAACAAAATTGTGTGATGTAGAGAGGGTGCAACAGGAGAATAATGGGGTGGTACTTCCTACCAGAGGCTGTGGGTAAGCTTGTACTGTCCCTAAGGGCAGTACAATGCATTTCGTCCATATAAAAATTTCAAGGCCATGAAAAAGGATAACACAATCTTGAAGTTGATTTAACAGTACAACATGACAGAGGATTCAATCTTGATGAGTATGTATGATGTACACACACACTTATACTTATATAGATACTCTAAGGCAGTGATGGGCTCAAAAAAAATTTACTACCACACTGTGGGCATGGTATGGTGGGTGTGGCCAGGGGGAAAGCCCTGCGTTACACCTGAATTAGGACTACTTTATTTCAAAACTTGGATGGGCGGGGCCAGCCATAATTTTTGCTACCGGTTCTGGTGAGCTGGTGCGAACCTGCTGATGCCCACCACTGCTCTAAGGTGTTTCCATGAATATAAGTATATATTGCACTTTATGAGACTTACTTTTGAGTAGATATGCCTGAGAATGTGCTGTAACACCATGTAGTCTCTTCCAAATGCAGGGAAGAAGATGCATCTGCAAATAAAATTTATCATAGGGAAGAATTTCAGTATCTAACAAAATGTAATGTAGATCAAATTTATTTAATAAAATCCCTGCATTCAGAAATCAAAACTGATTCATCATCCATTTGAACTCTAACTACCTACTTTTGGTTCACGTAGTTCATAACACATTGCAAAATGCAATTCGTCTTCATAAATGTATTATTATTTAATCATGTGAAAGTTTGGTTTATCTTGAGCAAATATTTATAGTAGTTTTAATACACAGGAGCCATTCTTGGCAGATATGATGAAACAGATTTATCACTCTTGACAAATTATATTGCAAAATGTCCTCTCTTGACTGCCCACAGAAGAAAACACATCAAGGAATTCAACAGGAATGTCACCTGTGATTCTTTTGTTTTCTAACCTCTTACCATGTTCAATCAAAAATCTTTCTCCGTAGAAACTCTACAGCAGTTCGTACGGGAACTGGTTATAAGGGTAATTGCGTGAATGAATGAAACCTGTAGCCCTTTAAATCAAACTAAGTAGTGTTCTGTTAAACTGCCCAGCAAATCAATCTAAATCCAAGGATAATAAAGCCCTAATCAGGTAGTAGAAAAAAATAATAGGTTGTCATGCATGAGGAAAAATAGGCAATCATGGAATGTTTTCTTTAATTAGGTCATGTAAAGTGGAGGGATTGAGTAGGAACTGGCAAGACATTCATCATGAGCAAGGTGGGAAATTATTTAGATTACAAAAGAAAATTGAATGTGATACTCCAAGATTTGACTGGACAGAAAATTAAACTTTTCTTTGAGGGGCTTTTTTTTGCTACTGATGTTACTTGCTTTGGGTAATTTATTGACAAGGAAGTGTTCAGAAACAAATTTATCCAATCCATTCTATGGTTGGCTAGCATCATTACACCTTGTATTCATTTTGTTTCTCCAGCTTTGGATTATTGTAGGAGACAGCTTGTTGGATCGCATTGAAGATCTATCTACTCCTGCTACTTCTGGCACTGGACAGCTGACATTAGGATATGAATGAAATAACTTTCCCTGACGGCTTGTGTTCAGTATGTGGTTCAATGGCATACTTCTCCTTTTGGCTGTTGGGGTTTGGAAACTTTACCTTTTTAGGACAGCAGGTTCTCAAATCTCTAGCCTACAGCCATGCTGCCAGGGGAATTCTAGTAACTGTACCCCAGAAAATTAACTTCCCAAGCTCTGAAGTGATTGATTTATTCTTTTCTATATTGTCTACTCTCTTTTAAAATTCATGTAATCTAGTATTGAGGAATTTCTCTTAAGCAGAGTAGGAGGTAAAACAAAACAAAAAACAAAGACCATGGAGAGACCAGATTAGTCTCATCAGCCAGCCAGCATCTTTGGTTTCTTTTTCCATTCTAACTATTGTGCTTTGTATAATAAAAGTATTCTGGAAGAAATATTAAGTAAAAAAAGATATCTTACCATCTGTTGTTAGGGCCACAAGAAATAAAAAAGGGGAAATGGAGTCTCCAGCACATGACAAGCCTGCCATGCTTATTGCTTGGTTGGAAGTCAGAGTAACGATAACGACAATGATGACAAAAACACCAAACAACAGCAGCAACAACAATGGAAGCAAGCAAAAAAATTGGACAATGTGTATGCTTACAGGCTTACCTTGAATGTCAGATGCAAGAAAATAACTCTACCAGTCAAGTGAATGGCAAACAATAATCACATTAGGCTGTAAATGTCCACTTTCGCTGATACTTACTGAGCATTAACCTATGCAATGGTAATCTCCAAATATACTACCACAATGCCCTTTATGTAGAGTTACCCTTTAGGCGGGTATGGAGACTTCAGTGAATGTAAAATGCAGCAGCCAGGCTGGTTGTGGCCACTGGTCAGTTTGAAGTTCCTATTCCACATTACTGTCAAATAATCTCTGAATCCATGAAGTAATTTCCATCTCCTGACTTTTTCCTGTAAGTTTATTTTTTATTTTTTTATTTTTTTTTTAAATTTTAACATACAGTTACAATACAATACAGTACAATACAATAAACAATAACAAATTAAGTCTTAACCAAACATCTGTGGAATACATCTATACTCATATTATTCTTAACCCATTTTCATATCCCTACTTTCCATGATATTATATTTCAAGTAATATTATGTTCTCCCTCTTTATAAACTATATTTTTTAAAAAAGAAAGAAATGTTTATGATAAAAACAATAACACCCCGGTGCTATTTACATTGCCTTGGTGGTCGTGGTTCATTTCCCCTTTCTCATATTATTCCCAAAATCTCAATTGATCTGGGACTGGCAAATTTAACTGATCAGTTTTGCTAGCCATTTCCTCTTCTGAAATTAAAGGCAGCAACATTAGACTTTCTGGTCACCTTTCCTGTTTCTATGAGAATGGTTCCATTTTGCAGGGTTATGGCATCGTTTCCCAAGCAACTTGGCAATGCACATCTCTAGCTGCATTGAATCTGGTTACTGAACTTTCTTTTTTGTTACAAAGCTTATGCCATTTATATGATGCAATTCAGATGGTAATATAAGCTGCAAAAAGTCACATCATCTCTGTTGCATCACCACCAACATTGGTGAGAGGCATACTGTAGCCCTGGGTTGGTAAAAGGTTGGCTAATAATCTTAAAGTCTTAAAGTGCCATCTTTGAAATTTCCAGCACTTGTTGAATAGTTTTTAAACCAGTCATCCACAACATAGTGTGCCAGAAATATTATCTGGGAAGGGATGAGTCCCTGCTGACAAACCCGTTTCATAACTGTAAATATGATGCCCTTATACTCCAGTGCATAAGAAATAATAATTTAATATTTATTTTCAAAACATGGAAGAAAATGATACATCTTTGTTAGCTGCTGCAATAATCTGTTCCTCCCCACCAATTCATCTGACATTCATATTTCATTCTGATCTTTGACTGGTTGGTAGAACAACAATATGTGTGGAGGTCTCTTTGATTTAGTGGTTCACAGATCTTTTTTAAAAAAGTTACTTCTACCTCTAACTCCACCACTCATGAAGAACCAGCCTACAAATCACTTGTCAGCAACTTTGATCTACCTAGTTTCAGGTGGTTTCCCATCTGTCTATTATTTCTGCCAAGATACCCGTGAAAATTAAATACAGACCTCGTCAATGCTTGACTGACCTGGTGCTCCATCATAACTGCAGTGTAATAGCAATAAATCATTTCAACTTTAATCTATTGTTATTGATGAATGTACAATTATTTGTCATCTAATATGCTGAAAATGATGACCAAAGAAATAGATCAACTTTTTTTCCTTGCTTCCAAGTACGGCATTGATGGATTGTATCCCTAAGCTGTTATTACACTTATAATGTACTCTTCTGTTATGACAGCCCAGCTAGTTTTTTAATCATTCCATAGTAATCAACTTAAGACAACATAGCAAGACTCATAACTCATGTTCTTTTCATTTTTGGCAGTGATGGGAAATGAAAATGTTTTTATTCTTTTGGAATAATTCTTACCTGACTAGGCTAGAGATTACTTTAAAATTCTAAATAAATGGCTGTTTATTGAACTGGAACTGAAAAGTGACATATTAAAATGTCTGTTTCTAAAGAAAAAAAATGTACGTCTTGATTGAAGTTAAGGCTTGGGGGCGGAAAAAGCCAAACAAAACAAACTTTCCTCTCTTCCTTCCAAGCAATTCACTGTTAAGTGGAACATATACTGTTATGTTCATTTTGTTTTGCTTTGTTTTCTTGCAGGATGTACAGTAAGTGGTCAGAGAAACACAGAAACACCCTTTGGGTGTAAATTCTGAAAATACAGAACGTTACAATTTTTACAATTTAACAGGGTTTTTCAACCTTGGTCCCCCAGTTGTCCTTGGACTTCAGTTCCCAGAAGCTCAAGCCAGCACACCTGCTGATCAGGACCTCTGGGAATTGGAAGTCCATCTGGGGGCCCAAGGCTGAGAAACCCTTTAGCAGGTGTGGGCAGCAACAGGTTCACACACACCCGGGAGGGGGGAGCAAAATTGGGTGGCCTTTGGGCAGGGGGGTTAGCAAAATTGGGTGGCACCGCCCACCTCCCTGTCCTGGCCCATCAGGTTTTGTCCCTGCAAGTGGTTCAAGGTCTCCCTTGCTCAAAAGCCAGCCATATCCGACTCTAGGATGCAGTGCTCATCTCCATTTACAGCCAAAGAGCCAGTGCTACCTGTGTTTGTAGATGTACAAATGGCCATATGGCAGGCATTAGATCACCCATGATGTAGGCTCCTCCCATGACATAGGCTCCGCCCATGATATAGGCTCCACCCATGACATAGGCTCCACTCACAGTGTGGTAGCAAAATTTTTTGCTGCCCACCACTGCCCTTTAGCAAATAAAGACATGCATCTTTTATTTGGTGGGGGGTGGGGGTGGAGTCTATCATTCATCTGTAATTTACAGAACCAAAACCTTTATACAGGAAAAAAGAGGTAGAACAATACAGTGGGTTGAATTGAGATCAGTCCCTTTATAATTGAAAAGACTCCTTCCAGGGTCTTATGAAGCCTGTCCCTGGAGGAAGCCCCATGGGAAGCAATACTGCTGTTCCCATTGAAACTGCTGGGGCACCACCCACTTTTCATGGGCAGTTGTCCAATTCTTTGGCATAGTGTTGGAAATGGCAGTGACATCGGCAAGGAAAAGGGGAAATCAGAAACATTGCTGCCCAACTTTTTTTCCTCCAAAGTCAATGGAAGTTCACTAAATGCACTGGGATCTGGCTTAATGAAAGAAGTCTATAATAGACTGCAGTCTCCAGCAGTTCACAGGGGGGAGGAAGCAGGATGGTGACAGAGCAACAGCCTGCCTCAGAGCCTCTCTTCAATTAATGTGTTTTTCCCCCAGTTGAAGTTCCAGTTTTTCAAAGAGTTTTACTGCTGCTATGTGGGAGTTTTATAATAGCCATCTAATAATGTTTGTCTAACTCTCTTGAAGAGGGAGGTAAGGAAACGAAACATTAGTTCACACATCTCATAATAATTCTCTGATGGCCCAATTCAGCACCATTTTTTTTTTGGTCAAAAGTAAATCACAATGGCGCAGTTGCTCAGCCGCCAGTTCTGCCAGTAATATGGGATTAGGCTGCAGTCAAACAGGGGGCTGGTTCCTTCATGGGGCAGTGGAAACATTTGTGTGTGGGGGGGGAAACTGCAGCCCGGCATGAACTAAGCTTTCTCCTCAGCAGAAGTTTGTCAGGTTACTGGCCACTGAGGTCAAAGTGGCTTATTCCCATGGATGTGGATGGAGGGTTTTTAGCTTTAATTGGTTTACAGTGCTATCACCATTGCGTCTTTTCAGATGCCAGGCCCATTTAATTCAATAGTGTGCATCAGCTTACAACCTTAGTAACTGAAAATATTCCAAAGGTAACAGTGGCCATTCTCTTGACACTTCCATTAATAAAAATAATATAGCTGCAAGAACAGCAAAGTAAGGTGGCATTAGAGAACCTGATAAAGCTTGTCAAATGTAGTGACCACCAATGGATTAAATATTCCATTTCTCCCCTTCTAGTTTTACTCTTAGTTTCCCCTGCCCTTCCCAAGTGCTTTTGGACTACATCTTCCTGTCCTCTCCTTTTTCTTATTTACTATTTTTGCTTAACTAAAATATCAAGAAATGACTTTTGAGTTGTGATGATTATAATCATCTTAATTCCTCCTTTACACATGCACATTCTTCCAAGATCATTTTAAATTCAGGCCCATTGCTGTGGAGATGCAGAAGGTTTTGAGTTCGGCTGAGCACAGAACTCTGTATGTCACCTGACCTGACACAACTCTGCTAAATTAGACTGCTGTCTTAGGTATGGTAGAGCTTTCCCTGATCAGATGAGGAGCCCTGGTGCCACTGAGGTGGCTTCCTCAGCTCCCTTGACAGCAATTGAAAGTATCCGCTTCTCAGCTGATCAGGGAAGGGCTCCCCCCTCCCCAATCAGCTGAGAAGGTTGCCCTTTTTGAAAAGAAATTTTTAAGGGGAAACACATGCTCTCTACTGCCCCACTGCCTGGTTCAGACTGTGCAGTCTGAAACCCAAATAAGGTAGAAGACAAAATGCAGGACAGTCTTTTCTAGTGCTGGTGGTACCACCCTATGTGGTGGTACTTGCAAGGCCAGCTTTTAAACATATACAGGGTGCCAAAAATGTATACATATTTTAAGAGATGTTATCTATGTCTTACTTTTTGAATCTGAATTGAACAATGGTAGCAATGTATAGTATGATGTTCACTCAAAAGAATGAATACTAATGTCATGCAACAGGCAGGATAGTCAAAGAAAATGGCAGAAGCAAAGTTGTTGTTTGAGGAGTGCAAGACCATTTTGAAGATGTGCAGTTGAGTTTCCCCCACATTCTTCTGCCTTAAAACCCCTTGAATTCTACTTGTGGGACGCCTTAAAAGATGTGGTATACACAGTGGGTGTAGATCTGGGCGGACTACAGAGGATGGCAGATGACATTGTGGTGGTCCATGGGGTCGCAAAGAATTAGATTTGACTGTGTGACTGAACAACAAAATACCATAAAACACTGGGTTTACTATCAGTACTTCAGGCAGAGGTGTAGCTACCGCCGTATCTGCCGCATCAATTATACGGGGGCCCTGGGCCACGGGGGCCCCCAACGTGCGTAAGCAAAACAAATCTTTACCCTTCCTAAGGGCCCCCAAACAAATTTTTATACGGGGCCCCGCCAAGGCACGCTACTCTTCTGACTTCAGGAAGGAATTGAAACGGCATGCACAGTGATACAAGTGGACACTTAGGCCAACCTTGCTCAAGCAGTAGTTCAATATAATAAGAAGTGTCTGAATGCTTATAGTAACCACTTTGAGCACCTCTTATCATTGCAAAAATCAAACATGACTTTTATTCATCTTTTGTTATCAGTAGATATTGAGTACTGTATTACAATTTTAATACAGTACAGTTTTCTCCTTTCTTAAAATGTGTATTAGGTAAATTAAAATGTGTAAAAGGTAAAGGTTTCCCTTGCTCGAAAGCCAGTTGTATCCTACTCTATGGTTCAGTGCTAATCTCTGTTTCAAAGTCAAAGAGCCAGTGCTGTCTGGTTCTGCAGATGTTTCCATGGTCATGTGGCAGGCATGACTAGACACCGGAGTACATGGAATGCTGTTACCTTCCCATCAAAGTGGTCCCTATTTATCTACCGGTACTTGCAATTTCTTGCAGACTACAAACCTCATAATCTATCTGGAACAGTGCTTAGATATACTGGAATTGTAGAATGACAACATTGAAAGCATTTTTAAATCCAAAGCTTAGAGGCTGCTTACTTAATAATCCTGAATGCAGGGTGTGGTTTTTTTCCCCTCTCTCTCTGTATAATTTTGTCCATGCTTCCCTGAGAGTAAAACGCTGCTGAAATCCAGTGGTCTACTTCATTCTTAATTAACACATACAGGATTGCACTGGAAAATGATATTCATAAAATGCAGTTTGGATTTCATTGAACAGGATGCCAATCACTAGCTGAATTTCATACACCTGTAAAATTTAATCATGGAATAGGATTTGTTTAGATATAAATATGATCTACAATTTCTGAAATTTGCTATAAAAATGGTCCCAGAAACAAAGCAAGAAGAAAAATCTGCCTTCTGGCTTTCTCAATCTCAACATCTCTCTCTTTCTTTTGGAGAATAGCCAACAGTCAATATGTAAATGTAAGAAGGAAGAGTTTTAAATTGTTCCAAAGTTTGGCTGTTAACAAGCTTAACACAACAGCCTTATAAAGTAGGCCACTCCACTGTCTTACTAGTATAGATGAGTAACTTAAAATGACTGACAGTAAACTAGCTAATACAGTATTTGCTAACAAGTTAATGAGTAAATTCTGAATTGGCTTTGATTCTCATCCATTGCAAATCTCTCCTAAACAATTAATAATGACTTGATAGTTAAAAAAAAAAAACACCTTACAGCAACAACTTTGAATGCTCCTCAAATATGCACCTTATTTATTTTTCTGGTTATTCATTCTGGAGAGTTATGGTCTCCTAGCCTGTAATCATCATGATCGGTTATCCTCAAGGGCAATCCTTTTTTCTTCTTCATCTTGAAATTATGACCCATTTGATATCCCAAAAACAGCAACATTAATTTTAATTTGTCAAATTGTAGGGTATAAATGGAGTAAATGTTAATAGCATTCTTCTTGAGTAATCAGTTCTACATGATTAACCTAAAAATTGCCAAAATGTTGTTTACCATTCATTTGTATCTGGAGGAAAAGGCATGAAGATGCAGACAGAGCTGGATTAATTTACCTTCTGATTTGTATTAAACTTTGCCACAATGATTCATGATCATTTCACTTCATATTTATCCTGGCAAATGATTTTGGGTGCTATTGAGAGTGAAAATGATGCTTTACTGACAGGATCACTGATTCTGTGTGTTTTCAGATTTTGCATGGATGTTCGGTGAAATAATATTGTAAGTTTCTAGCTTTTAAAAGGTAGATTTTTTCAAGACTTTCTGTCTCTCATTCCCTCTATTGCAGAGTTTAGCCTTGTGGTCTGTGCTACCATCTAGTGGATCAAATTAGTCACACTACAGGAAAATAAATTCCAAAATGAAGAATGTTGAATCAGAACAGATTTAATTTGCCAGCTTAAATAAAAGTCATAAAGAATGCATGAATGTGTCTTTTTATATGTCATACATTCCATTTCAAGATAAAGAGAAGGTGGCAGGTAGAAAATTCAAGGTAGCTACAGTCAAACCTCGCATAAAGAGCGTCTCGCTTAAAGAATAACTCGCTTAAAGAGCAGAATTTTCTCTGAATGTTCGCTTCGCTTAACAAATAAAATCAACCAAAAACTCGCTTAACAAATAAATTGGGGTTCGCAATTCCCCCCCCCCCAAAAAAAATAAGTCATTTACAATGGTGTTTTGCTTAAAGAGCAAACTCGCTTAAAGAGCAATCCTGTGGAATGTATTATGCTCTTTAAGCAAGGTACAACTGTACTTTAGTAAATTTTGAATCGGAATAGCACATATTTAGGCAGAGAAGTCTCCAGACACCAAATCCAAACACATTCTGGTATTCTTTTAGACTAAGTCATGACATCGGAAGAGCCTACTGTAATGCAAAATTGTAAAGTTAGCGAAAAAGTTGATTTTTTTTAAAGTTAGACTTTTAGTAAGCCCGAAAATCTGTTTTTGTTATGTTTAAATTAATTTTTAATAGCCAAGGGGGGGGGGGGTTAAATAATGGCATATAAAGTTTACTTTTTGTGACTACAGTGAACATATACATGGAAAAAAATAAGAAAGTCCCATCAATTTTTTCATTCATTGCCCCCTCACGTACCCCACCTGATTTTTTCTCTCCAGAGAACAGCTTAATAAATCTTGAGAAAAAGCTTTTCAAACTCATCCTTACCCACCTTCTTTAGAACTGAATTGATTGCCAAATGCATCTGACAATAGTTTAAATTTAAAGGAATCAAAATTTAGTTTTCTCATATGGGCAGTGAACCTATGTGTAATGGCTATTGCACAACATGTTAGAACCTTGGTGTTGATGTAAAGAAAAGCATAAGCCCCTTCCATGCTGCCCTTACTGACTGACAGTTTAAAATCTCTCAACCAGATGCTAGAAGGCTAATTAGATAATTAAATCTGCCAGGTTTCATGTAAAGTCGTGCAATCTGCACACATACCTTAACTGTGCACTGAAGCTTACTTCCAGGAAAATATTTATAGGACTACAATTTTTTACACTACAATCCAGTGTAGATTTATTCTGGAAAAAAATGTACTCAACAACACATGCTGTTGTTTTTTCAGTTGAGCAGTCAAGTCCAACCCTTTGTGATGCCATGGACCACCACACACCAGGCTCCTCTGTCACATGCAATCTTCTGCAGTCCACCATGATCTACACCCACTGCATCAATGATGCTGTCTAAGCATTTCATCCTCTGCCGCCCCTTCTCCTTTTGCCTTCAACCGTTCCTAGCATCAGGGTCTTCTCCAGTGAGTCCTCTCTTCTCATTTGGTGGCCAAAGTACTTGAGCTTTAGCTTCAGCATTTGTTCCTCCAAGGAACAGTCAGGGTTGATTTGTTTCAGGATGGACTGATTTGATCTCCTTGTAGTCCAGTGGACTCTCAAGAGTCTTCTCCAGCACCACAGTTCAAAGGCATCTATTCTTCTTCACTCAGCCTTCCATATGGTCCAGCTCTCACAGCTATACATTACTATTGGGAAGACCATTGCTTTAACTATACAGACTTTTCTGGGCAGGGTGATGTCTCTATTTTTTATTATGCTTCCTAGGTTTGCCATAGCTTCCCTCTCAAGGAATAAGTATCTTTTTATTTCATGGCTGCAGTCACCATCAGCAGTGATCTTAGATCCCAAGAAGGTAAAGTCTGTCACTGCTTCCCTCTCTTCCCCTTCTATTTCCCAGATAGTGATGGGGCCAGAAGTCATGATCTTGGGGGTTTTTATGTTTAGTTTTAAACCAGCATGTGATATCTCCTCTTTCACCCTCACTGAGAAGCTCCTTCCCTTTGTGCCATTAGTGTCATCTCAGGTTGTTGATATTTCTCCGAGCAATCTTAATTCAAGCTTGTTCTTCATCCAGCCCTGCATTATGCATGATATACTCTAAATAAGCAGGGTGGCAATTTACAGCCTTGTCATACTCCTTTTCCTATTCTAAACCTATCTGTTGTTCTATATCTGGTTCTAACTGTCAATTTTTGACCCACATATAGATAGCTCAGAAGACAGGTGAGGTGATCTGGTACTCCCATCTCTTTAAGGACTTGCCACAGTTTATTGTGATCTACACAATCAAACACTTTGGTGTCATCAATGAAACAGAAGTAGACATTTTTCTGATACTCCGTTGCTTTCTCCATGATCCAGCGAATGTTGGCAATTTGATCTCTAGTTCCCCTGCCTCTTCAGAACCCAGCTTGTGCATCTGGAAGTTCTCGATCCACGTACTGTTGAAGCCTAGCTTGTAGGATGTTGCTAGTGTGTGAGATGAGTGCAATTGTAAAATAATTTGAACATTCTTTGGTATTGCCTGTCTTTGGAATTGGAACGTAGCTGACCTTTTCAATCCTGTGTTCACTGCTGTGTTTTCCAAATCTGCTGGCATATTGAGTGCAACACTTTAATTGCATCTTCTTTTAGGTCTTTAAATAGGTCAACTGGAATACCATCATCCCCACTAGCTTTGTTGTTAGTAATACTTTCTAGGGCCCACTCGACTTCACACTCGGATGCTTTGTTCAAGGTCAGCAATCACACCATTGTGATTGACAGGGACATTAAGGTCCTTTTTGCATTGTTCTTCTGTGTATTCTTGCCATCTTTTCTTAATCTCTTCTGCTTCTCTTAGCTCTCTACAATTTTTGTCCTTTATCATGGCCATTTTTGCTTGATTTGTTCCCTTAATATCCCTAATTTTCTTGAAGAGATCTCTAGTCCTTTCCCTTTTGTTGTTTTCCTCTATTACTTTGCACTGTTCCGTTAAGAAGGCCTCCTTATCTCTTCTTGCTGTTCTCTGGAATTCTGCATTCAGTTGGGTGAATCTATCTCCTTCACCTTGCTTTTCACTTTCCTTCTTTCTTCAGCTATTTGTAGAGCCGCATCAGATAACCACTTTGCTTTCTTGCATTTCTCTTTCTTTGGAATGGTTCTAATTGCTGCCTTCTGTACAATGTTAGGTACCGCAGTCCATAATTCTTCAGGCACTCTGTCTGTCAAGTCTAATCCCTTAAATCTATTCTTCACCTCCACTGTATGAGGGATGTTATCTAGATCAAACCTGAGTGATGTAAAGGTTTTTCCTACTATCTTCATTCTAAGCCTGATTTTGGCAGTCAATAGCTAATGATCTGAGCCACAGTCTGCTCCTGGTTTCATTTTTGCTGACTGTATAGAGCTTCTCCATCTTTAGCTGCGGAGTATGTAATCGATCTGATTTCGGTGTTGGCCATCTGGTGATGTCCATGTGTAGAGTCACTTCTTAGGGTGTTTGCTATGACCAGTGCATTCTCTTGGCAAAACTCTATTAGCCTTTGCCCTGCTTCATTTTGTACTCCAAGGCCAAACTTGCCCATTATTCCAGTTACATTTTGACTAGCTACTTTGGCATTCCAATCTCATATGATGATAAGGACATCTTTATTTGGTGACAGTTCTAGAAGGTGCTGTAGGTCTTCATAGAACTAGTTGACTGCAGCCCCTTCTGTCTCAGTGGTTGGGGCATAGACTTGGATTACTGTGATGTTGAATGGTTTGCCTTGAATTCAGATTGAGATCATTCTGTCATTTTAAAGATTGTATTTCATTACTGCTTTCCTCACTCTTGTATTGACTATAAGGGCCACTTGATTTCTTCTAAGGGATTCTTGACAACAGTAGTAGAAGTGATGGTCCCCTGAGTTAAATGTGCCCATCTCTGTCCACTTTAGTTCATTGATTCCCAAGATATCAAAGTTCAGTCTTTCCATCTCATGTTTGACCATAACAAACTTGCCTTGATTCATAGATCCTACATTTCATGTTCCTATTCAATATTGTTATTTACAGCTTTGGACTTTCCTTTCACTGTCAGATCCATCCACAGCTGACCTTCCTTTTGGCCTTGGTCCAGCAGCTTCACTCTTTCTGTGGCTACTTGTACTTGTCCTCCAGTCTTCCTCAGTAGCATATTGGACACCTTCCAACCTGAGGAGCTTATCTTCTAGTGTCATATCATTTAGCCTTTTGATACAGTCCATGGGGCTTTTCTTGGCAAGGACACCGAAGTGGGTTGCTAGTTCCTTCCCCAATGGATTGTATTTAATCTGAGTTCTCCATTATGGCCTTTTGGTCTTCAGTGGCCCTACTTGGTATTACCCATAGCCACATATAATATAGGATTTGTTTATATGTTCTTACTTTTATAAGTTTGGTTTGTTAGTTATATACATAGCTTGGCTTTTCTTCAAATAATGGCCTAGATGCTGGTGCTTAGCACATTTCATTTGGTTCATTGAATAAGTTGAGACTTCGGCAGTCAACTCCATGGGCCTACTCTAACTGTGGCTTACTTACCATAGCAAGTTATAACTAGAGGCCTACTTGAATCAATTAAACTTTTGGAGGAGTTTACTAATCAAATCCCCACTGATTCAATGGACCTTGTTTTGTACAATTTGCAATACTAAGAGTATTTTGGCTATTTTATTTGTTTTCATAGAATCATAGAATAACTGAGCTGGAAAGGACCTATGAGGCCATCCAGTCCAACCCAGTGCTCAATGTAGGAATCCAAATCAAAGCAGATCTGACAAATGGTTGTCCAATTCTCTCTTGAATGCTTCCAGTATTGGAGCACTCACCACCTCTCAAGGCAGTTGGTTCCACCATAGAAACTGCTCTAACTGTAAAGAGGTTTTCCCTGATTTTCAGCCTATAGTTGGCTTCCTGTAGTTTCAGCTCATTAGGCATCCTGGGATGATTAAGGACAGATCATGTTCCTCCTCTTTTTGACTGTCTCACATATTTGAAAAGTGCTACTATATCCCCTCTCACTCTCCTTTTCTCAAGGCTAAACATACCCAGTTCTTTCAGACTTTCCTTATGAGGCTTGGTTTCCAGTCCCCTGATCATCTTTGTTGCCCTCCTCTGCTCTTCAGGCATGTTATCATATTAAAGTGTGGTGTCCAGAACTGGACACAGTATTCTAGATGTGGGTCTGGGGGCCGGGATTGTCAACAAGCTCCCATTTCTGGCTCATCTGAGGTTCCCCTTCCTGTAATTAATTTTAATGTTAAGGTCATGCCAATTTTATATTTGGTTTTAGATAGTAATGGCACAGTGGTGGGTAGTATTGCTATGTTTTTAAGGGTTTTTAAAATTGTTTTATATTGGTTTTAACTTGTGTACACTGCCCAGAGTCCATTGGATTAGGGCGGTATATAAATCTATTAAATTAAATTAAATTAAATTAATTACCGGTAATGTCAAATAGAAGGTGACTGATACCTCACAGGCTTTGGAGGCAATATGTCTGTTAATGCAGCCTAAAATAGCATTTGCCTTTTTTGCAGCTACATTGCACTGTTGAATCATATTCTGCTTATGATGCATAACAATTCCAAGATCCTTCTCACTTGTATTATTACTGAGACAAGTATCTCCCATCTTGTTACAATGTTTTTGGGGTTTTACTGCTACATATAGAACTTTGCACTTATCCCTGTTAAATTTAATCCTGTTATTTTCAGCCCAATGCTTAAACCTATATGATATTTTTTAGTTTTATTCCTCTCTTCCAAGGTATTAGCCATTCCATCTAAGTTTGTGTCATCTACAAATTTGATAAGTATTTCCTTCACTCTCTCATCCAAATCATTAATGAAGATGTCAAAGAGCACTGGGCCCAGGACTGAGACTGTGGTACATCACTTGTTATTCCCTTCCAGTTTGAGAAGGAGCCACTGATAAGCACTCTCTGTCTATTCGGTAACCAAATGTGTATCCACCTGACATTTGTGATATCAAGGCCACACCTAGTTAGCTTGCTAATGATAATATCATGGAGTACTTTGTCAAAGTCTTTGCTGAAGTCAAGATACGTTACATCTACAGCATTTCCACCACCTACCAAGGAAGTTTCCAGATTAAAAAAAAAACCCATGAGATTAATCTGGCATAATCTATTCTTGTCAAATCCTAGCTATTACTGAATTGTGTTTAAGGTACTTGCAGAGTGGCTGTTTTATAATCTGCTCCAGAATTAATTCTGCAATACTATATCTATTTACCTTTCTGAGTTCAGTTAAACTTACTTCTCAGTACACATATAAAGGTCTGCACCCTTTTTATCAGTATAATAATTTTGTATCAGAAATTATTATGGGTTGAAAGGATTTTTGCTGGAGAAACTCCACTCAGGGGATGCCTGAATGAGTCTCCTTTCATGTCCCCAAGCAGTGGTGGGATGTCAAAAATTTTACTACCCCACTGTGATGTCATCACAGTGTGGGTGGAGCTAACATCATGATGTCATGATGTCATGGGTGGGGCCAAATAAAAAAAATACAAAATAACAATATAATAAAATAAAAATAAGCACACACACACACACACACACACACACCCCTCAGGCCTTTTTAGGAACTGTGGTAGTACGTCAATATAGGTAAAGGTATTAAATACACATTAAAATACACACAGACACACCACATCCAAAGGTGAGTCACTTACCCTGGGGAGCAGGGTATAGAGAGCTTTAGGCTAGCAGCTTCTCTTCCTCCTCCCTGCTTAGGAGGACAGCAAGGAGGCCTTGCATACATGCCAAACACTGTAGGCGTGCATGTACACCAAGTGCTTGGCGCACATGCGCAGTGGGGGAACCAATGAAAAGGTAAGCCCTGAAGGTGGTTCCCCCCAAAAGCTGCTACCGGTTCTCCAGGACACTGGGAAAAGTTACTACCGGTTCTGGAGAACTGGTGAGAACCTGTTACATCCCATCACTGTCCCCAAGATCTTTCCCCACCAAAGTGGTCCCTATTTATCTACTTTAAACTTCTTGCTTTTGAACTGCTAGGTTGGTAGGAGCTGGGACACAGATGGGCATACAAACCGTCATGCAGTACCCAGGTCTCAAACTGCCGACTTGCCAGCCTTCCAGCTAACAAGGTGAGCTTCGTTATCAGTAAGGATTCAGTTTAACAAGAGAAGGAACTTGCCCTTTAATTCATCCAAATGTAGGCATAACACTTGCTAAACATCTATCAGCAAACATCTATTCTCTCAAATAGGAGAAGTAAAATATTAATGGAGAACATGACTTGAAATCCTCCAAGTCTTACCCAATACTACATGCTGTAAGATCAGACTTGTATGTGTAGGAGGAGTGAGGGTGAAAAGACGTTTGCTACATAGGACACTTGCAGAAGTTGTTGCGTGGAAAGGGAGTGCCCAGTAGAATTCAACAAGGAATTCACAAGAGGCTCACATACCCATCTGGAAGACTCTCATCTCCCCAGCATGGGCTGCAAGCATGAACAAGGAGCTTTGACTCCTTTGCTTGCACATTAAAAGGTTCCCCAAACTTACTTGTATGGATCCAGAACACATGTGACTTTCCCTATACTCTTCCCCCATCCTCTGGGAAGTCAACTGCTTATGAGGGAAATGAGAGGAAGTCTGCCTGCTACCTTTGTTTTTCACAATCAGCTGCTTTCAGCAGAAGGATGGGGCACATAGAAAGAGCCTCCTTGAAGATTGTGGTATTGTTGAACCACCATCGGGCGTACCCTGGTAATGGCTACCTTGTGTTGCTGGCTAATCTTTCTAACACTAGGTCAGGTGAAAGGAACTGCAGAATTATATAGTGCCTTCATTTTGACAGTTTCACATCTGGCCTAGACACGGTGGTGACGGCGGCAGCAGTGGTGGCAACGGAGGAGGAGGAGAGGGATGAAAAGATGCTAAGGAACCAAGGGCTTTTCTACCCTATGGTCTCCATGGAGATACATAATTTGCCCTGATTTGGATACTTTCAGTATTTGTCTGAACATGATACACCTATATAATCTGTAGCCTTTCCAAATAACACTGTTTCAATTACATTGCTTGCTAGGATAGTGCTAAATGTTGGAACAAAATTTCCAAGCTCACTTTAGGTTTTTTTCTGGCTATATGTTTGGGAATGCTTGTTGTTACAACTGATTTCTAAGGAAGGAGAAAATCTATGTGAATGTATGAGTTGATTAATACATTGTTCACGCAAGCAGGCAAACCATAAAGTTGATATTTGCAGATCTGAAAGGTAGCTTTATCATGCAAACTTTAACTTCAGCTCTTTGGAATTCTAAGTATACATGTTTAGTCAGAAGGATGCCTCAGTGCATCCATTGACATTTTCTCTGAAGTTTCCAAAGTTCACATTTTTGCTGCCCTCCTGTGCTGATGACCTAAAACAAATGAGTATTAAATAACCTATAAAGGATATTTTCAATATGCCTTGATACACAGCCTTGATCTACTTAAAATTCCTTCTGTACCAAACTGTGCAAATTTTAGATTAATGATACTTTTGATTACAAGTCTCTAATCAACAGAACAATATAATTATCTTTCACAGCTTGTATAGTAAGAAATTTAAAATAAATTTACAGCCTTTTCCTCCATGTACAACCCCTTCCACTTAACAAACCTGGCACAGGCTGAGAGGGTGGGCTGTTGCAAATTAAGTGGATCCTAAATTGTCTCAATAGAGAAGTTATCTAATATAAATAACGAATTATGCAAACACAGTTAAACATTTCACATGAATATGTATTATCCTCTCCCTACAGCTAATGAGGATGTTCAACTCAGTTTAAATGGAATATGTGCATTTAACAAGAAAATCTTATAAAAACTGGAGATTCAATTTTAATAACAAACTTCATGAAATCAAATTTTGTAAATTTTCTCAAATTTTGAAAATGCATACATACATACAAAGTACTGTATTTAAAATCAAAAGTTATTGCAGACTGAATTCCAAAACTATCTACAGCCTGTGTATCATTTTTGAATTTTTCTGTTGTTAAAACTAAAACACAGGCTGTAATTATTAACTCACCCACAAAAACCTAAATATCTTTCCTGACTGACTGATCTGTCTCATAGATTTTAAAACAAATAAAATCCCCAGAAACATTTTTCCAAGCACTGGAGGCAGAAGGACACACAATTATAAGGTTTCCATGCTGTCATTTTAGGGATCAGAGTGAATTTCAAGCTGGTTCATTTTATATTGCAATTTCCCAAAATCAACACATTGCTTGGAAGGAAGAGAAACTGGAGAAATTGAAACTGCCGAGCCTTGGAGTGGTTTACTTTTAAAAGCCTGGATCTAAATCCAGAAGCATTTATCTCCATTATTTAGGAAACAGGATTGGCATGTGGGATTCTCTCCCCACCCCCAGGTTCCTTATCTTTAACACAAATATGATGAGCAGGTGTAGGATAAACTGAATGCAGGAGGAAATGTCCTAGTGCTCAGGTATTTCATTCTAATGAACAAATGTCTCCATTATTACCTACAGCAACAGTTGTATTACCTTTTGTTTCTCTCAATATCCAAATGTTACAACTTCATGTGGAAGAATTACCGTATGAATGTATCACTGAGACCAAGCTAAAAACTCTCCAGGATTTCAGCTGAACTAAAATTAAGGGAGTAGAAATGAACTGACCTAGACTGGGGAAAAGAAAGATTCTGAGCCATCACTTTCTTACACCAAGCTTGCTTACATCAGAAACAGATGAGTTGGGAAGTGCTAAAATATTGTACTAAAGATGCATTCCTCTAAACAAAGATTGATATTTCCTCCTCATGACCAATCACCAAACATAAGCAAATTAATTTGCAGTTTTGATTCTGCCATACAATATCAGAGGATGAGCATATGTTCTTTACAACTTAAGGCAGCCTGGTTTCTAATTGCTACATTTCATGGCTCATTTGTTTCTTGAAATAATAAATTATCTCCCATGATGGACTTCTCTATATGCAGTCTCCAATTTTTCCATTTATATTTGAGGAGAATGTGATCCAACAGCAGGAAGGGCCAGTGTGAGGACTTCAGCATATGCAGAAAATTCATCTTTAACCTGGCCCTGGATGTTCATTGGAGAATCAAAGACATGCATTTCCCAGAGAATTATGCCTGGCCTTGGAGGCAGTGGAGTGTCCATTTCCTGAGCCTGTGGCAAACCATAGATTTTTTGCAGGAGTCTCCAGATATGACAGAAGTCATAGCTGGAGCCATCTATATTAAAGCCATGCACATATGTATTTTGGGGCTATTTCCCAGGCAGCATGACCACTGATCAAGGGAAAGTGGGGAGTCCAGAAACACAAATTTACACAGATCTAGTCTGCATCCACATGAGTGCAGTGGCTTAGTGGTTAAGTCACTGAACTTGATGACTGGAAGGTTGGCAGGTCAGCAGTTCGAGATCCAAGCGCTGCACGACGGAGTGAGCTCCCATCTATGTCCCAGCTATGTCCCTGACACATGACCACGGTTAATGTCTGCAGATGCAGACAGCGTTGGCTCTTTTGTTGTAAAAGGTAAAAGGGGATAAGCACCACACCCTAGAGTTGGATACGACTGGCTTTCGAATGAAGGTGACCTTTACCTTTATCTAGTCTGCATCAATACTCTCTGTTGCTGTTCATTCATGCCAGGGTGAGGTTTGGGATCAGGATGAAAAATTAGGAAGTGTCCCACATTGCGTCTTTCCAAACATTTCCACAATTTTAGAAAGACACCTAGATTTTGTTGAAACATTTAAAATTGTGAGTGCTTAGGGCAAGCCAATGATAAGGTGAGATCATAAACAAGCCGACTGAGATGATTCTTTTGTTATTTGGGACACTAATGCTGCACCTTGATTTCTTTGTATGTAAAACATAGTCTTTGACAGGATGTCCAGGAAATCTCCCATCTATCCAGATGCTCACCCAAACCTGGGTTTCCTTAGCTTCCAATAATTCATATAAACCACTTTTATAATAAAGGGGAGCAATCATGTTCATATAGCAGAACATCTTTGTTGCTTCCCAAGTTCTAAGATATGAGGCAGGCTAATGGTTTCTGTTTCTAACTAGTAATTCCTAAATACTGCATAAAATTTGAAAACAGAAAAGTAATCCTGTTATGTAAGGAAGTCTTCAGGGTTGTTATGGCACAAGTCATTCTTCCAGAGGTCCAAGTTATCCTGTCAAGAACAATGTAACAGACCTTCAACCTCTTCTCAATGTCTTCTCCCCAGCACACTGATCTGAGCATTTGTGTCCCTGCATCTTTAAATATGTATTCCTCACCATGTCAACTAATCTAAACATTTCCTTTCAACATTTCTCACCACCTCCAAACTAGACACTTAAGCATACAGCTTTTGTCGGTTTCAGGAAGCAAAACACGGTTAATTAGAGGACGCCGGTACCTTCACTTCTGTCTGTGCAGCTCTCTCTTCAGTAATTATCCATTTGTTTGTTACTTATTTTAGGAGGTGATATTTCGCACCTCATCAAAAAAAGATCCCAGGGTGCTTTGCATTAACAAAGGGGGGGGGACATAGCTTACCCATAAAGTGCTTCCATTTTTCTGTCACAAAAATTTGGACAATGTCTCCCTTCCCCCACCTCCACGTTACATTTGCCACGTCAATTAAAACCTCAGCCCTTGGTCAAAGACAGTAGACATGGAGCCTGGAGCTGTTCTCTCATCACTCCCCACTCCTGCCTACTGTGTCCTTCCTGGAGGGGGCTTCAATTTTGCACCTGATTAAATGGTGACTAACAGCCAGAGTCATACTCTTGGGTGATTCACTGGTTTGGTTGACTGACTGAAAAGCTCCACAGGGTAGAGTACAATTTACTTGGGTGTCCTAATTAGCACTGTTAATTGGGGCACAAAATCTATGTAAAACTGGGCCCAGTTTTTTTTCAAATCAGCCATCATTCAGGGAATGGCAGCTAGCCAATGAAACAGAAAAGCGTTATTAATCCGTTCTATACAGAGCTTCAAACATATGTATTTTGTTTTTCTTGGAAATTTAGCTATAAGCCACTTAGGTTTATACTAACATGAAAC
This sequence comes from Furcifer pardalis, assembly GCA_030440675.1. Lineage (NCBI taxonomy): Eukaryota > Metazoa > Chordata > Lepidosauria > Squamata > Chamaeleonidae > Furcifer > Furcifer pardalis. The sequence continues at coordinate 133,405,164 of CP126894.1, forward strand.
ATCCTGTCTTTTGTGGCACACAGACACATGCATGTCACACGACACATACTACCATGTCACATTGGGGTTGTCTCCAGGGTTATACTGGTGTGGTTATGCGTGCATAATGAAATATCCATGTGTGGGCTATGCTATTCCACCAAAATACTAAAAAAGCAACGTACAAAATACAGATAAAATGGCAAGAAAAGCAGAATGAAGCACATCACAACAACAAAATAAATGAATTGATAATAAACTAAAGTAAAATGAGAATCCATGAAATATTATTATTCAGGTTTGAATGACTCAGGGTCAAACTAGACATTAAAAGAACACCTTTAAGCATTCACATTAAAGGAACACCTTTTTCTTCTTCTGACAGAATTTTCTCAGAGTTGCATGCCTTAGCTATCAGACTTGCAAAGTAATCATGGCCAAATGAAAGATAATAAGATGAAGAAAATTGCATTCTATGTGCAATGCATTTTTCACCAACTCAAGAAGCACTGTTTCTATATAGGTGAAAATGCAGATTCCAGGAAAATGTATTGAGCATCGGGTCTCTAACTTTCTTAACTGTGTACCAATATGTTGTTGTGATAGAGAAGTGTGGCTTATTATCAAGAATCATTGAAGCAATTTGCTAAGGAACTTTTGTAAATGGAAACATGTGCAGGTAAAGTGAAAATACTTCAAAAGAGTATCATAGAAAGACTCATTTGTCAGCATGTGGTATCAATTTATTTCATTTCGTATATAGTAGCTCAGCATGCTACATGCAATCAAAGTCACAGAAGAATATTTGGATAGATGAAATATGATATAAATTTTAAAGAAGACTTCTTCAAAGAAGTAAAGGAATGTGACTTCAAGAATTATGGACAACTCAAAGAATTTCGTTCTCAATAATATAATTCAATCTGCTGCATGTTTTCTTTTTTTAGTTTATTGTCATCTGTAATTATTATTATTATTATTATTATTATTATTATTATTATTATTATTATTATTATTATTATTATTATTATTATTATTATTATTATTATTATTATTATTATTATTATTATTATTATTAAGCAAAGTAGAAAAATACGTTTTAGCATATAGGACTGTGCCTTCCAGGGGAAAGAGCCTGAGCACCCAGCACAATTTGCACAGTCTGAGGATGCCCTTAGAGGAAGGAATGGTAAAACACTTCTGTGTCTTCTCTACATCCGTGGTACCCAACAGAGGGGCAGTTTGATTTTTAAGGGGGGCAATTTGAGAATGAGTTATTAACGGTGAATGGCCTTTTAGGCTTCCTCCACGTGAACAGGAATTCACTTTTTGAATAATAAAAATTATCTATCACCGGTGGGTGTGGGTGGGGGTGGGTGTTTTCAGGGTTTTAGAGATGCTTAGGTGGGGCATGGCAAAAAAAAAAAAGGTTGGGAACCACTGCTCTACGTAGAAAATCTTGGAAAGGGTCTCCATAAGTAAGAACTGACTTGATGGCAATTATTATATAGGGTTTGATCTATAGTGCATAGTCAAGTTTCACATTTTAATATTTGTGGATGTTTTAACAAAGAGAAGTATAAGAAACAGACTTCAGATTGAAAATATGTATGATGTTTATGGTGCTATTTACTAGTAGTATCTAAAATATTCTATGTACTAACCATGCTTTTTGGAAAAATGTGACCAGTTTTAGCATTTCAAATTGGTGATTATACAATGTTTGAGTAACTTAACTTTCTTTTAACTACTTTTTAGAATAAAGTGCTTTTGAAAAATGTAGTGGTTACATTTCTGATAGTACACCAAGTTGTGTGGTGGATGTGTGGCCATGAATCCAATCAATATCTTGTGATTTAGTGGCAATTGTCCAATAATTATTTTAGTTACATGTTACAAGGTGGGTTTATGTTTTCTGATAGTAAAGGTTTTAATAGCAGCTGTTATGGAATGTCTTCTGATTGGGAAAGAAAAGCATTAGGGGCAGGGGAACTGTAAAAGGGTCATATTTGTCTTTTACATGGTCCAAGCAGTGGAAGCACCTTATATCATTACTTCAGCATGGGACACACCTGTAGATCTAATCACAAGTTGCCTATATGTGAGATATAACAGTTGTCAGGCAGGCTGGGACTAAAACTTCAGAGTCGCCTTACCAGGGTAAACTAAAGCTCTCCTGAAGTAAACAATTTCCCGCATCCCACATTATATAGGGACCATCCACTCACACTTGCTGACATCCATGCTAAAAGGACCAACCAACCAGCCAACCAACCATCACAGCAGTGGTGAAGATTGTGCAGATACTTTGCTACTCTTTCAAATGCCTGGCTCCAAGAGATGCACACAGTCTCCAAGGCATTATGGGAAGGGTGTTCTAGGAAATGAACTGTGCTGCTCTATGGGGAATTTCTCATTACCTCATTACTCTGCCTCTGAATAGCTTTGAAGGCCAGTTGTTCAAAAATAATTGAATTTGGAGAGATGTCCATGATAGCAGCTCTCTAAAGCACCATGGACTCTTTCTGTGGCAGTGGTGGTAGAGGAGGAATAGTGTTTTGGCCAATCCTTGTTCTGTGTCTCACCAGATTTCATGATAGGGTTGCCCAATGCCCTGAGGTGGTGGTGGTGGTGGTGGTGGTGGTAGTGAGACTTTAGAGTGGACAATTAAAAGATTAGAAACTGGAGAAAGTGGAGAATCTTTTGCCTCAGCCAGCCATCCTCCTGAAGGCTGGATGAGGCAAAAGATTCTCCACCTTCTTCAGTTTGGCTTTCTAATCTTTTAATTGTCCACTCTAAAGTATCCCCCCCCCCTTTTCAAGGCATTGGGCAAACTGGAGAAGGCAGAGAATCCTTTACCTCAACCAGCTATCCTTCTGAGGTTGGTTCAATGGATATCAGCTTTTTGGGGTCCAATTTTAGTTTGCTTAATTATCTTGTAAACTGCCCAGAGAGTGCCTTAAGAGTATGGGGTGATATATAAGCAGCTGTACTTGCATTTAAGCAGAAGGTAAGCATGAAGGAGGGACTGTGGTGGCTTAGTGGTTAAGACACTGAACTTCATGACCAGAAAGTCAGCAGGTTGGCAGGTCAAGACTCAAGCTCCTGCCAACCTAGCACTTCAAAAGCAAGAAATTGCAAGTAAATAAATAGGTACCACTTTGGTGGGAAGGTAAATAGCATTCTGTGCACTCTGGTGTCTAGTCATGCCTGGCACATGCCCATGGAAACGTCCGCAGATGCAGACAGTGCTGGCACTTTGGCTGTAAACAGCGATGTGCACTGAACCCTAGAGTCAGATACGACTGGCTTTTGAGCAAGGGCGACCTTTACCTGTGCATGAAGGAACAGGACAGAATATTGTGATGGAAGAAACAAATGAAGAGCCAATGAAAATCAGAAGCTTGAAGAATTGGGAACTCTGTATTAGGGCTTTGAGAGGCATATGGTTGTTTGAAATCTAACATGGCTTTTATGTTTTCAAAGCCGAATGCCAAGGAAAAAGGGGGAGAAATTATCCTTGTCTGAAATATTGAGCCCCAGCACAGGCTGCAAGATGTGCCATGACTTTGAAACAAGAATCTCATATTCTTAGCTGAACAATGAACTCTTAGTTTCAATGACACTAAATAAATATCCTTGTTCTTTTCAGTAATGTATGTTTTTAAAAAATGGAAGTTGTACTTGCAATGCCCTCTTCTCCCCCCCCTCCCCAAAAAAAAATTCCAAGTTGGTGGGCCCTCAGCAAAATGACCTTTGGTCATCCTACTCCTATGTGGGTTGTTTTTTTGTGGAGGTGGTGGCAGGAATATTCTGAACAATGTTACACAACTGAATTTGAAAGTTCTTGCCATTTTCATTTCCCACAGTGTCACTGAGCAACACTATACTGGGGATTTATCTATCTATTCATTCATTCCAAAACTACTTATTTCTCTTTCTAGACTAGCCTTACCCAAACCTATGTCCTCCATGTGTGTTAGACTACAATTACAATCTGCCATCATAAACAAGCTCATTCAGTTGTGGAATGGCTGACTTAGATCTTTAAAAGGACTTCTAATCAGAATGTATCCATATCGTGTTGTATATTTTTCTTTCTGTCTCTTCTTTTCTTGCCTTCGGGACTTGGATCAGAGTAAAATCTCCAAACAGAGGAAGAAAGGCAACGTGTGGCTGTAGCTATTTAAAGGAGATTTTCATTAACCTGGATGGCCCGCTATAATTTCAAACACTGGCAGCTAATCAGAAGCTCACTGACATCATCAGTGGACGGAGAGAAGAACTCTCTTTTGGGACCCATCTTTTCTGAAAGGGTGAAATAGATACACCAAGCACCACAAGGGGGTTAGGGTTACTTAGTGCTCTGGATATGAGTACAATGTTGTTGGCTTCTACTGTTGAAATGTGTGTTTCAACTGCTGGAGTGAATGATTTGTTTTGAGCAATAAGATCATTTATATAAATGACAAGAGGTTTGACTGAATTATTAGTCAAAAGGACAGCCGGTCGTTAATAGTCTCCTCATGTACATCTACCCTTAACCCAAGCAACTGTTTGAGCAATCATTTAGAAATAAGAAATGTAACTTTATCAGTGTTATATATTTTTAATACACTTGTACTCTGGTGCACCTGGGTATGGACTCTTAGAGCTGATGTCCTATAGCCTGGTCTTCAATCTAGCTTCCTTCAGATGTTTCAGATGAGAATTTCTGTCACCCCAGAATGTTTGCCATACTAAGTGAAGATGAGAGGAATTGTAATCAAAACACCTGAAGGCACTGGCTCAAGGGAAGCCTACTATAATCCCTTTGTTTTCAAATACGTGACAGTTGAGCTAAATTGGATTGACTTCTAAGGAGACCTGTGCAGGACTGGAATAATCTGATTAATGGCAACAAAATTTAAACAGCCTGACTGCTTTCAGAATTGAAGGGTTTCACTTTCTTCCAGCTTGAAGTCACATGAGTAAACACAAGTTTCTGCATCCAATGGAGAAGCCATGACCCAGCCACCTTAATTTTATGCTCCATTTACAGCCAAAGAGCCAGTGCTGCCTGTGTTTGCAGATGTATGCATGGCCATATGGCAGGCATGACTAGATCGCCCATGACTTAGGCTCTGCCCATGACATAGGCTCTGCCCATAGGCTCTGTCCACGACATATGCTCTGCCCAAGGTGTGGTAGTGAAAGTTTTTGCTGCCCATCACTGCTTTCAACCCAGAATAATTTCTGACACAAAATTATTATTATCTCCATTTAGTTACAGTCAAGCTTCAATGAATGACTTTTCAAACCGGCTTTTGAGATCCTTAAAGAAGTAACAGACTTCACAGAGGAAGTACAGTGAAACAGGCTAGGCTTGCTGGGAAATTTTGGGAAATGTAGTCTTAAGAGGTAGTTCTTCCCACATTTGGGCAATGCAAAGAGTATTCTGCTTCCCATTAGAAAAATTATCCAGATTGGTGAATTTCCCAAGGACTAGGACAGGTCACTGTTCTTATATATTCATGACTTGAAGGTTATATCTCCAAGGAACCTAGCCCCATATACGCCATGTTCAATAGCTCAAGGGCTGTTAAGAGGACACATGAGAATAAAGTCTTGAAAGCACATTAAATCAAATGTATTTTTTTCATCCGTAGCTACATCATAAGCAAAAGTTTATTTGCCATATGCTTTTCTCATTCTGAAATGCCAGTAGCAATTTGACTTTGTGAAGAACTCAAGTGTTGAGATATCAAGACATGAGTTTTATTGGAGAGACTATAAGCCAATAGTTGATATCTCTCCATTATGATTCTGACACTAATTTTCACTTATAATTGTCTCCTCCTTAAACAGCCCCAGAAACAGACACACACATATCTCTCTGACACATGACTTACCATAGCATTAAATTTGTTTAAATTGCTTTCCTGTGCTGCTATAATGCTGACCTCTTTATTCTGTAAACAATTTGTTCTCTATATGTTTAGATTTAGTCTTGTAAATTGTGAGAAAATGAGCCTGGAATCTTTATATTTTAATTGTATCATCAAAACCCACTGAGAATACAATAAAGTAACCAGAAGTTAAATTATCAATAAGAGTCATTTATTTTGCATTTTTTATTTTTAAAGAATACTTATGAGAATTGTGATAAATTAGCAATGACAAACTACGTCTTGCAGGCCAATTTTGTGTGGAGAGTTTAATTAAACATTGCAGCTGTTTATCTCTATGGTGATTACATTTTCATATGTAAATTACATGTATTAAGATCAAGATACTTATGTAAATGTCACTTGCCTTAATGTTTTGCGTTCCTGTTATTAACATCTAACCATCAGCTTGTAATCTGCTTGTATGGCATTCCACTGGCATATACGACATGACAAAAATAAGTAGATTTAGATCTTAATAACAAACAAGTTTCGAAAGAGAACTACAGCTTACTATGTAATTGAGATACAGAGAGATAAAAACTAAAAATAAAATGGCCAAACAGCAACGGGTGTTTATTTCAGAATATAATTGGTAGCATACTTCCATTCATTAAGCACTACCCATCTGCCTGCTAACAAATGTTTAAGTCAGCTAAACAATGAGTTTCTTCCAGATTTTGAAGAGCAACTAAACTTAAAGAGGAAATTCGAAAAGTTACTTCAGACTGCAGATCCCAGAATCCCCAACCACCATCATTTTAATCATTCATTATTTCATTCTTTTATTTAAAATAAACCGTTATAAGGCTCAGTCTTAAGAATACTAATTTGGTGAAATATAATTTGAATAACTACAGACCTGTCTTGTATATTCCATTTGGGGAACGTTAATCAAGAGAGTGGTAGCTGAACCAGATGCAGATGGATCTTGGAAGAAACTGATAATCTGGGTCCATTTCAATTACAGTTTAAGCCACAACCTGATACTGATATGTCACTCTCTGCAAGAGAATCTCTTAAGGAAGGCAGAGATGAGGTGTGTAACCCTGTTAGTTCTCCTGGATCTTTCTTTGGTTTTGATACCACTAACCATGATATCCTTTTTGGACGGCTATCAAGTTGAGGGATCAGGGACTCCATTCTCCACTGGTTCTAGTCCTTCCTTGAGGACTCCAGATTGACTTTACTTCTTGATACTTCTGCTACAAGATCCCACGGGGTCGACCATTCCCCCAATGCTTTTAAAAATCTATATGAAACCACTGGGAGAATTTGGAATTCACTGTCACTAGTATGATGGTGATATGCAGCTCTATTTCTCTTTTGTTTCATCGGCAAGTGATGCTATATAGGCCCTTGACCACTGCCTGGCATCAATAAACTGAATCTAAATCAAGATAAGAGAGGGACCTATTAGAAGGATAATCAGACAGGCTAGAAGGTTGACCTTGATAAGGTTACAGTCCTGCTGAAGGATTTGGTCTGCAGCTTGGGGGTACTCCTAGACCTAGCACTCTCTATGGAGTCTCAAATATTGGCCAAGAAGGCATTTTACCAATTCCAATCAATTATCCAGTAGCACCTCTACCTGGATTAGAAATGCCTAGTAACAGTGGTTCATGAATTGGCAATCTCAAAAATAGGCTGTTGTAATGCTCTCTATGTAGGGCTGCCCTTGACAACAGTACAGAGACTTCTGCAGACCCAATTGATTTCTGGGACTAGTAAATGTTATCCTATATCCCCAGTAACAGAGCACCTGTATTGTCTCCCTCACAGTTTCTGTGCTCAGTTCAAGGTGCCGATTATGACCTATTAAGCCCTTAGTGGTTTAGGGCCTTGATACTTGTTGGAATGTTTCTTTCAGCTACCCGTTTCACCCATTCCTTTCAATCCATGTTGCTAAAAGTGACCATAGCAAGGAGGCCAAAAGGGAATGAAAAGAAATCAGGCCTTTTCCATTGTGATCCGCAATCTTTGGAATAAAATGAGATATGCCGGGATCCTTCCTTCCTTATGTTCAGGAAAATCAGTGGGAACAGAAAGCCACTTTCAACAACTGATTCTTCTGATTCAGTGCTGCTAATTTTAAAGTTTATTTCCCCCCCCTTTTTTTTTTTAGTATGAATTTTAGACCTCTTCTGTTAGATCACCATAATGTTGAATTAATTTTGTTATGTGGGGGGTTGTGGAGTTTACGTTTTAATCTATAAAATACCCAGAGTAGTGCTTGCACTAATTGAGTGGTATATAAAACAAATAAATAAATTACTGACCATGATGTCTAAAGTATTTGGTGAGTAATAGTCCAAGAAGTAATTTTTTCCAAGCTACGCCTAAGAGCATTTAAAATTGTTTTCAGTTGCTTCAACCATTTCAACCCATTACAGACACAGACACAAGTTTACATCTAATATCACAGCCAACAAAGTGTCATGCTCCAAACTGTTGAGAGCTAATGTTCACGACAAGCCAGGAGCTGAAAACAACATCCTTATACAGTTGTCATATCAGGTGACATTCTAAACATGGTTAGAGGGGAGAAACTAGTTCCATTCCCCCTCCATAATTTCTTTTCTCACATTTTCAACACCATGCTAGGATAAGAGATGATTGTTGGTTTTATATAGACTTGGAGGACAGAGGTGCCTGGAGGACAATGGTCCATAGGGTCGCAAAGGGTCGGAATCAACTGTGCAACTGAACAACAAAAAATACTGTATGAACAAGAACTTTTCCTTGCATGTGAAGCTTACCCAAGAACAACAGTCCTCTATTCTTCTAATTCAGCACTGAAACCTTCAGCTAAGTGATCACAGTGGGGGTGAATTTAGATGCTGCTCTCTGACTCTGTTCAATCCATCAAGCTAATATAAACACCTTTGTTGTTGTTCAGTCGCACAGTTGATTCCAACCCTCTGCGACCCCATGGACCACTGTCCATGGAGATGTTAGGAATGGATTGCTGAGTAAGAGAATTAGGCTACCCCATTTCCAGCTAACCTGGTACAGTGTTTAGTGTTAAATTAGAACTCAGGATACTTAGGTTCAAATTTCCACTTGGTCATGAAACTCATTGGTTGACCTTAGCCCCAAGGGGCATAGGGGGGACAGCTCGCCCCGGGCAGCACTTTTTGGGTAATGGGTGTTCTTGGACTACAATTCCCAGAAGCCCTAGCGGGAGCGGGAGCCAGCATCCATCAGTGGGCGGCAAATTTGGCTTATGCCTCGGGCGGCTGAAATCAACGCTACACTACTGCTTAGCCTAGTCATACCTTCAAGCCTGCCTTACCTTCTAGGATTGTTATAAGAATAAAATGGAAGCATGATATAAATGCCATAGCTGATTTTCTCACCCATCCTCTTTATTATTAGGGCTTCTTGTCTTGCTTGAGGACAATTGTTATTTGCTCATGAATGGAGCTCCATCTCTAACAATGAGAATATAGTACAAAGGAAGGACCATTCATGTATTTCCAGACAGCAAACATGGGATTCTCATAGACAGCTGATTTGGATGCTTTTGTCTGCACCCAATGAAGGGATCCAGTTGTCTGAACTAGGACAAGAGGGTGAGCACATTCTTAGGGAAACAAATAGGGATGGATGAATCAGTCTACTTCTAGTCTCTCACTTTAACCTGTCCTCGTTCATAACACCATTGTATCACAATAGATCACTAGGGCCCTTTTGGGGGGGGGCATCATGTTGCTGTTTAAAAATTATTTTTAAGAAGACTTCATGCACCCCCTCCTCTGTTTTACTATCTTTTTGTTCTCTTTAAATAAAAATTCAATTTTAATGTAACATTAAAAATGAAACTCTCATATGCCTTTAGAAAGTCTTCATGTCTCCCAGTTTGGAAACCAGTGCATTTAATGACATAAATACAAGATCATACAAATCAGCTCTCTCAATGGGCCTTCCCTTTCCTACTTCTGTCATTCCTAAAATGGTGGTCAGAATAGATGGGAAAGCCATTCTCCTGATGGTGTTTTCTGCCTTTATTGGATGGATATTATGAGATTTTAAAGCTATTTTTCTTTAAAATTTGCATATTTAATAAGCACTTCTTTTCAACAGAGTGTTAAAGCAGTCAGCAAGTACAAACTCCAGCTGACGACTGAGCTCCAAAATGCATATTAGTCCAGGAGGTGTGGTACTGGAAATGGCAAAAACAGATCTCCTAAAGCATCCCCTTGCAATAACAGCTACATTATTTATTTGATTCATTCTCAGCACTAAAACAACTAGGAAACAGAAGCTAGGCACTAAGAGTTGGCCCATAAAGACTGAGGCGGGAGGGAAAAGAGAGGACAAAATGGACATATACTCTACACACACAAGCGGTTATCAATAATGGGAGAGAACGCTGAATGTTTTATGAGGTATTTGCAAATTGTTACATTGCTGTACAGATCGTGCAATTGTCTCAGGAGCTCTTAAATACAGATATACAGTGACAACATTCACCAACCAACAATTTCGTTTAAAAAGAAAGCATTTAATAAGAAAAGATTTTCAACGTACTTTTGCCATAAAATGCATTTTATTCATTTCTGTTCCATCTACTGAAAGTAATGGCCTCGAGCAACAATGATGCCTAGATTATTTTAGGTGAGTAGCTACCATAATTACTAAAAAGTTAATTAGAATTATTAAGGTAACAAAGTATTCTGTTCCTGTTATTCTGACATTTAATAGAGGGCCCAACACTCTGTCTTATTCATGAGCTCTGCTAGATTGTTTTAATGGCTTTGCCTCCCTTACCAAATTAAATGTTGATGGATTGTCCTCTCAGAGTGTGTGAGTTCTCTGAGCTATATTTATTGTTGACCCTAAAATAACTAAACTACAAGGAAGGCCCATAAATAATTGCATGTCTCAAGTGAGCAGTAAACAACTTTGAGTTCATTGCTTGCTCATTTTCTTCATCAGGAATGGCTGCTGTGTCAGTTGAGCCAGGCTGCTCTCGCTTTCAGCAATTAAAGCCAAAGGAAGGAAGAAGATCTCACTCTTCTTTTAAGCAGGAACAATATGGCAGTTGATTACATTCTTGTCACCAGGCAGGCCATACAGTGTAATTCTTTCTCTCCTCTGCTTTCAGTCTATTTGAAGACTGCATTCTTTCTCATGTAAGACTCTCTGGGGTCTGAGAACTTCTAGGATGGGCTTTTCATTGGCTGTGCCCCCCTCCCCTCACTGGTGGAAGTTTGTGCATTCGCGGTTGAAGAACACTGCTTTCAAAAGTCTTCAAGAAGCATTGGCAGTAAGCATTTCTAAGAGCTGCAGTCCAAAAGGACACATCTAATTGAAATATTTGCTCCAGACAAAAGGGAGGACCTTCTCAATGGCAGCACCCAAGCTCTGATGCTTCATTCTAAGAGAGGCTAGGCTGGTTCCCTCCCTCTTGTGCTTCCACTGTCAGCAACAAACCAACTACTGAAAGAATGCTGGAGTTTTTCTTTCTTTCAATGCAATAGTTTAAACAATTTATATACACATTTGTTCTTAAGACTATTTTTATGGTTTCCCCTGTTTGTATCTATCCTTGGTTTTTATACTTCTTGCTATTAGTCCACTTTGAGTCCACTTTCTGGGATAAATGTAGACTCTAAATCAAATCATTTATTAATTAATGTCTTGAGGCAACTTGGGCTTGGATGTAGTGGCTAGTCTAGGCTCTGTGGCTCAGTGAGAGTTTGAAGCCTGGTCTGGCAAGAAGGGTAGCTATTGATCAATATTTTGGCAACAGCATCCTACAAATTTAAGCCCCTTTCTTCTTTTGGCCCAGACTGCACTGTTCAGGATGAAGAAGGTGTCTGAGGATTGTGGTTGTAGCATAGCTAGAGGAGGAGTATAGCTGCTGGGTATGATGTGGCTCTTGCTAGCCCTGCTCCTGGTGTCACAGTCAGTGCCCCTCAGGCTCCTGTTCATGTGAGACCTGAGGACTCAACTGCCATTGAACCATGCAATTCCAGGCAGACTCCAGCCCAGCAAGTGGCTCTCCTCATCCTCCCCATTGGACAACAAAGCCATGGCTTGGCAGCAACATCAGCTCTCTTCTAATCTGCTGTTCTTTGTGTTTGGTATGTACTGTGACATGGCCCATGAGGATAACACAGAGAGGAAAGGTATGGAGGAAGATAGTGTGAGCCCTAGAGCACTGTGACTAAGCTCTCTGCAGTTATGGCCCATTCATCAATCAGCACCTCACACAAGATAAATAATTTTTAAAAAACATAATCTAAGAGATGGAGCACATTGCAAATGTTCTAGAAGTAAAAAACTAATTTCATTTCCCTTGCTTCTCCACTAAGGAGCAGGAGAGGGTTCAAATTTCTGATGTCCTAAGGAGCTGGACTAAAGCGGGTCTCTTGAGGTCTGTGTGCCATTTGGTTGTAAGAATCACCCTAAAAGGCACATTGCACCCAACATTAAGTGACCCTTTTCAGACCACACAAACCTATTCCAAAAGGGCAGCACAGATAAGAGCAGGATTAAAAAAAATTCTGGGAAAAACTAAAATTAACTAAGTAATTACCTCTCCTTCAAGTATAGCTTCATTGAATTTGCATTAGTTCCAATACATAGTTCCATAGTTCCATAAACAAGATGAAATTTTCCCATATCCGTCACTTGTTGCAAGCACAAGGTATTTCATTTTGAAACAGTTTTATACCACCTCATGATTTAGCCTCATGAGGGATGCTCTACATAAATTGGTCTGGTATAACAGATGTAGGGTAACAGATTAGGACTGTGGCTTGGGTTCAAAATCCCCATGGACACACACTGGGAGTGGTGGGAACTGCTCCTTAAATATTTCACATAAGTTGAAAAATCCATTTGGGTAATTATAAGCCAGATGTTGGCTGGGTAATGCATGACAACATATGAGTCTTTGGTTCAAAGACAATTTTTTTAAATTGTTAGTAAACTTTATACTTGACTGAAAATTTAACTAGAGTGGACAACTAAGTGTTGGCTTTATTTTGTTAACTCTTAAAGAAAACTTAACATTCACATAGAATTTAGGATTACACTAATACCTCGGATAACGTTATGACTTGGTTCCACAAGTCATGACGTTATCTGGTTTTTAGCGTTGACCGATACATTGATCAAACAACGCTAAGAAAAAAAGCCCTGACTTCAGGGACAAACCACTTTAAAGGCAGGCAGGCAAAGAAAGAGACTTCCTTGCCTTTAAAGTCACCCCCACCCTCAGCTCTGCCATGAGAGAATCCAGCCTCCCCTGTTTACCTTGCAGTAAGTGCCAGCAGTCAGCTGGAGGATTTTTTCTGTTCCACTTCCTGTAAACAGGGAAGGGGGGGAAATACAGAGATGTGATTGGTTCTCTAGTGTCACATGGCATTAAGAAAAAAAAAAGATAGAGAACCAATCACATCTCTGTATTTTCCCCCTTCCCTGTTTACAGGAAGTGGAACAGAAAAAATCCTCCAGCTGACTGTCGGCACTTACTGCAAGGTAAACAGGGGAGGCTGGATTCTCTCGTGGCAGAGCTGAGGGTGGGGGTGACTTTAAAGGCAGGGAGGTCTCTTTCTTTGCCTGCCTGCCTTTAAAGTGGTTTGTCCCTGAAGTCAGGGCTTTTTTTTCTTAGCGTTTTTTTTTCATAGCGTACCCTTTCAAAACATCGGGCGGCGGGCGGGCATGTGTCGGACGGGGTTAGGGGAGGATAGGGGAAGACCTCCGTATACTCCCCTAACCCTGTCTGACGCGCGCTTGCCCGCCTGATGTTCTACCCAATCCAACTCCCCCCACGCACACGCTTGTACCGGATAACGCTAAAAATTGTGTTATCCGATGCAAGATTTTTCCAAAAATCTTGTAACGTTATGCAGTTTTAGTGCTATCCGGTACAAACGTTATCCGGGGTATTACTGTATTATTATTTTTGCAGCATTAGCTTTTCTCATCCAAACATTTGTTGGAACTTCTTTTATTTATTTATTTATTTATTTATATTTCATACTTGCTAACCCGCCCCAATCGGGCAAGCCCGACTCTGGGCGGCTTACAACCCAAGTTAAAACACATCAATAAAAAATTTAAAAATTCATAGACTAAAACAGTATCTGGGGGTGTCGTCAGAAGGGTAAAATCCTTAGACTAACCACCCCACATGGGATCCCACATCCCTGGAACCCCACACATGTCCTGCCAGCCAGGTCTTTAAGCTCTTCCGGAAGGACAGGAGCTCTGTCTGCATGCACAGCTCAGTTGGGAGGAGGTTCCAGAGGGCCGGGGCGAACACGGAGAAGGCCCTCTTCCTGGTGCTAGCGAGGTGAGCCTCCCTAGCCGATGGTACAACAAGAGAGCCCCTCCGATCCGCCCTGGTGGGACGGACAGATGTTCTTAGGGTGACGCGGTCTCTTAGGTATCCTGGCCCACTACCATATAGGGCTTTAAAGGTAATGACCAGCACCTTGAATTGCACCCGGAGACAAACTGGCAACCAATGCAGCTCCCTAAGCAGTGGAGAGGCCCGAGCATAACGCCCGCGCCCCATCACTACCCGGGCTGCCGCATTTTGGACCAGCTGCAGTCTCCGAATGGTCACCAAGGGCAGCCCCATGTAGAGCGCATTACAGTAGTCAAGTCTGGAGGTGACCAAAGTGTGCGTGACCATAAGCAAGGCGTCCCGGTCGAGGAGCGGGCGTAACTGGCGTATTACACGAAGTTGTGCAAAAGCCCTCCTGGCCACGGCTGCCACCTGCTCATTGAACAGTAGCCGTGAGTCCAGGAGGACCCCCAGATTACGCACCGGGTCTGTTTGGGGCAGAACTGCCTCATCCAGAACCAAAGCTGGTAACTCCCGTGTCAACGCGGGGCCCCTTACCCATAGCCACTCAGTCTTACCGGGATTCAGCTGTAGCCCGTTTTCCCCCATCCAGACCTCAACAGCCTCCAGGCACCTGGAAAGGACTTCCACTGCACCGCTTGGGTCCCCACGGGCTGAGATGTACAACTGGGTATCATCAGCATACTGATGATACCGTACCCCGTGGGAACGGATGATCTCACCCAGCGGCTTCATGTAGATGTTAAATAGGAGAGGAGAGAGTACCGAGCCCTGAGGCACCCCATACTGCAGGGGCCTAGGGCTGGACTCCTCCTTCTCCAGGCACACCGACTGGGTCCTGTCCCTCAGGAATGAGGAAAACCAGGACAACACTGTGCCCTGGATCCCCAAACCCCGGAGCCTTCCCAGAAGGATGCCATGATCGACAGTGTCAAAAGCCGCTGAGAGATCGAGGAGAGCAAGGACAGACGGCTCCCCTCCATCCCGCTCTCTCCAGAGATCATCCACCAAAGCGACGAGTGCAGTTTCAGTACCATATCCGGGCCTGAATCCTGACTGAAACGGGTCCAGATAATCCGCTTCATCCAGGACATCCTGTAACTGCTGCGCCACAGCTTTTTCCAGGACCTTACCTAAAAAAGGTAGGTTAGACACTGGACGGTAGTTGGAAATTACCATAGGGTCGAGGGAAGGTTTTTTCAAGAGGGGGAGCACTAAAGCATGTTTAAATGGTGCTGGAAAATGCCCCTCTTTTAATGAAGCATTAATAATCGCCTCGACCCAGCCACCTGCCACAATCTTGGCAGCTTTAATTAACCAGGCAGGGCATGGGTCCAGTGCACAGGTCGTGGCGCGGACAGATACAAGAAGCCTGTCCACTTCCTCAGGGCCAACTGGCTCGAACTGATCCCAGATAACATGGCTAGACTGTGCCTTGGTCAACCCCAGTTCAGTACCTTCCACGCCGGGATTAAACTTCGAGCGGATCTGAGCGACTTTCCCTGCTAGATAATCAGCAAAAACATCAGCAGACCCCTGCCAATCAGGGCCCGGCCCCTCCTTGCCAAGGAGGGACCTGGTCACCCGGAACAGGGCCGCTGGGCGATTATCTGCGGAGGCAATGAGGGCGGTGAAATATTGACGTTTCACCGACCCCATCGCCACTAGGTAGTCTTTAATAGTCTTTTCCTTTATAACTACTACTGAGCTAGAATTTTGCAACATAATTCTTTAAAATTATTAAATGTTTATTATTATATGCTACAAATAAACCATTTGATTCACAGGTCAGGACTGGAACAAAATGAACAGTTCAAGTCCTAACCAAAGACCTAAGAACTGTTAAGGTAATTTCTGAATATACAGTATATGAAGTTCCTAGTAGAGTTGTTGTTTTTTCCTTTTTTTGAGAGTTAGGATGTTCAAGTCCGATAAGTCCAAAATTCCCAAATATCTAGGGAGTACTTTAGGTATTGCTCCAAGGGCTGCAATCACTATGGGGACAACAGATTTCTTCCTCCACAGACACTCAATTTCAATTTGCAAATCATGATACAGTATTTTGTGATTTTCTCCAGTTGTTTGTCTTCAATTTGTGCATCTCCTGGTATACCAATGTCAATAAACCAAACCTTCTTCTTTTCCACAACAGTTATATCAGGTATGTTGTGAGGCAGATGTCTGTTTGAATTTTAAAGACCCATAGGATCTTGATTCTCTTGTTTTCTAAAACTTTCTGTACTTGATGTTCCCAGTTATTTGTACTGCATTTAAATCTAACTTCTGGCAAAGTTTCCAATGGATAATTTTTGCAACCCTGTTATAGTGTTGCAAATAATCAGTCTGTGAAATTTTGCTATATCCGCTGATCAGATGATCTACAGTTTCATCCGTTTCATTACAAGCCAGCATTTGCTATTGCTGGATGTTTACTGTATTTTTGTCTTCATGCAATTTGTTGTCAAAACTTGTTCCTGAACTGTCAAGATAAATCCTTCCATTTCCATCTTCAAAACTCCTGCTCTCAACCATCCCCATGTCAGCTTTGGGTCAGCCTTGCCTTACATGTTTTTCAAATACTGACCATGCATAGGCTTGTTTTTCCAATTTGCAGCCCGACTTTCTATCCTTTCCTTTCTATATTCAGATTTCTTCTTCACTGTTTTCAAAAGTCCTCCTTTGTTCACTTCCTGAAACATAAGCTCTTCAATTTTCTTAATGTAGTCATTTAAGCTATGTTTTTCTTCCTCTACTGTCTGTCCTCTGCCACCCTCAGCTCTTGGTAAGTACAAACGATCAACATCGGTTTTGGGTGCAGGGCATGATGCATGGTCATTAGCTTCCTCTTTTTTTTTTTTTTTTTGGCCAAGGTTGACCAATTCTATTTGGGTCCAATAAATCATTCCAGATGAATATCATATGACAGGCACTGACCAGGAATTAATTGCCTTGATGATATTGCCTCCACTCAGTTTTGACCTCAAGATTTTCCAGAACTGCTTTATGTATTTTGTAGAAGTAGTTCTTTTGATTTGGTTGTGTAGCAGGTCAGAAGCTTCCAGAATTCCCAGGTACTTGTATCTCTCTTCTGATGTAAATGTTTTGATACATTCTTCATTATCTAATGCAAATACATCACCTTTGACAATTTTGCCTGTCTTAAAAGTAACCTGTTTCCCTGAAAATAAGACACTGTCTAATATTTATTTTTTCTCAAGAAGACACACTATGGTTTATTTTTAGGGGATGTCTTATTTTTATTACGCCCATCTTCTTTACCACTCTGCGCCGGGACACTGCATAGCCATGCCTATCACTATGTCTTATTTTTGGGGTATGGCTTATATTGCACAACTGCTGAGAAATCCTGCTATGGCTATTTTATGGGTATGTCTTATTTTTGGGGAAACACGGTTATTGTTGCGCACTTGCCAATTCCAAATTGCATTCCTATGTCTTTACTAAATTTCTTTGTAGTTTCCAGTAGTTTTAATTCAGCGCTTATCTTTCCAAACAATTTTAGATCATCCATATAGAGCAAATGTGAAACCTTCAGTCCTTTCTTAGGCAATTCATATCCACAGTTTGTTCTATTTAGAATACAGTAATACCCCGGATAACATTATGACTTGGCTCCACAAGTCATGACGTTATCCGGTTTTTAGCGTTGTCCGATGCATGCAAAGCCCTGCCTTCAGGGACAAACTGCTTTAAAGGCAGCCAGGGAAAGAAAGAGACCTCCTTGCCTTTAAAGCCACCACCCATGAGCAGCAGTCTCTGTGACTGTAGTAGGCTCGGGGACGCTACTGCAGGCTTCCCTTGCTGCTTACCTTCCCTTCTTCGACTGCCAGCTGATCTGGAGGCTTGTGTTTTTAAAACTAAAGGGAAGGGGGAAAGAGAGAAAGGTGATTGGTTCTCTAGAGAACCAATCACCTTTCTCTCTTTCCCCCTCCCTGTTTTTCTCAATACAGGAAGGGAAAGCAAAAACAGATCACTCAGTCGGAGCATACAGCTCAAGAAGATTAGGTAAGCAGGGCTGGGCTGGATTCTCTGTGGCTGAACAGGCAGTGGGGTGGGTGTGGGGAGTCCCCAAACTGCTGGGGGTGGGGGTGGGGAGGGAGGGAAGTGACAGGGAGAAGAGCTTTGGCCTCCTTTACTTCTTTATGACGATGGATCGTATAATGCTAAAATGAACGTTATCCAGTGCAAATCTTCCCCCCCAATTTGTCATTGTTATACGGTTTTAGCGTTATCCAGTGCAATCGTTATCTGGGGTATTACTGTAGCTGTCAGCAGTAGCATTGATAACACAAATAGCAAAGGTGATAGTGAGTCACCTTGAAAAATTCCACACTTAATTTCAGCTTCACCAAATTCTTCTCCACAGGCCATTAACTTCACTTACCATAGTTTCATTGAAGTCTTCATGAAACTTTAAATATTGTTGCTAATTCCAAAAATGTGGAACTGAATCAAATGCTTTCTTATAGTTAAACCAAGCTATAAACAAATTTGTTTGCCTTTTCTTTGAATTCTTCAAAACCAATTTGTTAATTAATAGCTGATTTTTTGTTCTTCTGGAGTTATTGCAGCACCCTTTCTGCTCTACATTTGTTTTTCAAATGTCTATATATTTGACTTGCAATTATGCCTGTGAGTAATTTGTAAGTTGTTAGTAGACAAGTTATTGGTCTGTAGTTTCCAGGCTCATTTGCCGCAATGATATGCTGGGCTATATTTGGCAATCTTATGAGTTGGACTGTTTGTTGTATGGTGTCCAGTATTGTTTAATTTCATAACTAGTGCTTCTCTGGCAGTCCTGGCATGAGGTATATCCTCACTATGAGAGGGAGAGAAGAACCCATCTATTTCTCCATCAGTTTCCTACTTTTGTTCTTTTGTCTCATTTCTGCATCAATCTGTTATTTTAAAAAATTCTGATATATTTTTTACAAATGCACATTTTGGTATGTATTTTACTTTAAAATAGACATTTTTATGCATATTAAATGCACAATAAAAGGTAACCGACTCCCTTGCTTGAAAGTCAATTGTTTCAGACTCTTGGTCATCGCGGTATAGCCAAATAGTGCTGTCTGCATCTGCAGACATTTCTTTGGTCATTTAGCAGGCATGACTAGATACTGGAGTGTATGGAATGATGTTACCTTTCCTACTGAAGCAGTACCTATTTATGTACTTGCAGTTTCTTGCTTCTGAACTGTTAGGTTGGCAGGAGCTGGGACAGAGATGGGCATTCACTCTGTTGTGCAGCACACAAGTATCAAACTGCTCACATTCCAACCTTTCAGTCATCAAGCTCATCATCTTAATTTCAATTTGCATCTCAATACATTTTTGAGCCAAAAATTGTAGTCCATTGCAAAACCCAAAATAACATTCCCCCCCCCCCCCCGGTCTGTATACTGGTTGGAAGCATATTAGAAAACATGCATCAGGTAAAGGCACTTTAAAATTTGAATGCAAAGAAATTTCTGACATCCTTAGTATAAGCCTCCCACAGTGTTGCCAATTCTAAGATTGTGAAACGTGGGGAAAATTGCAGTGACTTTTAATGGTGGCAAATGGTATTAAGCCAATAGTGAATTTACTGCAGACAATGGCATTCTGTAGAGTTTCATTTCTGGTGCTTCATCAGGAAGGAAGGAAGAGTGTTTCATGACTGTGGCAGGTGGATACCTTCCTCTGAATTTTTGATGTGAAGCATCTGCTTTGTTCTAGTCCATGATGTGCCACACTGGGAAGTACTGCTATTATCTAATTACCTTCATAATAATTACATGTCATCACAAAGGAAGAAAAAAAGATAAGAATGGTGGGGAGATGTTAAATAAGTATTTATTGTACAGATAAGGATACTAACTATTTTAGCCAGCTAATTACAGAATATAGCATGAGTAAAGAGATGGTTGTTACAAATTCCTGTCACATTGACTCAGAAATAAATCAGGCTACTTCATCCAAATAGATACCTAACCCTGTTCAAGTTATTCAATTCAATGTTATTCCAGAAGCTAAGAAAATAATTATCCTAGATTGCCTCAGGCTAACCTACCACTCATCCTGCAACTATAAACAAAGAAGGATACAGAATAATGCTTACAGTCTTATAACTACCAATCACATAAGGTGGCCATTGACAGAACTAGGGTTGTTCCTGAAGTGGTGAAGGGAGGGGGATCGTAGGGTGAATGTGGCAGGACTACAAAGCTTGGTCTCCTAGCACTGTTTTGCTGCTCTCCCAGAGCAACTAGGATTTTTGCCCGCCCCGTCCAAGGATGCTACTGAACATGTTGTTTTTCAATACTTTCCTCATATATATTAATGACATCTGCTAAGTTGAAAAGGAGCAGGCAATGGAATTCACTTCTGTGCTCTTACCTGCTATGCAAAATACTAATGGAGAAGTCATTCTTCAGCTACTAAGACAGAGAGAGAAATGAGATCATCCTTACACAGATATGAAATATCATTACTACAAGGAAGAGAGGAGGAGGAGGAAGCCTGTGGGGATAGTTTCGTCTAAAAGAGAAATCCCAGTGTGAACTAAACATGCACACTGTAACTGTACATTAAGAATACATTGACCAAGAAAACTCCACAAATCAACTAAAGTATAAGGAACTGGAAGGAGAAGAATGCAACAGAGTAGGCCAGAAAAGGTTATAACTTAAAACTTCAACATTGTAAAATATTCTTGCAAATATCACTTGTTGAATGATATCAGCCCCTCCCACAATATGAATTTCTATGCAACTAAAACAGTACAGTAAAACCTCAGATAATGCTAAAACTTGGTTCCACAAGTCTTAGTGTTATCCAATTTTTAGTGTTATCTGATCCATGTTAAAATCCTATGGGATGTATCGGATAACGTTAAAACTCCAGAGATACATTGTAACCACACATTTAGCAAATGTTATCCGATGCATCCCATAGGATCTTAACGTTATTCGATGCAATTCCCAACCACCCAGATTGTTTTAACGTTATGGGGTTTTAGCATTATCCGATGCAAACGTTATCCGCGGTATTACTGTATCTGGGATTATTAAATTACTATTTAATATTACTATTACTATTTAATATTAATATTACTATTAAATTACTATTGCAGATATTTTCCTTAAGTAGTCCAAGCATTTCTACAGGCACAAAACAAAACAGATTAATAGACGAGTGGCTTCATCCATGATGAATATGATCACAAGCTGACAAACAGTTACTAACATGTTTCTGAAATCTCACATCACAACTTCACCATCAAAGGGTGATTGGGACTCTCTTAAATGCTGTACAGTGAAAAGTTGAAAAACATACATTTTGTTGCAAAAACAAGGAGAGGTTAAAGCCCTAAACAGTGCTATTTTATACTATTAATTAAATCACATAATGCAGCATTCTTTAAAGGTAAAGGTTTCCCTTGCTTGAAAGCCAGTTGTATCTGACTATAGGGTTCAGTGCGCATCTCTGTTTCAAAGCCGAAGAGCTAGGGCTGTCTGCTTCTGCAGACGTTTCTGTGGTCATGTGGTAGGCATGACTAGACACCAGAGCACATGAAATGCTGTTTTACCTTCCCACCGAAGTGGTACCTATTTAACTACTTGCAATTTCTTGCTTTTGAACTGCTAGGTTGGCAGGAGCTGAGACAAAGATGGGAACTCCTCCTGTCCTGCAGTACTCAGGAACCAAACTGCTGACCTGCCACCTTCCAGTCAGCATCTTAGCCACTTGAGCTATTGGAAGAATTCCCTTCATAACTCTATGGAAGACAAGGTGATAATTCTCACCCTTATTAAGTCATTTTAATTGGCCAAGGGCATTTCTGTGAACGCAAATGTGTGTGTGTGGATGGCCGGATTTATGTTTCCTTTCCACAATGGTAATCTGAAGTGGAAAAATTAAAAAAAGAATTATCTCATGATATACATACATTTATGCCCTATTGGCATTTGTCCAAAAGTTTGTGCTCATGAAAATACCCACAGGATAAAACACTGGTTTCTAATTGTATTGCACATTATGTAGAAGTAAAGGGCTTATTTTTGCAGTATTCTGAGGAGAAACAACATCAAGGATAAATTTGCAGTTGACCTAGATGTCTTTGTTACTGCAGGTAAAGCAAAGAAGAGAATTCAAATACATTGTGGCATTGCCGCCAAATTATAAGCTGATTCTTTTCCAGAAGTAATAAAAGCAATCTTTGCTTACAGCATCTGCATCAGGAAAGGTCTTATCTTTCAACATCACTTTCCTGAAAAGTATGCTTTGCTCATATAGTAAATAGTCTGAAAACGCAGTGACATTTTTTGACAGATGTTTCTCCATGCTTGGTATCCTTATTGTGACTGAGAAAAGAAAAAAAGAGAGTAATACCACATCATAGACCTAAAACTGTGACATGACCACAGTGGATCAGAATGTGCTGAGTGGGAGTATTTTTAGTTATATATTTGTCCGAGTGCCACTACAGAGTTCTATGTACAAGTATGTATGTTGAATGTACAGTGATTGAAAAAGCAGAATTAACAATAGTAATCACCACTACCACCAGTGAGTTCTTTAAAATTCATGCTGCTTTTCAAAGATAATAGAGTTGTGTGTGCAGTATCTTTAGCTTTGGGAGGTAAGAACATATTTTTTAATCATATGCCAAGAGGATCACTTTAAACACACACCACAGACTGCAGTAAGGACACTGTGAACACCAAAAGACAGAAAAAATCCAAATATGGGCTATAGGGACTGGAGTGGCTTAGTGGTTAAGACACAGAACTTGCCAACTGGAAGGTCGGCAGTTCAAGACTTGAGTGCTGCACAATAGGGTGAGCTTCCATCTCTGTCCCATCTCCTGCCAACCTAGCTGTTCGAAAGCAAGAAATCGCAAGTAGATAAATAGGTATCACTTTGGTGGGAAGGTAAACAGTGTTCTGTGCACTCCAGTGTCTAGTCATGCCTGCCACATGTCCATGGAAATGTCTGCAGATATTTATTTATTTATTTATTTATTTTACAGACTTATATGCCGCCCTCCTCAAAGAGACTCAGGGCGGCTAACAAAAGCTTTAAAAGATACATAAAAACACAATTATAAAATCCAATTTAAAAATTATTAAAATATTAAAACTGAACAAGTTAAAAGATTAAAAATTCATACAATGAGAGAGAGGGAGGGGTCAAATGAGCCAACAAGCTGATGCAACTGTCTGACCCAGACCCCATACCTGTCCTGCCAGCCAGGTCTTAACCCCCTTCCTAAAGGGCAGCAACTCCGACTAGAGATGTAGCTCAATTGGCAGGAGGTTCCATAGGGCCGGGGCGGACACGGAGAAGGTCCTCCTCCTAGTGCTAGAGAGGTGCGCCTCTCTAGCCGATGGTACAACCAGAGACCCTCTCTGGTCCGTTCTGGTGGGACTGACAGATGTTCTTAGCACTGGTTCTTTGGCTATAAATGGAGATGAGCACAGAACCCTGGAGTCGGATACAACTGGCTTTCAAGCAAGGGTGACCTTTACCTTCTAGGCTCTATTTATTTAAGCCACCTTTCAAGATTAGGAACATCCAGGATGTATTTAAAATTATAAACAAAATCAAGCGGAGTATAAGTTTATTGCATATTCTTAGCATCTAGAAAATGCAATTGTGTGAATGCTGGCTACAGTAAGCTGAAAAGAGTTTTTGGTTGGTAGTTACTCTGGGAACGATGGCTCCACTGCCAGTGCACACATCATGTATTTATCTATGTGCAAAATGGCTCATGGGAACAATCCTCTTCTCCAAAACAGAATCCTTATGGAGTGAAAAACAAAGGCTCAGAAAAAAAATTCATTATGCAACACAGCTTGCAGACACCCGGAAGATATTAAGACTTGCTAACCACAGGACTTGCTGGCTGATACTGATGGCAATTGGAGTTTAACAAGATTTGAAGGGTCAACCTTTCACATCTCTGTAAGAAATAATTTAACACTGGAATACTATGCAATGACGCTGTCATTGGTTGCTGACAGTAGTCCTTGTAACACAATTGATGAAAAATACCTAGGCCATTTAACAGAAAAATACCTAGGCCATTTAACAAACAAAGGAGGAAGGAAAAGCCAAACTAAAGGTAATATGTCCAGGGACCCATGTCCATGGGTGTGGCTTTGCCACCTTCCCCCTGGAGAGGCAGACTGGCCTGATACGCTCGGGGTGCCACTGCTCCCAGACCCCCGTCCATCGCCCACCCGGCTGGAGGGGAAGTGGCTATAGTTGTAGAGGGCTGTTAGCCACTTTTGCAATGTTTTTGCAATTTCTTATGCTGTACACTGGTATTTTATTTTACTGTATTGTATTGTATTCTATTTTATTTTATTGTATTATTAGATGTGATTGTTGTTAGCTGCCCTGAGTCACGTAGCCAAGTTGGGTGGCATACAAATCCAATAATTCAAATCAATCAATCAAGCACCTGCCATTCCATTCTAGGAAACAATACTAAATAACACTGACTTCTGGTCTAACTTGGTAAGGCACTACTTATGTTTAGACATAAAATTACTGTCACAGATGAGAGATCCAAGGGATATCTGTGTCATGGGCCTAAACTGGGTTGACAGTTATTCCTCGCTGAATGGAAATCTTAATTTTATCTGGAGACGTGAGAATTTCTGACAAAAATAATCCCCTTTCTCATCAAAATAATAATTTGTAGGCTTCTTCATATCCTGCCAGCCTAACAGTTAGAAAGCATCACCCCCAAATACCTGAGAGTTACCCTGGATCGAACTCTCACTTTCAAGATCCACTGCACTAATACCGAACAAGAGGTTTCTGCCAGGAACAATATTCTGAGGAAAATAACAGGCACAAGCTGGGATGCCCAACCACACACATTAAGAACTTCTGTGCTAGCTTTATGTTACTCTGCAGGTGAGTATGATAGTCCAGTGTGGTGCAGATCAAAGCATGCAGGGCAGGTGGATGTGGCCCTAAATGAAAGAGCAAGATTGGTCATAGGGTGCTGAAAACCAACCCAAATACAAAAAAGTGAATTACTTAGCTGTCATCCCTCCATCAAAATTCAATCAAGAAAGTGCTGCTCAGAAAAAGTGGGTCAAAGCAAGTTGTTCAGAAAAATCATCTGCTATTTGATCACCAACTACAGAAGCAGAGACTGAAATCAAGGCATAGCTTCCTCACAACTTCTGCCCCTCTGAACAACCAGCTCTCACAGACTGCCTTAAAACTATGGAAGGTGAACAAAGAACTACCAGATAACTGGGCAGAACTACATGACTCTCTAATGCCTGGCCAAGAACAACCATGGCCTGTGTGGAAAGCTTTAAATAAACTGTGTGCAGGGGTAGGAAGATCAATGGCTAATCTGAAAAAGTGGGATTTCCCTGTAGATGACAGCCTGTGTGAATGTGGAGAAGTACAAACTGTGTCCCATATGATACAATGCGCATCATGGCCCTCAACCTGCACTGAGGAGGATCCTATATTGGCAAGAGAAAATGCTGTTGAAGTGGCCCAATATTGGGAAGATGTCATCTAACCCCTTTTAATTCTATTTTGGTTTTAGATGTGTTAATTTTAGCTTTATATGTTATTATATGCTGGTGGTGGATCTGACATGAAAAATTAAGAAAGCCTATCATATGTGACTTGTGGAATGAGTAAGAGAAAATTTAGGGTTAAGACACCTTTACTTTTCTTGGAACTTGAGCTGTCCCTGAGATCAATATGAATGTTCAGCATGACCTAAATAAAGAGTATTCACATGTTGAGGAACATTTTGTCGTTTTTGATTATTTCTATATTAGTTCCCAGCCATCATCACCAAGAACAACTGTTACAGCTGTCCTCATATTCCAGACAAATTGTTAGTACTCTCTTTGCTATATGGTAGTCAGTTATCTCTTTAAAAAATAAACAACTTGTCTATCTTATACAAATTCTAATCAGATATAGATCTAATGGACAGAATGAATCCTACAGAATGCACAGATTTTGTACGGTAAAACATCTCAGCTCTAGTGCATCTGCTTTTGAGAATACACCTCTGCCTGTCATGAAATGACACTCCAACATTTGGTGTGTGCCCGCAAACATACATGCACATACACACATACACACTACACATATATACACACACATGCATACACGCATACATTCTCAAGCTTTCCTGAGTCTGTCTTTCCTGGGTACAGATCTGATGGTCAGGAAAGGCACCATTTCAGATGACAGCCTATAGAATAAATGAGTAACTTTTTTGCTTTATGAGTTTTAACCTGTCTGGAACCTATCTAGAGGAAGCTATTTCTCTCAAGTGGTTATCCTAGCTGACAACTGGTCTGGGTTCTAATCCGTGGAATGCTTTCCAAAATCTTGCTCACAAGAATAGGTAAATAGTGCCAAAAAGACATATGATATGGGCATGATACAGTTCTCTCCACATCCGCCCCCAAGTTTGGTGACTGATCTTCTATGTACTGTTTTTAAAAATCCAGCAGCAACACGCTGTTGCAGATGGTTTGGAATTGGACCCTTGTTGTTTCATAGTTCTAGGAACTTGTGGTGGAGCTTTATTGGGTCTCAACAGGTGCGACATCAAGTGGCATCAAAAATCCCTTTAGTTCCATTTACTTTTAAGGTTCTTGGAACTTATCCTGGAAATTGCTTATAGGTCCTATAGCTCCTTAGAGATGAGTACATTTCACATGGCTTAAACATTTCTGGATTCCAGCCCACTGCATCAGATGCAGGACATGCTAACTGCAGATATCTCTGGTAATGTGAACTGCAGCCCACAAAAATTTTCCTCTTTTTAAGATTTCTTAGTCTATAAATTGCCACAAAATTATCTATTATTTTTCTTGCAAATACTGCTACCCTGGGATCCTCCTGAATTCTCATACTCCTGGGTATACTTTGCAGGTGAATGAGATTTCTGCACCCTAAAATAATGGAACCTGTCACTTCACATGCTCTCACACAGAGAACTAAGTAATCAACTTGCTGCTTTCAAGCAGACATTGCAGTCCTTAAGGCTGGAGCGGTGCCAACAGTGCTGCCCAGTTCCAGCAGATAAGGGTGGATGTGGTTTGCTTTGTCATGAGGTCTCAGCATCAGTGAGCATCAGCAGGTTCACACCAGTTCACCAGAACCAGTAGCAGAAATTCTGGCTGGCCCCACCCATCTAAGTTTTGAAATAAAGTAGTCCTAATTCAGGTGCAACGCAGGGCTTTTCCCCTGGCCAGGCCCACCATACCACACCCACAGTGTGGTAGTAAATTTTTCTGAAGCCCACCACTGGGTCTCAGTGATGGGAAGGAGTGTCAGAATTAAAACTGAGGCAAACCGAGGCATCGATATCCATATATTTTGTTCCACCACTGAGGTGATTTGCAGCTGTGAAGGCAATGCTGGTCAGTAGGGGGGGCAGGGGATGCTCTTAGCTGGGGGCAAGGGTCTTTAAGAAAAGACCTGAAACACCTTGGGAAGTCAAATGCAGCCTATAGGTTGTAACAGAATAAGTCCCATTTTAAACTGTACTTTTTCTGTTAGTTTTGTACCCACCTAAAAGTGTTTTAGTACTTTCAAAATGGCGATTCCAGATATGTGGGAGGGAAAAGAATGTAAACAATATGTGCCTCATGGTTTTACTGAATGTGTGACTGACATGCCTTGCTCTAAGATCATAGGCTGAAATCCCTAAGGAGGCGGGCACAGGTGTAATCCAGTGACGCACATACACAGAGCATTTCTCTTCCTTGGAATGCTGTGCAGCCATTCTGCAAAATGTGAGACTTGTGGAAGGGGGGGCGCATGCTTTCTCTGGAACCTTTAATGGTTAATTTCTGCTTTGAAATGCTTGCTGATCTTTTGATGGACTGTATCCTATATGTTACAATGCTTTCAATGTATTTCTTGTAGAAACTTGGAGTGTTTATTTGGCCTAATGCTACCTTTTCTACACATATCATGAGGCCTGAGTTGTCCAACCCGAGAAGTGCAATCCAGAAGAACATTGGGGCCTACCGGAGAGGCCTTCTGTTACATGGGTCCAAAGCTCAATGATGTCCTGACATTAAAATTGTTAGATATTTGAATGTCCAGCGGCGGGAAAATCGCTGCATTCAATTGGTCAGTGGGCTGGGTCAAGCAGGATATTTAATCCCCTGCTTCCCCAGCCGTTGTTGTTGTTGTCTTGTTCTATCCACAATAAACAGACGTGTTATTCGGTTCATCTATAATGGCTTCCGTGTCCTCACTCCCGCGCCCTGATCTCCAGATCTAGCACTGGCGACGAAGGTGGGATATTGAGGACGAGCCAGAACCGAATAAAACCTTGAGCCAACTGAAAAGGCACCACGCCATGGCTACATACACACCACCGGTTCCCTTCCAGCCGAAGGACGAAAAATGGGGGAGCTACCTGGACCGGTTCGAGTTCTCCCTCATAGCCGCGGAGCTGGGGAAAATCTCCACAGAACGGAAGAAGGCGTTCTTCCTCACACACTGCAGTCCAAAGGTATATGAGGTGGCCCAGTCCCTGGTGGCCCCGACGCCGATCATGGAGGTCTCCTGGGAGACCCTACAAATGGCTCTCCGGGATCATTTCTCACCGGAACCCTCCAAGTTCGTGTTCCGAATTCATTTCAGGGATCGCTACCAGATGCCTGGGGAACCCATCAGCGAGTTCGTAGCCGCCCTGAGGACAGCAGCCATCCCGGCCGCATTCGGCCCGTTTCTCGAGGACGCCCTGATCGAACAAATCATCCGAGGGGTCCGAGACAACAAGCTCCGGAAGCGGCTCCTGGCCAGAAGGGACTTGACCCTGGCCGGAGTGATAGACGAGGCAAGGGCCTACGAGGTATCAACATCGGCCGCATCGTCGATCAACCGGACCCCGTTGGCACAGCATCAAGCCACCGCTCATCACCACGACATCGGTCCCGACGAGGAGGACGATGAAGAGGCAGAGGTGTATGCGGCCGACGGGGGAAACCCAGGAAGGAGCGGCCAGCGCTGCGCCAGCTGCGGAGGGCCACACCAGAGGGCACATTGCCGGTTCAGAGAAGCCATCTGCCGGTACTGCAACAAGCGTGGTCACATCGGTAAAGTCTGCCGGGCCAGGCAGGCCGAAACTCAGGCTGACCGGCATGTTCAAAACTTCCCGCCGGGTAAGATGGCCGCCAACCACCGAACAAACCAAAGGCGCCAGGGAAATCGCGGTGCCAAGTTCGAAGATGCGGAGACCCACACCATCACAATCAGCAACGGCACCACAGAGAAGGGGAAGAAGTTCTACACCACGGTCCGACTCGATGGAACCGAGTGCCCGATGGAGGTCGACTCTGGGGCCGCCGTCTCCCTGATCTCCTGGAGGTGGATGAAGAGAGCCTTCCCGTCCCTCAGGGAGTCGGACCTTCAGGCCCAGCGACTCCGGATCAAGGACAGCCAGGGCAGATTCCTCCCCGTCGCGGGCCAGAAGTGGGTCTGAGTCACGTATGGAGGAAGAGAAGAGACCCTGCCACTCACCATCGTCCACGGCAACGTCCCCACACTTCTGGGGACCAACTGGTTTCCAGCCCTGGGACTAGCCATTGCGGGCATCCACAGTTCCACAACTGACCAGCCCGGAGACACCTCGCTGCGAGACGACCTGATGACAGAGTTCCAGGACGTTTTCGGGGATGGACTGGGCAGGTATGTGGGATCACCCATCTCTTTTTCATTAAACCCGAATGTTGCCCCAATCCGCCTTAAGGCCAGGAGAGTCCCTCTGGCCCTCAAGCCCAGGGTTGAGAAGGAACTAGACAAACTAGTCGCCCAAGGCATCCTTGTTCCTGTGGACCATGCTCGGTGGGAGACCCCCATAGTAACCCCCATAAAGCCGGACGGGTCAGTGCGCATCTGTGCTGACTACAAATGCACGATTAACAAAGCGTTAGAGCCAAGCGCATACCCGGTTCCCGTAATCGACCACCTACTGCACTCGTTGGGCCCAGGGAAGATCTTTGCCAAATTGCACCTGGCCCAAGCCTACCAACAGCTGCCGGTAGACGATGCCACGGCCGAGGCACAAACCATAGTCACGCACCGTGGCGCGTTCAAGTGTACCAGGCTACAGTTTGGGGTCAGCATAGCACCGGGACTTTTCCAGAGTACCATGGAGAGGCTCCTCCACGGTCTCCCGGGGGTGATACCCTACTTTGATGATGTCCTGATCATCGCTGGAGACCCCGGACAACTCAAAGACAGAGTCGCGGCCGTCCTCACTAAATTTAGGGCCGCCGGCCTTAGGGTGAAACGAGATAAATGCCTGCTGGAGGTCCCCTCTGTGGAGTTTTTGGGGTTCCGTATTGACTCCGAGGGCATCCACCCGACCCGGAGCAAGGTGGAAGTGATACGGAGCGCCCCAGCCCCTAAAAACAAACAGGAATTGCAGGCATTCCTGGGACTCTTGAATTTCTATGTGGCGTTCCTGAAAGGAAAGGCCACCGCCGCTGAGCCATTACACAAACTGCTGGCAGCCAAATCAGGCTGGAAATGGGGCCCCGAGCAAGAGTTGGCGTTTGAGGCTGTTAAACATCTCCTCTCACAGGACAGCTTCCTGATACAATACAACGCCACCCTGCCACTGGTCCTCGCCTGCGACACATCTCCCTACGGCGTCGGCGCGGTCCTCGCCCACCGGCTTCCCAACGGTCTCGAGGCACCCATCGCCTACTACTCCAGGACGATGTCACCTACGGAGCGGAACTACGGCCAGATCGACAAGGAGGCGCTAGCGGCAGTGGCAGGGGTAAGGAAGTTCCATGATTATCTGTATGGCCGGGACTTTGAACTTGTAACTGACCATAAACCCCTGCTGGGACTCTTGGCCGGCGACCGCCCCACACCCTCGGCATTGTCTCCTCGGATGCAGCGCTGGGCCCTATTCCTGTCCGGGTACTCCTATACGATGGTCTACAGGCCCGGAAAACACATGGGAAACGCGGACGCGTTAAGCAGATGTCCCCTCCCGGACCAGGACGGCGCAGAAGGGGGGGAGGCGGCAGTGCTCGCCCTAGACATTTTGGACTCTGCCCCCACCTCGTCGGCCGAGGTTGCCAGAGCCACGGCGAAGGACTCCGAACTCCGCACTGTATCCAGTTGGGTCCAACGGGGTTGGCCGGACAAGGGGGAAGGGGAATTCAAGGTGTTTTTCGACAAGCGGGACGAATTGTCTTGTGTGGGGGGCTGTTTGTTATGGGGAGACCGGGTGGTGATTCCCAAGAAACTGCGCCTCACAGTCCTAGAAACACTACACGCTAGCCACCCGGGGGTCGTAAAAATGAAGGGGTTGGCCAGGAGTTATGTGTGGTGGCCCGGGATAGACAAGGATATAGAGGCATGGGTAGGCAAATGCACGCCTTGCCAGTTATCCCGGCCCAATCCTCCAGCAGCTCCAATCTGGGAGTGGGAACAACCCGCGGGTCCGTGGCAGAGACTCCACATCGACCTCGCCGGTCCCTTCCATGGCCAAGTTTTCTTGATCGTAGTGGATGCCTATTCTAAATGGCTGGAGGTTCGCCTCCTAAATAGCACCACGGCCAGAGCAATTATTCGGGAACTCAGGCAGCTGTTTGCCACACACGGCATTCCAGACACCCTGGTCTCCGATAACGGCCCCCAGTTCACGGCCACAGAGTTCGAACAGTACCTGGCGTCCTTAGGAACCAGGCACGCGCTCACCTCCCCCTTCCGAGCGCAAGGAAATGGGCAGGCCGAGAGGTTCGTCCGCAGCACGAAAGAAGCCTTGGGAAGGTTGGGTCCCGGAGACTGGCAGGAAAGGATAGATACATTCCTGCTGGCACAGCATAACCTGCCCTGCGCTGCCACAGGAAAAGCCCCTGCAGAGCTCCTGATGGGCAGGAGGCTCCGCTGCCAACTGGACCGTTTGCACCCCCGATACTCTCCAGACAAATTCCGGGAAAGACAGTCGCGGGCCCGCACACTCCCCATAGACTCCCCGGTTTTCGCCCCAAACTTTGCGCTTGGCCCACAGTGGGAAGAAGGGGTTGTCAGCGACATGCTAGGCCCCTACACATACAAGGTTCACCTCGCTGATGGTCGAGTATGGAAACGCCATGTCGACCAGCTCAGGAGGCGAACGAGTCCCGACACGGAGAGCGATCCCATTCCCGAATCACGGACCACCCCAGAAACAGACATACACGCACCAACCGAACCGGTCACCGATCCGGTTCAGCCATGCAGCACCCCCACTCACACAGAACTATCGCCGGAGGACTTACCGTGCGAAGTAGGTTCACCCCCGGTCACCATAGAACCCGTCGCTGGTCATCCGGAGCAGTCCAGGGCCCAGCCGGGGCAGAGCGAGAGCGACAGGTCCGCTCTGCTCGATGCCCCGGCGCCGACTGAACTGCGCAGGTCCTGTAGAGCTCGGACACGCCCCCGTCATCTGAATGATTATGAATGCAAATAGGAGAATAGTGCATTCTGAGGGGAAGGGGTGTTAGATATTTGAATGTCCAGCGGCGGGAAAATCGCCGCATTCCATTGGTCAGTGGGCTGGGTCAAGCAGGGTATTTAATCCCCTGCTTCCCCAGCCGTTGTTGTTGTTGTCTTGTTCTATCCACAATAAACAGACGTGTTATTCGGTTCATCTATAATGGCTTCCGTGTCCTCACTCCCGCGCCCTGATCTCCGGATCTAGCAAAAATGGTGACCACCACCTCTTTTTTCCCCCTCCTTAAACCTTAATGCAGTGTTTCCCAACCTTTGGGTTTTGGACTTCAATTCCCAGAAATCTAAGTCAGCTCCCCAAAGCACAACCAGGCAATGTACTGACTTAGGCTTCTGGGAATTCAAGTCCCCCTGTGGTGTGTGTGCCTCACATTGGGAACTACTACCTAAACCCCTGAATCAGATTTTGGTAGCGGGTGAGAAATTGCAAGAGAAGGAGAGGTGGGGACAATCCTGTTGCACCAAAAATCAATCCTCTTGCATTGCCTTTGGTTATGCCTACTGATTTACCAGTCCTCAAATTTCACATTAATTTATCGTTTATCTGTATTGACTGACAGCAGCATTTAAAAAGAGGTTTTAAAGGGGGTTGTTTTTAAATTAGAGTTGCCCATTATCAGACATAATCCCTTCCTGTCATCAGTGGTTTCTGAAAATATTTGTCTTAAAAATAAACAACCTTATAAAAATATTGTGCTTGTTGATTGATTGTGGTAACTTTCTAATCAAAAGATTGTAAATCAATCAGGCAAGCTCCTTAATCCTTATATTACTGGTCTGTTTCTTAACACAGTTAGTTAGATGCAGAAGAAATTCTTCCTATTTTGCCTTGCTAATACTTTTCGGAAAATTTTGGCATTCTATATTCATTTAAATTATCTATGTTTCCCCCCACAAAATATCATTAAGTTATCTTACCATTACATGTACAGGTTAAAATGCAGGCAGAAGAGATCTTTGGATGGTAAGATATATAAATCAGATCTCAAGAGGACTTTACATTATTCTGGAAGGCTTTTCTTGAAATGCTTTGTATTGTTTACCCTTGATGTTTCCTAGGCCTCTTATGTAATAGCTTCCATATTTTATTTATGTCTTTGTTGCCTAGATAAATTTTCCTCATGTTCCATGGAAACTGCAAAATTCAATAATGACTCAGAGCATTCATTTCGCCACTACTGAGTTTGGCTGGCAGCTTAATTTAGTAAACCTGTTCTGTGTGTGTGTGTGTGTGGGGGGGGGAGACTTTGGGAGAAGAAGGTCTTCCATTTTAGGAGTCAAACTTTAGCAGCATGGTTTGAATCCAAATCACATTAGTGAGCAATAAAATATTAATGATTCTTGGTCAGCTTGCCAACTCTGATAAACAGAAAGAACTAATCATACTTTGTTAACTCTTGTAACTGAATAGGGTTAACTGAATTCAAAATACAGTTAAAAGTTACTCCCTTGCTATCATCATATTCAGTGAGCAGAAAATGAAGCGTCCTGTCTGGCTGCCACACGAGGGTGCTATTTCCTCAATAATCCACTAATTTAGAAATTCAGCATAGAATTTTAAACCTCCTTGCATTTCAGAAAAGAGATTTGAAACAGGTTCTACTATGTGTTCACTTCCCGTGGCATAATGCACAATTATACTTTGTCAAAATTGTTTTAATTTTTCTGCATTGTTGTTTTAAATCGTTCAATGCCGATTTAAATGTTTGCACCCTACTCTGATATCCCTAGACATAAAGAGAGGCCTAAATTTTACAAACTGGCTTGATAGTTCAGTGGTTTAGGTGGAGCCACAGTTCCCCACTATGTATTCCCCCCACAAAAAAAAAATACAAACCCAACCTGTGTTACCTTGGGTAAGTTGCACAATTCCAGGGGCATATAAGCCATAATTGACCTGTTGATGTGTAACTATTATTAATTATTATAACTTGACTAGCCATGGTGGTTCAAAAATTTGGGAGATACAACCCTCTTGTCTAAATGTGAGGAGTTAGAAACAATACATTGTCTTAGATACTGCTGATTTCCCAAATAAGTTAAATCTCAACTGGCTATTTTGGCTGAAGTATTCTGGTGGATTCTGGAAGTTGCAATCCTCTTACGTACATGAAGCATGAAATGTTACATAGACAAAACTAGTTTCTCAATTGAAATAACCAAGTATAGGACTGAAAATCTAGGGGAGGGGGAGGCCAATAGATACTCAAACATGGTACACACTGAGAATCAAGATGAGAATTGTATTTCACTCAGACCCTAGTTTCAACTCAGGAAAAGTATTTTAATCAATCAATCAATTAATCAATAAATAAAATAAGGTTCTAGCATTTTTCTGAGCAGAATGGCTCATGGTATCTGTGGAATCTGTCACAACAAGAGGGATGTAGGGCCCCTTGTTTTCTGCATCACTTTTCCAATAAAATTGTATATACACTCTCTGACCTTGCAACCATTGGTTCTGCAGATCTAATTGAGGCATGAAGAGCTCTACCTAGCTAGAATGAGCAAGATTGGTTCCATATTTATTGGTTTAAGAAGCAGAGGTGATTAGTATGGATTGGGTGACTATCTGTATACTTAACCCTTGCTCATCTTGCTTAATTACTTCTAGCTGGAAAGGACTAGATGAATGTGGGAAATAATTAATGCTTCCTTCTGAGAGGGAGGTGTCTTGAGCTTCCTTAAAGGAAGCAATTTTGCTCTTGCTCTTTTCTTTTAACTCTGTCTAGAGTCAGATATGACTGGCTTTCGAGCAATGGAAACCTTTACCTTTACTAACTTAGAAGAGTTTAACAGGTATCACCTTGTCACAAATATTTTAATTTGGAAAAGGCGATGAAGCAGTTGGCGGGACTTCATCTCTAAAAAGTTGTAGATGAAAAACAGAATCTGGCATATTTCAAGCAATAGATTGTTTCAGTCAATACATAATGAACAGATTCCCAACCTACTAAATTCATTCAATGTATTTTATGTCATCGTACAAGTAACATTTTGAAAAAGCCCTTCTATATTCCACCATAGCTATGGCACTAAATCCCTAAAAGCTGGCATGAATACTAAGGCCTTTGTTGTGAATATCTTGGAGTTCTTTTGCTTTTAAAATTGAATAATTAATTTAAGTTCATGAAAATATCTATATAGTGCAGTACTGTATTTATTTACTAGGTGGCAGCTAACCTTAACTTTTAATAGATATGAAGTCTGGCACATTGATTTCTCCACAAGGCTTCTGAACATGAAATCCTTCCTTTTGCAGTGTCCTGGAACTGCCTTTTTCAGTGTTCCAAGAGAAAGAAAGAGAGACTTCCATTGCCCAGTAAGAGATGGGTTGGAGAATCTGTAGGAGGAGCTGATCAGGCACTGGAACGTGATGAGAGAAAGACCTGTGAGAAAGCAGTGTTGAGGTAGTAGGGGTAAAAAGAGCCATGGGCCAGACTGGGAAATCTGGGGTTTGTAATCCTTGTCGAGTGGACAATCTTGCTTATGTCCCATAAGTAAAACCAATGAATTACTTTATAGGTGAAAATGAAGTCTTTTTTTACCCCAGTGGGAACAAGAGCATGACCAGAGATGACACTAGGGCCTAGGCTATTTACAGTCACAATCAATAAGGAAGTTTATTTAAACCACAGTAGATAAATATGGATTAAGATCTGTGAAATGAAGGCACAGAATAAAAGGAATCACAGGAAAAATAATGAACTTCTAACAATAAAATGCAATGATAAAAAGAAAAGTATCTGATGAAATTACAGTCATGCAAAGTTAGCCATGATCAACCCTATTATAAAACACCATATTCACCTCTAATCTCCCACCAGCTCTCTAGATGAAGCAGTCTTTACCCTGAAGATTGAGGAAGAAAAATGTATAACTACCTACTCCAAGGAACAGGTTCCTGGGGAACGTGCAGGAGAATTGATCCAGGAGAATCCAGATGGAAAACATCAGAAGGAAAAAGTAAAATGAAGTAGTGAACTTACTGGTGTGTGTGTGTGTGAGTGTGTGTAAGTGTATATAATAAATAAAAGATAGTAAGGGAGATGTAGTGTCTCCCAGAAAGAGTAATCTACCTCGTGGGGAAAACTGGAGCTTCTCTCAAAATCACAGTAAACTAAGGCTCAAAGGCCCCAGAGCAGTCAAAATCTGCAAAAGTAAAATTACATGAGAAAAAGTGAGCTGCTTCTTCTTCCTTCATGTTCTGATCAAACCCTTTACTGCCAAATGAAGCCACTTCCTTGGCGTTGTCATTGCCCAAACCCAAGTACTCACTGGTGCATGTCTCTGGCAGCAATCAGCAAACCAGTAAATGGGCCGGACGTTGTGCCTCTACACAATCACACCATTTCCGCCAGCAATCCCCACCTGAACATGTTGGTCTTGCATTTAGGGACTCCAACCCTCAGCCTATTCCGAATCCTCCGATTGACATAGGGAAGATTCAGATCTTCAGCTATATCCTCCTTTATTTCTGTTCCTTGCCGGATGAGCTCCTTCCTCCATCTTCTAATTTGGTTTTGCTCTTGTGTACACTCAATAATGTTTTTTCTTGCCATAAAGCTCTTCCTAGATCTGAGCCTGCGGATTTGAGGCTCATATCTGTTCAGAGGGTGTGACAGGTCAAAAGTGATCTGAGAAGCATGTGACTGTGAATGAGTGTGTCTCTGAGTCTAAGTCTCTTCTCTCAAGCAGCAAGTGCTTCTTGTTCCACTGACCTTTAATTTTCCTACATTCAGGTTAACTTCTTTACCTTTACCCCTGTTCTGTACTGGTAGATGTCAAGCTAAGCGAAAAACTGCACTGCACCAGTTTTTTTTTAATTTCCAGAGGCTAAATCATATGTTTGTCCTGCAGCACATGATGTGATCGTAGCATGTTATCAGGGTACAATCTGAGCCTTGTGCCACTGAAAGTATCCCACTCAGTAGCATGTCCATAATGTTCCTTTGTCTTCCACTCAGCCAGAGTGCTGTTGCCACAGAAATCATATCTTTTTTCTCATTCCATTGCGCAAAAGTTCAGGTTGGGAGAAATCTTCAGGCCTTTTTGCCAACAGGAAGCAGTCATTCATACTGTTTATGAAACAAACCAAAGATCTGTTGGTAATCCAGTCCACCGGCCAGGCCAGGCCACATGTCCATAGGTCTTCTGCTCAGTACACTCCTGTATTCTAAAAGTAGGACCTTATTAACAATAGGAACTTCATTTCTACCAAGAGAGAACAGAAATGTTCCCACCACCATCAGTATCACCCTCTTTCTAAACTACATGCCTTGTTTTATTCTGTTTGTTAAAGTGGTATCCAGATTGAGATTGAAAAATCACTCAACCTTTTGACTGATTCCAATTCAGATTCTTCATTCAGAACCTGTAAGCATCATGTTGAAAACATGATGCCATGAATGCATACCAAATGCTCTTTTGTTCAACTAGGCTAGACTCTACCTACTATATGGCCACATTTAAAACTATATTTGACACCTCAGGTGCTTGTTTAATAAACTCTGTTGTACATGTGGATGATAAAATCTGTAAAATGATCCTTCTTTCAAATAAAGTGTGTTGAACATGGAAAGCCCATAATGGGATTTCCTTCTCACTCTCCTTTCTGCTTTCCAGATGACCTTGTCAATAAAGAGTTCTTGTTACCATCTACAACCCTTTCTGACCAGGGAAGGTTTAAGCATAGCAGTTCACTTTTAGTTAATCTCCTGCTCAGTTTACTGCAGTAGGTTACATACAGAACTTCTGCTTAGGATATTTGGTGCACAAAGTGCCTGGGAGAATTTTGACGAGTTGTGACAAATTCATGTGCTTTGGATGTAATTTGAAAGAACCTCATTAGTTGCATACTCATCTTAAAGTCCTAAGTGAGCTGGGGCTCAAAGGCCTTCAGGTATTTCTCATGTTAACCAGCCATGCTTTAAGTAAGTTCTGCACCACCACCTTTTAAAATCAGAAGTATATTATGTAACAATGAACTAAAGGAAATTCTCAGCAGTGCTGCCTTGACTACTGGATGTTCCCAAAGATACTTCATTGACACTGAAATTTCTTCTTTGTGAGTTCTGTATATTAGATCAACTAGCTTTGGAACGGTATCCTATTTCACATGTTTCCCAAAATGTTCTATGCTTGAAATCCTGATGCATCAGGATATATGTGCAATAGTGACCATGTCATAACCAACCACAGATCACTGCTTTTTAAAGACTTCCTTTGGTGATTTTGCGATGCATGTTACTTTGGCACATTGTTTACAAGGCAAATCCACCCTGAAATCTCCTTTTAGCAGTAGCAATTTGTCACTGGTGATGATGTCACTACCATTATTGTGCAACAAGATTTCAGCCATTATATTTTATTCCTCCTTCCCCTGCCTTTTCAAATAAATGTATCTCCTAATAGGTTGTGTGTTTGTGTGCATTCTCCAGTAAAGTTTCTGGTTCTGAATCCACTGCTCTGACTTTTTAACTCCATTTTATTTTCCACTTTTGTACTAAATATCTGGAAACAGGAATACTACCTTGACCCGTGTTTTTCTATATCCTTGGATTATCCTATAAAATCTGGGGACTCCTAATCCAAACCGAGGAGGACAGAAGGTAGCAGTCAACCTTCCAAGATTGCTTTTAGATTCTGAGTCTCTCTTGCTAAATCCTAAGGGTTCTGTCTTTGAAAAAGACAATTTAGGTTAACTCTTGCCTTCTGCCCTGCTCAGGTTTCTTGATGTCATCCCCCAATCCACCCACCCAACAAACTGCAGTTATAGATGGAAGCCAATTCACCAAACGACGTGGGAAACGGCATAATTCTCTCTCTCTCTCTCTCTTCCACTACAGTTGAATAGCTTCTGTTGTGTTCCCATTTTTTTGCATTGGTAACAAGAATGTTCATACAAACAGTCACACAATAAGAAGGCTGCTGAAGATAAAGTGGGCATGCTTACACAATTACCTGAGAGTCTAGCCCAGGGGTTTGCAACCTATGGTCTGCAGGTCGAATTTGGCCCGTGGTGCCCAGCCCCCAGCCTCACTTCAGCTGCCCCCGCTGGAATCAGCCTCGGATTAATCTACGGCCATGTAAATGCATTTACAGCAACTGTAAATGACTACATAGTCATTGGAAAAGCATTTACAACAGCAGCAAATGTGTTTTATGGCACCAGTCAAGTCTTCTCAGCTGTCTGGGTGGGTGTGGTCCAGCCTGCAGCTGAAAAACATTGAAAACTCCTGGTCTAGCCAGGAAACAAAAATAATGGCACAAGATAGTATCTGTCCAATGAAAGCAATCCATGGCTTGTGAAGTAAATCATCACAGTTGTGAGTCTTGGCTGGAGGTGAGTATAGGTTGAAGGTTGGGAGTTTCTTGATAGAGCAAAACTTTTGGAAAGATAAATTTTGGCTGATCTAGTAGGCTTGGGATCAGTGCCTGATACCTTTGCAAAAACAACATGATTGTGTTCGTGGGAATGTGTTTTGTAAGAACTTTTCATTCAT
Organism: Furcifer pardalis; assembly: GCA_030440675.1. Taxonomy (NCBI): domain Eukaryota; kingdom Metazoa; phylum Chordata; class Lepidosauria; order Squamata; family Chamaeleonidae; genus Furcifer; species Furcifer pardalis. Next base: position 133,445,450 of record CP126894.1, read on the forward strand.
ACACTGTGGAAGGCAGGACAATTCCGCTTGCAAGTCTGTGCCGAGCAGTTGGTATGATAGCAACCATACGCCCCCACATTAACAACAATGCTAATGCTAACAGCAACAGTGATCAGAACTAGGAACAACAAGCATGGCTAAGAATCAGTATTGAATAATTCAAAGAAATTAATTGATGGCAACCACATAGCACGGCAGAGGGCTGTGGGTGGGTGGGTGGGTGTGCATGGCACCGAGGTGTTACTCATTTAACAGTCTAAAAACACCTCCCAATGTCATGAGTTGGCAGGGATTTTGCAAAAGGAAAGAACCTGTAGGAGACAAAACAAGGGCCAGCTAACTGCATAGCTTAAGCTCTATGGGTCCACAGACGATAATAGCAAGAAGCCTCCCAGTATAGCACAATCTTCCCAAAACAAACATCAACTCACTGTGTCTGACCAGAGCTTCCATTGTCCTTAGACAGCATGTCCCATGTAAACTGGGGCTTGGATGAGAGTTGTAATCCAACACCCTAGGAGCTGCCATGGGAATGCTGTGAAACATACAAGTGCCTGCAAGATGGTGAAGAAGACTATAGTGGTAGGAATAGTGCCGCCAGCACTAGTAGCAGAAGCATAATTTTTATAGGGGGTGTTTTGTGCTTGTATTTTAATTTATATATTTGTTTTGAAATGTTGAAAAAATAAATACACTGTTCTCTGCTACAGACAAAGTAAGCCTCTCTGCAGTGTCAAGAAGCAAAATAAATAAATAAGGGTTCATAGGAAAGAAAAGGATAAGGAAAGATGAAGTAATAAAGAACAGACACATTCAAATTAAAGTGTCTGAATTAATTAAAAAAGACAAGTGAAAATGCATGTACTGTACCTTGAAGTACTTATGAATTAGGGAAGGATTGCACTCACCAAATACCTGGGGGCAATGCATTATGAAGAACACCAACTGGGGCCTAAAACCTTACTTTTAAAAAGTAATTTGTTACTTGTTACTCATTAGTTTTAAAGAAGCCCAATTTCCTGAGCCATTGCCATGGCTTCTTATTGGTTGTTGGCATACTGCAGTATGTTTAATTAACTCTTCCTTCAAAAATACAACAATGGGCAGAAATCCTCTAAAATTACCCACAAAAAGTAATGTTTCAGGAATAATAAGGGCATTTCGTTTCTTATACTAATGACATTAGCAGCAGTCATTATGTTACATTGTGATAGTTGTAACAGGTAGTGTTATTACTTAAAAAATAAATGTTACAGATAATGCCATTATTTGCGGTGCATTCTTCCAAGGTGCCACACAGATGGTCAGTTAATTTATGTGCTAGGTAATTTAAGGTAGTCCAAATGAGAAGAGAGGATTCACTTGGGAAGGCCTTAATGCAGGGAAAGATTGAAAGCAAAAGGAGAAGGGGGCGGCAGAGGATGAGGTGGCTAGATGGCATTGTTGATGCAATGGGCATAGAGCTGAGTGGGCTGCGGCGGAAGGCGGAGGATAGGGGAGCCTGGTGTGTGGTGGTCCGAGGGGTCGCAAAGGGTTGGAATTGACTGTGCGACTGAACAACAACAAAAGTGACATTTTTGACACATTTGGGTCTTTAATATGCAGAGGGCTCTTGGTAAACCTGTTAGTGGCATAGGAAGAAAGTGCCCTTGGCATTCTCCTCTCATTTGTTTATCTTTTGAATACTTGACAGTCTGTTGCATTTTATAGACAGCACAATATCTTAGATGCTTGCTTTGCATGTATGATTTATCCCTGTCCTATAAAACATTAAATTTGTATGTGAAGACCTGATAAAAACACTCACTTGATCTGTTTGTTGAATTTGATGTAAATATTCCTGGGACAAAGAGATAGATGTGACTACAGTCCTGGAACTTCATATGGGCATTCAGCTTGGAAGTGTGCAGAGCTAAATTGGTGTTTGGGTTGGGAGAATAGAAGTAAGCCTTATCTTAGATTCCTGCTTCTTCTAGTTTTATTTGTAGTGTTTTCCATTTCTTCTAGGCATTCATTAAGCTCTAGTCACTTATGGAACCTTCTTGATTCCAATTGTTTTTTAACCTAATTAGAAGACTCATAGAAGTAGCCATTTAGGCTTAATATCTGGCCTGTGGAGCAGTAATTGGTAAACAAAGCTGGATTCAAGGTTGAGACTTTTTCCATGCCACTTACCAGTTTTTCACAGCATATCTTTTATTAAAAATCACTGTTAAATTTAGATGGTAGATTGAAATTTTGAAATATATAGACTATTTAGTAACACAACACTAATGCTTATACATATCAATCATCAGATTTGTACATGCTCTCCTAAAAGTAGAAATTTTCTCAAATGCATACAACACCTACATTTAGTTCAAATTGCTCATTTATTATTTCTAAGTCTATACATGAGCAAGGAGGTGGCAGGGTGTGCATTGCTGCCTAACAGTGTTAAAGTTGGAAACATTCCACATCTGCAGTATTTAAGAATGCACACCAAACTTCCAGTCTTCATATTTCTCTTCTTTTCACTTTTTATTGCTAACACGGTCCTAAAATACTTTTAAATTGGTATGCAAAGAATAATGATGAACCCTGTTTTCTTATCATACATTATCTCTGCTTGATATTAAACAATAAACACTGCAATCCTGTTTGCCTCTAATCTTCTTGATGCAACGGGATAGGTATATATTCTTTTTGAGACAGAAGTTGCAACCTAGTCTTAGCTTCTACCTAGCAAACCCTGGAAATGATTGCCATAAATCACAATCAATTTGTTAGCACAGGAGCACCAGCATCACTGCATACTGAACACAACCAGAATTATAAAAATATTGATTGATATTATATAACAGATAAAAGTTTAAAACAAAACCTAAATATATTTTAAATAGTGGTGTAATAGCCAAACAATGGCACACAGTGTGGAACTGTTCCACATATATTCTGAACCCCAAGAAAGGAGATGTCAAGGAGTGTGATAACTATAACACCATTGTTCAAATTTCTCATGCAAGCAAAGTGATGCTCAAGATATTGCAACAAAGTCCTTTACCTTATATGGAGTGAGAAATCCTTGATGTTCAAGCTGCAATTTGAAAGAAAAAAAGAAGCACTTGAGAGCATATTGCAAATATCTGCTATCTACTGGAGTCCAATATCCAATACTGGAGTACACCAAAGAATTTCAGAAGATCATTTTACATTTTATAAGCTACAGGAAAATCTTTGACAGTGTGTGTTAGGGCATATTTTGGGTATTGTAGAAAGATGCCTGCCTACTGAGCTACTGTACCTTTAAGAGAACTGTAAGGGTCTAGACACAGCTGTTGGTAATAGAGGTATTGGGACATGAGTCTGGACTGTGCACAGCTGTAGCCCCTTTGAGAGTGAGTCAGCAGAATTGCTGTATATCAATGGCCCACCTGATATGGGCTAATCTGAGGAGAATTGACTGATGGACATTTGACAGATGAACTGCTGCTGGAAGTTCTGCTAAGGCAAAGAACTAACAGGTACTCTGAACTGCTAAGGAAAACATACTGGCTAGGCATTGTGCAAACTGTAGTCAGTGTTTGCTGTGGCAGGACTCTGTGTATGCTCAGTGGACTTGAGCTATCAGGATACCAGGCCTTGAATCTACTGTGGGGCTTGAAGCCAGACTGCTACCTGCACATAGTTCTGTACATAGTTCTGTATTGTGGACCACAATAAAATGTGGCAAGTAATTAAAGAGATGGGAATACCAGAACACCTTATATGTCTCATGAGAAATCTATACATGAGTCAAGAAGCAACAGTTAGGAAAAGATATGGAATGACAGAGTGGTTTGGAGTAGAAAAAGGAGTAAGACAAGGCTGCATTTTGTCACCCTGCTTATTTAGCTTATACACAGAACACATAATGCGCAATGCAGGGCTGGATGAATCAAAAGTTGGAATTTAAATCACTTTATGTTCTAAAGATCCAAGATCACTGCAAATGGAGATTGCAGCCATGAAATAAAAAGGCGACTATAAGAAATTTGGGGAACATAGTTAAAAGTAGAGACATCACCTTGCAAACAAAAGTCTGCATAGTTAAAGCAATGGTATTTCTGGTAGTAATGTATGGTTGTGAGAGCTGGATCATAAGGAAATCTGAGCGCAGAAAAATAGACGCCTTTGAGATGTGGTGCTGGAAGAGAATTTTGAGAGTACTCTGGACAGCAAGGGAAATAAATAGGTTGATCTTAGAGGAAATTAACCCTGACTGCTCATTAGAAGGACAAATAGTAAAAATGAAGCTAAAGTACTTTGGACATCAAATGAGAAGAGAGGATTCACTTGAGAAAGCTTTGATGCTGTGAAAGGTGGAGTACAAAAGAAGAAGGGTTGGCAGAGAATGAGATGACTAGATGGTATTGTTGATACAATGGCCACAAAGCTGGGTGGGCTGAGAAGGATGGGGTGCCTGGTGTGCAGTAGTCCATGAGGTCATGAAGGGTCAGAATCGATTGTGGAACTGAACAACAACAAAGGATATATTAGTGGCGACCAAGCCCAAGATCATCTACACTATTGTATTCCCAGTCACTATGTATGGATGTGAAAGCTGGACGGTAAGGAAAGTGGACAAGAAAAAAATGATTTGTTTGAAATATGATGCTGGAGAAGAGCTTTGCAGGTACCCTGGACTTTCAGAAAAATGAACAAATGGGTCCTATAGCAAAGAAGCCTGAACTATTTCCAGAAGCAAAAATGCCATTTTTTGAGAACATAATGAATAGGCAGATTTCCCTGTAAAAGATAACAATGCTGGGAAAGTTTGAGGTCAGCAGGAGGCAAGGAAGACCAAATATAAGGTGGATTGACTTCCTAAAACAAGAGCTGAACATGGCTGTTGAGAACAGGACATTTTGGAGATCTCTCATTCATAGGCCATAAATCAGGGGTGACTTGACAGCATCTAACAACAACAGCATAGACCTCCCTATTCCAGGGTTTTCTTCACAAGCTCTGTCTGTAATTGTATTTTTGTTTGAAATTGCTAAATCTAGTTTTCTTCACAAGCTCTGATTCCCCACAGATGCTTTGTTAGCACTTACAGATCCGCTCCTAGGTCATAGTCCTGTCCGTGTCTCACCTTGTATCCTTTCTTCCTTTCTTTCTTCCAAGGATGGAACATGACTTTCAGTTATTCAAGCTCTATTCAGGTGTTAAATGTGAAAGTGTGAAGATTCAAAGGATGGTGGGGATAGGGGACACAGCTAAATCTCTCCCTTCATGTCCCTTCCCTTTAATTAGTATTGGGCATAATCAGAGCTCCATGTTCAGTAGATAACCAAATGTGTGAAGGCCTGCGTGACTTTTGGGTTTTGTATGTGGGTAGAGTCTTACATGGGCATCTCTACCACTATTTAGTTTCAAGCATTTTTATGCTTAACATTGTGAATACTGTAATACATCATCAGGGGGGAGGGGGGTCTTGGGGAAATATGATCCCAACATGCCACAGAGTCATAAGATTATCAGCTGGCAGTACAGGCATTATGTGGTTTGCATAGGGGGAGGGGCATCTCCTCATGTGGTTCAAGGGACCACCTGCGGCATCAAGATAGGATGTCCCTCCCTCCACTCAGGATATCAGCTGCTTGCAGATCTTAAAAACCTTCTCACTACATCTTGCCTGACATGGACTTCCACAAGATTGCCTTCACTCTCCCAGTCTGAAATCACTTTGCCACTTTCAATACAGTTTCGCAAAATAAGCAAGGTTGGGTTTGGCTAGCACCAGTAAGTATATGACCTCAGTTTTTATAGGGAATACCTATAAAATGCTTCTACTTTAGATACTGCTATTGTTATTGTTCAGTCGCACAGTTAATTCAGACCCTTTGTGACCCCATGGACCACTGTCCTCCAGGCACTTCTGTCCTCCACAATCCTCCTCAACTGCTATACTTTATCCATTTGGATAAAAACATCTCTAAATCTCTGCTGTAATTTTGCTTTCTCTCCCTATACAGTCAAACCTTGCATAAAGAGCGCCTCGCTTAAAGAGTAACTCGCTTAAAGAGCAGAATTTTATCTGAATGTTCGCTTCGCTTAACAAATAAAACCAACCAAAAACTCACTTAACAAATAAATTGGAGTTCGCAAACCCCCCCCCCCCCCAAATTGGTCACTTACAATGGTGTTTCACTTAAAGAGCAAACTCGCTTAAAGAGCAATCCTGTGGAACGTATTATGCTCTTTAAGCAAGGTACCACTGTATATTAATAATTGTGTGCTGTTAGTTCTCACTTATGGTGATCCTTTTCAGGGTTTTCTTGGTAGCAAGTGCTCACAAGTGGTTTACACTTCTTGGAGGGGGTGGGGACTCCATGACTTGCTGAAGGCCACATACAGAGTGGGATACAGAGTGCGGAACTGAATTTTCACCAAGTTAACTCACTGGGCTGTTCAGCCAGCACTATCCCTATAGGATTCAGCAAAACCTAGGTTCAGCACAAGAGAAGAAATAAACCCCTTCCAGGAATAATTATTTATTTCCTGAAAATCAAACCTAAGAGGGCAGTGGAACTTCTTCTTTGCTTCCTCTTTTACCCCATCGGGTGGCAAGAGAGATGCAAAGTTTTTGTTTTGGTAGTTCTAGCGGCCTCCACCAGTGTTATTTGGTGTTCTTGTAATATTTCTTTGGTGTTATCCCTCCATCTTCCTCTGGGTCTGCCTCGTTGTCTTTGTCATCCTCATTCCACATATGTCTTGTAAGGTATAGAATTCTAAGACATTCTCTCCAAATGGGAAAACCACTTTATTTGTCATCTCTGTATGTAGTGCAAGATTGGTTCTGTTCTTATAACATAATTCCTGATTTTAGCCCTTCTAATTTTTTGCTAAGTGAAAGTCTTAGTATCTTTTTATAAGCCATCAGATTAATGTTTACCATTGCCAAATCTCAGATTCATGGCCTGACTCAATAGAAGTTAGTTTCCTATATTCCTGGGTTTCTTTTTCCTTCTGGGAAGAATGTCAAGGCAAGAGGGAGACTAAGCTGTCTCATCATCAGCCAAAGTGGGACCTGCTACTCCTAATTCTTTGCTTTCCTTTTCTCTGAGAGCTAATAAATACCATCTTGTTATCTCATTATGTGCTTATAGAAATAGAGCTGTCTTTATTACCCCAATGTCCTCCTATTTACTCTTTTGCCTTCCTGCTGTCCTGAAATCAATCTATGAGTGGGTTATGATTAAGCTGAAAAGTTGGCTCTGATTTATGTAGTTATGCAATAATAATAAAAAAAGTTTTTTGTAGATGTTTCCATTCATTTAAATTTGCCTGGCAATATATCACACTGCCCCCACACGTTTCTGGCAACAATTATCAATGCATGATCCCAATTAGGGCTTCACCCACGCACACTTCATCCAGCTTTGCACACTGCCAAGAAAGTCATACATAAATGTATTCTATGTATGCATATGAATGAAAGGCCTTTGAAAACATATGGTAGAGGATTAGTGATGTGTCATGGAAACAAAATGGTGAATTGAAAAGGCTCATTCAACATATTAAAGCCTGATCCATGGAGCTAAGTTCTTTCTTCAGCAAGTCAATAAGGAGCAGTGTGACAGTCTTAGTAACCAGTTCTGGTGAAAAGACTGAATACATATAGCACAGCACAAAAATCTTAAGCCACTTCAATCTGGTTTCAGAAAAATTCAGTGAGTGATCGGCTTGGGGGAACATAAATCAGACACCCTAACTTCAGATTTCATCAAACTTGGAGAGGGTTGAGAGAAGAGTCAGCAGAAAACTGAGTTATATGCCCCAAACACTCCATGAATTTTCACTAAAACAGCTGGTGGTGGCCTAAGATTTTGCAGAGTGCTGTATTTTAAACCAAGGGTTCCTAACCTATAGCCTGCAGACCAGCCCCAGCCCATGGCACAATTTCATGTGGCCTACACCGCCGCACCTGGAAGTGGAATCAGATACATTTATGTCAGCGGTAAAGCACCCCCATGCATGCATAAACACACCCGCTGCTGTCGTAAATGTGGAAGTGGGTGCCTTTACGACAGTTGTAAATGCTTGCAGTTCTGGGGGGATGATCAGCTGTCCAGGGGGCATGGTCAGGCTTGTGGCATAAAAGGGTTGGGAAACCTTGTATTAAACAAACTTTTACTTTTTAAAATTTGCTGTTAAAGTAAACTCTGAAAGGATGAAGTATGCTAACTGTGGTGCAAGAGCACTGGTGGTTAGCAGGCACTGGTGATATGGTAGCCCCCCCCCCCCCTCACTGGCTCATACAATGATGGCCATGTGTACTTTTAGGTTTAGGCTCCTGCGCCCCCTCCTGGCCCTGCCATCTCTGCCCTGAGGTGACAAGACTGCCACCAGCTGTGGGTGAGGAGGAGCTGTTCCCACCCCCCTCCAGACTTCATCATCTCTGTCAGATATCCATCTCTGTGGATAAAAGGCTCTTGACCGCAGGTCGTGGGAGAACGCTCCCCCCCACACCTCCCATCTGGGCCCCGTCATCTCTGCCTGGAGGTAAAGAGACTGCCGCCAACTGTGGGTGAGGAGGAGCTGTTCCTGCTCACTCTCCAGACCTCACTGTATGTATGATATTTAACTGAATTGTAAGCTTGTATTGCTGGAGCGTATTTTTTATATGGTATTACTACACTGTATTACATTGTATTTTTAGATTGTACCTTTATATTGTATTGCTTGATTGTACTGTTATGTATCTGAATATTGTATATTTTTATTACCTGTACCTGTATTACTATATATATATATATATATATATATATATATATATATATATATATATATGTGTGTGTGTGTGTGTGTGTGTGTGTGTGTGTGTGTGTGTGTGTGTGTACAGTAATACCTCAAATAACATTAGTATCGAATAACATGAAAACCGCATAACATTAAGGAATCTGGGGGGAAGAATTGCATCGGATAACATTAAGATCCTATGGGATGCTTCAGATAACAACCGCTAAAGCCTGTGTGGTTACAATGTATCTCTATGGCTCCCATAGGATTTTAACATGCATCGGATAACACTAAAAATCATATAACATCAAGACTTGTGGAACCAGGTTTTAGTGTTACATATATATATATATATATATATATATATATACACACACACACACACACACACACACACACACTTTATAACTCTAAATTACCCTATATATGTTTGTACTTGTATATTTTGTATATTTTGCTTGTCAATATTATGTTTTGTGATGTTTATTATGACTGTGTATAATCTGTAAATTATATATTTGTTCTGTAAACCACCCTGAGTCGGTTTCACAGAGTAGGGCGGTATATAAATCTAAAAAATAAAAATAAAATAATAATAATAATAACCTCCCATAAAAGCCAACAAAGTATCTTGCATCTGCTCAAAAGTTAGGTGAATATTATTGTGCAAGTATAAGCAAGTAACAACCCAGAATGCAATAGGGGCATTCTGCAAAGCTTTCAGTCATGCTGTAATGAGCTAGCCTGAGAGGTTTCCTAAAGCCAAGGTAGCAAAGATATAACAGTCTCAGAATCCTGCAGCCAGTTGTTTTTAAACAAAAATCCAGGGATGAGGTCTAGCACATCTCCACCAGTAGTGCATTCCAAAGCATGCTGGTGCCACTAAGAAGACTCTATTTCTAGTTATAGACTTTCTAGACATCCTTGGGGTCAGCATCCTTGGGGTCAGTGTTAGCAGTCATTTGAGATATTTTACTGAATTGTTCACACTAATTCACCTTTTAATCCAAGGTAGAATACCCGAGAAGTGGTTTTAAAAAGAAAAGCAGATATCATGAATCACACATTCCTAGCTCAGTTAATTTAGAATGTTGAAAATTGATCTTTTTCTTAAAATTTCAATATTTTGAATGCTACCAAAAGGGAAAGTAACAGATTGCTATGTTCAACGCAGAACATTCATCCTCCTTTTGCAAGCATGCACTGACTATGAAGGGTCTTTTCTGAAATGCATGGAACAATTTAATTTGTGGGGGAAATGTAGACCAATTTTAGACATCTTCGCAGGTCAGACTACAAATAGAATAAATATAATCAACAACAAAAAATGTTACTTTACCCAATGTAATTCATATATATTTATGAAGACAGGGCCATGATGCAGCTTTAGACACAGGGAAATAGTGGCACAGGAAAGTAGATTGACAGAAGCATCCAGATAGTCTTAGTAGGAGCCTAAGGACATGTTAGATCAGCTTCTGTTGGAGAACCAGCCTATGAAGTCTAACTTTTGGTTCCCACAGAGATCAACCAGATGTTTATGGAAAGCTGACAAGCAAGGCATGAGCAACATAGGATCATCATATGCCCTAAAAGGCCTTCAAGGCATACACAGTGTCTTGAAGGTGTCTCTTTGTATTCAAGTTTCAAATCTGAGTATCAATTTTTTACGCAACAGCTTCTTTTTCTACATCTGACCTCTGGGCTCAAATGAAAATATTATACAATGATTAAAAGACGCAATGCTCTTTTTTACAATAGTTTCATTGTACATGTTTGAACTAAGTGTTTTAATGAACACTAACTATGGAATTCTGGTTAACCTTCATAAACATTTTCTGGATAAATTATTAACTTCGTTGTCCATAGAGAAGATGGAGCACTTCTTTCCACTCTGAATCCTCAGTTTATGTATTGCTTTAATGTATCAGGACCGATAAACAGTGTTGCAGTAGTATTATGAATTATCCTGAAATCCTATTATGCAGCCACCCTCCTGTCATCTATAAATCAAGAATCAGTCAGTCAATCTGCAGATATTCCTGTCTATTCATGCACACTTGTATTAAGGTTTCTCTTTGACCAAGGGAAGGAGAGAAGTCTGGATGTTGAGATTGCACTTGAGGAGACAGTGGATGGTTAATTAAGAATGCCTAACTTAGGCGTAAACTAAAACAAGTATCAACAATTCATCACCCCTTTTTGCTGGTGAATTAGGGCAGACATGTTGGTGCAGGTTTAAGGGTGCCTAAAATGCTTCCCCCTCTCCTTTTATCTTCAGTCCTCAAAACAGAAGAGAAGAAGACCAATGTTAACAGTAATTTGTCTTCTCACCCAAAAAAGTGGATTCACTTAATGGTACTTTTCTGCATACCAAACACAACTCCCACACAAATATCTTCAAAAGTAATTAGATGAAGATAGATTCCATAGAACACCATGAGCCTTTGTTTTTCTTCCTAAAAGTTGTCATACCTGACTGAGACTTCTCTTGGAGGCTTCATATGTGAACTTTCTTTCTCTGCTTGCAAACATACAGAAGCAGCAGTGTGAGACTTGTTAAATTTCAGGTATAAGCGTGGGTGAAAGCTATCTGAATAGACATGCTTTTCAGTTGTCAGACAGCAATTGACTGAAATCATGGCAAGGTTATTATTCTGTCAAGCCTTTTCATAAGTGATTGATTAAAAAACATTTTCTACTCAAAGAATCCATGACCTACAAAGATATTCACGGAAGGAATAAGGCTGTTCTTTAGGAGAATGACATTTTCTGCCAATTATTGATATAAAATGTTAATTAGCATTGAAATGACTTTGAATTTAAAATTCATCTTGGTAGATTCAGAGGCTGGGTATGTAGAACTGAATTTGGAGGGTTATAAAGTATAAACTTTGGAGATCTGACTTTTTCAATTCATTGTTAACATCCTAACCTATATGCTGACCACAAAGGATGCAATGCAGTGAGTGTTCTGCCTGCAGGATTCTCTTCTCCTCCCCATCATTGCTTTTATTTATCTTCCCCAAAGTTATTTTCAGTTTTTAATATTCAATGCTAAATGGGGATCGTGGGATAGACAATTATTTTGTCAGGGGGAGGGTGGGTAAAGATGAACATTGGTATAAATGAAATTGTGCAATCCAAGAAAAAACAGAGTCCTGTGCAGCAAGTAGTAAAATGTATTCTATCAACAATGTGGCAAATCACTGTGACATTTCACCCCAGCAAAATCACAAACACCACTCTAAGTTTGAAAAGAGTACAATAGTAATGAATTTAATGTTATGTTTTCCTTGTCATCTCAGTGAAAAAGATGTCAATCGTGGTAACACATTTATTCATAGAAAGGACAACAATTGGGAAAATGTTCTTGCTGATCATAATGAGATAAGACTGAAGCTGCATAATGAAAATGCAGGCCATGAAAAATGCATGGGAGGGTTACAGGCAAACAGAGCTTCATAAGCTGTGTATCAAAGAAATGTTTGTGAATACACTCTTAGCTTGTTTGGAAACATATCTCATGTACCCTGCCCTTCCCTCTTCTCATTATCCTATTCCTGTTCCTGGTCAGAAAAAGGTTAGTGTCATACTACGGTAGTTCTAGTCTAAAGCCAAGAATGGTTTAGATGAAGAACTGAGTCCTTAGCCCAGAAGACAGTAATCTGAGGATTCAGTCTGAGACAACACCAGAGGACAAAGCCAAGTCCTACCAGGTAGCACATTGCCTCTAAACAGAACATTTCACAGCCAAGGTAAACTAATCTAGAGTGAATAAGACAGCACATTGGAATGGCAGCAAGAGAAAGAGAATTGCATGACAAATTGTTATAAAACAATACAGAATTATGCATGGCCAAGTGAGCAAAATACAAGTAGGAGATGTGTTTTCAGCAGTCCATTCAGCCTGGACTTCAACATAAGAAGAATCCTTGTCTCAAGGAATCTGCTACTTGTTTGTTCATACATTTTACCAATAAAATAGTTTGGGGACAAAAGGAGCCCCTTACTACTATTTAGAGTCTTACCCTAGGGAGGTATCTCTTACAGGTGAGCCCACCACAGCAGCCATTTCCAAGCCTTTTTTCAGCACTACAGTCTTGGGTTGGGAGGCGATCCTATGTCAGTGGTGGCCAATCTTGGCATGCCAGAGATTCTTGAACTTCAATTCCCAGAAGCCCTGATCAGCAGGAGTGCTGACTTGGGCTTCCGGTAATTGAAGTCCAAGAACACCTGGAGTGTCAAGGCTGGCCATCACTGTTATGTCATCTTCTGACTCTAGACCTGTGATTCGTTTTATCTTCTGGAAGGATTTATGACACTTGTCTTGAGGGTTCAGAGGAAGTCATCTCTTTGTTATTGAGCACTGGAGACTCCGATTTCTCCTTCTGGAGAGGTGGCATTAAATTTATAATTCAAATTTGTTTTGATTTTTTTTAAAAAAAATACTACCTGAATTTATCAAAATAAGTCATACTTTTTCTTTTTGGGGGTATATGGGATGAGAATATGGATTGCCATAGCAAAATATGAAAATGTTTAGAATTTTGGAATACTTTAAGTGGACCTTATATTTTATTAACATGCTTTTTGTAGGGGGAAAAGTAAGAATGTGAGAATGTAAGAATATGAGGTGGAGCATTGAAATACTTTTGCATGCATCACAGCACTTATATCACATCTTTTGCAACTGTTTTCTACAGATAGAAAAAAGGAGAACCGGCTGTTCTTAGCAGCTATCCAAGACACTTGTCTGCAATAAACAAACCTTAGGGGGAAAGTATACACCCCATACATTACAATTCAGTGTCATCAGATCAGCTTCAAACTTGTTTTGTTCCATTTGCACGAAATGTGTTTTCACCATTTTTCTCTTCTATAAATATTTGTTGGTATACCCAATAAATTAAACCAAAAGGAGAAATAGTTCTGCCCCTGGAATCCCATGTGGAGTTCTTTAACACTACTAGCAAGGCACCTTTCAGGAGGAAAAGATATCAAACAAGTCAGATTTGTAAAACAGCAAACAGGAATTCTCATGAGTCAACATTATAAAAGACTCTAGTTGGTGGGTCTCCAAAGTGATCCATCTTCCTTTTGAGATTCTTCCTGTTACATCTCCTGTTATAGATTTCATAATTCATTGCAGTGATCTGAAAGAAGTCACTTTTTAAAATGCAAATTTACTCTTCCTGGGCCACCAAATTATCAGTTAAGAGTGAGAGAGAGCAGGAGGGAGGAAGAATGGAAGTCAGGCTTTCAAGATCTTCACATTTCTTCCTCAGTCATTGCAACATTTAGGATGGGACAACAGACAAAGTTCAAAAATCACCCCAGAAAGACATCAAAGTTCTGGGATTTATACTTAGTAAAGTTCAAAAATGGAAACTACAAGATTAAAAGGTCAATTACAGCATGGTGTTGTTGTTGTTCAGTCGCACAGTCAATTCCGACCCTCTGCGACCCCATGGACCACTGTCCACCAGGCACTCCTGTCCTCCACCATCCCCCTCATCTCGCTCAGCTCTATGCCCATTGTCTCCACAATACCATCTAGCCATCTCATCTTGGGCCAGTCTCTTCCTCTTTTGCCCTCGACCTTTCCAAGCATCAAGGCTTTCTCAAGTGAATCCTCTCTTCTCATCTGATGTCCAAAGTACTTTAGCTTCATCTTTATTATTTGACCTCCTAATGAACAGTCAGGGTTGATTTCTTCTAAGATTGACCTATTTGTTCTCCTCGCTGTCTAGGGGACTCTCAAAACCCTTCTCCAACACCACATCTCAAAGGCGTCTATTCTTCTGTGCTCAGCTTTCCTAATGGTCCAGCTCTCACAACCATACATTGCCACAGGGAATACCATTGCTTTGACTATGCGAATTTTTGTTTGCAATGTGATGTCTCTACTTTTCACTATGCTCCCCAGGTTTCTCATAGCTTGCCTCCCAAGAATCAGTCGCCTTTTTATTTCATGGCTACAATCTCCATCTGCAGTGAGCTTTGATCCTAAGAAAGTAAAATCTGTCACTGCTTCTATGTCTATAGCATGGTGTTAGGTTGATTAAAAATATGAATTTTGTAACTGATCATGCTTGGACAGAAATTGATAGTGCGATTACACAGGCTGCAATCTCTTTTTTGGTTCTATTTGATTTAGGCCAGTGGTTCCCAGTGTGGGGCACATGTCCCAAAGGGGGACTTCAATTCCCAGAAGCCTAAGTCAGTACAATAGCTGATCAGTGCTTTGGGGAATTGACTTGGGCTTCTGGAAACATTGGTTTAGGATATCACATGAATATCTTAAATTGTTTCAGTGCCAATATCCACACTGTGGTTAATCTCATGCAATTTGATGTGCGCCTTACAGCCCATTCACACATCCCTTCCTTTCATATTACCCACCTGGTGACCCCTGGCTCTGCTTTTCTTACCTTTTTTTTCCTGGGCAGAAGTGATTTGGTACCAAACTAATGTATCAATGTAATGATAAAGATGATCTAGTGCTGAACAGTAGTTTACTTCAGGACAATTAAGGGGAAAGTTTGTGGGTGTGAGTGTTCTCACTGCTTTAAAACATCACAGACAGGAAAGCACAGGGCACCATGGGAAGGCGCTGGACAGGGAGTGGTGGGGTGCCTATTTTGGGGAGGGGGGTTGGGAGGGAATCCCATACATTGCTATTGGTGCCCCAGAATGCCAGAGGTGAGGGCGGGGTGGGAAAAAGCCCGATTGCCTGATATAACAGCACGTGCCTGATCACAGCCCCGCTTAATCCATTGCCATAACACTACCCAGAGTAAGAAATCCTGCAGGAAATGTTTTGGCATTTCAAGGAGGTTTCATGGAAAGTGGAAGGAGAAGGAAGAAACTGAGGGAAAGTGGGCTTTCATATATATTTTTAGAAGTGAGGACATCTTGCTGATAAACGAGGGGAAGATTCAGAAATTTGGCAAGTACTTATCACATCCTTCTTAGGTTCCATCATAAAGGAGTTGTGATCTAGAAAAGTAACTTCTATGAGCTAATTTTATCCACTTTCAGTAACCCTCTGGCTAGTTTTTCTGGAGACAAAGCCAGCTAACACTGTTCTCAGTCTATACCCTAAACTTTCTGACCCATCCCTTAGGAATCACATTTGGGAGGTTCTAGACAACCTCATGTTTGCAGTTGTGAGAATATTTTTAAAGTAGAAAGGAAATCGCAGCTACATAATTCAGACCTAAGGTAAGCCAGATCTACTCCTTCACTTTCAAATGTCTCAGAACTTTTCAACCCTCTTTTGAAAGAAGGCAACACCCCCAGCCACCCACACACAGAAACAAAATTTCAGGAAAGGCACAGGGTCCTCCTAAAAGGAAGGGAATGTTTTTCTGGATACCATCAATGCTAAATATTTAAAAGCCATGAAAGATAGCAATAGTACTGTATATACTCAAGTATAAGTTGGGTTTTTTTGGGGGGCCCCCCATGAGGTCCAAAAATAGGACTCGACTTAATTTGGGGCATCATAAACACTCAAAAACATAACCACACAAATGTCTAAATTGATTAATTTTACCATATTTGCATGCATTTTAATTATTAAAACTCACTAGCAGCAGCTGCATTTTCCACCCCCAACCTATACTCAGGTCAATCTATTTTCCTAGTTTTAGAGGTCCAAATTAGGTACCTTGACTTATATTTGAAACAACTTATAGTCGAGTATATACGGTATCTTTCAGTTGTCATTTTTAAAGCTTAACAAAGAATTATTACATAAGAAGTATACAATGTATCTACATCTTCTTTTTCTCCTTTCTGTTCCTTCCCCCTCTCCTATGCCCAGCATAATACAAGATTTTGGGGACCACAGTTTGAGAAAGATGTTAATGAACTGAAGCATGGCCAGATGAAGGTGATCAGAGTAGTAAAAATTCTGAGGACCAAATCCTGAGATGAATGGTTGGAAGCACTCGGTGTACTTACCCTAGAGAAGAAGCATTATTTATTTATTACATATATATGATAGCTATCTTAAAATATTTGAAGGACACATAGAAGATGGAGAAAGTTGGTACGATATAGAGTTGTATACCAAGCTTTACATAGAAAAAGGCAAATGAAAAACTGATCAGCACCAGTGATAGCAGTTAAGAGGGTCTACAACAGGGGTTAGCAAATTTGGTCCTCCAGGTGTTTTTGGACTTCAATTACCAAAAGCCCAAGTTAGTACACCTGCCAATTAGAGCTTTTGGGAACTGAAGTCAAAGAACATCTGGAGAGCCAAGTTTCCTGACCCCTGGTCTACAAGATACTCTAATGCAGTGATTCCCAAGCTGGAATAGAAAGGGAACCCATTTCTATTACATTGTGTAATCATTGACCACTCTTCCAAATTGTGGTCTTTTTCAATAAAGATCTGAACTCAGGCCTTCCTGTTCCATGTCTAAAGTTTTAGCTATTGCATTGTTTAGTGGTTCCTGTATAAATTATACCACAGTTGAAACATATGGGTAGAAAATCAATGCAACAATGATGTGCTTAATTTATACAATATGCAAATGAGATACCTTATTGACATAATACGAAAATTAGAGTACAGTAAAACCTCATATAACACTAAAACCTGGTTCCACAAGTCTTCGTGTTATATGATTTTTAGTGTTATCTGATCCTCTATGGGATTCATAGAGATACATTGTAACCACACAGGCTTTCGCGGTTGTTATCTGAAGCATCCCATAGGATCTTAATGTTATCTGATGCAATTCTTCCCCCCAGATTCCTTGATGTTATGCGATTTTCGTGTTATTCGATACTAATGTTATATGAAGTATTACTGTACTTGGATTTGGAGAACTGAAACATAGCAATCCTTATGACTCTATACTCCATGCACCTGTGTGGAAACCCAAAACAGTTATGCCCCTTTTGTTTTCCAAATATATATTAAAAAGTGAGATGTAAATATTTGGATTTCTGAATGAGGTTTAGGTCTAAACCAGGTCAGATCAAGTACAAATCACATTAGAGTTCCATCTAAATAATCAAATCAGATTCAGCACCAAACTTTGGGGCCTTGTACAGCTGAAATATAAAGGACCAGCTTTTTAAAGGCTTTTAAAAAACATATATTATCCTTGAAATTGAATGAGGTACAGAAGTGACTCATTATGAATAAGAGTCTGTATAGAATGAAAAGTAGCAGGTAATATAAGGAGCCCTGGAAAGTTTTCCTTTTAGAAGATAAACTGGGGCACTTTGTATTTTATTTATTTTTATCTCACTTTTATTGTTCCGAACGCTGAAGGGCATTCAAGTGACTTTGTATTAAGATACATCAGGGGAGTACTTTGTGTCATTTTTCATCTCAGTGAGACATATTGTTGGAAGCTGGCTCAGCTGCCCCAGATGAATAAATGGAAGTAGGTTTTTTTGTACATGTTTGACAAGATTATGCCATTTAGAGCAGTTAGCATATTGACTTTTTAAAAATACCATGAGCAAAACCTACAGGAAAGAACCATATATTACTCAAGACTTTCTGGGTTGCTGTTGTTTTAAGAAAACTCATGATATTTCTCCCTTCTGTCTACATAAATGATGGTGTTGGAGTTGATGGAGCTGGAGGTGGTGGAGGATTAATCATAAAGCTATGGGGATGAGAATGTGTTCTGCTTGTGAGCTTCCCAAAACGCCATACTTTCAAATTACAGTAGTGAGTACTATTATCAAATAAGATGTTTTACAGAATTTTTGCCAGCTCTTTACTGTAGGTATGCTGAATAATACTTCAGGTTTATCTTTAGAAGGTATAGTGGCCTCACTGAGAGAAGAATTCCCAAATAATGAGACAAAGTTTGATAGTCTGTTGATTACATCTAAATGATGGTCATTCATCATTTTTGTCGGCAGGTCAGCTGTTTGAGACCCAAATACTGCACAATGGAGTGAGCTCCCATCTTTGTCCCAGCTCCTGCCAACCTAGCAGTTCAAAAGCAAGACATTACAAGTAGATAAATAGGTACTGCTTCGGTGGGAAGGTAACAGCATTCTGTGCACTCTGGTTTCTAGTCATGCCTCCACATGACCACAGAAACATCTGCAGATGCAGACAGCGCCAATTCTTCGGTTATAAACAGATTAGCATTGAACCCTAGAGGCAGATGTGACTGACTGTTGAGCAAGGCCAACCTGCCAAGTCACTTCAGACTTCTAGCAACTCTGTGAATGAGAGATCTCCAAACGTCCTGTACTAAGTACACCTGCTCACCCCTTGTAATCTCAAGCCTGTGATTGGTTTAGGGAGAAAATCTGTCTCATATTTGGTCTTCCCCTTTTCCTGCTGCCTTCAACCTTTCCCACCGTTATTGCTGCTTTCAGAGAATCATGCTCTTTCTGAGTATGCATGCATGCATGATGTGCCAAAAGTGGGAGAGCCTCAGTTTTATTATTCTTGTCTTCAAAGATTGTTAAGGCTTTATTTGTCTTTCTGGCAGTCCAAGGTACCTAGAAAGCTTTCCTCCAGCATCATATTTCAAACAAATTCATTTTTTCCCTGTTCGCTTTCTTTACTGTGCAACTTTCACCAACACCTACATGGTGATCAGGAATTCAATAGTGTAAATGATCTTGGTTTTGGTCTCTAGTGATAAATCTTTTCATTTGCTAATCTTTTATACTTCCTTCATTGCGGCCCGTCTAAATCTCAGTTTCCTTCTTGTTTCTTTTTTACAATCTCCATTTGGACTGATGAATGAATTAAGTTATACAAAATCATTATTTCAATTTCTTCATTGTCAACATTCAAGTTGTGCAATTCTTCTGTAACCATGTTTTTGTCTTCTTAATGTTCATCTGCAGTCCTGTTTTGACACTTTCTTCTTTCACTTTGACAAAAGTAATTTCGAGTCATTCAGCATGTCAGTGAAGCTGAGAAGAATGCTCTCAGGAAACCAGACCCCATAGAAACTTGGGACTTCTACAAGGCCACATAAGGCCCCATTGTTTGTGAATTATGATATTTGCCATAATGTATGATATTTCACATCATATAAGATAGTCTGGAAAATAAATGATTTTTCTGGAAAAGACAATAATGCTTGATAGCGTCAAAGCAAGGCTGCATCAACTATGTATAGGTCTTCAGTATACTGTTTCAACTTTTTATTTTCTCCTGGGCAATAGTGTGCCTTCCTGTTGTTCGTTCAGTATTCCTATTCTAGGGTTGAATTTCCCCTTAGTTTCCTGGAACTTCTTGAGAAAAGTACTTCTTTATTGCTCCTTTTGTTGTTCTCTATTTCTTTATAGCAATAGCAATCATACTTATATACTGCCCCATAGTGCTTAGTGCACTCTCTGGGTGGTTCACAAGTTAATTAGCATTTTGCCTCCAACATGCTGGGTACTCATTTTACTAACCTCAAAAGGATGGAAGGCAGAGGACTGAACATCAATCAGTCTGACTTCAGTACAGCAGTTTAACCATCACACCACCAGGGCTCCATTTCTTTGCAATGGTTATTGCAATGGTTCTCTTTCTCTCCATGTTACAGTTGCTGCAATGCTGCATTCAGGGTTCTGATTCTCTTTATCTTACATTTAACTTTTGCTTCTTACCTGTTCTTTAAAATTTTAAGTGTTTCTTCTGTAATCTATCTAGGTTGGCATTTTTCCATATATGGCACATAGCCCAGCTACGCTCTTTCCTGGATAAGAAATCCTTGATAGTATTAATCTATGCATTGGTAATTTCCAGAACTGACTATTGTAATTCCCTCTATGTTGGGCTACCCTTGAGACTGGCATGGAGACTTCAGCTGGTGTAAAATGCGCTAGCCAGGCTGGTGGTGGGTATCAGTTGGTTTGACCATATCACATCAGTCCTGACTAGTCTGTATTGGTTGCCCATGGTGCTCTGTGCCAAATTCAAGGTTGTGGTGTTGACCTGTAAAGCCTTGAATGGTTTGGGACCAAGCTATTTGAGGGAGAGTCTCTTCCTCAGGAGTTATACCGAAAACACTTAGGCATGTAAGCTCCAAGTAGTCACACCTAGAGAGGGAAAAAGCAATAACCACGTTGAGAACTTTCTCTGCCTTAGTCCCCAGCCTATGGAATGAATTGTCAGTTGAAATGAGAACTTTAAATTAAATGAGAACTGCTCCTACTTCATTAACATTCCTTAAGTCACTAAAGACATACTTTTGTCAGTCAGCCTTTCAAGGCTTATAAAATCAGGAAAACCGTGTAGTGTTGGCCCTGGATTTAGTATTATTATTAACCTCCACTTACTGCTACTGATAGCGTTTATTATGAATATTGTTATGGTTTTAAGATTTCTGATGCCATCTGGTTTATTTCTGTTTTTTATTGGTTATCACTGTATGATTTTAATCTCATCTTTTATATACATATGTATATTGTAAGCCACCGTGAGTGGTGCGTGCATCAAAAGTGTGGGGTATACATGTGAATAAATAAATAAAATAAGAAATAATCCCAAATTTATCACTTCTCATTTGTAGGCTACTGAAAAATTCAGTTTAGGAATTTCTGAAAGATAAATGAAAACATTCCTTGATGCTTCTACATCCACCTAAATATGTCAGTCTCTTGTGATTGTTATTCTTCCAGTGCCAGTTCTTTCAAGTGTAACATTCATGCCCATTTTTTTTGTTTCCACATATTCATTAGATGAGTTGTTAGATAATCAAGAGTACTTGAACTCGCTTTCAATCAGGTTTGAAGAGCAAAAAAAAAGCCAATTCAGAATATTGTATGTTATTAAGAATTCCTACTTTAGTTTTACCTTTGAATATGGCATGCAATTTAGGACATATTTGAAAGCCTTTTCAAGGTATTTTTCAAGGTTTTCATTCTTCAGAACTGATAATCCAAACAAGTAATTTGAATCACCTCTGTCCTTGCAAATGTACTCATTAAATGTTAAGGACATGTTTAGTTTTGAATCGTTTTTGTCTTCACAGATTAAATGTTAAGAATCAACATGCTTAGTTTTCAACCTTCCATACAATTGTTAGATCTTACTGCTTTCATCTTTGTTTTATAAGTGTAATCACTCAATGACCTAGGCACCAGACTGTGGAGCCAGAGATCAGGAGTTTGAAAAACAGCCTAGATAAACACTCTGGCTCTGTTAACTGGATACATTTATAGCTGGCAGTCGACTGTTGTTTTCTATGTTGTACATATGTAACCATTCACTCTTTAAAATTCAGAAAATAAGTAAATTAGGATGGAAATATACTCTAGAGATAGTCCTTTGCTAGCTCAAAATTCCCCTTGTGCCTTCTATGGGACCTCGTTATATATCAGACACAGAGTACACCATTTTAATTGTGTCACTATTCACTATTCACAAAGTAGGAGAACAGACCCATTAGTAGAGTTTGAATAGACCAGTCACTTTCACAACATGGAGCAGGAAGAAGATGAAAGGAAGGGAAAGATCTGTTGACACCCCATTCCCACCTCCTTTCATTCAGCAGGGCTTCAGTATTTGTCCTTCCAAAGAGCAGTCAGGGTTGATTTCCTTCAGGATTGACTGATTTGATCTCCTTGCAGTCCAGGGGACTCTCAATAGTCTTCTCCAGCACCATAGTTCAAAGGCATCCATTCTTCTTTGCTCAGCTTTCCTTATGATCCAGCTCTGTCAGCCATACATTACTACATGGAAGATCATCGCTTTAACTATGCACACTTTTGTTGACAGGGTGATGTCTCTACTTTTTATTATGCTGCCTAGGTTTGCCATAGCTTGCCTCCCAGGGAGTAAGTGTCTTTTTATTTCATGGCAGCAGTTACCGTCTGCAGTGATCTTAGATCCCAAGAGGGTAACGTTTATCACTGCTTCCATTTCTTCCCCTTCTATTTGTCAGTGAGTGATGGGGCTGGATGTCATGATCTTGGGATTTTTTTTATGTTGAGTTTCCAGCCAGCTTTTGCACTCTCCTATTTTACCCTCACTTAGAGCTTTTGTAGATCTCCTTCACTTTCTGTCAATAGGGTGGCCCTACACAGCATACCCATAGCTTCATCAAACCACATGAGCCCCCTCAACATGGCAAGGCAACAATCCTTGGAGGGGGGATTTTGTGACACAAATACCTATTTGAATGTATATGTATATATGGGTGCTTGTAAAGGCACAATGATACTGTATACAGCTGTCTACATGCTCTTGTAGAATCAGGACAAAGCAATTACATGCACAGACTTTGCCATGGTTTTGCTACCTAAGAATCCACCTAAGTCTTTTGCTGCATGAGAAAGACTAAGGCCTTTCTTATGATTTTCAACACAGCATCCAAAACAGATCTAAGCTAAAATGAAAACCTGTTTGAGGAAGACAAAGGAAGCCAATGTTTCTATTAGAACTTTCAAATCTTGTTACAATTTTTGATCAAAGTAATTTTGCTCTTTAAAACAGTTTCATTAGGTCTGGCAAACTCTTCAAAAGCCATCAAGGCTTTTGTTTCAGGTTAAACGTCTCTTAATATTCAAGTTGCACACTGACATGTAAGAAAAGCTTTCCCTCTCTGTCTTTCACTTTGGGGGGGGGGGGGAAGCTACATAATTAAAAGTTCTACAAGGCCTTCTGATTGATAAAGTTTCCAGTGACAGCTTTACAGTGAGCTGCCTCCCACACAGAAGTAATTTCCAAAAGACTTTCAAGAGTTTTTATTCAAGTTCAAATGGAAGGGACAATGTCTTTTTAAAAGAATAATCAATAGTTCTATCTGTGATAATGCTTAAATGGTGAGAAATGCAGTAAGCTCAGCTTTATGTAAATAAAGGCTAAAATCCCTTCTGTTTAGGGAGGCATTTGAAAAGGGGTCATCATCTGCATAGTCTGAGGTTTCTTGCCATCCCCCACCCCCTGTTGTTAATTAGGCCTGGTATTTATTTATTTATTTTCTGATAAATACACAACTATGCTTCAGGAGGGTGCTCTGACATCTTGAAATACTTGGTACCAGTTTAGTTGTCTGTCTTAGTAGCAGTCATCAAATTAAGGCAGCAGGGTAACCTCTGGTGAATTGGGTGGGCCAGTATAACCCTTTTAATCTATTTGGCAAGGAAGTAATGTTTTTTTTTTTAAAATTCCTCTTCTTATACAGTTACAGCAAATGTAGGATATTCTTGGGTCAAGCCACTGCTGTCTGTATAGTTGTGGGTTTAGCCCTCTTTCTTTGGCAGAGATTATAAATAATAAGATGGATTCTGTACTTCTGCAATCTTACATAAAGTAATTTTTATTTATGATTAGGATTATTAACTTCCATTTATATTCCACCCATCTGGGGTTTCATCCCCACTTTGGGCAGCTACCAATAACATATTAAAAGCATCTTAAAATCACACTTTTCATATATATATACTAAACTGGTATCCAGTATTTGAAGAAGATGTTAGAGCACTCTACTGAAGCATAGTTGTCTTGTGGACAGGACACACAAGGTGCCTCCTTTCCTTCTGGAAATCAATTTATAGTAGGACCAAGTTTTGGTGGCATTCTTCTCTCAGTGGTTCTTGTGATGCCACTGAATTCAGCAACTGTTGAGACCTAACATGAAATACTTATGGAAACTATTTACATTCCATGAGAAGCTACAGATCCTAAATGCAATGTGCCTGGAACATAGTCATCTCATGAAAAGATTTTGTTGTATCTGAGCTCTGAGAAATGAACACAAGATAAGAAGTTCATGCTTCTATGAAAACAATGGATGGCTTGAAGAATGTTGTCTGGAACTGGCAAAAGATTTTATAGGCAAGCAGCCAGTAGCCAAAATCTTGTTGTTTAGCATAGTGAGTCACACCAGAGTGAACTTATTGAATCAATCAGGAATATGATAAGTGAACTCCTCTATAGGATCCATTGATTCAAATGGACCTACTTTAACTGCAGTTATGCTAAAATAAGTTGGTTTTTGTTTGAGTAGGCCTGTTTAAATCACTTGCAGAGAAGATGACTCATTAATTTCCAATTATTCAATGGCCCTACTGTAGTGCAATTTACTATGTTAAGCAAAAGGATTTTGATGACTGTGACGAACACAATCATCTCAGTTAGGAGCTGCTTACATTCCTAGGATGTCCACAATGTTGAGACTTTGGACTCAGGAGAGCAGGAACAGCTGTGTGGGTCTTTCTTTCTCCACCACCAATATGGACGCTCTCTCAGCCAGCTTGGCTGAGGGGGAAAGAAGTAGTAGGGAACTGGACTTAGTGAGTAGGGTAGAGATGCGAGATTTTTGTGAACCGTTTGAAGTGTTTCTGAAATTTCTTTTATGATGTCTTGATTTTGTAATTGTGATGGGGATTTCTCTATGTGATACTTTGATATGTTATTGATATGTGATACTTTGATATGTTATTGATATGTGATACTTTGATATGTTATTGATATGTGATACTTTGATATGTTTTTGATGTGATATGTGATATTTTTGTGATGTAATATTTGTAGACATTGTTTCACTGTGAGCCACCCAGAGTCGCTATATGCGAGTGGGCGGCATATAAGTTGAACAATACAATACAATGGCCCCTCTCCTTGGCAATATTCAAACAGTGAATATCCTGAGTCATCATTGCCACAGGCAAACAGGTCCATTTGAACCACAACTCACCTTGATGTCTAAGTGAAACTGGTTTAGCAGCTTTTCATAAAATCTGAACTAGTAAAACCACTCTTTAAATGTATCATTTACTTTGAAAGCCCAAATAGAGTTGATATAACTGTACATAACTACAACATAGGGACACTTGGGAAATAATTGTTTAAACATTCAATTTCCATTCTCATTATGTACATCACAAATGTCCTTCTTAAAGCTGAAATTCTTCCATAAATTACAACACTTTCCATAACATCAATCAATTAATTAATTAATCAATGAATTGATTATGATGATGACTAGATGAGTCATCAAGTTGATTCTGAATATATATATATTCCTAATTATGGCTGGATTTGCAGGATTTTTGAGGTATGTGCAGTATTTGAGGAGTGATTTAGTTTTGCTAAAACATACTACATGAATTTCCACAGTGGAGTCCTAATTAGACATTCTATCCATTACACCACATTAGTTCTCAGTTGGTCAGTTAGTCATACCTATACAGTATCTCACATTTCCTCCAATGATTTCAAGGCAATATGTATGGCTTTCCTAGTAAAGGTAAAGGTCGCCCTTGCTTGAAAGCCAGTCGTATCTGACTGTAGGGTTCAGTGCTCATCTCTGTTTGTAGCCAAAGAGCCAGCACTGTCTGCGTCTGCAGGCATTTCTGTGGACATGTGGCAGGCTTGCCACAACACTGGAGTGCACAGAATACTGTTTGCCTTCCCACCGAAGTGGCCCCTATTTATCTACTTGCAATTTCTTGCTTTTGAACTGCTAGGTTGGCAGGAGATGGGACAGAGACAGGAGTTCACTCAGTCATGCAGTACCCAGAAATCGAACTTCAACCTCACAGTCAGCGAATTTAGCATCTTAACTACCTGAGCCGCCGCAGCTAGACTCTACTTTATTCCTACAACAACCCTGAGAAGTAAGTTAGAAGATGATCAGAAAATATTTGAAGATGAAAGATCTCTCACTCCAAACTATGGCTGAAATCCTATTGGATTGATTCTTGCCTGTGGAAGGGTGATGATATTACCACCAGGGGCTTATTTTTGGCAATTTAAAAGTTCTTATTTTTAGGTTTGACTTTTCTGACACCTTTGTAATCTCGTTCATAATATGGAAGTTATGGGAGTTGCAGGTTGGAAAGAGGAAGTATTTAAATATTGAAAATTCCACTGCTAATAACATCATCCAGCAATTGTGATTTTAAGTAATTAATGACCTTCTCCTTCTATCTTGCAGCTCCAACTGCTTTCATGTGAATAAGATCACATGGGTGTTGGAAAAGCCAGGGGACAGAAGTAGGAAATTTGTAATTACCAAAAATCCCTTTCTGCTGGTGATGTCATAACCGTTCTGCAGGCATAAATTATGCAACAGGATTTCAGCCTTTGTATATAATTTGGGTAGGCAATGATGAAGTTATGTCCCTTAAAAATACAAATGGGATAATAAGCTATCTTGTATAATACCTTAGCTTTTATACTTAAGTGGGATTTTAGATATATCTAGCACGTGGCATAAAAAGAACAAGCATGTAAAAGAAATTTAAACACTGATCCAAAGATGAAAAAGAGCTATTATTCACCCACAAACAACAAGGAAAAGCAAAATGTAAGGTCAGTAATTTTTGGTAGAACTCTCTAAAGATATGAATGGAAGGGATGTGCACAACAGAAACTTTCACTTTGTTTTCTTTGGCATGAATGTCTCTTTCAACTTCCATTCTTCCATGCACCACTCCTTTAATTTACTGTGACTAGATGTGCCTCTTTTGAGTCCTTTTGGTTTGTTATTATTCCCCACTTAGAGGAGTAACAGTGCCAGTGGCTGAGGAAGAAGACACACACAAAACAGTGGCGGGAAGGAGGAGAAAGAAGTGGAAAAGAGCAGATGGCTGGGCATGGAGCCACACGACAGAAGCAGCAGAAGCTAGGGAAGGAGAAATGGGTTGAGAGTGAGGCAGATGAGCTATTGGAATATCAATGAGGGCTGAGTTTGCCTACATGGAGGGAATGAAGACAATGAATGAGGGCAACATGGATGATCATGGAGGATCCATGTCCTTCTCATTCATCCATCCAAACAGATCATTAGTATTTCAGTCTCTCTTCCAGAAAGTGACAGCAGAGGATGAAAACAAATATCTACTCCTCTTCCCTATTTGCTTTCATTCATACTCATCAGAAAATTCCACCCTTAATAAATAGACCCCCGACCTCATACATATAATGGAGAATGGTGTCTTTCACACTTTTAATTAGGCAAGAGTCACCATTGTGATTGAAGACCATGTTAGGAAAGCAAATGATGGCATTACTCACTATAAACACACACATACACACTTGATTCTGCTTAACACTTCTCTCAACTTGTCATTTTATATGGCAAAAGATCGCAAATTGACTGTTTTCAGTAGAGGTGTCAGGCATAATAATAAGATGATATGTAGTGTGTTTTTTAAAAACCCACTGGTGCAATTAAAACATAAAATCGGATGTCAAAATAATATACCAAAGCACCAAAGCTATAGTATCACATGAACAACACATATGGGTGAAAAAGTAGCCAAAGTTAAGAAAGCCCTGAAAAACTGAAAATATCTTAAAGTGCATCATAAACATGTAATAAATCTCTTGGAGGCAGGCATTCCAAAAATGGAGAGCAACAGCTGAAATGAATTTATTTATTTATTTTATTGCTTGCATTTCTACCACTGCCCCCTCGACGAGGCGACTCCGGGCAGCTTACAACAAATAAAAACTTATAAAAACATTAAAAATAGCATTAAAATTGGATTGTTTAAATAAAAAAAATTAAGGCATACCTGACTTCTAAAAATGGACCACTTGAAGATCAATTATGATCTTCACCTATATAGTCAGGGTCGTAAGGAAAGAAAGCAGCATAGCTAGCCATCACAATTATTTTTAAATTGGTAAGCTGTATTTTCCTTTGTTACACTTCCTCCCATCCTAGATTCTAAGTGACTTTTGAGCCTGAGTTATGCCTCTTTAGGGGACTGCAGTGGCCTAGTGGTTAAGACACCGAACTTGATGACTGGAAGGTCGGAAGGTCAGCAGTTCAATACCTGAGTGCTGCACAACAGAGTGAACTTCCATCTCTGTTCCAGCTGCTGCCAAACTAGCTGTTCAAAAGCAAGAAACTGCAAGTAGATAAATAGGTACCACTTCAATGGGAAGTTAAACAGTGTTCCGTGCGCTCCAGTGTCTAGTCATGCCTGCCACATGTCCACGGAAATGTCTGCAGACACAGTGCACTGAACCCTAGAGTGAGATATGACTGGCTTTCAAGTAAGGGTGACCTTTACCTGTTTAAGTCATTCCTTCAAGGCTCTTTCAGTCCAGTTGCCTCAGTAAAGGAGAGTCAAATTAGACAACACACTTGCATGTTTCTAGAAGAGATCCTTCAAGTGATGAAAGCAGTGGTGGGCATCAGCAGGTTCGCACCAGTTCACCAGAACTGGTAGCAGAATTTCTGGCTGGCCTCACCCATCCAAGTTTTGAAATAAAGTAGTCCTAATTTGGGTGCAACCCAGGGCTTTCCCCCTGGCCACACCAATCACCAATTTTTTTGGGTGAAAGACATGTGTTTCTTACAGCATGTGACTGGTCAGCAAGTTTAATTTGAAAGTGTGATGCCTGAGACATGTACCTCTGATGAAACTGTTGTGGGAGGGAAAATAGGTTAATATGTGGAATTCCACATAATCTGGA
Organism: Furcifer pardalis; assembly: GCA_030440675.1. Taxonomy (NCBI): domain Eukaryota; kingdom Metazoa; phylum Chordata; class Lepidosauria; order Squamata; family Chamaeleonidae; genus Furcifer; species Furcifer pardalis. Next base: position 133,474,590 of record CP126894.1, read on the forward strand.
CTTTTAAACAGGATCCTTTCCTTCTCTCACCCTTGTTCCTTTACAAACTGCTGCACCCTTTCACCAAGAAATCCCACCATTGCAAACCATTAAACAAATAAAGAGATAAAAAACTTACTGTGTGAGGAGCAATGAACCTTGCAACCCTTCCAATACCACTAAATCCTATCTTCATTGCCTTACAGACTTCTGGCTCCTTCTAGTCTTCTGCCTAGTTTTTAAATTCAGGTTGTATTTTTCTGAAGAATGTTATTGAATGATGTTTTTGTACTGTGCTTGGAAAAAAAGATTATTGATCTTGATAGTGGCTTGTAGGGATCTCAGCTACATCAATAACATTAAGAACAACGATTGTCTCTTTCTTCATGGTATATATATACTTTACTCTTTAGATTCCCCTATGATGGGTGGAGATGAGCAAAATATTAAAATAATTTATATTAGCATTTTCTCTGTTACAATTTACCATGGTAAGCTTTTATCATCTGGGGAGAGTCATTCATTAGCTTTGCCAAAGGGCTTTTTCTTCCTCCCAACATCAATTCTTCAAGTAAGAACCTGATTAAACAAACTATTCATTTATTCCAATATTGTCTCCTATGAGTTGTGTCAACTGGTACTTAAGCATTTTAATTTGTGTGGCATGTGACTGAAACTGAGGTGCTCTCTTCCCACAAAACTATGGTACTGTATTGTCTACCTGGACAGCCATCAAGTGAAGATCTCTTGAGGCATAATAGGGCCAATTAATTATGTAAGACCCATAAGAGGTTGTGTTCTATCTTGAAGTGTTGTTGGAATGTCACAAAACAATGAGCAGAGCCTTGAACAAAACTGTTCCATATTTCAGCAGGCCTTTCTTGGCCAATAAGATTGCTTGGCCTACAAAGTGATTACCCTGGACTTCCATACTACTATCTTTTATTGCTGTCATTGTGCTGCTGCTGGCGTTGGCTGGCGGCATCAGCTGGTGTCATCGGCTAGCATTGGTGGCTGGTGGTGTCGGCTGGCGGTGGCTGGCGGTGGCAGCTGGTGGCTGCAGATGGCGGCGGCGGCGGCAGCTGTTGTTGTTGCATGGATGATTTTATAAGGTTATTAGTGTCAGACACTCAATGGTTCTGGTGGTTGGTCTTATGTCATTTTTTGGGTTGATTAACATTATGTTTTGTTCTGTATATTGTTTTTATGATTGCTGTTGTGATGTACTGCTTTTGTGTTGGATGTTTTATAGGACTGTAAGCCACCCTTAGTGATGCTTGTACCAAAAGGGCAGAGCATAAATACAAATAATGAATAAAGAAATAATGTTTGGTTAAATTTGTCAAAAAGATTTAATACATGTTTCTAAAAACCAGAGGGAATATGTGAGTTTTCACATCCTGTACCTGTTTGTATTACACTGTTTTGAAATTTGGCACATCTGTAGACTCTATTATGATTTGTTACATGATATGAATGCCAAGTCTTATGTTACTCATTCACCAGGTGTTACCACTCACTTTAATAAAAATGAACCCCTTTACAACATGCCTCTACAAGTCTTGGAATGTGAGTTATGGAATATGGGACAGACATGGAATACAAAGAAATTAATGTGGGTGGGTAGAAGGTTTAAAAGTGCTACTGTCCAGGAAAAGAAATGGAAGAGTAGAGAAACAGGTGGAGGAGAAGTGGGGACCAGCTGAGGAGAAGGGCAAGAGAAAGAAACAGCAGTAGAGTCATCTTCTTCTTCCATGCCTAGGCCAGATGTGAAATGGCCAAAATGAAGCCACATTTTGGCAAGTTCATTCTGTAGTTTCTTTTGCCTGAACTAATGTGAGAAATATTAGTCAGCACAAAGTGGCCATTGCCTGGGGTACACCCAATTGTGGTTCAAAAATACCACAATTGAGGAGGCTGTTTTGGTGTACTCCAGCAGAAGAGTGAATAAGAACCTCTGAGAAGAAACATCAGGAAAGGCAACATTGTGGTGGTGGTAGTGGGAAATAAGTGAAAGAGAGAAGCCTTTAACACACAAGGACTGGTGACACTGACCTGTCTGCAGTGTTCATATGTCCACAATACAGTAGGACAACCATCAGCCACATATATGTTTAGGATTATCAAGGCATCACCTGCCTCCACTGCTTCCTTCCCTTGGTCTCTGACAAAGACAGCAATATCCTTTCCCATGTGAGTGCCCTGCCGTGGCAACCTCAGTTGCTACTCATGAACCATTTGATTAGTTTCTTCTGGTAACAAGTTTTTTCCTGCCTATTTTTCATTCTTAAACTAAGTAAAAGAAGTGTGATGGGGCTGTGAATAGAAATTTCCCTGTTGATTAGGCATGTCTATACATAGACTTGCACATTAAAATGAGCTTTGTGGTTTACTTGCAATCAATTTCCCCAGAGGTAACAAGTATTCCTAATTCTTTGTACTACTTTACAATTTGGTATGGCCCCGTAGGATAGTGTAGTATCACTGAGGCAGAAACAAATATTCACTGCTTTGGAGATATCCATGTCCAATTTATGCCCATTATTGCTTTTAAAAAAACAGCTAAAGGGTTTGCTTAAAAAACAGAAAGAATTCAAAGCTCCCTGTAAAATTGCACAGACCTTTTGCTGAACATTTGACATTTAAGCTATCTGTGCATTGGCAACTTCTGATCTCTCATAGCATTTTGATTAGTACAAATCACGAAATGCATATTTTAAAGGGACTGGCTTGAAAGATGATATATGGCAAGAGCGCATGTTTAAACTTAAAATGGTTATGAATCTGCTCCAGGCTGAAATCTGTTTTCTCTAAATTTGTTCTGAACCAACAGTTTGAAATTAAAAAGAAAAAGTTGGAGGTAGCTGTGATATGTACTAAATATGCATACATATTTTTAAAAACACATTTGTAGAGGAAAATTGGAACAAACCTTTTAGCATGATGAGGAAAGAATCTCAGCAGATGCCATATTTTCTTCTAAGCTCTTTGCAGTACAGCTATAGAAGTATTCTTTTCTGTTACTCTGTAGACTTTACATTTGATTATACACAATAATATACAAGGGGATATACAATAGCAAAATTATATATGAAACACACTTCCCAAAATGAATTTAGTTGAGTTGTTCCTATGTTTAGGAATTCTGCCAAAGAATTTCAGAGGAAGATCATTTTATGCTTTATAAACTAGAGCAAAACCTTTGAAAATGTGGGTTATGAAAAATATGGGTTGTTCTGAAAGAAATAGATGTACCAAGGAATTGATTGTTCCAATGCATAACCACTATTTTTGACACAAAGCTACTGTTAGTGACAAAATGGTTTGCTATAAGCAAAGGTGTCAGACAAAGGTGCATTTTATCCCCTTGCCTCTTCAATCTGTACACAGAACATACCATATGAATAGCTGGACTAAATTCAGATGAAGGAAAAATTTAAAAAAATTCATATTACTGGCAGAAAGCAGTAATTACTTGAAGTGATTTAATAAAAGTGAAAGAAAATGCTAAAGCAGGAATGCAGCTGGATATTAAGATTGCAAAAATGATGACTACAGAGGAATTTTAATATTAACAATGAAGAAATTGAAATAGCGAAACATTTTATATACAGTAAAACCTCGAGTTATTAACACCTCAACTAACGAAAAACTCACGATATGAAAGGAAATCCTGGAAAAATAATGGTTTGAGATACAAAAAAAATTGAGATACAAAAAGTTTTTTTTCTGTTTTCCAGTGCTTCCCACGAAGGTGGAAGGGTGTTTGGAGCATTTTTGCTCTGCTTTTTGAATTCTTGTCGCATTTTGGCACCACCAGAAGCTCTCCCTGTCACCAGAAAGTGCTGAAAACTCTTTCTAAAATGGTGAAAACATGGTGAAAAATTCAAAAGTGCACTCAAGGAACGAGTTAATTTTTTATCTCAAGCTACCACTGTACCTTGGTTCAGTTGTTAATTTAAATGGAGACTTCAGCCATGAAATCAGGAGAAAATTGAAACTCAGAAGGGCAGCAACAAAGGAACTAGAATAGATTAAGTGTAAGGATGTGTCACTAGAGACAAAGACCAAAATCATCCACACTATTGTATTCTCAATTACCATGTGTGATGTGACAGCTCAACAGGAAAGACTTAGGCTTCTGGGAATTGAAATCCAAAAACCAAAGTTTGGGAAACACTGTCCTAAAGGAGTCATAGGCTTGAGTTTACAAGAAGTGAACACGTATGCTGAGCACAGGACATCTGAAGATGTCTCATTCTCAGGGTTGCTAGAAATCAGAAGTGACTTGATGACACTGTTTTAATTCCAACAGCTAATGGCATTATTTGATTAAAAACCTGGCCCTTTCCATCTTCATCACAGTGTACAAAGCAAACTCAAAGCATGATGGGATTGCCTGATGAAATTCAACACTTACGCCCCCCACAACTTTTTTCTTTTCTGTCTGAAATCCAGTAGTAAGTTGCAACTAGAGCAGAGTCATTGAATCAATTGTGATTTGGTGCATCAACTGTTCTATGAGTTCCATTGATTCAATGGGCTTATGTTGTGACTTACTAAAACATTTCAGCTCCAATGTACTTTATTCCATATGAAAACTTATTTTTGTTTATTTTCCTAACTAGAACATTTTCATCTTTATAAGAAAATGTCACTATGAAGAGGAATAGAGAAGTAGTAGTTGGTCTTTTAATAATAAATCCAGAGCAAAGTTATAAGCAATGCAATTAGATGCATATTTGCTCAAAAGTAAGTTTAGTGGCGTTTAGTGGCTGAGTTTAGTAGAGCTTGCTTTCAGGTATCTATGTCCTGCCTAAAATCCAAGCCTCCTTCCATTTGTTAATCCCGTCCCCATTGCTTTTGCTGTGGCCCCTCAGCTCAAAACTTCTCCAATATCCACTGTTTCACAGCCTAACATGGCATCTTTTGATTTGATGCTCTCCTAGTGAACATAATAGCTGGGGAGGATGGAATCTAATGCATCCAGTACCAGATTAAAGGAAGTTGCCTTGCTTTCTCCACAAGAGGCATATATAAGGAATTACTTTCATCAAGACCTTAATGCCTTGATTTTGCCACAAAATGTTGTCCCAACTTCCTTCGAAGTATACTTGAGTGCAGAAAGCTCAGAGAAGGTGACTATTCTCTGCCTCAATGGGATTCGAGAAGAAGCAATGTGAAGAAGCATTGATCATGTGCTAGCTTCGGGGAGGGGGGAATATTGTGGGAAGAAAGCAAATGACAGATGGTAAATTGGGTATAGATTGAACAAGGGGGAAAAGTGTAAGGAAATAATTTTTAAAATAAGTGACAAAGTAATCTACATTAAAAAAAAAGACCAACAGCAGAAGGAGGACATATTACAGAAACAGCAGGAAAAAAGGGAGACAGAAGGTACTATGAAAGCCAGAACAGGAAATATTAAACAGAAAGAATAGTTATTTGTGGAGGGGAGGGGGGAAAGGATACAAAACAAAATGGTTTTTTTTAATTGTTTAGAATACAAAACAAAACAAGAAACAGACATGAGAGCAAACCATGTTTTTCTTTTCTACCCGTACAACACTGAAATTTGCTTTCTTACCTCCTTCTCAACCTTTTTTCATTTAGAAGGGTAACTCAACCTTGTCCTTTGTACAAATTTTGAGCATGATCTGTTAGATTCAGATCTCTCTCTCTCTCTCTCTCTCTCTCTCTCTCTCTCTCTCTCTCTCTCTCTCTCTCTCTCTCTCTCTCTCTCTCACACACACACACACACACACACACACACACACACACACACACACAAAATCAGCAGTGCTAATTCACACATTACATATGTTGCCCTGAACTACTGGTACTGAAGTAGCATAGTTATCTATGCTAAAGGTTATTACCTTTAAAGCCCTTTATGGTAGTGGTCCAGGTTACTTGAGAGACCGCATCGTCCCAAGGACATCTACCCAGCCCACCAGAGCAGACTGGAGAGGCTCTCTGGTTGTGCCATCATCCAGAGAGGTGCATCTCTCTGGCACTAGAAGGAGGGCCTTCTCGGTGTCCGCTCTGGCCCTGTGGAACCTCCTCCCGATAGAGCTATGCCTGCAGACGGAGTTGCTGTCCTTTAGAAAAGTAGTGAAAATCTGGCTGGCAGGTCTGGTCTGGGGAGTGGATGGTTCAATTTCCCCAGCCAGTTGGATGGTTTGACCCCCAGTACATCCAAGTTATAATACCTAGCTTTTAATTAAGTTTTTAGCTTTTTAAAGTTTTTAATTTTTTAAGTGTTTTTAAAATTGTTGGAAATCACCCTGGGTCCCTTCGGGGAGGAGGGTGATAAACAAATATAAATAAATAAATAATAAATCTCTTGCATTTTGTGATATCTTATATGTGATACTGTTTTTACATAAGGGCTCCTGCATCTGATCTACTCCACCTTTGTACTACAGCCATTGAGAATAGGGAAATCTCAGAAAGCCAATGTGTAAATGCAAAACAAATTTGAAACATGAATTTAGTATATGTCTTCTCTCCCTAACAATTTTTCTTTTCTAAAAAAGAAAAAAAATGAATGAGATTGATTTGTATTTCTCGCTTTAAAATGCAATTTTGTTAAATTGCTTACATTTTCAGCTTTGGCTGAATTCCAGAATTCTTTTCATTTTGCAAAGTTTAGCACATTATTAATAGCAAAGTAATAAGACATTGGAAGGTTGTAATTTATGGACTGTTCAGCGTGCTATCAATGTTTCAAGGGGGGGTAAAGGAAAGAACAACAGAGAGAAGCACTACCGTTATTTGTATCTGTGGGCAATTATGACACCTGAGGCTGTGTCTATAATTTATACCTGTTTAAGAGATTAAATCTTAATCACAATAATAGGCTTTTAAGGACATGCCTGTAAATGTTCCAGGATTCCACAGGTGCTATTCCAGAATTCAAAGATGTCTAATGTTTCTCTCCCTAAAAACAAACAAACTCAAAAACAATCTCAGAATATAGCAAGGCCCCAAACAGTCCTGTGAGCTATGGGACTGCTTTAAAAGCAAATTCTTGACTTGACATGTTAGGCCTATTTGATGCTCACAGAAAAGGCAAGAAATAGTTTTGCAAGCCAGCTACTTTGATTGCTCTAATTCAGGTGTTCTCAACCTTTTTAAACCGGGGGGCAGGTCACCCTTCCTCAGACAGCTTTGGGGGCTAGACAGCCATTTTGACCTTCCTTCACCACATGGGACTTCCTGGTGTGGTGGGGGCCAGATGAAATGGTGCTGCAGGCTGCATGCGGCCCATGGGCCAAAGGTTGAGAATCCCTGCTCTAATAGGTCTAATTTTAATTATCCAACATAATTATTAAGTACCTAGACAGTATTTTGGATCTATGCTCCCAAGTATTTTGAGGGTTCAACATGCTGTAGCATTTTTATGTCTTATCTTTAGGTCAGAATCTATTATTCATTTTTGCTGAAATAACAGAAACAAACAACTGCTCATTAGTAAGCACCTCATTAATGAATAGTATTTTGTTACCAAGAATTATGTAATTTCTCACATAGGCATAAGACAGTAACAGGATTCTGACCTCAGTGTTTTCAGTTTTCTGAAAAATAACTCAAAACAAATATTTCCTCCAATGAAATGACTGATAAATTTATGATGTTGTTCTTACAGTACTTATTGCAGACATTAGTCTGTACTGTTGAGCTTACAGCGGGCAACCCCATCATGCATTGTATATCATTATTATTTTGCACACTAATATAAAGATGGGAAGGGCCAGCATTTAATAAACATAGTCTTTGCCTGTTTTGAATCTAAACAGCCAATCCGTAGGTTAAATGTTTCTTCCCTACAAAAGTAACTGCTTTCCACTCTACATATGCTAAGCTATGTGTATGGGTGGTGTGTTGTAGTTCGGGCTGTCTGTCTATTCTGTCTGAATGTTTTTGCTTTTCAGCTAAGTTCAGTCTCTTTCTTACTCAAAATATATTAGTCTCAGAAAGTTACTCAGTACTCTCTTGCAACCACTGTCTGCTTTATTATATTTTTCCCATCTACCTGACAATTTTATTTGAACACAAGCCTTCCCAGTAAACATTTCTCCCCCCCTTCTGTTAAAACTCTGTGTGAATATTTCTTCAATAGTTGAAATAAGAGAAAAGAAAAAGGGAATTGGTGAAGGTTTGCATTTCAAAATATTCAGCCTTAATTTTTGGCTGCCCACTCGCTCGATGCACCACCCTTGTCTTGCCATACAGGCTGGCCAGGGCTGATGAGCTCAGGTTCTTTTAGGATCTCAGGAAATTAGGCACTTAGTGGATGAAGAAACAAAGCCTTATTAGACTGTTCTCTAAGCAAAACATAACAGAAACAGAACAAGAAACAAGAGCAAGAACACAAAGAGGCTATGCATACCTAGTGTGGATTCCCTCTGTGTCATCTCTAGCCACCTGGGAGCTTGGTTAGGTGGCACGGACACTTTCTGACACTTCTGATGTATGGAGAGCTTCAAAGTCTGGGGGCTGAGCCCCCCTTCTCTTATACCTAGCAGCTAAAGTGTTCTCTCATTTTCTTTGGCTCTATGCCCCACACTTGGAGGATGTCTAAACCCAACAAGGGCCATCTGGCCTAGGATAATTTATGTCCTTGCAGGTGTGATGACATCTGGAATCAGTTAACTGATGTAACATCCTTACAGGTGGGTTACATCAACTCATTACCACCCATCATCAACCAGGAACAAGGGAAAAGGTCACCTGGACCTGCCTCATCCCTTCCTTATTTAGTCAGGGACTTTCTACATATCAGACATCCCTAGGTGTTGGTCTGCTTTATTAGCCAAGGACAAAGATAAGCTCAGAGCCACCCTACATCCTTTGTCTTCTCCTGCCAAAAACTCCCTAGTTATTCTTATGTCCTACTTAAACTTACTAATTGATAAGTTTAATGGTCAGCAAGCCCTTCTAAATGCAGTAATTGTTTAGCAAACAAATCCTAGTTCTTTATGTTCTAGTTCTATATGTTCATATAAGAGCCATCTGGGGTGGTTTTCTTAGCTTCCTTACCCTAGTTCTAGCTAGCTTTAATGGAGAATTGGAGGTAGAGGACTTCTTTAAAGTCCTTTTTTAAGGTTTTAGTGAATTTAACCTGAGACTTTTAATGATTTTTTCTATGGGGTTGTGTGGTTGTTGTTGTTGTTGTTTTGTTGGGCTTGTAATATGTGTTGTAAGCCATCCAGAGTTGCCCTGGTGAATGGGGCGGCAATACAAATCTAAGAAATAAAAATAAATGAATAAATATGATTTTAATCATTTCAGAGCTTGGAAGGGGGAAATGGGAATGTCACTAACTCCTCGGAATCACAATTGTCTTCTTCAAAGCCCATCATCCCCAGTGGGTGATACAACCCTGCAAAGATTATCCACTGTCTACCCTTTGGGTAATAACAAACAGGAACTTCTGTGATTTGCCCTTGAGTGAGGTATATTTTGTTCCAACAGGATATCTGCACAGGCATGTAGCCCACTTTTTTGGGGTGGTTTGAGGTCAAGTTGATCCAATCACATACAAATATCAATCAGGTTTGCACCCTCCCGAGAGGAGGATGTAGCAAAATTGGGTGGCCTCTGGGCAGGGGGGTAGCGAAATTGGGTAGCCATGCCCACCTCCCTGCCCTGCCCCATCAGGTTTTGTCCCTGCAAGTGGCTCAAGGTCTCCCTTGCTCAAAAGCCAGTCATACCTCACCATTGCTTCGGGAGCTGCACTCGCTGCCAGTGTGCCTCCGGGTGCAATTTAAGGTGCTGGTTATTACCTTTAAAGCCCTACATGGTAGTGGGCCAGGATACCTAAGAGACCACATCATCCCAAGGACATTTGACCATCCCACTAGAGCAGACCGGAGAGGCTCTCTTGTTGTGTCATCAGCTAGAAAGGCTCATCTCTCTAGCACTAGAAGGAGGGCCTTCTCTGTGTCCGCTCCGGCCCTGTGGAACCTCCTGCCAACTGAGCTGCACCTCCAGGCACAGCTGCTGCCCTTTCGGAAGGGTGTAAAAACCTGGCTGGCATGGCAAGTTTGGGGTACTGGAGGCACAACGACCTCAGCCTGCTGGTTGGTTTTACCTCCTCCCTCCGTTCCCTTAAGTTTTTAAGTTTTAAATTATACAAAGATTTAATTGTAGTTTTAATTGGTTTTAATTATAGATTTTAAGAACTTTTAAATTTTTAATCTATATTGTTCCAATGATTTTATGATGTGTTAAACTGCCCTGGGTCACCTTCAGTGAGGAGAGTGGTATAAAAATTTAAATAAATACATAAAAAAATAATTCTGTCTCTAGGGTGCAGTGCTCATCTCCATTTTCAGCCAAAGAGCCAGTGCTGCCTGTGTTTGCAGATGTATACATGGCCATATGGAAGGCATGACTAGATCACCCATGACGTAGGCTCCATCCATGATGTAGGCTCCACCCATGACATAGCCTCCGCCCATGACGTAGGCTCCACCCACGGTGTGGTAGCGAATTTTTTTGCTTCCCACCACTGAGAAATGTGTGCCTCCATTGATACTTCTACATACTGTACATGTGTCGACAAAGACCTAATCCTTGTTGCCAGGGGTATAAAAGCTCTTCTGTTCTCCTGTTTTGTCTCTCTCAGAAGTGAAACTTTACAAACACAGTTCCTCCCTATGCTAATCTAAGGAACCTTTTTCTGTGCATCCACTCCCAAACGTTGATTATTTATTTATTTATTTATTTATTTATTTATTATTAGTTCAAATTTATATTGCTGCCCGCTCGCCATGGCGACTCAGGGTGGTTTACAAACAATACATTACATTACAATACAATATGCTACTCCTAGTTTAATCTCTTTTAATAAGTGTTAGCCTATTTGTAGGAAAACAGAAGAAGATAGGAAGCATTTATTAATCTGTTATGTTTTTTAAAAATCACACCCATTTTCCTTTGGTTCCAACTAGTTTTTGACCAATTTGGAGCTAAATTGAACCCTGTATGAACAGCAATTCATGAATTTTGTTATGTCCCTTTCAAAAGACAATTTGCCTTTACCTGACAATGGCTCCAAGCCCCTCACTCAGAGGATGTCCAAATCCAACAATGACCATCCTTTCCTACATGAAACTTCATATTCTTCAAGACTGATCTCCATCCAAAAAAATCAAAAAATATTTCCCTTCCATTTTTAGGAGTGAGTCTTTTCACAGCTCAGAAAGAAGGAACAGCTGGTGTAAAATTTATGCTCGTCTCTTGCTATGCGATCAAAAGACCAAGAATCTTGTCGCTGCTCAGTTATCAAAAGAAAAACATAAGTATCATCCATGTGCCAATGAATGTCTGGAATGTGGAGAGAAAATATGGTTTAATATATTGATGGCCACATCTCTGCTTTACAAGATTCACAAGTACTGCCAGCAATGACCCGAATTAATAGAACAAAACCTTAAGTATTCAAAAGTCAAATTTGTTTTGAAAATTGGGAGGGGGGTTATTAAATGTTGTGACAGGTACAGTGCAATTAAAAGATGGATTGTGCATCTCATGATTGTCAATAATATTTTATTTGCTGTTGAATCTCTTTCATCTCTTTTCTTTTTCACTGTTTCTTTTTCCCTCTCTCTTTCTCTGGGGGGGGGGCTGGGGATGAAATCTTAGGTTAGAGAATGGGCTTTCTCAGACCCTTTGAGATTGAAAGGGAGACATTTAGAGCTAATTTGAATTATTGTTGCTGATGACTGTGGGAAGCTGTATTGTTGTGCTTGCTTGTCTGTCATTTTGCTTGAACACACCCTGCTCCCTTTGACCCCTGAATTTGGTGTATATAAACCATGCCTGGAAGTTTTGCTCCTTCTCTGAAGAAGTGGACTTGATCCATGAAAGGTAACAATAAAAATATAGCAGTTAGTCTTTAAAGTGCTACAGTGTTTTCTATTTTGTTTTGTTTATTTTATTTTGTTTTCTAGAATGCAAAAACACTATTGAAGGGCAATGTGAAACTTCAACTCCACACTTTGCTCAGCCTTGCATTAAACAAACAAATAAACAAAATCACCCACCCTGCCAAAACACTTGCCTTCTGAGACATTCATATTGACACTATGACATAAGATGTTGTTTCTTTGCAAAAGCTTGGAATATTGGGGAGTTTGGTTTATTTTGGTTTAATTTTAAGGAACTTGTTAGATCAATAAATGCTTTGAAGCAGTCAGATGATCAATATATATGCCACCGCCTTCCATGCACTCCAGTGTCTAGTCATGCTTGTCACATGTCCATAAAAATATCTGCAGATGCAGCCAGCACTAGTTCTTTGGCTATAAACAGAGATGAGCACTGAATCCGACTGGCTTTCAAGCAAGGGTGACCTCCCCACACAAAAATGACTTATTGTTATGTGTCCACAGTGCATTGTTTTTGCTCTGTAGACTAGAGATGTGTTGGGAAAAACAATAACATCTAGTGTCCAGTTTTGCTATTGCATCTTTATAATACTTCAAATATTAAATCAGTTCTCTTGATGCTATGACTGGCCAAAAGAATTGCATGAAAGTTTGAAAAGTCTCTCAAAGATTAAAAAAAAAGCTTTGAGAGAGAGAAATTCTGGTTTTAATTCCTGTCATTATATAACACACTTAACAAGTAACTTTTGAAAGTAACTAAAATGTCAGTAATTGCATCAAACAAATTTGCTTTGGAAATGAAATGCAGTAACAGCCTTGTTAGAGAAAGTGTAAATAATTACAGGTAGCTGTATTATTTCTAAAAGTTAGTTCCAACATCTACACTTTATTCAAAATGTTTGTTTGTTTAAAGAAACAGTTGGTCTGAGAACCAGGCACTATCTTGGTTAGAGTGTCAATCTAGATTGTCAAGGATTTCTGGCGGTATGTGTGGCAGCCTTGCAGAGTAGTGATTAGGCTATTGCGCAGTGAAAGGTTCAGGTGCAAAGACACACACACATACAGCTTCAGTGAATAGGGCAGTTTACTTCTGGGTGAGGGAAAGACAATAAACACAGAACTATATACACAGGTACCAGTCTGTCTTCAAGCCCCACAGTTGCAACAGAGCTTGGAATCCCCAAAGGCTCCAGTCCAATGAGCATATACAGAGTCCTGCCAGCAAAACACTGACTGCAGTTTGCCAAAGTCAGTGTGCTCTTCTCAGCAGTATGGAGTACCTGATAGAAGCAGAGCTTCATGCAGCACATCTTCTCCCTCTCAAGTCAGTTGTCAATCTGTCACAGTTCCTCCTCAGTATAACCCTTCTCAGCAGGCCATAGTTATACTGTGCAGTTACTGTGTCACCCACTAAGTGGTTACAGCTGTGTTCAGCCCTGAGTCATGTAAGCCAGACAGACACAGCTGCGTAATCAGTCTATGCCTCAACAGCAAACACCTGTGCCTGGAGCTCTGCAAGAGTCTTAAAGGTGTACTCACACAGTGGACAGGAATCTTGATACAATACCAATTAAAAATGCCCTAACATAGGGCTCAGGAGATATGCGTACAAATCGCTGCAAAACCATGAAACTTATTGGGTGACTTTTGACTAGACGCATTTCCTCTGCCTCATCTACCTTAAATGGCTCTTGTGAACTCAGGAACAGAAAACATATTATACATATTGCTTTGAGTCTATTGACGAAAAAAGGGGGATACAAATGTAAATTTAAAAATAGAGGCACATATAAGATTATTGTTGCCATATTTAGTTAAGTTACCACTACAGGCTATATGGCACATTTGGGAAGCAGGCTGTTTTGTCTGCAGCTAACATTATATCTCATTATTGTTTTTGTTCTCCGGCACAGACAGGAGCTACAGTGCAACATCTGTTGGAATCACATGTAGGTCTTTAATATCATCGTTCTTTTTTGTTTACTAGGGCTTGTACCCACAGACACCACAAATAGAATAAATTAAACTTGTTAGCTTTTGTACTACTGACAAGTGATCAGTATATAATGCAGAAGTATGTACCATTGATGGATGATAAAATGACAAATTACACAAAGTGCCTTTTTGCTTAAAATGCATTTTACTTGGGGAATGAGGGGAGATCAATTATTTGTTGTGCTGTTCTGTATGAGTGCTGCTAACATTTTAAAGTCACTGCCACATTTATAACAGGAGCTGCCATGATCATTAATATCAACCATAAGACAATTTCATCTGCCTTAACAAGCACCATACATAATGAGCTGCACCTGTTCCATATTATCTTTATTATGTTGTATTGGAAAGGCTGTTAGTAACTAGCAAGCATCATCATAAGTGCCATCATGAAAAGGGAGTGAACTCTATGACCTATAAGTGGAGTTCTCTTTTTTCTGTAACACAAAGCAAGTGATAACTCAAAATTCTGATGTTTGCTAATTATTGACTTTCAGTGTGCTTGTCCTTGAAGCCAGCCCAATGAATGGTCCTTATATAAATAACTTTCTTTTTTCTTTATATCTGACATAAGATACACTGCTTCAAAGTGACCTTTCCCTTTGACATCTTAGAAAGTAGGAAGCCTCTTTAAACTGTGTCATACCATTGGGCCATCAAACTTGGCAGTATCAGTTGTAACTGGAAGCAATGTTCCAAGGCTTTAGGCAGGTATGTCCTGATAGTTTCTCATTCAAGTAATAAGTAGACCCAATTTATTTTATTTCCATATTATATTAGATGTGTGTGCTCACATTTAATGGAGGAGTGACCCAGCTGAAGTGTAAGAGTACAAAAGTAAGGAAAATAAATAGTTAATAATCTGATGCCTCCAGATGCTTCAGTCTAGAGCTCCTATAAATTCTGATTACTGAACATGTTGATTGGGCTTATGGAAATTGTAGTCCAGGGTGTCTTAACACTGGGCTCACAGATATTCTTGAAGTTCAATTCCCAGAAACCCTGATTAGCAGGTGTGCTGACTTGGGCTTCTAGTAACTGAAGTTCAAGGACACCTGGGGACCCAAGTTTGAGAAACCATGCTGTAGTCCAATACTTCTGGGAATTATGAGGTTGTCTACTCCTGCTGTATGTGATACACCTAGGTCCCACCTTGTATTCCATCATAATGGCCAAATTACAATGGGGTATTTTTTAGCAACCAGTAAATGCCCTGGTATATCAAAGAACACATACTGTATATACTTGAGTATGTCTAGTTTTTTAGCCCTCCAAATGAGGTCCAAAAAGGAGACTTAACTTATACTCCAGTCTTCAACCCCAAGAGTCCCAAAACCATGCTGGATTGAAACTCGTCGACCATCAACAAGATGGGGGAACTGGGTTCATCTGAAACCAGTGCAGAGAAAATCCTTTATTTCAACAACACAGGGAAACAACACTACTGTAAGCACTCAAAAACATACCCACACAAATGTCTCAATTAATTAATTTTACCGTTTTTTCATGTATTTTAATTATTGAAACTCACTAGCAGCTGCTGCACCCCCGACTTATCCTCAGGTCAATCTATTTTCCTAGTTTTAGAGGTCCAAATTAGGTACCTTGACTTATATTTGGGACAACTTATAGTCGAGTATGTAGGTACTTCATATATAGTCCATAAAGCTATATGTGTTGGAATAGTGGTAAGATCAGGGCCGGATTTACATGAAAAGAAGCCCTAGGCTATTCCACTTATGTGGCCCTTTCACCTCCCATTTTTAAGTTTGTAAATTACATGAGAGATAATGAAATACATCATTACTGTGACATATATCAATATATAGGCCCCTCTTGATCTTGAGGCCCTAGGCTAAAGCCTAGTTAGCCTATAGGAACATCCGGCCCTGGGTAAGATGAACATTGGGTGTGTACTGAGGTGTTTGTGTGCTGAAGCAATCAAATCCATTAAGCAATCAATCAGCTAGCACTGTTTGTCCTACGGTGGAACAAGCTAGTTGTAAAACCAAGTTGATTGAATTAAAAAATTTCAAAGGAAGGCAATAAGGATCATCAGGGGACTGGAAACCAAGCCCTATGAGGAAAGATTGAAAGAACTGGGCATGTCTAGCCTTGTTATGTGCCTTCAAGTTGGAACAGACTTATAATGACTTTAACAGTGCCTCTGAAGTATGTGAGATATTTAAGGAATGGTTTTACCAGATTCATACCACCAGTGATGCTCCACAGCTGAGCAGGGATTCAAACCCAGATCAATTATACAGTATCTTAGCTTGTCACACTGTCCACTACACCATACTGGGCATCTGTTTATTCAACTATGTTTGTCCCATTATGGAAAAAGCTAGTTGTGAAATTGAGCTTATTGAATAAAACAATTTCAGAAGAAGGCAACAAGGATTATCAGGTGGCTGGAAATCAAGCTCTGTGAGATAAGATTGAAATAACTGGGCATTTTCGGTCTTGAGGAAAGAAGGCTAAGAGGAGATATGATAGCAATTTTGAAATAGTTGTAAAGAGGAGGGGTAGGATCTGTTCTTAAGCATCCCAGAGAGCAGGACACCTAAAATGAGCTCAAGTTACAGGAAGGCAGATTTTAGTTGAAGAGCAAGAAAAACATCCTGTTAGAGCAGTACAACAAGGGAACCAGTTACCACAAGAGGTGGAGAGTGCTCTAATGCATTCAAGAGAAAATTAGAAAACCATTTGCCAGATATACTTTGATCTAGATTCCTATATTTAGCAGGAGGTTAGACTCAGTGGCTTTATAGGACACTTTCAACTCCCATTATTCTATAATTCCGTGAATTGTTTCTGCCATCTTTTATTTAAATGAGAAAAAAATAGAGGAACAGGCATTATCTATTCTGGGATTACACTTCTCAATCTTGTGAAGCAAGGGAAACTGGCAAAGGAAGAGTCAGTTGACAACAGCATAGGCCTCTCACAGCTTTGTCATTAAGTGATATACCCAAGAAATTGTTTGAAAGAATTTAAGGAACAGTTGGGCAAAATCATTGTGGAGCACAAAAGATGCACCCCTGGTCCACTAATAAAACTCTGTGTTGGATCAATGAGACTTAAATGAGGCAAGAGCAATTTGTTGGATACAGCCAGTTATTTCCCAATAACAGGTAGCTGAGAAACTGAACAGATAATATCAATATTTATGTATGAAAGTTTACCTTGCAATTTTAACTCACATTTTTAACATTTGGGATTGACAGCCCTGGTACTGCCAAGAATAACTGAGCAACAGCATATGTGTAGGTGGGTGTGATGTTTGCATATTCATATTAGTTGACATTTCCTTCAAGAGCAGAAGTTCTCTAAGGAACAGCCAAATAATTAGTAGTCATAATAGCAATCTTTATTTTATAATAATGCAATTCACAAAATGTTTTGTAATGTTGCCTGCAAGATAAGTTTTTCCTCAGATCAATGTATGGTACAAAACATCCGCAGCCTTCAATTCATTTCTTTGGGAGTCAGTAGGCGAAATCAACGGGAAACATTTCCAAGAAAACATGTTTAGCACATTGTCTCTGAAAAAAGAAATGTACTACCTGATGTAAAAATGTTCTGAAGAAGTGTTGAAGTAAAGATGAAGTACTTCTCACTCACATTACTGAAAGCTCTGGCCTACTTCCAGTTGATAGTTCCAATTACTGTAGACTCCTTAAATCAATGAAATTCACCAAACCACTGACTTAACAAAGTTTGCATCAATTTAATGGGCCTAACAACTGATGCTAACAATGTAAGTCCAAGACTCCTTATTTTTTAGAGGAAAATGGGGCCTGAGCCCATAAACCTGTATTTTCTACCTGTATAAATAGGGACCACTTCGGTGGGAAGGTAACAGCGTTCCGTGCGCTCCGGTGTCTAGTCATGCCTGCCACATGACCATGGAAACGTCTGCAGAAGCAGACAGCGCTGGCTCTTCGGCTTAGAAACAGAGATGAGCACTGACCCCTAGAGTCAGATACGACTGGCTTTCGAGCAAGGGAAACCTTTACCTTTGCTATATATATATATATACTCTGTGTGTGTGTGTGTGTGTGTGTTCTCTCTCTGTGTGTGTGCATGTGTGTGTGTGTTTGTGTGTGTGTAAAATGAGTATTACAGACACAAACTTTGCAAAGTGGCAACATCAGAGCAGGAGTTCTTTTTAAGAAGTAAAGAAAAATCCAAATATCAATTTGATTCCAAATAAGAACAAAGTCCAACAGATACAGTATTTATCGATCATGGTAGGACACCCATGGCAGAAAGCAATCAGCTCAAATATGTAGTTTCTAAAATGCTAAAATGAAATTCAAATAGATAAGATCACTGTGTGGATTTACTCTTCTGTTCCCTTCTTGCACCAACCAAGGTGACAAAGGCCTTCTCATCCTCCATGGGAACAGCAGTGGCTGCCTCTCCTGCTCTCCTACTTGTTTTAACTGAAATCCTGACTCACAGACTTTTCTTTGTGTTTTCATTATTGTGGAGAGCCTTCAGAGTTTGACAAACCTTCCTGTCTTAAACCTGTTGCTTTGTGTGACCAGATTGATGATGGAGAAATGAAGCTAGCTTGCTCTCTGGTTAGCCCACTTAGATATTTTAAAAAATAACAAAACCATGTGGCCTCTATGTAGATGCTCAACTGCATGCATCTTGGTCAATATAGGACTTGTAACTGAAATTTTGTTATCTCCTTCCCCTCTCCCATTCTCACGGAACTTATCTTTACATATATAAGAAAAGAAGGAAGGATGTAGATTAAGGTTATGTGTCCTCCTACACCACTGTCCCCTGAATCCATGCAGTTTAGATCATGAGGATATGTGCAAACCTTTAACAGAAGTCAGATGAATGAAAAAGATATTTTCAAGAAGTAAGTTGTCCAAGCTAGCAAACAAAACAAAAATTGAACAGCAGCAAATACTGAAAAGACGCAAGGAACACTTTTTCATTTCAGTGGCAAAGAGCAAAAGTCATAAATCTTTCTAGTGACATCTGTCCCACTATGAAGATATCATGTACAACTGTGATTTATAGGAATGTGCTAATGATTGTTCTGTAACTTTCTCTTAGCTGCCTCTTTGAAGGAAGGTGACTCTCAAATCCTTAATGGGAAAAATAAATAATAACAGTTCTTCTCTGTCTTCATTTCTTGATGTTCACATTGAAAACCAAACCATAGTTACAAAGAGAATAGTAAGCAAATAAATAAACTATGGCAATCTATCAATAGCAAAAAGAAGATACCTATGACGACAAATTCGGTGACTCCAATATAATAATAATAATTGCATGCCATCAAATTAATTCTGATTTATGGTATCATTTCTAGAGTTTGCTAGGTAGAGAATACTCAGATGTAGTTTACCATTCCCTTCTTTGGGAGCACACTGAGACTGTGCAGTTTGCCTATGACTACACAGTATGGCTCTTCTCACATGGGGGCACGGGGGGGGGGGGAACTGAACTCCTAGTCTGTGGTTCTGCATCCAGATACCTAAGACACTGGTTTATCCAGCTAGCTTAATCCCAATATACTGTATTTCTTGCAAAATGTGTTCATAATAGATACCTGGCAAGTATTTTCACTAAGATACCTGGCAAATATTTTCACTAACATTATTTGCACAACAATAGTTACCAGTATGCTGGAAAAGCTATTTGCACCTCTCATCCCCTGGAAGCAATTTAACATCACCATTCTGCTCTGGAAAGAAAACTGTAGCACAAAGGCATACAATTTGTTTTTCTGAACAATCAGTGGCACAGCATTCTAAGTTTGATTATATGTTCCATTTATATATTTCTAGCTCCACCTTCAAGCATATGTAGGGACTTAGAAAGATGTAAGGATCTAAGGTCTAAGACAGGGGTCAGCAACCTATGGTCTATAGGCCAAATCCAGCCTGCTCTGCCAAATAATCCAGCTGCCTCCCTTACTTCGACCGCAGCCACTGCTGCTGGAAGTGGCCATTTACGACTGCCATAGACACATTTATGACAGCCATGGATGAGTTTATGGCAGGGCCCCACCAGTCCAGCCCCCTCAATTGTCAGAAGTGTGACCCAGCCCCCAACTTTAAAAAGTTGGCAACCCTTGGTCTAAGAGAACATTGCATACTTTTTGTGGTGGCACATTTTCAGCAATGCACAAAAATATCCACAATTTGGTCAACTTGTGGCATGGATTACAAAGAGAAGCATAAAACATGCTGTTTACATCTTTGTGAGAATCTGACTTTTCCTTTTCAGCTCTCTGTGCGTGCTTGCACAGCATCATGCTACAAGGAGGGAAACATGGCCATTTTGCACAATTTCCACAATATCCATAATGAGACAAAACATGAACTTGTTTTGCTTTCTTGTGCAATATGAGGAGTAATTTGTTTCTTGGAAATTCCTAGCTGTCCTATGGTATCAAGAAGGGAAACAAGACATGAGCTTGTATTCCTCATATTCCAAATTAGGAGAGGCAAAGGTTTTCCTACCTATTGTGTTACATACTAATTTATATACCAGTATCCAGGTCATGTTTGTTTGCCTGTCTCTCCTATTCTTTTCTTAAACTCTGCCTCAATCTCTCTCTGTTGATCAATATATGACCGATGGCTATCAGTCTTCAAAGCTTTATTTTCAGTCCAAACCTTTCTTTGTGTGATTGATGACACTAATCAGACAAAAATGATAAAATGTCAGTAGCATCAGCCTGGGAATGTTTATGGTGAAACATGCACACCAGGAAGTCAGCTGTGTGTGTCCATGAAAGTTCACTCTGCAATAAACCTATTAGTCTTAAAGGGGCTACACAGGTCAGAGTTGATCCTTCTTTCCCATGTGTTCATTTCCTTGCACTCAAAGGTCTACAAGAAGTCCAAAGTGTTCATGGGCCAGAAGGATAGAAAAAGAAGCTGTGGAATTCAAAATCAACAGTTTCTGTAAATGCACCATATAAAAGAAGCCGCCTACCCATGTTAATAGGTTGGTTCAGCTTTAGAAGTTAAACATTGTCTTGTTTATTTAACTTGAGGGAAATGCCAGTTTTTATAAATATCTGTTAGCAAACAGGATTTTTTTTAGCTTAAGGACATTTGGATCTAGGTCATGTTTAAATAATCTACTGGATTTATCCCCTTCCCCCTTAGCCAAGCTGTTTGAGAATCCTGCCACTCTGTGTTCTGTAGGTGGTGACAAGAAACAATTTCCGGGACTCTTCAACATTTAGGTGCCCATTTAAGTTAGTTCCAGAATATAGGATGGGTAAAGCCTCTCTGATGGAGCCCAGGTTATGTATAAATGTTGCACAACCAGTTTTCATACTCCTTTTGTAACTTTTGAAAAACGATCAATACATTAGCCCAGGGATTCTCAACCTTTTTAAGCTGGGGACCAGGTCATGCTCCCTCAGACAGCTTTGGGAGCCAAATGGCCATTTTGCTCTTCCTCCACCACATGGCACTTCCTGGTGTGGTGGAGGAAGTGGGGAACCAGAAGAAATGGCGCCACAGGCAGTGGTGGGATGTCAAATTTTTTACTACCCCATCATGATGTCATGACATCATGATGTCGTGGACGGAGCCAACATTATGACATCATGATGTTGTGGGCGGAGCCAAAGAAAAAAATAGACAAATTCAATAAAAATTAAACAAAAATACATTTTAACTTTTAAAAAATCAACCTACCCACCCCAAACACAAATCAACCCACTCACCCATCCCAAACACAATCCCGTCACTTACCTAGGCAGGCAGGAAGAAAAGAACTGCGGTGGGGCAGTGGCAAACTGCTTCTGCGGCAAACTGCGGCCGTGGCACGGCGTCCTGGTGGCACGGCGAGGAAAGGCCACCACCGCCACTTCAAAAGGCGCTCCCTGTGCCCTTCCTTTCCAGGCAGCCAAAATGGTTGCCCGGAACTGTGCATGTGTCAAACCTCCATTTGATGCATGCACAGTTCTATTTTTTACTGCACATGCATCAAATAGAGGTTTGACGCACGCGCAGTTCCGGGCAGCCACAATGGCTGCCACTTCTGGAGGGGGGCTGGAGAGGTGACCGAACCGGTCGCCTGAGGTTCCCCCCGGCAACCCCCTTGTGATGGGTGCTACTGGTTTGGGAGAACCGGTCCAAACTGGTAACAACCCATCACTGGCCACAGGCCACATCCGGCCCACAGGCTGCAGGTTGATAATCCCTGCATTAGCCTTATAGAGAGCCCCCTGTGCTGCTCCAGCATAGAAAGCAAATATCATTTTAGAAAAATGGGGGGGGATGTTAAAACAGATGTTACTGCAAAGTGTTCTGAAATCATAGTCTATTTGCTTTGAGCTGATTTGTAGTTTACCAACTTCAGTTTGTATCTAAATATTCTGAAGTATTTGTATTAATCCAAATAGGTGTGGAGAGAGAAAAGCACACATGAAAATAAGGAAACTGTGGTGGTTAATTCAGTGTGATCTATTAGTAAACAATCTCCAGTATACAGGCAAAGTTCCTAATTGTTTCCTACTTCTCCACCTCTTCACCTACCTCAGAGTCACACAATTTATACATATGTCATGTTCTATCCCTTTATTTATTTATTTATTTATTTATCTATTTATTTATTTATTTATTTATTTATTTATTTACAGTGTATATATAGTGATGTAAAATTCCTGGGAATTTTGAAAGGAGGAGGGAAACCAGGAAGGGGGGAACCCCGGAAAATTGGGGAATATTGGGAAAATACTATTTCTTTGTAATTCCTGCAAGTTACATTCAGATTTTTTTATTTTATACGTGTATAAACAGTATAAGAAATGCATATTTAGTAAAGCTTAATATGTAATAAAATGAGTTATTCATATATACGAAACAAAAAATGCTTTTAGCAGCCATGAAATGTGCATGGAACATCATTCACACAAAAATTCTGCAAGTGAAAACATTTGGTTGTGCAGCACATGGTTTAAATTTGCTATTTCATGACATAATGAAGTTAAAGGCAATTGAAGATCTTCAGTCAGATGCCAAGAAAATTATCAAGTTTGTTAAGAAACATCACATTGTTCAACAAACATTCATGAACATTCAGAAGGAGAAAAGTTGAGGATCTTGGAAGAATTCTACAAGAACACTGAAACTGCCATCTGTTACCAGATGGGGAGGAATAACGATAATGCTGAAAAGTCTCCTGGATGGAAAGAAAACTCTACAAGCAACTTTTATTCAAGATGGTTTACCACTTGGTAAACAAATAAGATTGTTTTGGACAATGATGTATTCTGAGCTTGTGTAGAATCTAAAGCTTCTCTCCTGAAACCCATAACTACTGCTATAGCAAGGATAGAATCTGATAATGCATGTTTGTCTCAGGTACATGAAATGTTTTCTGAAATAACAAGGAAAACAACAGGACCTGAAGGACTGTTATTAAAACACCCAGACTAAAGAAGGAGGAACAGAAATTTTTTTAAATAATAAGGGAAAGAACTTTTGTTGCAGAGCTATTCATTTTGCTGCAAATCTAGTTGATCCATGTTTCCAAGGAAAATACTTATCAGATGATGAGCTCTCCAGGATAATGGAATTTGTAACAAATAATTCAGAAGAAATGGTACATAATTGGGGAAAAGTCATTGAAAACATAGCAGAATATATGGTTTTTTTGAGCATGCAGTATTTGTGGGAAAGTGGAAGGGGCTCTGCAAAAGTCAAATCCTTAGTGGTGTGGCCATAAAACTGTTATCCATTCCCTCAACATCAGCTTCATCTGAATGCATCTGAACTGCCTATGGAAAAACACACACTACAGCTCAAAATCATTTGATGAATACAAGAGTCAATAAATTAGTGGCTATCTGTTCCCACCTGCTTCTGGAGGAAAAGAAAAGTGGTGGGTGTTCAAAAGAATACAGTCGTGTCATTATAACTGAAGCTGAAGAAAGTGCAAGTTTTGACTCTTCTGATGAGTGTGGAAGTAATTAAAATTGTACAAGTTTTGGGGAATGTAAAGTAAAGGTTAAAAAAGCTCATTACTTTGTTATCCTCTGCTTACTCACTGAATTTTGTAAGTCTAGAATTTCCAATTATAACTATTCCATTGGTTTAGATAATTGATTATTGTATTTTTTGTTAGTAAAAGAAATATTTTTACTTCATTAATGGTATATGTAAAACTCATTTTGTAATGTACACTGTGGAATGATACTTAAGAGACCACATCACCCCAAGAACATCTGTCCGTCCCACCAGAATGGACCGGAGAGGCTCTCTAGTTGTTCCATCAGCCAGAGACACATCTCTCTGGCACTAGAAGGAGGGCCTTCTCTGTGTCTGTTCCAGTCCTATGGAACCTCCTAGCAACTGAGCTACGTCTTCAGATGGACTTTCTGTCTTTTAGGAAGAACTTAAAAACATGGCTGGTGGGACAGGTATGGGGTCCTGGCAGTACCATGACCCCCAGCTCACTGGCTTGTTTGAGCTCCCTCTCCCCCTGGTCTTTTAATCTTTTAATCTTTTGTTTTTAAGTTTTTAACTTTTTAATTATTATTGGGACTTGTTGACTTTGATAAATTTTAAAAACTTTTTAAATTTTATAATTGTAATTTTGAAGTTTTTAACAATGGGTTTGGGTTGGGTTGTATTATGCTTTTATTATGTTGTAAACTGCCCTGGGTCCCCCTGGTGAGAAGGTCAGTATAAAAATGTAAATAAATAAATAAATAAATAAATTTTGGGAACTACTATCTGAAATAAAATTCAAAGGAATAAAAAGGATGACGTTTTTGGAAAAATCTATTATTATTTTTGAAATGCATTTATTTTTCCCTGCACACTTGACATGCTTTACTTGTGTGAATTTCCCTCCTTTCACAATTCCTGGAAGGTTTACATCTCTAGTGTGTGACTTATGCGAGTTTATGGTGCTCTGTGCCATGTGGAATTGTATGTTCCAGCCTGCTAAAGCCTTTTCTTTCAAAATAACTCATGTTCATGAATGGTAGAAGCATCGATTGCATTTTCCCATTTTTCTCCAGTCAATTTTCTCTTCCCAATTTTCCCAGGGGGCGCAATTTTCCCAGGTTTTCCCCCCATCTTTACATCTCTAAGTATATATCACCCTATTGGTCCAAGACCACACAGGTTGCTGAACAGTTTAAAACAGCCATATAAATAAATATATTAAAATGCATAGAGACCACCCTACTGTGACCTACCTCACTGAAATCCTCTACTGTGGCATATATCTCATACACAGAGAGCGACTCAATCAATTGGACTGATATTTGCAATCACGAAAGGAAAGAAAACCCTCTAATTCTTCCTACTTCCTAAAAATGAAAGTGATGCAAATCTCTCTGTGTTCTGCATATATTGCCCTCAGAAAATGGCCACCAATGACATAAACAGAGAAATCTGCTCCCAGAGGTACTATGTTTGCTACTTCAAGGTCATCCTGGGTTTTTCGTTAGTATTTCAGCCATCTATCTCCTTCTGCTTTGTGTTCCCTGGTTAAAGTAATATACTTGTTTTCCATGCAGAATATTGTTGCTGCTGCTGTTTTTAATTCTTCACCTTTTCACTCCCAAAATGAATTTTTAAAAGGTCACAAATTATTTTTGTAAGACTATGAGGCTATACTACATTGTTAGATTAAAAACATCATCTGAATGGATATGTGCCTCAAGTTGGCCGACTCAGATCCAGGGGGAACTTTGTGGCAAGAACAAACATTCTTGAGGTTACACAAGAGCAAAACCAAATTAGATGGAAGAAGGAGCTAATTGGACAAAGAATAACATTAAAGGAAGATATAGCTGAGGAACTCGACCTTCTGTATGTCATTTGGAGGATCCTGAACAGGCTGAAGGTCAGACTGCCTAAATGTATGACCAACATGCACAAGTGGGGACTGCTGGCGGACAACAATATGTGTGAATGTGGAGATATACAGAACCCTGCTCATTAACTGGTCTGCCGACTACTACCAGAAACATGCAGCAATGAAGACTTAATTTTGGCCAAAGCCAAGGAAGTGGCTTCGTTTTGGCAATCCAAGGTTTGATCTGGACATGAAAGAAGAAATGGATTAAAAACAACTGAGAGTAGGTTTCAACTTTCCTCATCCATGAGCACTGACCCTCATTTGACCACATCATTTCATATATGAGGAAGAAGCTTAATTTACATGGTACCTTTTAAGCACATCATTTCTCATACAGTAGCTTCTTAGGGAATAGGTCATTTTATGACACTTGATAGGTGGACAGTTACAGGCACCGGCTGCATTGTGGTGGTCATTTCCCAAATACCAGTAGATTGAAACCTGTGATTGTTTGTTGCAAAATGCAGTTGTTCATCCAGGTCAAGGACTTCCATTACATTGTTAAGTGTCTTTGTGAACATCTCCTAATAAAAGAGTGATGAAAAACCACTAGTTGTCTGCTTCACATATTTTGAAAGCATCTGTTTAAGAACAAAGTGTTCTTCATGTTTAAGCATTATCCTGGAGTGAAAATTAATCTACTGACATTTTAAATTCTGGATAGGCAAGATTTTACATAAAAGCACTGAGGCAACTAAAATTCACTTGTGCACTGAGGCTTCATTCTATTTTATTATAACCTTCCATGGTTAAGACATACTTAAAAATGTCAAATTTTGCAGTACAATGAGCAGATTTTGCAAGAAAACTATCCAGATCTTTGTTTGAAGAAGAATTCAGTATAATCAACTTCCTCACAAAGTTCACCAAGTTTTTGTTCAGAAAGCCTACCTCAGATTTCCAGTCACAATGTCTACTTATTGCTCTGTCTATGCAGAACAACAAAAACAGAGCCTCTTTAAAATTATTATTTTTAAAATTTTGTAGTACCTCATGGAAAGGGTACAAAATACAGCTAACAATGATTCCAGCAACATGGCCACAGGATATGAGATGAAAAATTATGTGACCATTGCAGTTGCTGGGGCGGAAGACACAGCAACCAACGGCCTGTGATGCTAGACACAAAGGTATTGGGGAATTATTTTCTTCTTCTGGTTATTCCCTTTAGTTAGCGGAGCATTAGGCAGAAAAACAACAACACAGAAACACAAAGTGTCAGGATCTTGATCCTTTATCTAGGCATCTTAATCATGCCTTCCTGTCACACGTCACCCTTTGCCCTCTTACCATCAGTGTCTGTCCCCTCCGTCATGGGGCAACTCAGCCCTTATGAATTTCCCTTGGCTCCACTTGGACCAGGCTAGTGAGTGTGCAGGGTACCAATCATTCAGAATACTTTAATTAGGTAGCAAAAATGTGGCTACTTTCATCATGATCTAGTCAGCCCTTTAATCCCAATTCAATAGACACAAAGGATCTATATTTAATAAGGTTTATTAAGTAAGTTAAATAAATGAGTATAACATAGGAATCAGACTTGCAAACTAGTCATTCAAAGTACATACACACATTAAAGAAACCTAACTAGTTTTGGCCCTTATGGCTTGTTGAATACTCACACGCCATATGTGAGGCTCCCCATGACTTCCCCGATGCGAGAGAGAGAGAGAGAAAGAGCAATGGCTCCCATATGGATTTTTATACTTTTAATATGACTCCCCACACATGAGGAATCTCATCCAATTGAAGAATTAGTGTATAGTTTGCTCGTGGGAAAGGGCCAGGCTCTCATGAGAAATGTTTTTATCACACTGCTAGCTGTTTTCTAGCAGCTGCTCAGGGTTCTATCTCCTCCCTCAGGGTCCACCTTCTTGCTATCCCCCTAAAGGAGTCCAACCAATGATCTTACAGCATGACATGTTCATCACACATTAGGATTTGTTTCTCACAACTCACGAGGGTAGTAAAGGCTAGTATGTTTACACAAACCACTGTCTTTGGTATGTGAGGAAAAGGACTTCCTCAGACTGAAATCGCTATTTTTGGGTGGCTAAAGCACACAATGATTTAGTGGGCAAAAAGATCATGAAAAACGCAGCCCAAGGTCCAGGATTTTCATGACACAAAGATAATCAGCTTTCTTAGTCCCTTCCTCTCTATTCTTTCACATAAATTAGCACTTTGTATAAAATTACTCTAGAAACATTTAAAGTTAAAAAAAAATTACTGTAAATTATAGTCAGAAGGGGGAAAGCAGAGAGAATGGAATCTCAAGCATATGGAAGACTATCCATGTTTGTTGCTTGGGAGAATGTTGGGGAAGAAGAGTGGCTATACACAAAACTATGGAAGCAAAAACAAACAAGAAGTGTTGGGAGCTTGCTTCAGAGGTGGGAAAAGCTTAATCAATCAAGTTAATGGCAAAAGACAATCACATTAAGGTGCAATGATCTCCCCCATTGATACTCATTGCTAGTGCATGCAAGATTGGTAGTATCGCAACAAAAAGTGGGTGTTTATAAACAGGTTTTATGTGTTTATGTAGGTAAGCATGTTCATGAGTGCAAAAATCCACATAGAGCAGGGATCTGCAAACTTGGCTCTCCAGGTGTTCTTGGACTTCAATTACCAGAAGCCCAAGTCAGTATGCCTGCTGATCAGGACTTCTGGGAATTGAAGTCCAAGAACATCTGGAGAGCCAAGTTTGCTGATCCCTGACATAGAGGAATACAGATTAACATACAGAATAAGTGAGCAAGCATACTCATAACACCCACCAAGAAGACTTTTGCCTCTGATAAGGTGGCAGGTAAGAGTGGGATGACTGAGATGTTGCTTGAACGTGAAGAGGGACAGCACTCCCATTTGCCCTTGACATACTTAAAACTGTTCTTTAGAGAAAAATTAGTTGTACACATATGTTCCCGTACTAAAAAACATTCCAAAAGCTGGTGGTTGACTCAAGATGTTGCTGCAGCAACCAGAACAACCTTCCACAGAAAGATTGGATGCAATGCTTGAATTAATTTGGCAAGGATGTTGAAAGGGAATGTTATTCATGAAATCTTCAAGATCTATAATCTGTGAAGGCTGTTGAAGTTGGCAGGGGTTGCCATGGGCACCTGGTTGGCCACTGTATGAAACAAGATATTGAACTAAGTTGGGCTTCAGCCTTATCCAGCAGAACTTTTCACATATCATTACACATAGACTACTCCTCATCATCCATTTTAGTTTAATTATACACCACCTCTTAACCTTGGAGAAATAGTTCTTGAAGCACCTGTCACAAAAGGTAGAGTCCAACCCATTCCATCCTCTTACAACAGCTTTTC
This sequence comes from Furcifer pardalis, assembly GCA_030440675.1. Classification (NCBI taxonomy): domain Eukaryota; kingdom Metazoa; phylum Chordata; class Lepidosauria; order Squamata; family Chamaeleonidae; genus Furcifer; species Furcifer pardalis. The sequence goes on from CP126894.1 coordinate 133,503,679, forward strand.
CAGTCACATGGCACTGAAAGAAACAGAAAATCCAGTGTCTGCTTTGTCCTTCCATCTGATTAATAGGCAGGTTTTCCAGTTATCAATAAACTCCTGTGTTTAGAAGTGTTTGTTGCTAGATCTATTAGCAGATGAATCTTAACAAGCTGAATCATTGCCAGGCTTTCCACTCATTCTATGTGGAGGACTAAGTTGGATAAAATAATGTTCTTTGAAGAAAAATGTGGTGCCATTCAGTGAATTATCTTGGTGTGCTTGCCATCTGTAGCTCCTGCGAGTAAACATTGGAGTCTGGTGTATCTGGTCAGTGTTTGTTGGAGTAGGAGGTGAGAAGGATGACCGTGAAGCTCACAGATATACTTCAAATGAAATGCATATTGTCATCCAATAAAGGTGCCAACCTGCTTAATATTTCAATGTAATTCTGTTTTACATCATAAATGTTGATATTATTTATTTCTCTGTTCTATAGCATGTGGGTTGGATAGCTCATTGAATTGTGTACGTGGCTGTGGAGCCACAGTTTGGCGGTCCAATTCCCCCACACAATGGTGGGATGTCAAAAAATTTACTACCCCACTGTGACATCATCACAGTGTGGGTGGAGCTAACATCATGATGTCATGATGTCATGGGTGGGGCCAGAGGAAAAAATAAAAATAAGCACGCATGCACGCACACACACACACCCCTCAACCCACCCACCCAGCCCACAAACCCATAAATAAATAAATAAATAAATAATATATTAAAATACAGCCAGCCACCCGAACACACACACACACACATCAAACACAAATCAACCAGAGCATTTAAACCAGAGCTTAAAGCTTATTCTGGCTAATCTTTCTCACACTAGGTCAGATGGAAGGCACTACAGAATGAACTCACCACAAGATGGCTTCTTTTTGGCACTTTTCAACAGTTAAAGAAGTTAGGTAGAGGATTGATGTCCATGAAGTGGATGGATTTGGTGCTATATTACCTTGTTTATTATTTGCTAGCACCTCTCAACATATTTCTGGAGTGGCAATGCCAGCCAAATAATAGACTTATCATATTTCCATAGCAATTGTAGAACTACGAGAAAAACTGAAAATACGGAAAATACTTTTTAAAAATATTGTGTTCCTGTTACTTATTATAGTCTTTAATGCCTGGAATTCATTGCCATGCATTGCCATTACAATGTTCTTAAAAAGACCCTTGTCACATTATTTTTTGCATTCCTCCTCATGTATGCACCTCAAAGCAGTTAGGCTGGGAGGAAAGGGAAATAACATTATGTACTGTATTTTTATATTGTATTGTATTACTGAGACTATGTTATGTATATGTAACTGGAATTGTATTTTGTAACCTTATTTTGCAGTGTGGTTTTGTTTTATTGCACTGCTGTACTGCATTGTTATATTTATTGTATTATACTGTATTATACTGTATGACCTTTGATTATGTTATATTACTTTGGATTGTCTTATATGTATTGTTTCTGTAAACCGCCCTGAGTCGGTTGTACCGAGTAGGGCGGTATACAAATTGAATAAATGAAATGAAATGAAATAGGCAATTCTCTCTGGCTGCTAACCATTGGCTGCTGTGTCCTCTGCCCCCTCAACCACATTGGGTATCATACAGTGGTGGGATCCAAAAAATTTTTTTACTACCACACTGTGGGCGTGGTATGGTGGGCGTGGCCAGCGTAAAGCCCTGTGTTGCACCCAAATTAAGACTACTTTATTTCAAAACTTGGATGGACACGGCCAGCCAGAATTTCTGCTACCGGATTTGGCGAACTGGTGCGAACCTGCTGATGCCCACCACTGGTATCGTCTGCCAGTAGTACACATTTTATTGGAAAGCCAAATATGAGATGGATTGACTTCCTAAAGGGAGCCATAGCCATGAATTTGAAATTGCTGAGACAGACATTTTAGAAGTCTCTTGTTCTCAGAGCCATCATAAATGCAAGGATACATGATGGCACATAAAACAACATAAGTGTTGGCACAGCATCACACAGTAGGTCTAGCCAAAGGATAGTTCACCTGCCAACCTTGGCCAACATGCTAAGGAATTGTTCGGTAGCAAAGCATGGGCATCCGCAAGAGTGTCAGCCACTGTGTAGGTTCCTTCTACTATCTGTGGTGTTTTCCTCTGGACCAGCAATGCGATTCACCTGAGGCTCTTGTAGGCCTCTGGAATGAGAGGTTGACTGCGGCCTTGGATGTGATCGCACCACTATGGCCTCTCCGCCCCCACGGGCATTGATCCTCCCCCTGGTTTATTGAAGAACTAAGGGTGCTCAAGTGGGCAAAGAGACGTCTACAGCGCCGCTGGGTGAAGACCCGGAGTGAGTCTGATCGAACACTGGTTAGAGCTGCTATTAAAGCATACCTTGTGGTGATAAGGGTGGTGAAACATCAATATTTCACCACCCTCATTGCCTCTGCAGATAACCGCCCAGCGACCCTGTTCCGGGTTACCAGAGCCCTCCTCGGTAGAGGAGGGTCAGGCCCTGGCTGGCAGGGATCTGCTGAGGATTTTGCTGATTATCTAATGGAGAAAATGGCTCAGATTCACTCTAAGTTTAACCCTAGCGGGGAGAAGGTAGAGCTGGGGTTGTCTGGAGTGCAGTCTAGCCATGTTATCTGGGATCAGTTTGATCCAGTTGTCCCTGATAAAGTGGACAAGCTCCTTGGATCTGTTCGTGCTACTGCTTGTTCACTGGACCCATGTCCTGCCTGACTAGTCAAAACATCAAAGGCGGTAACAGGCGGTTGGGTTGAAGCAATCATAAATTCCTCATTGTGGGAGGGGGTATTTCCAGCGACCTTAAAACATGCTTTGGTACGCCCCCTCCTGAGAAAAAAAAAACATCGCTCGACCCCATGGTGCTTGCAAACTATCGACCGGTGTCCAACCTGCCCTTTTTGGGCAAGGTTTTGGAGAAGGCAGTGGCATGGCAGCTACAGGGAGTCTTGGATGAAGTGGATTATCTGGACCCTTTTCAGTCAGGATTCAGGCCTGGATATGGCACTGAAACTGCATTGGTCACGCTGGTGGATGATCTCTGGTGAGAGCGGGACAGAGGGTATCCGTCTGTCCTGGCTCTTCTTGACCTCTCAGCGGCTTTCAATACCGTCGATCATGGTATCCTTCTGGAAAGGCTCCGAGGATTGGGGACCCAGGGCACTGTGTGGTCCTGATTCTCCTCATTTCTGAGGGGCCGGACCCAGTCGGTGTGGCTGGAGGACGAGGTATCCAGCCCTAGACTGTTCCAATACGGGGTGCCTCAGGACTCGGTACTCTCGCCTCTCCTATTTAACATCTACATGAAACCGCTGGGTGAGATCATCCGTTCCCATGGGGTGAGGCATCATCAATATGCTGATGATACCCAGCTATGCATCTCGGCCCGTGGTGATCCAAGCGATGCAGTAGAAGTCCTTTCCAGGTGCCTGGGGGCTGTCAGGGTCTGGATGGGTGACAATGGGCTTCAGCTGAACCCTGGCAAGACTGAGTGGCTGTGGGTCGGGGGTCCTGGGCCATCGCGGGAGCTACCATCTTTGGTTCTGGATGCGGCAGTTTTGCCCCAAACAGACCCAGTGCGTAATCTGGGGGTCCTCTTGGACTCACAACTACTGCTCAAAGAGCAGGTGACAGTCGTGGCCAGGAGGGCTTTTGCACAACTTCATGTAATACGCCAGTTACGCCCACTCCTACATCGGGACTCCTTGCTCATGATCACACACGCTCTGGTCACCTCCAGACTAGATTATTGTAATGCGCTCTACATGGGGCTGCCCTTGATGACCATCCGGAGGCTTCAACTGGTTGAGAATGCAGCTGCCCAGGTGGTGATGGGTTGTGGGCGGTATGCACATGCCTCGCCTCTGCTTCGGGAGCTGCATTGGTTGCCAGTTTGCCTCCAGGTGCAATTTAAGGTGCTGGTTATCACCTTTAAAGCCCTATATGGTAGTGGACCAGGATACTTAAGAGCCCACATCACCCCAAGAACATCTGTCCGACCCACCAGAGTGGACTGGAGAGGCTCTCTAGTTGTTCCATCGGCCAGAGAGGCACATCTATCTGGCACTAGAAGGAGGGCCTTCTCTGTGTCTGCTCCAGCACTATGGAGCCTCCTGCCAACTGAGCTACGTCTACAGATGGACTTGCTGTCTTTTAGGAAGAACTTAAAAACATGGCTGGTGGGACAGGTATGGGGGTCCTGGCAGTACCATGAACCCAGCTCGCTGGCTTGTTTGAGCTCCCTCTCCCCCTGGTCTTTTAATCTTTTGTTTTTAAGTTGTTTTTAACTTTTTAATTATTGTTGGGACCTGTTGATTTTTATAAATTTTAAAAACTTTTTAAATTTTATAATTGTAATTTTGAAGTTTTTAACAATGGGTTTGGGTTGGGTTGTATTACGCTTTTATGATGTTGTAAACTGCCCTGGGTAGCCCCGGTGAGAAGGGTGGTATTAAAATGTGAATAAATAAATAAATAAATAAATAAATAAATAAATAAAATCTAGAAATAACTAAAGAGGGCATAGGTCTGTAAACCTCACACAAGATCTGATAGATCTGTCTACTGCAGAGTGGGCATACCCTCATCCCCATTTCTTCTCAGTATGAATCTGAGCCAGCACTCTCAAAATAGCTCCTTGCTGTTTTTTCATTGCTTCTTACATTTACACCATATAATGTTGTTTTACATTAATAAAAGAAAAGCATAGAACTTGAAAAATGCCATTTATTGTCCCTGTAAAACTGTCCTTTAAAAATTCATAGAAAATGTAACTCATTTATTCCAACTACAACTATAACTATAAATGACACTCATATTGGTTCAGTTAATTTTGAAAGGTAATTTCTTTGTACTCTCATTAGTCCTCCTGCCAGAGTAATATTTGTAACTAGTTATCCATTAACCTCTGACTTTGAGCAGCACATTTTGAGCTGTACAATTGTCCATCAAAAACCATTCCAGCCACCATCCCATGATTATTACAAGGATAACATTGGAAACAACAGCTATGAGGAAATAAAATTCGTTTCCCCATCTTTCTGCCATTCAGAAACAACCATCAATGAAGAGGGACGTGAAGGGTAAGCTTCTGCTTCTTAAAAAATCTTATTTTCACGATAACGGTTTCATTAAATTTGTTGCATTTTAAACCACATAAAGCTGTGCAATAAAATGTCCCACAATCTATACAAGTAATAGTATGTGTGTGTCATAAACAATATAAGTGGTTTCATGCCAACTTTACCATACTTCATAAATATACAGGACTCACGTCTGTTTTGTGTATTTCGTGTTTCCAACAACACTTCTCATTTTAATTAAATAGAACATATAAAATGATTCCTCCCCACAACAAACAACATTTTAAAAATATTATGTGAAATTAAACTATAAAGTTTTGTCACCAGGCCATGTATGCCCCCTTTCCACCACCTTGACAAAAGTATTCTTCTCTTGAATTTTAAGTGGATTGATACAGCACAAATGTCCATCAATAAAACCGGTATTAGGAACGTTGTAAAAGTCCTATGAATAAATGAACTATTTTTATTTCCTGATAATGTAAGTGCTTATATGATCTCATTCCAATTTCCAAACAGCCATCATTTCTGCCATGACTGTAATTAAGAAACTATAATATTTGCTGTAGAATGAGAGTGAGGGCACGCGTTTTCAGACAGAAGCTTCTAAGTGTTTCAGTCCATCAATGATATAATTTATTATTCTGCTTTATTAGAGTAGAAAATGGTTAACTTTGATGGACCATCTGAAGGTGTCTTGCTCAGAGCAAACACACTAGTTCCCACACCACTCCACATTGTATCATATATACATCTCAAATTGTGACTAAAACACATTATGTAAGAATTAACAACAACCATAAAACCGACAAATAATTCTGGTTTATGGCTTCTCCAATATGTCCATCGGAAAAGATATTTAACATTCAAATCGAACATTGCAATAGTTCATAAATTTATATGTGGAATTTTTTTCATGTGCGGCAGACAAATGAATATGATCATTAAACAAATGTTGTTTCAAACCTATTTCTGTGCTCAGATTTTTATGGTTATTAGGCACTTGGCTATATGCTTAGTACCTGTGGCTCTGGTTCACAGAAATGCAAGTTTCCCAGTGGTTAGCAACAAACTACTGTGCTTTACAAACACACCAGTAGATAAGGGCTGTTATCTGTATGAAACTAAACTTTTTTTTTACAGACAAAGAAAAAGAGGTGAATGTCAATTAGGTTTATTAAACAGATAACAGCCCTTATCTACTGGTGTGTTTGTAAAACACAGTAGTTTGTTGCTAACCACTGGGAAACTTGCATTTCTGTGAACCAGAACCACAGGTTCTAAGCATATAGCCATAGCGGCACTGTGACAAAGTGGTTAAGCTGCAATACTGCTGCCAAAACTCTCATCACAATCTGAGTTTCATCCTGATGGGCTCAAAAGTGACTCAGCCTTCTGTCCTTCTGTGGTTAGTAAAATGAGTACACAACTTGTTGGGAGCAAAATGCTAAATACCGTGTGAACCATTCAGAGAGTACCTAATAGCTATGGAACAGTATATAAGGATAATTGCTATTGTCCTATAACTCGTTTAATCAACTGTAAGACTGTATTACTTTTATTTGTTCTAGTCCTCAGATCAAGTAAGCACACCTGCTGATCCAAGGACACCTGGGGCACCAAGGTTGGCCACCCCTGCCTTAGCGTATCGCTGAAGAACCTGTCACCCTCCAATATTGTATAACTCCAGCCTCTATCAACTACAGTAGTATAGCAAATGGTCAGAAAAATAGAAGCTCAGATCCGGCCTGCAGCACCATTTCATGTTCCCCTCCACCCCTCCAATGGCATTTGAGAAACAAAATGATCACCCCTTTGAAGCTATTGGGACAAAATTGCCATCCCCATCGTACAGGCAGGGCAAAATGGCCATCCGACCCTTGAAGGTGACAGAGAGAGCATGACCCAGCCCCCGGCTTGAAAAGGTTTGGAACCCCTGATCTAACACACTATTAGCAGGCTTATAGATTGCCCCTCTCTCTGTCTTAGAGGGAGAACCCATCCTTGGTCAGACAAACCTAAGCCTATAAAGATATGTGATGTAGGACTGTTGGGTCATGGGGTTCTGAATAAAGATTGGGGATTGCTTTGGTGTTCTGTATCTTGGGCCAAGAAACTATGTCTTATGGTAAGCACCACTCTAAAATCAGAGAAAGATCTGACTTTATCATGTATGAGGTGGCTTTAAAGCTGGAGCATCTGTTCCCAGCTGGCATCAGGGCTCACTAGCTCACTATATCTGTGTGGCTCCAAATAGCATGAGGGAACCAAATGTAATCATCCATTGGCTCTCTTCCCAACCCCCTCCCCTCAGTCCTGGCTTTCTGGAACACCAGTGTTGGGGTCTATCAAACAATTTGGATCAAATCAGAGGTAAGAATATTTGCACCGAACCTCATACCGAGCTGTCTTGTTGCACAAACCTGGGAAGTAGGAGTGAAAACTCTGAAAGCAACAATTCATTTTTACATGAAGAAATGCACTTAGATAGCACAGTTTCAAGTACAGTCTGATGCAGTAGGTGCAAAAGGCTTCAGGCTGCTCTTCAAGGTTAGAGGGTCTACAGCCGTATGGTCTTCAGAATGGATTGAGGCAGGCATTGCAAGAGAATTAATATTCCTAGAGGTTTTTTCCTGTGGTAGTTGCCATTATATTGTGGGCACTCTTATGGGCCAATGCTGTAGTGTACTTTTGGTTAGACAATATGGCAGTCATTCACATTGTCTTGGTCACCTTGGGTTATGTAGTTAGTAAGGAAATTTGCATTGAGCTGCCTTATACAGAACTTTCTGTTCATGGCTAGGCACAAGCAGGGGCTGGACAGCAGCACAGCCAATCCATTGTCCTGCTATGAATGCAACCCTTCAGGAAGTTGGCACCCAAAGCACAAGAGAGCCCATAGCAGTTCCTGCCTGACCTGTGGTGGCATGGTGGAGGGAGGCTAAGGGGTCAATGTAACTAGTGCTAGCACTTGCAAGAGCTATCAGAGAGCATGAGTTTCATAGATTCAGGAACTGCTTCAAAGTACCAATAGTATGGCTTATTCCTGGGATCTAATTTATGCAGCTCTGTGTGCATTTGAGGGAAAGGAGCCTTGCTGCTCAAACCCCACCCCCACCCAAACTTTACAGGGTAGAGTTTACTGCACTGTCTTTTGAGTCTAATATGCTGGGTCACAAGGACACTATTGAGGACTTCGGGTATGGAAGATGATAGAAGGCTGAAGTCAAGAGATGGAGAGGACAAAAGAGACCAGAACATATCTCCCCCCTAAGTATCTGTTGACCTGTCATTTGCAACCCTGCATACGAGACTAGTTTATTTCACATGACCACATTAATGGCCTTAATTGCTTTCCAGCTGAGTAAATAGGCAGCATCTTCAAAAGGGTTACAACCAGTAGGATTCTGTAGTTTGTGGATTTAAAATGTGCTCCAGATGGGATGAACATATATCTGAGATGGTCCAAGATGGATAAGTCAGCTAAAGGGTATTGGGTGAAGTGAGGGTGCTCAGCAGATTCTGACCTTGGTCTGATTCAGGACAGAGCTTTCTGCGGACCTCTGGGATACAGCCAGCATAGGTTCATGGGAACTGGGCTGGAGACTGTCCTGGGATGCTACCCCAACTTGGATGGCATGGGCGTACCTACCAAGGTGCAGCCTGCTAGGGGTGGGAGCTTACTTGATGCAGGCTGGAGAGGAGCCAGGATGATTCACCAGGAGTATAGACAGTAGCCTGGCTCCTCCCTCAGGAAATCAAAAGAGAGGAAAAGGGTGAGATGTCAGCAAAGAGACAGGAGGAAATTATTAATAACTATAGTTTCTAACTTCTGGCAGTTCTGCTGTAACTATGCTTTCTGCAAATCTGGATGGCCTCAGCAGGACTACCTTAACAACCTGCAAGAAAGACAGATTGCCCCTTTTCTCCTCTCTTTCTCTGCTTACTCCTATTTGTTTGGCTGAAGCAAATACATCTGGGCAAATCCAGCTTTCCTGGGTGTGACTTCACAGTGGATTCATTCTCATTTTTCTGCTGTGAGATCATACCTTAAAAGACCCTTAGCAAGTCCCTTAGCAATAAGAATAGATTACGCTTACACTCCTGTGACATTTTTACAACTCTTGGTAAACAAAATTAAGTTTGTTTGTGATTTAAGCATATTGCACAGCTGCATTTTTAGAATCAAATATACATTCCAGACATAAATGCAAAAGATGAATAAATAAATACATAATGTAGAGCTCAGATATATAATTCTACAACCAAAGTGTATTAGCTGTTGGCATTTCTTAAAGTGTGGAAATGGTTAAATCAAAGGACTATAAACTTCTTAATGCTAGTATTCTGTACCAGTGCTGTGATGCCAGTGCTGACACAATGAAACTTGAACCAATTACTCTGTTTTAGAGAAGATTATTTGTCTCGAATGGCTGTAAGCTACATGTATTCCAGAGTGAGTGAATTACTGTTCTAAATAACAGCAACTAAATTCATTTGCATAATGACAGCCCAAACCATTTTTGTCTCATGAATTTTTAATGTTTCCAGTTCTGTAGCTTTATTCATAACATAATTTTAATGCAGTGGTGCTTACAGAATTGAATTATTTTAGCAAACTAAACTAGTAGTAACACTTAAGAGTCTAAGAAAGGGCAAAATGTTTTATGACGTGTCTAATATAGTTTTATATTCTTTCTACTCAGCTTGGCCACCTGGGATGGGGGAATTTCAAGTTCTCCTGCTACATATGTGTCAGACAAACTGACATGCTCAGGTTGTTATTAGAAGAGCTTCTCCCCCTACTGTTGAAAGACATTTGTTTCCCATATTTGGCATTTCTTACCTATGGGGATCCAAAGTGACATGCAAAAAAAGTTAAAATCAATTTTTAAATCAAATGTTCTAAATATGCAACACTATACTGTAATTCCCATTATATGAATGTTGGACTATGGGTATTGTGGCCCAACACATTGGGCTGTATTAGATTTAGGAAAACCACACTGCCTATAAATTTGTAAATAAAGTAAATGTTATACAATCAACTTAAATCATCAATACTCTTTCAATCTAAATGTAACTCAGTCTTCAAGGACTGAGCATCTTGCACTTGGAGCTGTGGGCAATATATGCAGGAATGTATGGTAGTTATGTTAGCTGTGTGCTGCAGGTTAGTAATGGGAGTTTATGGCTATGAATTAGGAGTAATTACTTAGGATGCTCATGGTAAGGCAAAAGGAAAACTTACATTTTAACAGAAGCCTCTGAAGCTGCCTTCTGTGAGTGCAAAAATACTGAAGCCAATGGCAGCTGTTCATCCATTGCTGACAAAGGAGAAACAAAGAGTGAACTATTTTCCTGAAGAAGGGGAAAGTAATCTGGGAGAAAGTTTGGAACTGCTGAACTTCGGTCTTGTCAGTTGAGAAAATCAAGAGAAGCCAAAATATGCTGTCCCACTTGGTGTTCTATATATCACCCCCACTCTACTCAGTTTCTTTAAATACAATGTTGGTGCACTTATTTTAACAGTGTGTGACACTATGCTATTGCTCAGTCTGGCCATCTGCTGTTCAAAAGGCTTGCCTCATCCAGCCACAGATAATGAATGAAGGACCAGCTGCTCAGACAATGTCTCTTCCCCAAGAGTAAATGACTCTGTCACTAGGTGTTGCTGGCATCCTACTTGCTATCTCCTGATTCTTAAGGTAAATGCCCAAAGGGCAGAGAAGAGAAAGTGGAAAAGCTCCTCAGGATCTCTAGGTAACAGAAATATTAGATTTGACAATAAATATGTGGGGGGACATATACCAAGAGGTAGATAACTTCAAATTGCTGGCAAGAGACTAAAAAAACCCCTATAATTTTCCATTCCACATTTTTTTAAACAAAAGAAGGATTCATTTGACTCCTTTAGAAGCAGCGGACGTTGCTATGAGCTCCATCAAACCATTGGGGTTGCTAGCCAAGAATACAGGAACATGATAGAGTCACACAACCCAGAGCTGAAGTCCCTCCTCATCACGTTTCCCTGTACTTGCCAAGCTTAGCTGAGTAGTAGGGTCATAGGGTTAGCTGTAATTCTCTCACTACTTCAATGGAAGAAAAATTAACAACCTGAAATACTTGGAACCAGGAAGATGTCACTTGTTTAACCTTTGCTCTCCTACTTTGGGTCCAGAACTATTATAAAAATATCTTCATCAATATAAATTAGAATCTAGGAAGGTGTTATATAATATTATACATTTCCAGTGAAAGATCTGCACTTTTATTTTGTTCTTGGTTTTTCCATGTTCGTTCAATAAAGTTATTTTTTAAAAGAGCTTAGCTGTAATTCTCACAGTAACAGCTGCTGTGAAAAGGGTGTCCCTACCAATAATACATTGTTGTGAGCTATGCAAAATATTGAAACCCTCTTCTTTGCTGAATAGGTTTCACAAATTACCTGTTTCTAGAGAAGACGAAAACTCATGGAAATGAACTGTTGATATAGATGAACACATTTATGAACTCTGATTGGGGCATAGCTGTGGTGACTGCCACTTCAACATTTACCAGTATATTGCTGCCAGTATTTTCTGGTGGTGGTTGTCCAGGACAGCAGGCAAGAGTTCTTCTTTAAAAGGCGAGAGATACCATTCGTGTGGGCTATCTTCTGCTATCAACCAATTAGCCTCCTTTCTTCTTAGGCAAACTATTAGACTGACTGAAGAATTGGCTAGCTAGAGGCTGACGATATCATGGGTCAAGAACAAATTGCCATTAGAAGGAATTTCTCTACAGTTGACCATGGTCTCGTATTGAAGCATTGAGCAGGAAAGTATAAAGTTATTCCAGATGGGTGCCTTTTTGTAGCCTTTGTGGGCCTGAAAGTGGCCTTTCATTCAATTAATCATGATAAACTATGGCAGAAATCAGAGAATTCTACAACTGATAGAAACTTGTTAGGGCTGATTCAAAAGCTTTATTTATGTCAGTTGCACAGTTTAAAGGGGGGACAAGCTCACGTGATTTAAACAAAGGAGTAGGACAAAAGTGTTTTTGTTTGTTTGTAAGTTTATAGTTTAATTATTTTTTTGGAAGTTGATTTTGAACCTTGGGGTTCGATTTCTGGGTTTGTGGGGGTGTGGTGGGATTGTTTGATTTGCACTCATTTGTGTAATGTTTTTCTTTGTTGTGAGCCGCCTAGGGTCGGGTTCTCCTGATTGGGGCAGGGTAATAAATCTAAATAAATAAATAAATGTGTTTGTTTTCTCCTTTGTTCTTGTTGTTTTCTAAATGATCTTGCACTTTTCTTTGATGAAACTTGTCATCCACCAACAAACTCAACAGAGTATGTTATATGAATATTGGCCAAGGGTTTCTGGGACCTTATCAAATTTGATTTTATTGATGTTCAGTCACACAGTTGATTCTGACTCTTTGCAACCCCATGGACCATTGTCTGCCAGGCACCTCTGTCCTCCACCATCCTCCACATTTTGATACACTACAACTAACAGGTTGTTATATGCTGCTATATATGTTATATGTTGTTATATTGTACCACCTTCATAGAACCTACTTCAGTAGAGTTCTCATCCACAGCTGAGGCTGCCTCTCTGAACAAGGGAAGAGCTTGGTGCTTGGCCTGAGCCACTCACACCAGGGATGTAGTGGGGGGGGGAGGCCCTCCTGAGCTAACAGCCCCCCCCCCATTGTGTCAAATATGTGAGTGTGACATTGTTGCCCCTCCTGAAAATTTTTTGCCCCTCCTGAAAAATTTTCCCCATCTAGAATCCTGGCTACTGCCCTGACTCACACTATTGTCAATGGATGCTAGGTCTGTAGGGTGGGTTCATTGGTAAAAGTCTTGCATCCATCTACTTGCCATTTGCAATTCAACAGGACAAAGCTTCACAGCTAATCTGAATAACATCAGAGATCTTCTGGTATTACCAGTTGTAAAAGTCCTCATTGGTTTGCATACTTATCTGTTATGCTAACCAACCATTCTGTACCTGATGTGTATAAATTGATGTCATAAGGCCTCACTCTTATGTCTGATAAAGTGGATTTGATCCACAAACGCTAACATTAAAATACAGCAATTAGTATTTAAAGTGCCCACAATGTTATTTGTCTTTTTGTTTTGTTTATTTTCTGATATCAGCAGAGTACAGTCAAATCTCACATAAAGAGTGTCTCACTTAAAGAGTAACTCGCTTAAAGAGCAGAATTTACTCTGAATGTTCGCTTCGCTTAACAAATAAAACCAACCAAAAACTCGCTTAACAAATAAATCGGGGTTCACAATCCCCCCCCCCCATTGGTCATTTACAAAGGTGTTTTGCTTAAAGACCAAATTCGCTTAAAGAGCAATCCTGTGGAACGCATTATGCTCTTTAAGCGAGGTACAACTGTATAGCAATTCTTCTTTTCCTAGGCCATGCAGCTCTTTTGTCCTTGTCCAGAATGGGTCTCAAACAACACTTAAAGGTATTTTCTAAATGCTGTAAACTTAATTTTCTAGAAATAAACTACAGTGGTGCCTCGCTTAAAGAGCATAATGCGTTCCACGGGATTGCTCTTTAAGCGAGTTTGCTCTTTAAGCGAAACACCATTGTAAGTGACCAATTGTGGGGGGGGGGGATATCGAACCCCAATTTATTTGTTAAGCGAGTTTTTGGTTGGTTTTATTTGTTAAGCAAAACGAACATTCAGAGAAAATGCTGCTCTTTAAGCGAGTTACTCTTTATGCAAAACGCTCTTTATGCGAGGTTTGACTGTATCAGAAATCAAAGGTTTTGGTTTTCTCTAAGAACAATCAATTGCTGAAATCTAGTTGACTAATAGATGGTAAGAAGCATGAGCAGATAAAGCACCTTCTTCACTGTGAAGAGATGGACTTAATGGAATAGTTAGGATGACCCTCATTAACTCCTGGTAGCACCACTGATAGGCACCCCAGCTTGTTATTGGGCTGCCCTAACAGTCCAGCCAGTGGGAAATCTCTCCACCCCTTTCTTGCAGGAACATTTCCTCCAAAAAGAGAAGGACTCGCAGGCTAGGTCAAAAACACACCTTCCTTTCCTGTGGCTGACCCAAGCAGTTGCTGCTCTCCATCTGTAGTCAGACATCTAAAAACCAGAGATTGGATTTTGCACTCCAGAGCACCCAGTGAACGTCTCGGTGCTGGAGTTGGCTTAACTCTGACAACTTTATTGTAAAAACAAAACAGGATGGGAAAATGAGGCAAAGCAGGGTAGTATATATACAGATAAAAGAAAAGTACGTACAGATACCTTCACACACACTAGGACTCAAGGGTGGAAAGTAAAATGGCCAAATTGTAAGTCGAATTAGAGCTGGAAACAAACCTTTCAGTCCATGCAAATCTGCTCAACTCTAAAGGGAGCAAAAGAACCGTACTGCCTTGAGCAGATAATTAGCCAGGCTAGTGCACCAGTCTTTCCCCTAGACTAGAGGTCAGCAAACTTGGCTCTCCAGGTGCTTCAGTTACCAGAAACCCAAGTCATTACACCTGCTGGTTAGGGCTTTTGGGAAATGAAGTCCAAGTACATCTGGAGAGACAAGTTTGCTGACCCCTTCCCTAAACTAAGAATCCGACTCCTGCACTCCACCTTGCAGGAAGCTCCTCTTCAGCTTGGGTAAGATGGCTGTCCTGACCCCTCAGTGATCCATGCAAGAAATTCAAACCCTAACCATCTTCCATACTGCTCCCAGGTGATGAATATACCCATCACCCCATTTCCTGATCTTAACCAGGCCAATAGGAGTTTGGGGTGCTAAGTTCAGGGTTATTTTCTCCTCAGACACAACACACCCATCCATAGGTCAGGAGTCCCACATCATCAACCCCAGAGAGGTAAGGAGGGGTCCCATCCAGTGCTCTCAACTGGCTACAGATTTAGCAATAGATTTAGCAAGGTCTTTTGGGCACTGTTCTTTTCTTCCCTTATTATCGCTGTTAACCATTATGGGACAAGTTTTTCACAATTATTTTTGAGTGGTCTTTTGTTCAAATCTTGATCATATCATAAAGATAATTGAGTTGCTGGAACTGGGTTTCAGAAGAACTTGATCCCCACCCCACCCAGATTTTTAAGGAAGCTAATAAATATCCCACAACATAAGGTGAGTGTTGTTTTACAGTCAGAGTTTGTCCAGCCTTCTATCATGAGAGAGCATGGAAAACAGATTTGCCAAATAAATCTAGCTAGTTCTTAAATGAGAGCTTGATGGGTACATTCTCCCTCCTTTTTTGGAATCTCTATTCTCAAGTCAGTCCTGTCAGGTTTTCTCTACCTAACGCTCCTACTTTATTGCTGAGTCTTTTTATATATGAGATTAAATATTGTCCCTTTAAGGGAGATGCAAGGAAGATTGTCAACCTCACTCTGAGTTTGAGAACACTAGGCTGGATACTTTTTCACTTCTTCTATGTTCTTGTCCTTTTTATTTTTCTGTGAGAGAGGGTTTTTTTTTTTATTAAACCTTTATTAGATTGACTGGAAATAGCATTCTCTGAAAAACTTGTTCCTAAACTATTAGAAGATATTTAAGAGACCTTATTTCTCTGTAACAGTTGCTAACATTTGTTGCTATTGTTCAATCCTCCAAGGTAATTGAATCATTTTATGGTATTTAAATGTTTTGTTCTTTGTTGCTCAAGAGTTTTTCATGAACTTCCAATAGGAGGAAAGGAACAAGCTAGGATAGGAGAAACTGCCCTGTTTAATCTGTTGCAAAATCAATTTTGGAAATTTCCCTCTGTTTTGATTACCCAGCCCTGCGGTTGCATGTTGGAGGTAGGCTAATCCATGAAATCAAGTGAGACACCTGCTTTGGGTAGTGAAGTATCATAAGCAGTGATTTTTTTCCCCACCCAACCTTCCACTCAGCAAGGTCTCAGTGCTGTCCTGATTGCTGTTCTAAAGAGCATTGCTTTCCAGAGGGGGCAGGTCCCAGAACAAGGAAGGGGAAGAGACAACTGAGTGGAGAGGGAGAGGGTGAAACAAAGGAGTAGCACATCCTTAATCTCAAGAATCAAAACAGTACAAGTTATGCTATTATTGAGTGTGGTGTTCTCATCTTATTTCACTTGGCAAAGAGAACATCTAAGAGTTCAGCTCATGTGTGATTGCCTTTGGATGAAAATCATTGGAAGCTTATAGTGTCGTCGCTACTGGCGCTGTCAAATACTTTATGATAAAACTAGTTGCCCAGGTACCCCCGGAGTAAGAGACGGACACAGCTGCATGGTTTTAAAAATTGGGCCACTTTATTAACTTGCCCGTAACTGTGGGAAGTAACTGTAAGTAAAAACTTGGTAAAAATAACTAATGTTGCAGGCCAGAGTAGCCCTGGAAGGGTAAGTGTTGTTGACAGTGTTGTCTGTTTGACTCTTGATGACTAATTACAAAATGTCTCCACCCCTCAACTTTGTAGACTGAATTTAAATTTATAAGCCAGATAAAGAACCATGCCATTATGGCCATGGTGTCGCGTTTGACTGACCATTGCCTTCGCCTGCACTTCCTCCTCTCATTGATACCCAGTCAAACACAAGACAAGACACTCTGGGATGGATGACCTGCGTTACCCCACCAGTGCTACCGGCAAAGAACTAACATCATAAATCCCAACTGCCACCACAGTGTGGGAAGGGCAAAAAAGCAAGAACCAGGGACCAATAAGGTTCGAGCCAAAAATTCCCTTCCGACCCACGAAGTGACCAAAAAATTCACACTATGGCTACAGGGAGGGAGGGAGGGCGACCATGAAAAGAAGTAAACAGGAGACTGTGCCAGGCAGACGCCTTTTATGCAGTTCCGCCCCCAATACATTTGTATCCATCTCTTCCCGAGGGCAAGGGCAAAGCGCGCCCCACCCACAGGCGCATCCAGGGCATGACCAATCTCACAAGTCTTGTGGAAAACAGTTGGGGACACTAATTTTGCTGTATTGAGAAAAGGGTGGCAGAAAACAAAGGGACACTCCTCCATTGAATCAGAGAATTGTTGTCCAGCAAAGTTAAAAATAGTGGACCTAATGACCAAACAATCTGACATGATATAAGGTAGACCTTGAAACTGATAGTTGCTAAAATTTTGGGACCTATGATTCCCCACTTCACATGACTTTTCTGTAGATTTGTTTGACACAAAGTATCTTCTGTTCTAATGGATGAAAAACATTGTTTTCAGTTGTTTTCTTCACATTTCCTCAACCTTTTTGCTTAACTGTTTAATTTCAAATATACCAGATGTAAATTCAAGTCATTCATTGTATAGTATGGGTGTGTATTTTTACTGTTGATCTTTGTGAAAACTGTTTTTCAGCCATTATTTATAAAAATTAAAATATTTACTCATGGCAGTACTATATCTCTAGGAAGCTAAATATAGTGAACTTCATACTTCAAGAGGGGTAAATCACAGCTAACGCTAACACATTCTTCACCAGTCTGTGTAGCATCTGTGGATTAAAATGTGCTGAAAAGTAGAACATTTTGTCTCATTTCATCTATCCAACATTCAAGTACAAGTACTTACAGCCTCCATGCTGAGAACCTGCTAAAATTAATCCTTTGATAATTCTGGTAACCTAAATCTCCATTTTGTATGCATTTTAAATATGAAGGCAGGATATGTTTCCATTCACTCCCTGACTCTTTAGAAGGTGAAAGTTTCAAGCAGAAAATAAGTTTACATTCTACTGCTAAACCTTTTGCTTAGATGCAAGGGTACAACCTCCTTATACGTGGATCAGCATCAGTCTGTCAATGATGTATATGTAACAAATTTTGCATAACCAGATATGCATTTATGTTCATGAATGCCTATAGTAGATATAAAGTTCTCCCTTGATCAAAAGCCATTCGTGTCCAACTCTAGGGGTTGGGGATCATCTCTGTTTACAGCCAAAGAGCCAGCCCTGTCTGCATTTGCAGACATTTCCATGGTCATGTGGCAGGCATGACTAGACATTGGAGCACATGGAATGCTGTTACCTTTCCCACCGAAGCGGTACCTATTTATCTACTTGCAATTTCCTTCTTTCGAACTACTAGGTTGGGAGGAGTTGGGACAAATGATGGACACTCACTCCTTCATGCAACACTCATGTCTCGAACTGCCGATCTTTCAACCTTCCAGTCATCAAGCTCAGCTTCTTAACCATTAAATCACCAATGCCCTTTGAATATCTATACTCATTATAATTACAGTACTTACCTTTTGGGGGGCTGACTGCATGTTTTAGACAATGAATTGTTGCTGAATCCTTATAAAATGAATTAAAGGCACAGGCTACCCTAGCATTAGGCATAATGAGGCAGTTGCCTCAAGCAGTAAAATGGGTGTGGGTGTGTGAAAAAGAGTGCTATTCCATCTTAAACAAGCAGGATCTTTGTTCCACATTGATCCTCTGAGCTTCAATGTCTCTCTTGTTTGAATTATTTTTGTTAATCCCTATCTAGCCATCAAGTGCATTAGAACATCAACTAGTTCCTCAGAAGGGGAGAAGACACAGGGCCAAGTCCCATCTCTGACATTCCTATAATGGTTGTTGCAGTGGTTCAGTGGTTAAGAAGCTCACCTTGTTAGCTGGAAGGCTGGCAAGTCGGCAGTTTAAGACTCAGGTACTGCATGATGGATTGAGTGCCTGTCTCTGTCCCAGCTCTTCGGGACATGAAAGGAGCCTCGTGGGCATTCCCTGAGCGGAGTTTCTTCTGCAAAAAATCCTTTCAACCCAGAATAATTTCTAACATGAAATTATTATTATATTATACTCCAGTAATAGGATTGCATTTAACAAAAACATACAAGCTATCAGACTTACATCATAGATATATGTTTATATCCCAATGACCAAGATAAAAACAAAACTAAGCTGAGAATAAATGCAAGATTTGGAGGTGAGGAAGAGCATGTGCTATGACAAACAGAGGTATTTCACCACTTAAGGAGTACTGCTTCTAAATACATGTCAGCCATATCATCTATCTGATCTCATGTTGATAATGGTGTCACAAAAACTCATGGCATAATGATAACAGACATCAGATGATGACTTTCACTAAAAATTGCAGTGAACCAAGAGAGAATCAGGCACAAGATAATATTTTTTCCTCATCTAATTTTGGCCTTTTTCATCTTCTTCCGTGTTTAGGCCAGATGTGAAACTGTCAAAACAAAGGTTCCTCTCACCTGACCTAGTGAATTAATAAAAACTACAAACAGGATAAGAGTAGGCACAATATCTTTTCCCCAAAGTAATAAGAATTCTCCTGTAGAATCATCACTTTAAAAAACAGAAGCCATATTACTTTACTTGGTAAACCTAGAGGACTTTATTGTGGAATCATTCTATTTTTGGCTCAAATAAGACGTTTTAAAAATCATGATATGAAATACTGTACAGTAAAACCTCATATAACACTAAAACCTGGTTCCACAAGTCTTGGTGTTATATGATTTTTAGTGTTATCTGATGCATGTTAAAATCCTATGGGATCCATAGAGATACATTGTAACCACACAGGCTTTAGCGGTTGTTATCTGAAGCATCCCATAGGATCTTAATGTTATCTGATGCAATTCTTCCCCCCAGATTCCTCAATGTTATGCGATTTTAGTGTTATTCGATACTAATGTTATATGAGGTATTACTTGTATATGCTGGGGTATAAGACGACTTTTTACCCCTGAAAAACATGCCTCCAAGTGGGGGGGGGGGCGTCTTGTACGCCGGGTGCACTTCAGTTGAATAAAATACAGTAATACCTTGGATAACATTTACCTTGGGTAATGTTTACCTCGCATAACGTTAAGCAATCTGGGGAGGAGAATTGCATCGAATAAAGTTAAGGTCCTATGGGATGGATCGGATAACAACTTTTAATATCAGATGATGAACAGGAGTTTGAAGGCTTTTAAAGGGAAACTGTCACGCCAGCAAACTTGCTAGGGACTTGCCTGGCACTTGCTCTCTCCCTCTATTTGTTATCTTCCTTCTATCATTGACAGTTCCAGTTTGGTTAACAGATTAGAAAACAAACAGCATGGCAGCTCCCATAGGTTTATTGTTCCATTCAGCTTTAGTGAATTGTCTTTGGTGAATTACGTTTAATAAACTTGCACTGTTTTATGTTTACTGTACATGTTTGATAACATACAGCCTTGTGACAGTTTTTCTGCATGTCATAAGCATTTGAATATAAATTAACATGTTGAAATCAAATCTGATGTTCTTTTACGTTTTATTTGGTGTGTGGAAGGTGTGCGGAAGAGGGAGTAGTCTTATACAGCGAGTATATAACAAACTATATTTTGAGTGGAAATGGGGGGGGGGGGTTGTCTTATACGCCCAGACGTCTTGTACCCTGCCATATCATGGTGCAAACGAAGGAAGGAAATTTTGGGGAAACAACAATCTTGCAAGCTTGCATTTGTAACACAGGGTATTCGTGAAAGGGGTGCTTTTAGAACTTAAAGGAATTCTCCTTTCCCATCAATCTGAGGCAACCCATACCTTCTCTTTTAGTTCATTTTGCTTTGCTTCTTGTCCCTGTTTAAGTTCTCTACATACCTGTAGTATATAATAACAGTATAGAAAGCCTCTTTGTGTGTGTAGACTTTATTTTCTACCTTTCTCTTCTATTTGTAACTGCTGAAGCTGATTGTAAGTAAAAGTGTGTAATTTTTAATCGAAGCTGCTTCTAGAGTGATTTTGCTATATGAAGAGCTAGTTACTGTGAAAAGGGATGACATAGTACCGCCCATTTTTGCTAAACTTATTTTGCTTTTTCTGTGCAAGTGTTGTTTAATGCTTTACATTTTAGTAACCAAAATCCAAACTATATATCCCAACAGGAAATTATATTTAAAGGGGAAAAACAGAAAAACTTACAAAACTGTCATGCAAATGTTATAACACCAAGCATGACTGTCACTATGAAGACATATTATCTCATTAAGGTAATTAGTGTGAGCAACATGTTTTTCTACTTATTCCATTCAATTATAGAGTGCTCACTTTGTCATTGCTGGAGCATCTTAATGTGACTTGTAATTAGGGTAATTACAATCCAATGTTAATTATATTTGCCACTTAAACATAATTTTATATAGTAATGGTCTCTCATCTCAATAACCTTATTATGTTGTTTATTCAAACAAGAATTAATTCTTCTTTCATGCATCAAATATGGAGATTACAAAGGGGAACATGCCTGTCATTTTTACAGTTATGATGAGGGAATCTTTGTCACAGATTTGATGTTCTTCTTGCCATCATTGAACATGAAAGTTAATTAGGGAAGATTAGTGGAAGTGATGGATTAAACAAAGAAAACAAAGGAGTGATCCAAACATAAATTTGCATATAGGAAGTAGTAGGGTGGTGCTGCCTGGGCATATCCACTGCTCCATGTATCCTTCTAAGGCTTTTTAGATCCATGCCCCACCTGGTTGCTTAAAATGGCCAAGGTGGTGACAGGCAGTTGAGTCGGGGTGATAATTAATTCTTCTTTGTGGGAGGGGGTGTTTCCTGAACCATTGAAACGTTGGTGCGCACCCTCCTGAAGAAGCCATCACTTGACCCAAAAATATTAGCTAACTTTTGGCCTGAATCCAACCTTCCCTTTTTAGGGAAGGAATTGGAGGAGTCAGTGGCATGGCAGCTGCAGGGGGTTCTGGATGAAGCGGATTATCTGGACCCTTTTCAGTCAGAAATCAGGCCCAGATATGGTACTGAGACTGCATTGGTTGCACTGTTGGATGATCTCTGGCGTGAGGGGGATGGAGAGAATCCATCTGTCCTTGCTCTTCTTGACCTCTCAACGGTTTTCGATACTGTCAACCACAGTATCCTTCTGGAATGGCTCCGAGGATTGGGGATCTAGGGCACTGTGTGGTCCTGGTTTTCCTCATTTCTGGCAGGCTGGACCCAATCGGTGTTGTTGGAGGGTGAGAGGTCTAGCCCTAGGCCAGTGTTGAGCATCAGCAGGTTCACACCAGTTCACCAGAACCAGTAGCAGAAATTCTGGCTGCCCCCGCCCATCCAAGTTTTGAAATAAAGTAGTTCTAATTTGGGTGCAACACAGGGCTTTCCCCCTGGCCACGTCCACCATACTGCGCCCACAGTGTGGTAGTAATTTTCTTTTTGAGTCCACCACTGCCCTAGGCTGTTACAATATAGGGTGCCACAGGGCTCAGGATTCTCACCTCTCCTGTTTAACATTTACATGAAACCGCTGGGGGATATCATCCATTCCCACGGGGTGAAGTATCAATCTCCAGCTGATACTCAGTTGTACATCTCAGCCAGTGATGACCCAGGTGATGCAGTTGAAGTCCTTTCCAAGTGTCTGAAGGTTATGGGGGTATGGATGGGGGACAACAGGCAACAACTGAATCCTGGCAAGACTGAGTGGCTATGGGTTAGGGACCCATGCTTTCATGGGAACTACCATCTTTGGTTCTGGATGTGGCTTTTCTGCATCAGACACACCCAGTGCGTAATCTGGGGGTCCTCCTGGACTCATGATTCCTGCTCAATGAGCAGGTAGCAGTCATGGCCAGGAGGATTTTCACACAACTTCATGTCATTCGCCAGTTATGCCCACTCCTGGACCGGGACTCCTTACTTATGGTCACTCACACACTGGTCACTTCCAGACTGGACTATTGTAATGTGTTCTACATGGGGCTTCCCTTGATGACCTTTTGGAGGCTTCAACAGGTTCAAAATGCAGCTGCCTGTGTGGTGATGGGGTGTGAGCATTATGCCCATGCCTCACCCCTGTTGTGGGAGCTGCATTGGCTACTGGTTGTGCCTCCAGGTGCAATTCAAGGTGCTGGTGATTGCCTTTAAAGCCCTAAATGGTTGTGGACCAGGGTACTTAAGAGACCGCATCACCCCAAGGACATCTGCCCATCTTACTAGAGCAGACTGGAGGGGCTCCCTGACAGTTCCATCTGCTAGAGAGGCTCATCTCTCTAGCACAAGAAGGAGGTCCTTCTCTGTGTCTGCTCTGGCCCTGCCAACTGAGCTTTGTCTCCAGTCAGAGCTTTTATCTTTTCGTAAAAATCTCAAAACCTGGTTGGCACAACGGGTGGGGGTGGGGGCAGCTGGGGAGATAGCCACCCTGGGCTGGCTCATATAAATGTTGCCCAGGCTTCCAGCTTTTAGTGTTTATGTGGCTTTGGGGAGAGCTTTTTAAATTTTTAAATATTTTTTAGCTTAATGTTTTTGTAGAATTTTATCTGTTATGTTTATATGTGTAAGCCACAGCGAGGGGGCGGCGGTAGAAATGTGATATAAATAAATAAATAAATAAATCTATTTTGCATACAAACATCAGGCCCTCAAGATGTTAGTTGACTACAACTCCCCTCATCCACTTACATTAGCTTGGCAAGAGAAGATTTGGAAGGGCAGCAATTAGTCCCTCCATTCCCCATAGGTAAGATCCTTTCCCTCTTTTTTTATGCTGTAGTAAGAGCTCAAGACATTGATCTGAATCATTGCCAATGTGCATAGGTCAGAGATTTTTAAGTCTCCATTCTCCATCAATACAAGCTCGGGGGGGGCGTGGGGGACCCAATCCATTCTATTTCCAAAGTTCCCCCACCTCCCTGGAGGCTGTAGCAAACCAAAACGTTGGGATTTGAATTCTGACATTTTGGTTTGCTGCACTGGCCAGGGAGGTGTAGGAACTCCAGAAACAGCTTGGATCGGGTCCCCCGACCTCCCTGGAGCCGGCAAGGGCGGGGTCAGAGAGCCCAAAATGGGTGAAAAAACTGTCCATTTTCAAATCCCGATGTTTTGGCTTGCTGTAGCCTCCAGGGAGGTGGGGAAACTTCAGAAATAGTGCAGACCGGATCCCCCAACCTCCCTGGAGCTGGCAGAGGGGTCAGAGAGCCCAAAATGGGTGAAAAAACTGTCCATTTTCAAATCCCGATGTTTTGGCTTGCTGTAGCCTTCAGGGAGGTGGGGAAACTTTGGAAATAGTGCAGATCGGATCCCCCAACCTCCCTGGAGCTGGCAGGGGGGGTAAGGGAGCCCAAAATGGGCAAAAATTGGACATTTTTGCCCATTTCGGGCTCCCTGACCCTCCCCTGCTGGCTCCCGGGGGGGGGTCAGTACCTGATCCATAGCTGCGGGGTGGCTGGGGAAGCCGATGGGGATTCCCTGTTGGGTTCCCTAGCCACCCGCCCCTGCCTCCGGAGCTGTGGGGTGGCTGGGGAAGCAGATGGGGGGGCCCACCCTCAGCTTTCCAGACACCCCACCCCTGCCTCCGCAGCTGCAGCCACCCTGCTGCTATGAACGACTGCATCAGATAATGCTAACAGATTGTTATCTGATGCAAAATTTCTAAAGAAATTTTGCATCGTTATCCGATTTTAGCATTATCCAATGCAGTCGTTATCCAAGGTATTACTGTATATTATCAGAGACCAGACAGTTGTTGCTCCTCTTCTTTTCTTCTATATCTCACTTATGGCACAACAAGTTCTTGTTTCTCTGCCCAGACTTTCCATTCTTCATCTCTCCAGCCAACAGGTTTCTTTTCAGTAAAGTCATGCATGTTTTTTTGAGGAAGATTATTCTGAACAATGTTAATAATAATTGTCAATTTCAATTCAGGGTAACCCTTTGCAGTGTTTTCTAGATAGATAATACACAGAAGTGGTTTATTGTTCCCTTTGTCTGGAGATGCCATGGGACTGTATATCTTGCCCAAAAGTACATAGGTTGGCTCTTCTCCCTGTAGGTAACTTCTGGATCCACAGGGAGATACCTAAACCTCTAAGCTATGCAGTCTGATCTGGAAAAAGTTACAATACTTTCTAAACATATTGGCTAGTATTTTACTGCACTATTTGGAACAGGAAAGACAACTGTATAAGAATTCCTCACACTCTGCCAGACTCCTTGTTGTGTGCTATGTTTTGCACTGGTTACATAATCAGTTACATGGGGATTGGGTTCTGTGGGAACAACTTACACTCTCAGTAGGATACTAGCCACTGAAAACTCTTCAGGATTCATCTGCTGCTATTTAAATGTCCTTTATTTCACAGACACTCTGACATGTAGTAATAAAAATTATAAATATATTATATGGTTATGAAATGGTTTTCTTTGCTCTCTTGTTGTTCTATAGTAGAATTCGTTCATTTCTTAAATGTGTTGCAGGTAGAAGGTTGCAATTCTCAGGTAATCGTAGATACTTCAATCTCAGCTTTGTGTCCCCCTAATACCACTTGAAATGTGGTATAATCAACTAGAACCTGTGAGCCAGATGTGGCCCGTTATGCCATTCAATGTGGCCCTCCACTGCCTCACCACACCAGGAAGTGCCATGTGGTGAAGGAATTGCCATTCAGCCCCTGAAGCTATGTGAGGGAGTGTGACCCGGGGTCCGGCTTAAAAAGTTTGAGAACTCCTGACCTAGAACTTTAGTGCCTATTGTGTTTTACTGTTTCATTAAGAATACCAGTAGAGGCTTCTTTGTCACTTTTTCTGTAGCCTACCTATTCATTAAATATTAACTAGAGCAATTACTCAGGGTATACTTCTGTGTAGTGCAAGAGTAACAAAATAGTGCTGCAGTTTAGTCTGGATTTATTCAATCCTCATGGAACAGAAGACACCCAAAAGATACACACAGCCACCCCCTATAAGAAATGGAAAAGTTAGTAACAGTTCTAATGCTTTTTTCTGAGGACTTGACCTTTGTGTTGGGTAGAGATTGGCAGAGTTCAGCCTGTCCTAACAACAGTTGAGGCCAGTGTAATCTGAAGTGCTCCAGGCCATTGTATTTTTCAAGAAGAAATTGCCAAACAGTTCTGAAAGATGACACTATGTAAACCCCTTGACATACTCTAGTCTCAACAGTTGTTAGAAAGGCAGAATTATGTCATCTTCCATCAACAGAAGACTTCTATGAAATATGGCAGAAGGTCAATTTCATCTCAATCTTGCTGATTTCACACCAATTTCCTCTCAACTAAAGCTTGAAATTTTTTAGGATGCATTCAGATTTGGAAATACTTGGAATTCACCAAATAATGGCATATTCAGATAGTTTTAAATATATCCAAATTCAAATTTGATACAGGTAGTTCCAAAAAATCTGTAATAATAATTCCTGATATTTATAATCCCAATTATTCTTACAGATTAGAAAACAACAGGGTAGATTTCTGCTTCCCAGAAGAAGATGTGAAAATGAAACCCATTTCTCAGGAATTATGGAGTGATTTCTTGAGAAATTAAATGTAAGTTTCTCAGACACTCTGGCACCATGGGTAGTGGGGGCAGAGAAAGTGTCTCCTGACTGGGGCTTACATGGTTTTCCTTAGAGAGGGGGGGGATACAGTGAGAACAAAACCTGTAAATAAAATTTGCCTGCAGTAATGAAATCTAGAAGTAGGCACAGACAACATAAGATATTTTTTAGGTCTTTGCAACTGGAGGCTGGACACAGTTGCTTATAAATTCCTTGAGCATTTATTGTTAGGTTATGCTCTGGTGCAAGCCTGCACTGCAATAGTTTTCTGCAGTGCATTTTCTGCAGTGTATTTGTTTTTATTTTTTGTAAACCCTCAATTTACATTTACACTGTTTATTTGGTATAGTTAGGAATAATAAGATTTAGGATGAGTAGGTTCATTGAGTAATACATTATAAATCAACAGGGAAACATTGTATAACGTTTTAGTCCCTTTGAGGAATACAGTTATACCTCGCTTAAAGAGCATAATGCGTTCCACAGGATTGCTCTTTAAGCAAAACTCCATTGTAAATGACCAATTGTGCAGGTGACTGCAAACCTTGATTTATTTGTTAAGCGAGTTTTTGGTTAGTTTTATTTGTTAAGCGAAGCAAACATTCAGAGAAAATTCTGCTCTTTAAGCGAGGCGCTCTTTATGCAAGATTTGACTGTATCAGGCAGGGGAATAGGATTGTGTTCTATACGATCAGATATATTAAGCTAATAGATTTTATGTGCATGTCTCATTTTCTTTGGAACAACTTGTATTCTGTTATCACAGAATCAGATATTGTTCTTCATTGGGTAGAATCTGGAGGCAGTATGAATGGTTGTCACTTGGAAAAGGCCACAGGAATGCTGCTCGGAGGCCTTTGTAAAGATGAAAGGGGTACAGTATATGACCCACACTCACAGCCTAATAGTTTGATGTGTTTCATAAGGTATGGAAGATTTATGTATCACTAAAAACAATTGAGTTGTCTAGAAAGCATTATTAACAGTGAATGGCCTTTTAGGTTTTCCCCATGCATGGCCAAAACAAAAACAAAAAAGTTGGGAACCACTGGTCTTGGTGGATGAAGGATTCCATAGAGCAGTGGTTCCCAACAAGGGGTACACAGCCCACTAGTGGACTTCAATTCCCAGAAGCCTAAGTCAGTACATTGGCTGATCAGTTTTGGGGGAAATGACGTCCAAAAACCAGCATTTGGGAAACACCGCCATAGAGAGAATAGCACTTTTTCTTGCTTGAAATGGTGAGCCTGACCAGCAAGCTAAATGACTTTCTCCAGTGAGAAACAGTAATAATGCTGCTAACAAGTCAGTTTTAAAGGGGGGGGGGGAGCTGATGGCTAGAACTACAATTCTCTCCTGAGCACTTACCTAATCAACTGTACACTGTCAGTGACATTAGGGAAAGAAAAAAAATAAGCAAATATTCTAATTGAGATGCTGTGTTTGCATCACTGCACTTAGTAATAAAATGATCTACAGCTTGCATTTTTCTAAAAACAAGCATGTAAAATGCAGTATGCCTCTAATCAGAGTTTGGCATTTGGGGACTGCACCACTCACAATTTTCAGCAATCTGCATTAATCGCACATAGAACAGATTTTACCTATTAAAGAGGAGAATGATGTAGCCAGTGCAAAGAGCTCAAATTGGCTGCTTCTCAAAACACAAGTAAGGTGTACATGCAATTGCAGACTTGGGATATAATTAGAGACTGAAAGACGGACTTTCTTAGCTAACATAAACCTCTGTGTGTCACTCTAGTAATCTTTTCTTACTTCTGAAATAAGTGGAATTATGTAGATTAGCTTGCTTGGTTTAATTATTGGTCTTCAGCCCTTAAGCATTGGATTACAGTACTTTGATGTTTAATTTCACAAACCCTGAAAGACCGCCTCTGTCACTTCTCTGAAAAACAAAGGTGCAGAGAGGAAGTTTGCTTACAGGTCATCTCTGGTATCTGTTTCTTGCTTTGAAAAGGTATGGTATGAAATTTTGTGCTGAGCACTAGCAAGGCAACAACTATTCAAGATGATTGACTGTACAAATGCAGTTTGATGATGATGCTCTTGCTTATTCCTTGCTTTGTGTTTTATACTTTGCTGTGTCTATACTTTCATTGTTTTTAATTATATTTCAATAGTTTAAAAATCTATGCTGCCCAGTGTTCATCAGATGTGAGGTAGCATAGAAATATCATGAATAAATAAGGACACACTGAAGATGATGGAATTGAGAAGAGATGCTTTAGGAAAGCATTCCACTTGTTCCATCATAATAGGTGCTCCTTTTAAACAATGGAATTTGTTCCTTTTATTCTGTGTAATGCACCACTGTTTTCTAACAAGCACAGTGTCAAACAAGTAAAAGTGATAAATTAGGTTAATTGCCATCTTACCACCATGCAAGTCACACTACTGCAGAACAAATATACCGCAGTTTAAATTATGGGTACAGTTATGTACGTTTGTTCTCCTTGTGTCATTTAAAACATCATACAAGAAAGTTAATTAAGATATCTATTCATGGGCTAAGTGCACATTGATTGTTTTTCTTGAAAGACTTAGACTATTATTTCCAAAGAACTACATTTCTCATTTATATAAACTCTTTCCCACTTTTATATTTTGAAAATGTTAGTTCTCTAGGACAAGTATGTGAAATGAAAATTTAGTGAACAGCAAAAATTTGTAGGAGCCTCTTCAGTTTTAAGAAATTTGGTGAAACTGCAGTTATTTAACATATGGGAATAATCCTTTGAATGATGTACTTTCAAATTCAATACAGTAATACAACGATCTGTCAGCGTTATCCGATCCAGTCGTTTGTAGCAGCAGGGTGGCTGGAAAGCTGAACAGGGTTCTCCATTCAGCTTCCCAGCCACCCTGCAGCTGCGGAGGCAGGGGTGGGGTGTCTGTTTAGCTCAACAAATATGATGATAAATTTGCTGTTCATAGGTATATTGCAATATTTGAGATCACAAAAACCTGATGTGCTAGAAAAAAATGGATGCCAGATTCATAATCAGCACCTCAAAATTACCTTAGAATCATTCATGCCAGAAAAATTGTGTTGACCAGTCACTAATTTTATCACTGTAATTCTATAACTGACTCGCACCAACATGCAGTCAGGAATGACAATTGGGTTGGCCAATAGCATAAAAATGTGATGTGATAGAGCAAATCTGAAATCATATTTGTAATCAGTAGTCTGAAATTAGTATACAACAACTGCAAAAGCTCATGCCAGGGGGAAAACTTTTTTGTATAGCTGTGTATGATGATAAATTTGCTGTTCATAGGTATATTTCAATATTTGAGATCTCAAAAACCTGATGTGCTAGAAAAAATGGATGCCAGATTCGGAATCAGCACCTCAAAATTATCTTAGAATTGTTAGAGTACCTCATGCCAGAAAAATTGTGTTGACCAGTGTTATTTGTACACCACCCAAAGTAGGAAACATCCCAGATGGGCAGTATAAAATGGAATAAACAAACAAAAAATAGAGAATTGTACTAATGTTCCCATTGACTATAATCAGAAATCAATATATGACTGTAACTTCTTTCTTGTTCATTAGAGACACATGGCATTTTCAAGTATAGCAGCCTTTTATGAGGTGATTGAGAGAAGCTTTAGAGCAGGTATTCACAACCTACGGCCCATGGGCCAGATGCAGCCCATGGCACCATTTCATGTGGAGTCCCCACTGTCTCCACCACACGTGGTAGTACCATGTGATGAAGGAAGGGCAAATGGCTATACGGCCCCTGAAGCTGTCTGAGGGAGTGTGACCTGGCCTCTGGCTTAAAAAGGTTGAGAACTCCGGCTTTAGACAAATAGGCATAGTACATTGCACAATGTACTTTTAAAGCTGATATTATTGCATAAATGCATGATGCCCAGTAATTCTCCTGTCAATGATCTAACAAGGTAGCAAAATAAATTGTTAATTGAAGCAAGTGTAAAGTAATATCATAAGGTAGTTTTCTTTGCTTGAGAAACATCGGACTGATGAAAAGATGACAAAAAGTTACAAGGGATTTCTGGAATCTTCTGCAAGCTTACTGAGAAGCAATCCTTAGTCCCTACCATATCTTTTGTGTAAAGTGTTCCATCAGCAGATACCACAGGGTACACAAAGAGAGCTTCCTCAGAGATTGTGGTATTTTTGAACCACAACTGATTATACCCTAGGCAATGGCAAATTTGTTTCAGCTAATCTTTCTCACACTAGGTCAGGCAAAAGAGACTACAGAATGAATTCAACAAAAGGTGGCTTCATTTTGGCTGTTTTACGTCTCGACTAGATGTGGAAGAAGGAAAAGAAAAGGAGGAGGAGCAAGAAGAAGGGGAAGAGGAAGAAGATGCCTATGCCTAGGGTTACCAGATGAAAAAATCAAAAGTCCGGAGAAAAGGCCTGATTTCCATTGAAAAATCCTGAGATTATTTACAGTTTGAGATTTTTTTTCACAAACATACTTAACAATTTTAAAAAGTCGTAATATTATCATTTTTATTTGATGAAATTGCAGCTCTGAATAGTTTTTTAACACAACAAGGAGCATTTTTTGAGGTAATGCTTCATGCGTTGTGGGCAACCATTTTCAAGAAAATAGGTATTGCACGATTACCAGAAATGTTGCGTATTTGTCAATATATTTTTGCAATTACAGCCCAAAATGCTAACGTAGAAAGAGTTTTTTCTATCATGGGGGCTCAATGGTCGAATGAAAGAAATCGACTAAAGGTGTCTTCAGTTTGAGCTATACTTTTAATTCAATATAATTTGAAGAGTGTAACGTGGGGCATTTTATAAATCAATAATTAAAGAAAAAACCTTACTTAAACAGGTATCTTCACAAAATAAGTATGACAAAACTGATTAAGCACCGACTTAGATATATAAGGATTGATCTTAATTGTGCAATTATTACCAAAGGAAGATTATTTTTAGTTTGTTTAAATTTTTATTAAAGAGATCTTTAAAATATAAGCTGTTTTTTATTGAAAATTCTAAAAATCCTAAGATTTCATGAGATTTGCAAAATCCGGCCGCAATCCTGAGGAGAGTCCAAAAATCCTGAAATCTCAGGACAAATCCTGAGATATGGTAACCCTACCTCTGCCACTGATGCTGATGCAGGAGATTCCGAGGAAGCTATGTTGTGTTCATCTTGTGAAACAATCCTGAGAAAGAATGTGACACTTGAGAGGGTGAAGAAACACACTGTGGGTGAATAAAAAGGTTGGAAAGTGAAAGCTGCAGGCTGTACAGCAAGGGTAGAAAACTACTAGAGGCCTTATCTGTGCTGGCACCCCAGACATCAAAATCAATTTTATGTATTACCCTGCTTACCCTTTAGTTACCAAATGACTTTAAAAAAAAAATCCTCTTGTGTAAAAGAGTTGAGAGGAATTCAAAACATGACGAAATTACAAACATGAGCCTTAGTGGGCCTTGGAATGGAGGGCAGTGGTGTAAGGGTGCAGCATGTGGGTCTCTCATGGGTCTCCCAGGATGCACAGGTAAGCCTAATTTGACAACCGATCTATTGACTCAGCCTTCTTCTTATGGCTGGTCATGCCTTCTTTAGTGATCTGTCTGAAATTGTACACTATTTGATACACACACACCAATTATTGATTTTCTTCTCACTCCTTTTAAAGTACATTCTTGTCAGCACATGTATCAACACACTTCAGCTCAGGGTTTCAAGATATCATAGTAGAGTTTGGAGGAGGCATATACCATTTTAAGTATATTTAAGTAACTTACATAAATCATTCATGTTTAACTGCTAGTAACATTATTTATTTATTTATTTATATTTATATTTCATACTTGCTAACCCGCCCCAATCGGGCAAGCCCGACTCTGGGCGGCTTACAACCCAAGCTAAAACACATCAATAAAAAATTTAAAAATTCATGGACTAAAACAGTATCTGGGGGTGTCGTCAGAAGGGTAAAATCCTTAGACTAACCACCCCACATGGGATCCCACATCCCTGGAACCCCACACATGTCCTGCCAGCCAGGTCTTTAAGCTCTTCCGGAAGGACAGGAGCTCTGTCTGCATGCGCAGCTCAGTTGGGAGGAGGTTCCAGAGGGCCGGGGCGAACACGGAGAAGGCCCTCTTCCTGGTGCTAGCGAGGTGAGCCTCCCTAGCCGATGGTACAACGAGAGAGCCCCTCCGATCCGCCCTGGTGGGACGGACAGATGTTCTTAGGGTGACGCGGTCTCTTAGGTATCCTGGCCCACTACCATATAGGGCTTTAAAGGTAATGACCAGCACCTTGAATTGCACCCGGAGACAAACTGGCAACCAATGCAGCTCCCTAAGCAGTGGAGAGGCCCGAGCATAACGCCCGCGCCCCATCACTACCCGGGCTGCCGCATTTTGGACCAGCTGCAGTCTCCGAATGGTCACCAAGGGCAGCCCCATGTAGAGCGCATTACAGTAGTCAAGTCTGGAGGTGACCAAAGCGTGCGTGACCATAAGCAAGGCGTCCCGGTCGAGGAGCGGGCGTAACTGGCGTATTACACGAAGTTGTGCAAAAGCCCTCCTGGCCACGGCTGCCACCTGCTCATTGAACAGTAGCACCGCTTGGGTCCCCACGGGCTGAGATGTACAACTGGGTATCATCAGCATACTGATAGTGATTATAATAATAGTGATTATAACCACTATTAAGCATTTGACAGGAAGAAAAGACGCTCAACAACATGGTTTCTCTATTGGCACAGTCAGGCTTACATGCAATTCTTGGCCATGACAAGATGGGGCACTCTGTAATTCCCATCTTTTATGTTTGACCCAGCTAGTGCTGGACTGTGTCCTCAAGCCCAGTTCAATTACACACACACACAAGAAAAAGGCCATTACCAGAGCCCATAGAATAAGACAAAAAGTCTGGTGCAAATAATTCATCATTTCAAATTGTAGGGGTGGAGGCAAGCAAAAGCAGGTGGTCAGACAGGTTATAAATAGTTGTGAGGGATCTTGACAAGACAAAGATGGGTATGAATGACAGGCATCTTAATGAATTATCTCCCATTAGCTACGGTAGTTATCTCAGCTCATAGAATTTATAGCTTTCATCCTTGTCTATTCCTTGCATCAAGTTGTTTCCAATAAGTTAGCAAGGGAACTAGAGATGCTGCCATTGCTTTTGCTCAAAGCTGCCAAGGTCTTCGCCTTTATTTTAGATAAATTATATCCCTTCTGTCATATTATTTTCACCATTCAGCACCCAAATTGTGGAATTCCCCAAGACTCCCTTAAGGATACTATCAGTTGGATCACTGAGTTCTTCTTGTTCACTACTCCTATCAGGCCACAAGATATAATTGTCCCCTTTATTTTATTTCCTCCCCCCCCCCCAATTTTTATACCGCCCTACTCAGTTGGACCGACTCAGGGCGGTTCACAAACACATATAAAGCAGCGAGTTCATAAACACAACAAGTAAATATCAAAAATAATCAGTATCAATACCAGAAAACATCAAAATATCACAACATCATTACAGCATCAAAAATTCAATAGGCATCAATATGAAGCAAAAATCAAAAATTCCAAATCTCAATCCAGTTTACACAAAGATTACAAAAATGGAAAACTAAGCAAAAAAACAACTGCTAAATCCCGCAACAAGTGACAAACCTCTCCGCCCGGCCACAGGTGTTCTTGGTGTCAGCAGCAACTCAAAAAAGTCCTGCCGTAGCGGCTCTTAAGTCCCAGCCAGGGCAGAGCCCATCTCAATATGACTTGGTAAAATGGGACATGTCACCACCTGGCATTGTGCATGGAGGCGGGGCCTGGTAGCGCCAGCAGGTGGAAGCAGTCTTTGCACTCCCAGCCAAAGCTCTCCTCCCGTCCCGCAGGGCTGATGTCCAAGGCGGTGGTAACGGGTGCAGCCGGCAGCTTTTGAGCCCGGCATGGAGGCGGGGCCTGGGAGCGCCAGCAGGTGGAAGCAGTCTTTGCACTCCTGGCCAAAGCTCTCCTCCCGTCCCACAGGGCTGATGTCTGAGGCGGTGGTAACGGGTGCGGCCGGTGGCTTTTGAACCCGGCATGGAGGCGGGGCCCGGGAGCGCCAGCAGGTGGAAGCAGTCTTTGTGCTCCTGGCCAAAGCTCTCCTCCCGTCCCGCAGGGCTGATGTCCGAGGCCCTGGACATCATCCTTTGCCATTTCATCCTTTGCCATCCCCTTCTCCTTTTGCCCTCGATCTTTCCCAGCATCAAGGCCTTCTCGAGTGAGTCCTCTCTTTTCATTTGTCCTATCTTTTCATTTGTTGGAGTCCTCTCCTTTCATTTGTTGGACAAAGTGCTTTAGCTTCATCTTCAATATTTGTCCTTTTAAGGAGCAGTCAGGGTTGATTTTTGATATGGGAATGTATTAATATCTTTTTTATTAAATTGTTCAGAGCTGAAGTAGGATTCAAGTAACAGACCATACCAAGCAATGTGCAAGAAGAGTTCACTTCATGACTTCCTTTCCTATCATTTCTGTGGTCAACCCCTGTGCTCCATTATCTCCTCCACACAGTATGCCAAACATCAAGATAAGCTTTCAAGATTATAAACAAAACTGTGGGGAGAAAGGAATAAAATTTGTTCCACCAACTCTGTCTGTTCCACAGGTGGGAGAATACCCTCAGGATTAACCTAAACCAGTTTAGTTTGCCATTCATAAATTTCCCCCAAGTAATATTGTTTGAATAGGTTCCAAGAGAGAATAGAAGAAAGATCTGAATCTCCCAATGCATAGAAATATCTTATTTAATGATGTCTGGATATAAATCTGGATTTTGTATTCCATCATGGCCATAGGAACATTGGGGTGGGTAGAATTTGGAATAGATGTACCTTTTGACACTCCAGTGCCAATTTAAAACAAACCATCAAAAATATTTGAGATGGAGAGGGTTTTAAAAAAAAAGACAGAGATAAAAAATGTCAAAGAAACTAGCTTTAATCAAAAGCTTCATGAATTCAGCACAATTTATATGCCTGTGCATCTGGAATCTCAACAACTTGTCTTGGCACCCTTCCTTGAAAGCAATTCTCAAAAGCATGTGTGGGAGGTTTATGCATCCCAATTTCTTCAATCATTTAAAGCTTATTATTAACTCAGCTGACATGGCACAGTAAGAATTTATTCTCCTTGCTGGAAACTGTTACATTACAATCTCAGCAGGCCCTTCCCCTGCCACAATCCTAATCAAAAGTGGGAAAATGTTACAAGAAGAAGCATTTGAACACACAGTGTTGACTGGTAACATAGCTCTGGTATAGTCTAGATTGAATAAAACATAGATTCCTCTCCTCCTGCATAAATTCCGCAACACAAGGCTTTTTACCACTGAATAAATTGAAAGGTTTTTGTATATAGAAGAGAGCATATCCAGCTAAGCACCCAGATACAGAGATTGTTTGCATTAGTTCAAGCAGGTTCTACTTCTACAGTTTAGAGTTAAAGGATACTGGAAACAAGAATACAGTTGTACCTCGCTTAAAGAGCATAATGTGTTCCACAGGATTGCTCTTTAAGCAAGTTTGCTCTTTAAGCGAAACACCATTGTAAGTGACCAAATGTGTGTGTGGGAGGGGGGCATTGCGAACCCCAATTTAGTTGTCAAGTGAGTTTTTGGTTGGTTTTATTTGTTAAGTGAAGCGAACATTCAGAGAAAATTCTGCTCTTTAAGCGAGGCACTTTTTAAGCAAGGTTTGACTGTAGTTTAGATAGTGGTGGAAAAAACTGAGTCTTTATTTCTAGAGTGAAAGGTTTCCTGAAATAACACATCTCTTTCTGTTAGCTGAAACAAGCAGTTCTGTCTTGGAAGTCTGGTGGAGAAAGTGAATGCTTACATAACTAAGACAGAAAATCAGCAGAGCTTTTTTTTTTTTTTTTGTAATAGATATTTCAGCAATTTTGAAATATTTATATGCTTTATAACCCCAAGGTACACTTTATGGAAATCTTCCATCGAAATCTCCCTTTACAATTTTAGTTAATTTTGACAATGAAGTTTCTGACTACTTTTTTGTTGTTGTTCAGTCGCACAGTTGATTCCAACCCTTTGCGACCCCATGGACCACTGTCCGCCAGGAACTTCTGTCCTCCACCATCCTCCTCAATGCTGCCAATGTACCTTGTCACAGATTTTTGAGTTATGAAAGAATCTGAAGTGGGCCTGTATGTTGAGCCCATGAATCCAACACTTCTAATACATTTGCTTGCTTGCTTGCTTGCTTGCTTGCATAAACTAATTTTATACCCTGCTCCATCAAAAGTAATGCCAGAGTGGTTTATTACGTTAACAGAAAAGTCATTTCCATAGCTTCTCAGGAGTTAATGTCAGTGACATGAATGGGTACATGGGTACCTCTAATGTCAGTTCCCATAACTGAACTGTAATTTACTTCTAAGCATATATGTATGAGATTACACTTTTATAGCATAAACCACAATAGAATTAAAAACGGGCACAAGCTATTACAGTTCATTTTACAGATTCTCAATGGAACTTCTACTGCACAATCAATGCACATTTATCCAGAAGACCCACAGAATCAAACAGCACCATAGAACTAGCTATAAAGATTCTAAAGTTTACAAAATAAACCTTCTCCTCTTATGCATATTTTGTGGGGGAGTAACTTGTAACTAGCTGGTAGAGGTTCAAAGCATAGCTGGGATACCACCATCATTTGTCCTTATACTGACATTTACGGTAAAGGTAAAAGTGGCTGTTGCTTGAAAGCCAGTCATATCCGACTCTAGGGTTCAATGCTCATCTCTGTTTATAGCCAAAAAACCGTCTGCAGATGTTTCCGTGGACATGAGGTAGGCATGCCTCAACACCAGAGTGCATAGAATGCTGTTTACCTTCCCACCAAAGTGGTCCCTATTTATCTACTTACAATTTCTTGCTTTCAAACTGCTAGGTTGGCAGGAGCTTAGACAGAGACCGGAGCTCACTCCATTGTGCAGGACTCGGAAATCAAACTCCGACCTTCCAGTCTTCGAGCTCAGCATCTTAACCACTTGAGCCACTGCAGTCCCTTGGCATTTATGGTACTCTTTACAATAAATAATCATGTTCTGTCCAGACAGTTATGACATGTGGTGACACTCCCCCGGGGTTTCTAGTATAAAGTTCTTAGATGTAGTTTACCAGTCCGTCCTTTTAGTGGCACTTTGGAATCATGCAGCTTGCCAAAGCTTGCACAGGCTGACTGTGTCCCTGGAGGCAAATTACGGAAATGAACTTCTAGCTCTTGGTTATGCACCCAGCTGCTCCTCTGAGGGAAGTATATTTCCAAATGATTCCTTAAACAGCAAAGTTTTTACAAGTTTTCTAAATATCTGAAGGGAGGGAGCCTGGCAGGCACCCAGTAGAACTGTTCAAGTGGTAAATTTGAATGAATTCTTTACAAGTGTAATCAGCATTTCTGTCTCTGAACCATACACATTTTGACAGAGTTTGTTAATTTATTTACCCACCTACTTCCTTCCTTATTTACTTTATGTCCAGCTCACCCTTCTTGAAATAAGGGAACACAAAGAATTATACAATAATCAATACATGTAAAATACAAAACAGTGTAATTGAATAGTTAAAAAAACTCACAAATATCATGATAGGCATGCACACACATGGTGGGGGTGAATGCAATATGATATAATATATATCCAAATATTTGCTATACAAATCAAGGCAGACCTGTGCTCAGCTGATTTGAAGGTGGCCTGAATTGATTTGGTTTGTGGTATCCCTTCCCCTTCTGAAGACATGTCTATGCACTTCTGTGTTTTTGGATCAGGAGGGAGAAATCCTTGACATGTAAAACTAATGGGTTATGACCATGGAGTGGTAAATGCAATACAGAGCCTTCAGTTGCAGACAAAGCTTCTACCATCTTACATCTTTCTGCTTTCTTCCAGGAACTGTGCTCAACGAAAATGTGTTGGAAGTATGGAAAATTTCACACTTTATTGTCCTAAAGCAGTAATCTGCCTTGCCCGTATACATCCTTTCACTGTCCAGCCAATCAAAACACTGCACGTTTTGCACCCCTGCACTCTCGAATAAACCTGTTCAAATATAGGTCACCAGCAGGCATTTTGAAAAAGAGTAGAAATGGCAGTATGGGGAAGGAATTAATAATAGTCAAAACCCACATAAAGGAGGTAGTTGTCCATCTCATATTCTCACACATAATCTGCCCTCAGTTTAGTAAACACTCAATGTAGCTACTTAAAAGAACAAGAAAGAAAAGTGTCAAATGCAGCCAGTCTAA
Source organism: Furcifer pardalis (assembly GCA_030440675.1). Taxonomy (NCBI): domain Eukaryota; kingdom Metazoa; phylum Chordata; class Lepidosauria; order Squamata; family Chamaeleonidae; genus Furcifer; species Furcifer pardalis. The sequence goes on from CP126894.1 coordinate 133,542,412, forward strand.
TAAGTAATGTGCCACCCACCCCTTGCCATGTCTGGAGGCAAAATGGCTGCTCAGTCAGATGGATAGGAAATAAATAGAGTTTGGTGAGATTTTATGAGGCTGTTTTGGATTTTCTTGAGACTTCAGGTGTCATTCTCCTTCTGTTTTCATGTTTCCATCTACAACAACTGCCATCCAGTATTTTGGCTCAGATTTCAGCATCTTGAAACACAAAATGCTGGATCAGACTTCAATTAGTTGTAGAGGCACTACAAGCTCAGTGAAGGCATCTTGAACTGTTTTATGTCTCCTTCAGTACTGTATGCAAATAACCCAAATATAAGCTAAGGCAGTTGATATTTATGCATGCCTAGAATTCTAGCCACATGAAGTGCAGCAGCGATCTTACCAGCATCTCATCTTTGAAACTTTGTTCACACAAGTATTGCACAGGATATTGTACAATATATTTAAAAGAATGCTTTCTTGTCCCATTAATCCCATTAATAAAAAATATTAGTGACAGCCACCCTTCAGTTCATTTGGTGTGATTTTTATGCTTTTATGAATTTTTAAAGTTTTAACATCGAGTCTTAGGATATCGATATTTTAGTCTGTAATTGCCGCTCAGAGTCGGGCTTGCCCGATTGGAGCGGGGTAGCAAATACGAATAAATAATAATAATAATAATCAGACTTATTAGCGATCAGCAAGTCAGCTTTTCTTTTTATGTCTGTCAAATATGTGAGTGAGTTGCATCCAATGTAATGTTAAAAGGACAAAAACAAAATGTGGTATAGGCCTGTTAACAACAACGTATTCACCTAGCAGATGTCCAAATGCTAGCAAAACAACTTGCCCAGGTGACAAAGTATTTCAGTTGTCATGAGCTGTGAAAATGCCTGTGCAATGCCTTGTGCAAGTGTTTACACATGGAGAATCAAAGTATTCGATTTGACAGGTGTGCATAAATGAAAATAGGACTGATGCAAATGTTTGCAGATTTGTGCTAGGAAAACCAAGCCAAAAAAATAAAATAAAGTCACTGGTCACAAATCTGTCTCCATCATCATTCAGGTTGGTTCTTGCTCTGCATATTCATCATGACTATGGGAAGCAGAGGAATGAACCATCACAAATCTGAATTCACAGATAAGATTGTGTTAACAAAAAGATGCCACTCATCCCAAATGCAGTGCTCATTAACAAGATTTACATTTCCCACGACTGGTGGCCAGATCTCAAGAGTTTCATTAGAAACTGAGTCGGTTTTACCGAGTAGGGTGGTATAGAAAAAATTTAATAATAATAATTTTTGTCTCCCCTCTTGCACCTAACCTAATATTTATGGATTTCTTTTTTTCATTTGAAATCTGGAAATGCACAATATTGCCATGGACCTAAAAAAGTAGATCCTGATCTGTCTCCCATTTGAGTGCACATTAAGTTGGGGGTTTCTCAGAGTTGTATGTCATGATTTTCTCAATTCTATAGCCATCTGACTTATGTAAATCACCACATATTGAAACTACCCTTCTATACATTAATTATACTGTATATTTCCTGAATCCATAATCAAAGTCATAAAGTGACTCAAAACTCTAATTCTCTGAGAAAGACTCCTTTAATTTTATTGACCACTTCCGATTGATTGATTGCAATGCATTCCATTCCAATCCAATCCTGCAATAACATTATTTTCTTTATTAGGAAAGATTTTAATTATGCTGCTTGAATCTATTCCTCTGGGGTTTATAACTAGAATAATCTCCCTCTGTCTTTAATAAAGATTTATACACTACTCTGATCATCAGCATTCCAATTTAAAAATAAAAAAAGCACAGAAGTTATGTGATTCTATTCTCTCTCCTCCCTCCAACTTTTCAAATTTCAAAGAAATGTAGTTTATAGTTAATAATTTAAAGGGCAATTCTGAGGGATTTTATTCAAAAAGTTCCTGATGTTGACTCTAGACTGTGTCTTAAAATAGGCATTGGTAATCTTGCCAGTCTGCAAGACTAAAACATGGAAATAACTCAATTATCACTCCACTGGAATTAAATGATGTTATTGGGCAGGAGACCGGGGGAGGGGGGACATTCTACAAGGCAATTCTAAAAGTAGGCACCCAAAACAAAACAAAAAACAACTTTTAAACCAGGGTTTTGATCAGTGCCAAATTTGGCACAGTAGGAAAAGTTGTTGATGTTGTTCTCTCTCAAATTTCAATGATGTTTAGTCAAATAGTTTTAACATTCTCATTTATTTAAGTATAAACAGAATTAACCACTACAACCCAAGCAAAACCAAGCAACCATTTTTGTCAGCAGATAAGGAACTGCTAAAATATATTTTCAAACACCCAATTTTTAATCTTATAAGAATAGTAATTATGTTAGCCCCTTATATTATTTTGAGGAAATCCATCCAAGTAGTTATGGAAAAATGCAAAAGTAAAAACACTCCTCTTTACCACAAAACCAGCCATATAATAACTCTGTGGCATATTCAGCAGAAGCCTTTTGCAATGAAAGGGTCAAATGTTGTTTAACAGTCTCCAAAGTCTCCTCTTTCCCTGCTCTGGACAGGCAGAAATTCAAACAGAGCAGCTCTTGCTTTACCCAACAGAAAGGATAGCTTTTCATCATATCTCCTCTAGCTGGCTTTTCACTTTAAAAAAAATCCTTCATTTCCTTAGCAAAAATGTCCCCTTTTATTTATTTCTTCTCACTCCTCATCCTCTGAAGATCACATTTAGAATCATATAATTCTGGACTGTGTGATTATAAATGGCATTTTAACATGTTAAAATTAATGATTCCATATTTTATCAAATCTGAGTGGATGGCAAAGGTGAAAAGGTAAATTCAAACCAAACTTTCTATCCCAATCTATAACATTAAAATAACCCTGGAAATGAAGATCCATGCATGTCCTCCAGAGAAAGAAATCACAACACAATAGTGTGAAACTGGATTTGCTTCCCCTCTAACTGCTCTGTAATTTGCATTTTAAAATTTTTTTTGTGGGGGAGCCTAAATCTTTCATCTGGTCATTGGAATGGCAAACATATAGAGCAAAGCGGTGACAGGCTAGTCACCTGCTGGTGACAACCAGGAGGAACAAATTGCCGTCTCACCTAATGGCTTGAGCAATCAGCCAAGGGGTGATTTGAAGGGACAGAATGGTGCCTAGGTTGAGGGCTTGAGTGTGTTCTGTAGTGTAGGGCATACATCATGGAGCAGGGGAGAAAGGAACACTCTTTTCAACGGAGGTGGCATAACAGGAACTGAAAAAGTTTGTTCTATAGCAATTAGCTATGATAGTTACGTTCCATTTATTTAATGTTACATAACACATTTCTTTCCTCCAGCTTTTTTAAAAAATAACTAACAGATAAAAGTACAAGGAAGAAAAAAACAAAGCAGCATCAGTGGCCAAAATAGAAAGGCAGGCAAGGGGAGCAAGGCAAGAGCTCAAAAGCTCAGCAAAATCAAATATTCTGGACATCCATGTGAAAGGGTCATCAAACAGAATGCAGATAAAATTGGCAAGGGGAGGGAATTTATAACTACAACAGAGAAGGCCCTGCCATGAGCTAGCACTATCCTTGAGACTGACAGTTTCTGAAACCCTTCAGTTGGAATATTCCTCTTCGGTTGACATATATGTTTTCTGCAAAAGCCAGATGGTAAACCAAAGACTGCACTGCACCTACTCTTTCTCCAGTTCAGCATGTTTCTCTATGAAGTGTTATGTTTGCTATGTATTTGGAATGAATCTCTGTACCTCGACACAAGGTGCTGAAATACTCCAAAGGTAGTCATAGCAACAGTATTAATAATGAAAACTCTATGTACTTAAAACTATCATTAATAAAGCCATATACTTTTCCAGTTATAGTCCCACTCAACAGCAGGATATTTTTTATAATAAAAAGGAACTTTATGCATTAGTATATACACATAAGTGAATGACAAATCAAAGCCTGATAATCATAAATTGTGTTTTTTCAAATGCAGACAGGAACTCAGAATCATTTGGGAAAATAACAGTAGTCCCAATCCTATACACAGTTACTTAGAATTCAAGGAGTCTTCCTTCCTCCTTGGATACTGAAAGGTGTAGATCAGTGGTGGAGCCCATGATTTGTATATAGGTGGTCTCTGGTTCATTCTCTAATCTTTCAAAGTGGGTCCGGGAAAGAATCCTGCCTCAGGCTCTAGGAAACCACTTCCAATTGTTGAAATCTTCTTTCCAAAGCTATCCCACATAAGGCTGATGGTGGTTTTCATAAGTCAAGCATTTTTTAGTCTGCATACACCTACCAAAGTTCCCACTGAGTCACCTTTGCCATGGGAAAGCTGTTGGGGAGTGAGGTGGGAGTCATAATTTCTGGTTACATGGGAGCCTCAGGACATGAAGAGAGAGCAGGAATCAGAAATGTTTTATTTATTTATTTATTATTCATACTTATCAACCGCCCTCCTCACTGAGGTGACCAAGGGCACCTCATAATTCATAAAAAACAACAATAAAACACTCTTAAAAACATTCCTTAAAAACCCTCAATTTAAAACTTTAAAATCTAAATCTAAAAACTAATTGAGTGCAAGCGGGGCTTAAATCAACCAGTGGGCTGGGGCCATAGTCCCTCCCGTACCCCATACCTGCCATGCCAGCCATGTTTTTAAATTTTTCCTAAAGGGCAGCAACTCTGTCTGGAGATGTAACTCCGTTGGCAGGAGGTTCCATAAGGCCGGGGCGGACACTGAAAAGGCCCTCCGTCTTGTGCCAAAGAGACGCACCTCTGGCTGATGGAACAACTAGAGAGCCTCTCCGATCTGCTCTAGTGGAATGGGCAGATGTTCCTGGGGTGAGGCGGTCTCTTAAGTATCCTGGCCCACTACCATGTAGGGCTTTAAAGGTAATAACCAGCACCTTGAATCGCACCCAGAGACATATAGGCAACCAGTGCAGCTCCCAGAGCAGTGGTGAGGCATATGCATACTGCCCACACCCAAACACCACCTGGGCAGCCGCATTCTGGACCAACTGAAGCCTCCGAATGATCATCAAGTCTGGAGGTGACTTGATTCCCAAAAGGTTGCTACTGCTGATGGTAAAACACCATCAGCCTTACATGTTATAATTTATAACAGAGGATTTCAGCCAGACACTGTCAAAAATATTGGACTAGATGATCTGCCTGGTATTTCCTGACACATCAGGGCCAAAGTCTGAGACTATGTGGCTGATACCTATGATGCCATTATGATATCATGTCATGAAGTGAATTATCACAATGTCACATGATGCATCCTTGTGGCGTTGCAGAAACTTAAGGCAGCTCATGTGTCACAATGCCAAACTGAAGTGCTCTAGTTACTTTACTTGCTTCCTTCCTCCAAATGGCATGGTGGCCCCCAGTGCATGAACTCCATGGTCTCCACACTTCTCAGCTTTTTCTATAATGTTGAAATGCCACTCACATGCCAACACTGAGCCAATAAGCTGTGGCACCAGTTGAGGATGGGTGACAAGGCTGTGAAGCTGCCAGGCAGACAAACATCCATTTTCCTCCTACTCTAGGCCTGCTGATCTTGAAATCTGTCTTCCAGCTAAACTCAACAATTAGACCTGAGATCCAGGATTGTACAGTATTCATTCAGATTCCACAAAAAAATGTTGATTGCTAAAGTGATCTAAAATGAAGTGAAAGGAACCCAGAGCAGAACTCACATTGAAGCTAGGTTTTCCCAAGTCCCCAATACTGCTTCAAGGGGTTAAAAAATACTCACTGAAGAAACAAGGAAGACCCAAGGTGAGAGAGGTTGACAGTTCAAGTGCTGATAAAAGGTCTTGACTCTCTTGGAAACCCCAATCATGTATTCTTTGGGAGATAATTGTTTTGTCTATGCAATTGGTGGCCATCTTGTGGGGGCAGCATGTTCAAGAACAGAGAGGTTGCTAGTTACTCACTTTCATTTTCAGGAGGTAAGGTGAATTGGAAGATTTCTCAAGGTTTTTTTTAAGGCAAGCACAGATCCCAGTCCAAACAATTGAAGAGCAGCATGTGTGAAATATATTCCATTGTGCAGGATCTGAGGAGGAGGAGAATTCCATGAAAGCATTACAAGTAGGACCAAAGCAATCTAAATTGAATGGCTCCTGGTGGCAGACAGGAGGAAGGAAAGAAAATGTAGAAAATTTTGCCTGCCTACTGGATGTCCAGTAGTATTTAATGGTGCTGAGGTGGACCTCCCTACTTTCCACCTATTAATTTGAGCCTTTCATTTTACTATGTTCATATTTCTTTTTACTAGTGAGACATCTACAAATGCATACAAATACAATAAAACCTCAGGTTACAGAATTAAACCATTCCATGGGGTTTTCCTTATAGCAAAAATTCTTTTTTGTGAAGCACCCTTGTATGGTTTCCCATAGGAATGCATTGAAAACAAAAATTCCATATTGTGAAGCACAGTTTCCCACAGGAATGCATTGTAAACCAAAAAGAGTTCCAAAAAATTCCATAAGCCGAGGCATTATTTTCAATGGATTTCTTGCCATAAGTCAAGTTTTCTGTTACTTGAAGAATCCGTAACCCGGGGTTACACTGTACTTCAAAATGTTTAGTTTACAAATTAAAGAGGATGGGATTATAGCAACTCAAAGCGAATCAGTCATAAATTTGTACAACGAATAATTCAGACCAAATTGAAGCAGTTAATATTTGCACATTTCTTAAAGCTATTCCTTCAAACCTCAGCCTATGCCATGAAATCTGGCAAGCCTATTTAACTTAGTGCAAAGCAATTATCTATAGATACATATACTGTAATTCCAGAGATAAATCTGTTTATATTTCAAACTTACAATAGAAAACTAAACATACCTTCATAAATCTAACCTCCTTTAAAGACACTGAACAAATATGATAGTGAAAAAAATCCCAAATGTACAGGAAGCCAGACTCAAGGTTTAACTTTAATAACACCATTCCTTGCCATTTTTATCACAAAATATCAAAGTTTTCCCCCGTACTTATACACCTTTGATCAAAGTTTACTTAATTTGGCTGTTGTCATAAAAACACCACCTGATGTGTAGCTAGTTTTTCACAAGTGCAGCCAATTTTCCAGTAAACTGAGTGACCCTGCAAACATAATGAAACTAAAGCTGGAGGGCAGGATCAGAAGAGAAAACTTCATTACAAAGGCAGAGACCTACGGGTAAACAAAAAATTACAGATAGCATTCCATTAGAAATCAAGTCAGTGTTCCAGAGACATCATCCTGACATATCTTTGTGCCTGAGCAATCATTCTTGCAAAGGCAGCACATATTTATCTCCAATGACAAATCATAACACAAAGCAACCAATTGACAAGCTATAAGAGGTATGAAAATCTCCTGTTATAACAATGAGTTGTCTTCCAACAGTTAAGAAATGCCCTCTTTTATTAACCTGCTATCATGTAATATATAGTTTGTCCCTCAATATATAAAAGGGGAAAAATTTTGTGTGGTCAGGAAAAAAGAATCTGCCTTCCATTTAAATCCTCACACAACCAGAATGTGATGTTAGCTGTGTAGCAATGCTGCTGCCATACTGACAGAGAGCACTGCCAGAATGTATTAGTCTTGTGAATGAAAGATAACCATCTTATAACATGGATTTAGAGGAAAATATGATTTGTATTTGGACAGAATTCAAGGCCTGTTATGCTTCTGTGAATCAACAATTGCCCAGTTTACACTTCAACAAATGAAAATGAATGCCACTGAACTGCAAATCCTATAAGCCCTAGCTAGCACTTTCAATGAGGAGGAATGGTGGGGATTGCAGTTCAACATAATTCATCATTCCTTCAGTAAAGTTCATCACTAGCTGAAGAGATAAGACTGAGAAACACACCAGATGGTATTATGACAGCCAGAGATCTGAGGGATACATTCCTTGTGAAATGCATGATAGCAATTTTTATAACCAACAGTTTCAAGATGGGGCAGTGTGACTTGGTGTTTCTTGAGTCTTGAAGGTTTATGTGTCCCTTTGTCATATCTTTAGCTGCCAAAAACATATAGTATATGAATGGTGTTGGAACGATTGCAAATATTAATAATGAAACTTTATTGACTAGTGTTGTGCCAATGTAAAGCTCTCCATACTTGCATGCTAAGTGTTACAAAGCACGAGTTCAGTTCAAAAGATGCTGCCAAACCCTTGTACTGGCTTATGCTCAACAAGGAATTATTTAGTGTTAAATTCTCCTGTATTTTGATCCACTGCCAACAAAGAGATGCTGAATTGCACTGAGTTCTCTTCAGGTATGGGTACATTGGTATTATCATTTTTCCATACAGCTGAACAGCTGTGTTCTTAGCAGACACAGCACGAGCCAAAAATATATTGCCAGGCTGCTCAGTGAACAGATCCAAGAGATCTTGAATAGCACACATTAGGAACCTCACTCTGACCTCTGTGTTCACAGACCATTATATGAGTTAGCAAAAGGTAATGACCATCTCTCGGCAAGGACTCTGATGAACTTGAGGAACCATTTCACCACTGGTTTATTTTGGTTAGAACAGATTGCATTGGATATTCATAGCAACTTTAGTGACCACCAAAAGCATAACCTCTTTGGACACTTACTTCTAATGTACAGTTATTCAGTTCAAAGAATTTGTGAAAGAGAAATATTGAACACAATACAGTAAAAACGTGATTTATGTAAAAAGTCCATTCTGTAGGGTTTTACATAATATGCTTTTTACATAAATTGAAGCAAACCCATAGGAAAAATGATTTTTTAATGTAAAATGGAGCAACCATGTAGGAAAAATGAATTTTTACATAAAATGGAGCAAACCCATAGGAACTCTGCGGAAACTGTGTTACGTAAAATGAGATATTTATGTAAAACGGGACACATTTTCAGCAATATAATCATTACGTAAAATGAATTTTACGTAAAATGAAGCATACTGTACTTAGAGATGGAACATATTCTTTGACCATTCCCCTGCCCTCCCCAAAAAGCAATGGAACTGAAATCTACTGTTATGCTTTTTTCACCATATCAGTTTTGTTCAATAGTTTTGATTTTGTTTTCCTTTTGCTTGGCTATTCAAATTGCCAAAAGCACAAGAAAATCTAATGTGTGTACATACAAGCATGAGTGCAGTAACACTGTTTTGGACTCTAGCTCCCCAAATCCCCTAGCTAGTTAGGAGTCCCTCTGGAAGCTGGATTCCAGAAAGGTAAATTTTCAAGGCAATGTAAATGTGAATGAATGTGTTTGCAAGCATTCCCTTGTGTGCATGTGGTGTCATAAGATATAAAAACTTCAAGAATGTTCTTAATGAGATTCCCCCCCCCCCACTCCACCAACCAAATGTTCCCTTCCATTATTTTTTCACAAGCAGAGTCCTGGCAAAGATCCCACTGCAATATATGCTACTGAGAAATTCCAAGGGGAATTCCTTATGAAACAACCAGATTTCTTCCTCTTTGCTTCCAGACCCCTGCTGCCCCTAGGCCTAGACATCTGGAAATGAAACCACAGTCTAGCCATCAACCTGCTGGGACTTTCTTTCCAGGAATATATGTGGAACAAATTGTCCTGCCCACATCCCCCTACACCATGAATGTTGAAACACATGTTTGCATGATTCTAGGGACTTGAATAGACAAGGGTGTTTGACAATTCATGCACAGCCATTCATTTTTGCCATGCTTTGTGACTGCTGTTTGATTCCACACACCAACAACAGTGTTCAAATATATGATAACAAAAGAGATGTTAATGGGCTGGTCAGAAAAAGGACCTGATAAATGGAAAGTACATTGAAAAAAAATAGTCAGGATTTATTTGTCCTTAAATGATCTTATTGCTCCACAATTTCCCCCCACTGAAAATTATATAAATGATAACAAGACAGAACACACATTAATTAAAATTAGCTTTGAACAAACTGTACCAATAGATCAAAACAGAACATCTTCCAAGCTATTCTGAAAGCAATCATAGGCAAGAAAATTGTAACAAGAGGGCACTTATAGACAACAATTAAACTTTTAGAATTGTTGCTTGTAACAGTTGAGTATAATTCCGTTGCTTTTGAGGAAGGCAGACGAAAGGTCAAGTATGTGTTTCATCTGCAAGTATTGTTTTTAAAATGCTATGATGTAGCATTTTGAATGATTGAAACATGTTGGGGGTGGGGAGCCTTGAAAGATAATTCTCACAGAGAACAAAACATCAAATTGATCAATTATCCCTCAAAGCATTTTCAGGTCTTTTAATGGAAAACACATAAACTATTGATAATACATTAGCAGATACTCTATAAAAGAGGTGCCCAAACTATGGCCTGTGGGCCAGATCTGGCCCCAACACCAATTCATCCAGCTTATGGCACCCTTGTCACTCCCAGAAGCAGAAGTAAAATGCACCCCAGTGGTGGGCAGCAGCAGGTTTGCACCCCCCCCCGGGAGGTGGCCAGGGAGTGGCAAAATTGGGGAGCCTTCAGGCGGGAGGGTAGCGAAATTGGGTGGCCACGCCCACCTCTCTGCCCTGCCCCATCAGGTTTTGTCCCTGCAAGTGGTTCAAGATCTCCCTTGCTCAAAAGCCAGTCATATCCAACTCTAGGGTGCAGTGCTCATCTCCATTTACAGCCAAAGAGCCAGTATTGCCTGTGTTTGCAGATGTATGCATGGCCATAAGGCAGGCATGACTAGATCGCCCATGATGTAGACTACCCACGACATAGACGCCACCCACCCACTGTGTGGTAGTGAAATTTTTTGCTGCCCACCACTGATGCACCCATACAGGCACGTTTTATTTCTGCTTCCAGGAGTGACAAGGGTCCCGTGAGCCGGATGAATTGGCATCGGGGGGTGGATCCACCCCCCGGGCTGTCTTCACCATCTCCCTGAACCACATGATTGGCCCATGGCCCAAAATGTTTGGGCTCCCATGCTCTATAACAGCAATGAAAACCCAGTATGGATAGCAAAGAATAGTATCAGTAATAATGCACCAGTATCTGACATTATTCATTGCAGCTGCTTCTCTAGTCAACAATAGCAATGATAGCCCAGGCCCAGGATGTGCAAAATGAAGGTTACAAGGCATTTCTGGTTCTCAAGAAATCACAGCAGGATGGAATGACAAGCAACAAATTCACAAGTTGCAAATGTACACTCATGAAATTCAGTAGCTTTACAGCTGGGCTTTTGTAACTTGTGCTTTCAGAAAAATGTATGCGCTGGCACCAGCCTTTCTGGCAGATGACCTCATTCTACAGATGACACTACCAATGCCTGCCAAATCGACATCCAAGCTTTGCTTTGCTCTTTCTGTGTGAGAGATCACTGTATCAACACCAGTTCTCTCAGGGTGAGCTGTTTATTTATCACAATTTTGGCACTGTGCAGCAATGCACTTAAGCCATTACCCAGCATTAGAATTCACTTGGTATAGTTGAATTTAAGTGCATTTGGACAAGAATGCTGTTTTTCTAATTTAAACCCTGCAAGAAAATGTGCTTTGTCTTGGAATTGTCCCTATTTCCTCCCACAATAATATATGACTCATCCTGTCACAGCCTTTCCTCCCCCATTCCCCCTGGGTTATATCACCTGAAAATGAATACAGTGAATACCCCAATGGCTGATTTCAGCAATCTACCAAACATGCTTTCTGAGGACTTATAGTTGTTATTTCCTCTTATCAAAATGGTAACTTTCTCTCTCTGGCATATAATAATTGATAATAATTGTGTGTTATCAATCCAATTCTGACTTGTGGCAACTCCTTCCAGGATTTTCTAGGAAGACAATATACAAAAGTGGTTTACTATTCCCTTCTTCTGGTATGCCCTGGGACTGCAAAACATGCCTAAGGTCACACAGGATGACTCTACTCCAGTGATGGGCAGCCAAAAAATTTTACTACCACACTGTGGGCGGAGCTGATGTCATGGGCAGAGCCGACATCATGATGTCATGGAAGGAGCCAATGTCATGGGGGGAGCCAACATCATGGGCGGAGCCAAAGTAAAAACAACATAAAAATAAGTACACATAAAAATACAAATTAAATAAACATAAAAATACACCTAAACACACATAAAAATACACATTAAATATAAATAGACATAAAAATACAAATTAAATACATGTAAAAGACATAAAATACAGATTGAATACACATAAAACATAAAAATGCACATTAAAAATAAATACACATTAAATATGCATTAAAATATACCCACCCACCCCACACCCAAAGGCGAGTCACTTTCCCTGGGGAGCAGGCTGTAGGGAGCTTCAGGCTAGCAGCTGCTCTTCCTCATCCCCACTTGGGAGGACAGCAAGAAGGCCGCCGAGGGGTCCTCTGTGGCTGCATGTGGCTGCCCAGTGCTCTGTGCTGCCACACTCCAAGCAGCAAATGGCTGCTTGGCTCAGCAGACAGAGTGCTGTAGGTGCATATGCACAGTGGGGGAACTGGCAAAAAGGTAAGCCCCCAAGGTTGTTTCCTCCAAAAGCCGCTATTGGTTCTCTGGGACACCGGAAAAAAGCTACTACTGGTTCTGACAAACTGGTACAAACCGGCTGCTGCCCATCACTGCTCTACTCTTAGGAGGCACAGCAGGGAACCTGACTCTGCAGCCAGGTACCTAAACGACTGTGCTATCTAGCCAGCTAATATATAATGATGTAGCAAACATAGACTCAGACACTTGCAGAATTGTAAAGCTGGGACCTAAGGGTCACTGAGTCCAGTTGCCTGACAATGCTAGAGCTAAAGCATCCCTAGAACAGCATTTCCCAAACTATGTTCCACAGAACACTGATGGACTTCCATTCCCAGAAGCCTAAGTCAGTACATTGGCTGATCAATGCTTTGGGGAATTGACTTAGGCTTCTGGGAACTAAAGACCAAAAACCAAAGTTTGGACAATGCTGCCCTAGAAGATGGCCATCCAACCTGTTTACAAAACTCTGTGTCCACCATAAGGTTTATTGTAAAGCACATCCAAATGTTTAAGAAGGATGTTATGTTATTTTGGAGAAACAGAGGGATTAAAAGAGCAGGCCTATGCATATCCAATGAGAAGTAATCTTCATTAAGTTCAATGGGACTTGATCTTAAGTAAATATACTAAAGAATTGGCAAAATGACTCAGGAAACAGAACTGGCAGAGAGTCTATCTTGTGAAACTGTTTCTGCTTGAATGTCTGGGTCAATTTAAGACAATTTGTCCATAGCCCTCCCTGATGTAATGCCAAAACACAACAGTGAAGACTGGACTGCTGTAAAACACACTGCATAAGGGTGCCCTTAGGGCAGGGATTCTCAACCTGCAGCCTGTAGGCCAGATGCGGCCACTGGCACTATTTTATGTGGCCCCCCTCCACCACACAAGGAAGTGCTATGTGGTGGAGGAAGGGCAAAATGGCCATCCAGCCCCCGAAGCTGTCTGAGGGAGTGTGACCGGGCCCCGGCTAAAAAAAGGTTGAGAACTCCTGTCTTAAGGAGTACCGAGAAAGCCAGTGCAAGATGAGAGTTGACACCTAGTTGTAAAGTATAATGCCAGTCTCATTATAGATTTCACAGAGAAATAGATTGTATTTATGAAAGCTCACGCTGAAATAGTTTTGTCTGCCTCACTGGTGCCATGACAGTGTTTTGTTTTGGTGGTATATATTTGTTTTTGTTGTGAAAATTTTGCATTGAGTGCCACATCACCATCAGTGCTGTGGTAAGCTTCAGCCACCACCAGATGCACCACTCAGGGGAGAAGCAGTATGCCTTCTCTTTCTGCAGGTAGGACTTCTGTGGAGACTCCGAGCTGGTCTGCCACAAATGTAAGCGCATGGGCAGGAAGCTGCACCAGTGTTCCTGTTGCCACTCTCAAAGCCCAATTTTGAAAAATACCCTCTGAATGTCTAGAATAATCTAGAATAGTTGGAAAGAGTCCCATTTTGTATGAACCTACTATCCTTCAGCTAGGGCCATAACAAGAGCAAGGCTAGTGAAAAGGGAAAGAATACTGGGGTTCACCTCAGAATCCCAAATTTAGAAGACATGGCCATGGCCAATACTTTGTCTTCTTTTGATCCTGGATCCTCCTCCAACATGGCCAGCTAAAGGCAAGTGGCCATGAGGCCAAGCCTACTCATCTGCAGTAGCTATGGAAAGACCGTGAAGCAGGTCTCCCATTGCTAAGTCATATTCAGCCATACCCATTCCAACACCTTGAATGAGGAGTTGTTGTTGTTCAGTCACACAGTCGATTCCAACCCTTTGCAACCCCATGGACCACTGCCCTCCAGGCACCTCTGTCGTCCACCATCCTCCTCAACCCACCCAGCTCTGTGCCCATTGAGTCTACAATACCATCTAGCCATCTCAATTTTGGCCACCCCCTTCTTCTTTTGCCCTCCACCTTTCCCAGCTCCAAAGCTTTCTCAACTGAATCATCTCTTTTAATTGGATGTCCAAAGTACACTACTACCTTGGATAACAATAAGACTTAGTTACACAAGTCTCATCGTTATCCAGTTTTTAATGTTGTGCAATGCATTAATCGCACGACGTGAAAAAAAGGCCTGTTCCCTTTCCAAAGAGAAAAGGGAACAGGGTGGCGACCCACCTGCCTCTTTGGAAAGGGCAGTGGGGATTCCATGCATGGAATCCCCACTGCCCTTTCCAAAGAGGCAGGCAGATCGCAGCATGCAATCGGCACTTGGGTTGGGGGTTGAACCATGGCACACACTTGTTCAACCCCTCAACCCAATTGCCAATCATGCACTGTGATTGGAGTGCCCAGGTAGGTTGGGGGATGTCGGAAACAGCGCAAATTGGGTCCCCTGACCTTGATAGAGGTGGCAGGGGTTGCGGAGAGCCTGAAATGGGCAAAAAAACCTCCATCGCAACAGTTTTTTCCACCCATTTTGAGCTTTCCGCCACCCCTGCTGCCTCTGTGAGGGTTGGGGGACCCGATCCACACCATTTCCTATGTCCCCCATACTACCCAGGTGGTGCTGCAAAGCGAAACGCCGGGGAGTTTTCCCTGGTGTTTTGCCTTGCAGCAGCACCCGGGTAGGTCAGGGGATGCCAGAAACAGTGCGGATTGGGTCCTCTGACCTTGCCAGAGGCGGCATGGGTGGTGGAGAGCCTGAAATGGGGGGGGGGGGGGTCCTCAGTCGCAATGGAGTTTTTTCTGCCCATTTTGGGCTCTCCACCACCCCTGCCACCTCTGTAAGGGTCGGGGAAACCAATCTGAGCTGTTTCTGACACCCAGGGTATTGGGGAGATATCGCGTGCACACACACAGTTTGTCCCCCAATGTCCCGGCAGTCCCAGCAATCTCCCAACATCCCGGCACTCCCAGTGTGCGATCGGATTGCTGGTTTGGTTGGGGAAGAAAATGGGCGTGCATGCTCCTCCCAACCAAACCACCAATCTGAGCAGAGATCTCTGCCCCAAAGCCCGCAGGGCTGGAGACCAGCCCTGAGTGCTTTGGGGCAGAGATCAACATTGGGGAATTTGGGGCAAAAGTTTGCATTGCACAACGTTATGTTAACATTGTGCGATACAAATTTTTGTCTCAAATTCCCTGACATTATCCAATTTTAGCATTATCCGGGGCAATCGTTATCCGAGGTATTGCTGTACTTTAGCTTCATCTTTACTATTTGACCTTCTAAGGAGCAGTCAGGGTTGATTTCTTCTACGATTGATCTATTCGTTCTCCTTGCTGTCCAGGGGAATCTCAAAACTCTCCTCTAACACATTTTAAATGTGTTGATTCTTCTGCGCTCAGCTTTCCTAATCTTCCAGTTCTCACAACCATACATTACCATCGGGAATTGACTATGCAGATTTTTGCTTGCAAGGTGATTCTCCACTTTTAACTATGTTCCCCAGGTTTCTCATAGCTTGTCTCCCAAGCATCAGTTGCCTTTTTATTTCATGGCTGCAATCTCCCCCATCAGAAGTCACAATTGGTCACTTACAATGGTGTTTCACTTAAAGATCAAACTCGCTTAAAGAGCAATCCTGTGGAACACATTATGCTCTTTAAGCGAGGTACAACTGTATAAGAAAATTAAATATATGGCTGATGAGGTTACATTTGACTTTATGACTTCTTTTATTATTTTCATATAAAGCATTTTAAAGTTGATGCCAAGGGAATGCATTCGGCACTGCTTGCTCCATGTGTCAAAATTGTGAGGTATGGTTCTGCTTTTAGCAACATCTAATGTAGTTCATTCTTTACTTCTTCCTCAATAAAGCAAATTACCGCATAGGGAAGTCCTTCAAGTAACTGAACTGACCTTCTTTATTGAAATCCTCTTGGTTCCTTTGCTGTGGTGCTGTTATGAATTCAGCAGAATTGATACTTGTTTTTTCCAATGTTCTAATGCTTCTCTTTTCTGGCATTCAGAAATTGGAAAAGCTTCTCATTTGGCCCTCAATTCTCAGAAGCCTCCAGTCAGCATGTTTAGTACCCATGCTCCTTTTGCAGGTGGGAAATATATCAGCTTTGCAACCTGCTAGATCCGGAGATCCAAGCGTGGGAAGGAGAACACAGTAGCCACAGTAGTTGAACCGAACAACACGTCTGTTTATTGTGAGGACAACATAACAACAACAACAACGGCTGGAATGGCCAGGCTTAAGTACCTTGCTAAGCCCGGCCCACCAGCCAATGGAATTTGGCGGTTTTCCCGCCGAAGAACTTTTGAATATCCAACACCCCTTACCCCCAGAATGCACTACAACCCTATTTGCATACAAAGTCAGCCAGGTGACGGGGGCGTGTGCGGACCCTACTGGACCTGCGCAGTTCAGTCGGCGCCGGGGCATCGAGCGGAGCGGACCTGTTGCTCCCGCTCTGCTCTGCCCTGGCAGGTTCCTGTCTCGGAGTTTCCGCGGTGGCTTCAGTGGTAAGCGGGGGTGGATCTGCTTCTCCAGGTAAGTCCACCGGGGTCGGGTCTGAGCTAGAGGAGGTGTTGTAGGGCTGAACCGGGTCGGTGACCGGTTCGACTAAGGCTGGCGTGACCGTGTCTGTGACAGGCTGTTCGTCAGGAACGCTGTCATCTTGCGTGTCGGGACTTGTCCGCCTCCTGAGCTGGTCGATATGGCATTTCCATATTCGACCATCAGTGAGGAGGACCCTGTAGGTGTACGGATCCAGCGTGCTGCTTATGGTTCCCTCTTCCCACATTGGGCCGGCTGTAAAATTTCTGGCGTAGACGGGGGTGTCAATGGGGAATGTGCGGACCTGTGTGTGTCCTTCCCGGAACTGGTCAGGGGAATATCATGGGTGCAGACGGTCCAGTTGGCAGCGGAGCCTCCTGCCCATCAGGAGCTCCGCTGGAGCCTTTCCCATAGCAACACAGGGGAGGTTATGCTGGGCTAGTAGGAATGTGTCTATTCTTTCCTGCCAGTCCCCCGGACCCAGCCTACCCAAAGCCTCCTTTGTGCTGCGTACAATCCTCTCGGCTTGCCCGTTCCCTTGTGCTCTGAATGGGGAAGCGAGTGCGTGTCTAGTCCCTAGGGATGCTAGGTATTGCTCGAATTCCGTGGCCATGAACTGGGGCCCGTTGTCCGAGACCAGGGTGTCCGGAATGCCGTGCGTGGCGAACAGCTGCCTGAGTTCCGGAATGATGGCCCTGGCCATGGTGTTCTTCATTAGCCTCACCTCTAGCCACTTTGAATAAGCGTCTACGACAATTAGAAATGTTTGGCCGTGAAAGGGACCAGCTAGGTCAATGTGGAGTCTCTGCCACGGGCCCGAGGGTTGCTCCCACTCCCTGACTGGTGCTGCCGGGGGATTTGGTTGGGACAGTTGGCAAGGTCCACACTTGCTCACCCACTCCTCTATATCCTTGTCAATCTGTGGCCACCATACGTAACTTCTGGCCAACCCTTTCATCTTAACCACCCCGGATGGCTGGCGTGTAACGTTTCCAAAACTGCCATGTGTAGCCTCTTGGGGATCACCACCCTATCTCCCCATAACAGACATCCCCACACACAACACAAGTCATCCCGCTTATCGAAAAATGTCTTGAACTCCTCTTCCCCCTTAACCGGCCAACCACGCTGAACCAAACTGGAGACAGTCCGGAGCTCGGTGTCCTTCGCCGTGGCCCTGGCAACCTCCGCCGAGGTGATGGGGGCAGAGTCCAAAATGTCTAACAAAAGGATCGACGCCTCCCCCTGCTCCGCGCCGTCCTGGTCAGGAAGGGGGCACCTGCTAAGGGCATCCGCGTTACCCATGTGTTTCCCGGGGCGATAAGTCAGTGTATAAGCATACCCTGACAAGAACAGGGCCCAACGCTGCATGCGGGGGGAAAGTGCGGACGGTGTTTGGCGGTCTCCCACCAAGAGTCCCAGTAGGGGCTTGTGGTCCGTGATGAGTTCAAACTCCCGTCTGTAGAGGTAATCGTGGAACTTCCTTACCCCGGCCACAGCTGCTAACACCTCCTTGTCAATTTGCCCGTAGTTCCACTCCGTCGGTGACATGGTTCTAGAATAGTAAGTGATGGGAGCCTCCAGTCCGTTGGGTAGTCGGTGGGCGAGGACAGCGCCGACGCCGTAGGGAGAGGCGTCACAGGCGAGGACGAGCGGTAGGGTGGCATTGTATTGGATCAGGAAGCTGTCCTGAGATAGGAGATTTTTTACAGCCTTAAATGCCGAATCTTGTTCGGGACCCCATTTCCAAACTGCTTTGGCTGCTAAAAGTCTATGGAGCGGTTCTGCGGCGGTGGCTTTGCCCTTTAGGAATGCCGCGTAAAAGTTTAACAGTCCCAGGAAAGCCTCCAGCTCTTGTTTGTTTTCTGGGGCAGGGGCGTCCCGGATTGCTCTTACTTTGCCCACGGTTGGGTGTATTCCCTCACAGTCTATTTTGAACCCCAAGAATTCCACGGAGGGTACCCCCAGTAGGCACTTGTCCCGTTTCACCCTCAACCCAGCGGCTCTGAACTTCGCAAGAACGGCCGCAACTCTGTCCTTGAGTTGCCCCGGGTTCTCCGCGATGATCAAGACGTCATCAAAATAGGGAACCACCCCGGGAAGACCGTGGAGGAGTCTCTCCATGGTGCTCTGGAAGAGTCCCGGCGCGATGCTGACCCCAAATTGCAAGCGGGTGCATTTAAACGCTCCCCTGTGGGTGACTATTGTCTGCGCCTCAGCCGTGGCTTCGTCTACCGGCAACTGCTGGTATGCCTGTGCTAGGTCAAGTTTGGCAAATATCTTCCCGGGGCCCAGGGAATGCAGTAGGTGATCAATTACGGGGACCGGATAAGCACTTGGCTGTAGGGCTTTGTTGATGGTGCATTTGTAGTCCGCACAAATCCGCACCGACCCGTCCGGCTTGATAGGGGTCACTATGGGGGTCTCCCACCTAGCATGGTCGACCGGGACAAGTATTCCTTGGGCTACTAACTTGTCCAGTTCCTTTTCCACCCTGGGCTTGAGGGCCAAGGGAACCCTCCTTGCCCTAAGGCGGATTGGGGCAACACTAGGGTTCAGGGTGAATGAGATGGGGGTCCCCACATACTTGCCCAGCTCCTCTCCGAACACGTCCTGGAATTCGGCCATCAGGTCGTCCCGCAGAGAGGTCTCCCTGGTCTGGTCGGCTTTGGTGCTGTGGATCCCTGCGATGGTCAGTCCCAGGGCCGGAAACCAGTTTGTTCCCAGGAGGGTCGGGAACTTTCCGTAGACGACGGTGATTGGTAAAGAAGACTCCCTGCCGCCGTAGCCTACACGGACTCGTCTCTGGCCGGCGATGGGGATGAGTCTGCCTTGGCAATCCGTCACTCTGAGTCTTTGGGGGCTCAGGTCCGACTCCTTGAGAGACGGGAAAGCTCACTTCATCCAGTTCCAGGGAATGATGGACACGGCGGCTCCCGAGTCGACCTCCATCTCACAGTCTTGTCCGTTGATCTGGACCGTGGTGAAGATTTTCTTTCCCTTTTCCGTGTCGGCATGGCTGATTCTGACTGTGTGTGTTTCGGCGTTGTCGAATCTGGCGCCGTTGTTCGGCTAGCGCCTCTGATTCGCCCGTTGGTTGGTGGCCATCTTGCTTGGCGGGAAATTTTGAATTTGCCGGTCTCTTTGGCTCGCCACTTGCCTTGCGCGACAGGCCCTTGCAATATGCCCCCTTTTATTGCAGTGGCGGCAAACTGCATCCTTGAAACGGCAATGTGCCCTCTGATGGGGCCCGCCGCAGCTGGCACAACGACGGCCGTTCCTGCCTTGGCTTGCCCCGTCGGTCGCGTATACGTCTGCCTCCTCATCGTCCTCTGCTTCAGGGACGCTATCTTCATAGTGGACGGTGGCTGACCGTGGTGCCGACGGAGCTCGGTGGAGAGAAGACGCGGCTGACAAAGAGACTTCGTACGCTCTTGCCTCATCCATCACGATGTCCAGGGATAACTCGTGGCGGGCTGAAAGGCGTCTTCTGAGTCGTGTGTCCACTACCCCGCGTATGATTTGCTCAATGAGAGCCTCCTCGAGATTCTTTCCGAATTCGGCGGGAATAGCAGCTGCTCGCAGGGCGGCTACAAACTCGCTCACGGTCTCCCCGTCCTTCTGGTATCGATCTCGAAAATTGATTCGGTGGACATACTTCGATGGGGCCGGCGAATAATGCCCCTTGAGGGCGGTCTGCAACGTCTGCCATGAAACTGCCATGATGGGTGTCGGGGCTGCCAGCGCTTGGGCCACTTCATACACCTTTGCACTGCAGTGGGTGAGGAAGAACGCCTTCTTCCTGTCTTCCAAAATGTCTCCCAACTCGGCGGCCAGAAGGGAGAATTCAAACCGGTCCAAGTAGCTCTCCCATTTCTCATCCTTTGGCTGGAAAGGTGGCGGGGCAGTGTAGGTAGCCATAGTGTTGTGCTCTGCAGCTGGCTCGTCCTTTCCGTCTGGATTGGCTCGATCCTCAGTATCCCACCTTCGTCGCCAGTGCTAGATCCGGAGATCCAAGCGTGGGAAGGAGGACACAGTAGCCACAGTAGTTGAACCGAACAACACGTCTGTTTATTGTGAGGACAACATAACAACAACAACAACGGCTGGAATGGCCAGGCTTAAGTACCTTGCTAAGCCCAGCCCACCAGCCAATGGAATTCGGCGGTTTTCCCGCCGAAGAACTTTTGAATATCCAACACAACCTTTTCAAGCTTTGCTGATAATTTGCAATTTTATGGGTTTTTACTTTAATTCATGAGGAAGAGTTGGTGTTGTTTAAACCTGTGATGTTATTTAAATCTGTTTTTTGTTCATAGCTGAGGGTGGTTTGGCCTCCTTGTAGATATTCCAATGGGAAGGCAGGATATAAATGTTCCACCTATAAATCAACAAAATGTATACTCCTGTGCAATGACATATCTGTGATATCACTCCCAAGTCTGTGAAAATCTACGGCCTGTACACACTCAAAAAGAGTCTGTGCGTTCCTGCAGTGCTAATTTGGGTACTGCTTTACAACGGAACAGAATCCAAGAGCAATTAATTTATACACAAGTGGTACTGACTCGTCTCTTTGGTCGTGCTAGAGTTTGACAATGCTTAGTGGATTAAAGAAACTTCAAAACCTTAAATTATCATGAGTCTTGTTCTGAAAGGTTGTGATTGGGGCTACACAGAGGTTTCCATGTAGATGAGGACCAGTTTTCTCACCTTTCACCAGCACATTCAGCAGTTCGTTTCAGGTCCATTTCAAAACTTCAAAGCTCTAAACAAGAGGGCTCCTGAGGATTTCAGGGAACATCCCACAGGAAAAATCCTTTCCAGACTTACAATTGGGGATCTTGATCCCAAGAGAGATACTCCTTTGGAAACCAATAGTTCTTAAAGCCCCTGCTGCAGCAGAGAAGACGTGAGCGTCTGCAACAAACCTCAGCCTCAACTTTAATTAAACTCTGAAAAAGAGTGTTTCAAGAAACAATGACAGGGAATACAGAGCTTTGCACCAAACCAGAGCCACATTATAGACCCAGGCAACTTTGCTTCTAGACAGGCTGCCTAGGGTTAGTTTACATTTCAAATGTTAGTTTTACCTCATAAGCTACAATTTAAATATTTATTTATTTATTTAGATTTATTATCCCGCCCCAATCAGGTGAACCTGACTCTAGGCGGCTTACAGAAAAGGGAAAGACTATACACAATGAATGCAAAACAATTAAACAATCCCCCTACAAATTCATAAATTAAAACCTTAAGGTTCAAAATCAATTTAAAAAATTAAACTATAAATTTACAAAAATCTAAAAAGATTTAAAAGGTTTAAAGGTTTAAAAAGTTTAAAAGAGCGAGAGATGGGTGGCTGTCCCATCAGATCAACTATGTTTCACTTTTTATAGTTTAGCTTTTTAATGGTTTTAAAACCTGAGATGTTAGTCTAAAATGTAGACCTTAAGCCAGGTCCAGGGCAGATCAAGCCTCTAGATCAGGGGTTCTCAACCTTTTAAAACCAGGGGCTGTGTCATGTTCTCTCAGTCAGCTTCAAGGGCTGCATGGCAATTTTGCCCTGCCTGCACGATGGGGGTGGTCATTTTGTCCCAACAGCTTCAAAGGGGTAGCCATTTTGTTTCTCAAATGCTCTTGAAGGGGGTGGGGGTCCTTGGATTGGGATCCCCTGTTCCAGATTCCACCAATGACTCCTCTGCTATTTTTTTTTTAAAGAAAACCCCCTCTTTTTCTGGAGTGGCAACTTAAACTTATCCTGCAGATGAACTCATCTTTCTTTTTCTTTTTAAATGAGCCCTTCTAATATAATTGGTGGCAGTGGTAGCAGCTGTTGCAGAAATTAATAGAATTGCACAATTAGGACAGGTTCTCAATAGCACTGATCCTAGGGGAGTGATAAGGAACTTCAGCTGATAAAGCACCTCAGACCCAGTGGCAGACTGTCCAGTTGGTCAGAAGATAAGCAAGACACAGAAGAAGCTCCTCTAAAGTATATAAGGACTGTGAACACATTTGGGCATTCCTGGCCAATGACTGCATTCTGTCAGCTGATCCTTCCACTCCAGGAACACCACGTAATTACAGTACTTTGGACTCAAACGAAGAGAAAGACATGTGCAGGTGAGGTAAGTACTACTCAAGTTGAATTATTAGGTGAGAAAGTTAGATATGTCATCCTTCCCCTTTTTAGGTAGTTAAACAATTTTTTTAGATAAACCTTTTTTTAAAACAGATATGGAGCAGAAAACTGAAATCGCTGCAGGAGTATGCAGGATATCTACTTTGTATGTTATAAGGACAACTATCTACTTGCTAAATACAAAATGTGAGGTTATGCTTCATACAAGCCATTCCATGCTCTCTGTATTTGTCATCTTCAGACCAAGAAAGCTGACCTGGAGAAGATGAAAAACATGGAATGATCAGTGAATAAACCTACAGAGATGCAAGAGATGTTCCCTGCCTCTGTGGTCATACTTCCTCTGTTGCCAAGCAGAAAGAGGTAATCAGGAAAGGATGATGACCCTTTCGAAAAGAATTATTCCTTAGAAGAGTTCAATACCTTTTTATTGGCAAGGAGAACAACTGTCCCTTCGTGCCAACTGTGTGGGTACTGATGATGGGCATTTTAGTCATTAGAGTCATCCAACACATAGTGACTTCCTTATCTGGTACAATAACTGCAAGTGCCACACATTGACAGTGTAATCTGGTAGAAATTGCTGAGATGGAGTCAGCAATCATAAATCCCAATTGCAGAGATGTGGTAAAAAGCAGCCAAATTTTGGTTGTGGGATGGGAGACTGAAGGCCAGGAGCTCTAAAATACCACACGTTTCATGTAGAGAACCAGTTCAGAGGGTGAGGTGGAAAGTCCTCAAACTGTGGAGAAAAATAGTAGGAAAAAGGGTTCAGATTTGAATATTAGAAAATGTATGAGAACATACTACACCTTTACCAAAGGCAGGAGTTGCAGTTCAGCTAGAATGAATCCTATTTTCTGGTACTTAAAAATGCAGCAAAACCACTTTTAAACTCACTGTTGGGAAAATAGGACATAACTTGGTGACCACCCTATCTAAATTAAATTTTCCTTAGGGTACAAGGGTGAAAATGTTTGCCAAGAAGGTAGCAGATAGAAATATTCTCAAGAGTACAGAAGAGCATGACTTCCAGACAAAAAGTCCAAAGTGCTATGAGTGGAAATGCATACTTGGGAAACACTTTATTTTTTACTTAATTTTTTTATTTTTCAAATAAAAATACAAACATAACAATACAAAAGATTACAACATAAATACATAAATAGAAAAGGACAACAGAGAACATGTAACATTACAATGCAATACAACACAAAATATAAAGAAATACATTCACCCTCACCCAACCCTTCACCTCCCGAAAGCCCATAACAACACAACATAAACATTCCCCAGTCACCCACCCAAAACCCTTCACCTTCCTATCGTCTTCACTCCCCTATCCTTCCGTTGAAGGACCGCCTCCGAGTGTCGAAGAAGGGGAGGGAGACCGGAACTAGAGCAGGTTCATACTGATGTTTATGGACATCAAGCAAATCTAATTGTTCCAAACAATACAGCTATTTCTTTTTCTCCTTTCCTTCTACTGGTGGCTGTCTTACCATTATTATTTTCATTACTTTTCCTTTAAATTATTTCTATTCAAACTTTCAATCTTTATCCACCTTTAACCTTCTTTGGCAAGAGTTGTATACATTTTCATAACATTTTTATAGCTATACTATAAAATGTATTTTTCCTTCAACATTTAGATCAACTGAAGAGCAATGAGTTCTTTTTGGCAGTTTAAACATTGAATTATCTTAATGCACGCCACCAAATAATTAAGTTATCAGATTTTCCTATCAACTGTGTTACCCCAAACTTCGTTTTCAGATATTACCAAGCATATCCTCTAAAAGGCTCCTTTCTTCACTTCCCCATTCTGTAAGTTGATAATATGTCCTCCTGTATAAGAATTCCTCCCCATCTTCAATTCATTCAACCATTTAATGATTTTTTCCCTCAATCATTCTGAACTTCCCTCTGATGTCATTTTTGTCAACACATTCTTCAATTAAGTTATCAATTTTCCCTATTAACTGTATTACCCCAAACTTTGTTTCACAAACATTACCAAACCTGCCTTTTAAAAGGCTCCTTTCTTCACTTAGGTAAGTCTAATTGCTCAATGCAATACAACTGTTTCTTTTTTTCCTTTCCATCTACTTGTGGCTGTCTTACCACTTTTCTTTTTATTACTTTTCCTTTAAATCATTTCTATTCAAACTTTCAATCCTTATCCACCTTAACCTTCCTTATCAACAATTCTTTACATTTTCATATCATTTTTATAGATATTCCCTTTTACCCTTATCCTTTTTCCTAAAATTTTCTGCCTCTTTTATATTCTATACTATAAACTATATTTTTTCTTCAACTTTTAAATCAACGAAAGAACAATGGACTCTTCTTAGCAATTTAAACATTAAATTAACTTGAATTTGAGTAAAATGTCATTTTGGACTCCAGTAGCCAGAAGCTATTAATTCCTCTTTTAATTTTTTCCATTCATGTGTACCTTCCTTGACTATATTCATAGATTCTAATACATCTAGACAATCTATTTGATTAGACAAAATTGAGGCTTTCCCTTCATGAAAAAATCTCAGCTTCAATGGGTACTTCCAGTTATATTTAACCTTTTTATCCCTTAGAAAAGTAGTAATAGGTCTTATCTTACGGCGCCAAAGTCTTTCCTGCCTTGAAATGTCGTGGTAGACCTCTAATTGGTCTCCCTCAAAACACAAAGCCGTATTTCCCAAAACTCTCAAGTGTGACATTATACGTATTTTGGTTTCTAAGTTCATAAACTTCACCAATACCGGTCTTTTAACCTGGGGTCCCTTTTTTTGCCCGATACAATATACTCCTAAAATCTCCTCTGATATTATTTCTTTATCTATCTCATTTACTTGAATCCAATTCACTATTCTATTCTTCAATTGGCGTGGATCCTTCTCCGTTAAATTCTTTATTACTATATTCTTCTGTCTATTCTGATTTTCCAATTTTGATATCCTCTCTTCATGTCTTTCTAATTTAGAGTTAGTTATAACCTCCTGTTGCTTTATATCTCTTATTCCCTCCTCATTTATTTTCAATTTCTCTTCTATTACTGACATCTTCATATCCATTGCCTTGGTAAAATTAGCTATTAGCTCTCTGATATCTTGCTGGCCCTTTATTATGTCTTCCTTATCTTTTTTCCTATTACATTCTACCTGTTTTAGCGATACCTCCAACTTATCAATTCTTGTTTCTATTTTCTTAAGAGCCTCAGCCATTTCCTTAATTGAGAGAGCTTCTGTTTGAGTTTTTCCATTACTCTCTTGTTTATCAAAATCCTGCATTTCTGCCTCTAATCTAGTCTTGGGAAACACTTTAAAAGTGATATCATATATCAGTATTACTATGCTAGAAGACTTAAACCAAGACTGAGAAGTTGGAAGGCATTTTGTTTACTCTCTAATATTGTTGCAAAAGAAGACATAAGGGTCTGATGCAATCCTGGTAGAATAGAGTATATTGTTTGGATAAGGCAATCTCTGCATTTAAAAACAGTATGAAGGACAGGGGAAGAACATAGTGAGAGTCAGTGTCAGGCCTCCAAAATAATTTACTGAGCCCATGCTTTTTATTTAATTTATATACCACCCATCTGGGATATTGTCCTACCGTGGGCAGTTTACATCATTAAAGAGAACAGCAGCCAGACATACACAAATAATTCCTGAATGACAGACTTGAAATAACACAGCCAGGTATCTAAGAAGAAAGGGGGGGGGGAGAGAGAGATCTAGCTAAGAAAAGGAGCAGCAGGACTTAAAAATAAAAGAAGTCACATATCTAGTACATTAAACTGACATACTAGTTGGCAAGAGGGAGCATGTTATGGAAAGCCTTTTTGGACAGCGGTGTTTTCAGATGTCTCTTCAATGCCTCCAGAGATGGGACCTGACATAGTTCTACTGCAAAGTGTTCCACAGTGTGGATGCCACTGATGAGAAGGCCCAGCTCCTGGTCAGAGTCTTCTTAGCCATTCTTGATGATGGTACCTGGAACTGTATTGTTTGAGAAGATCAGATTATGTGGGCAGACATTCTTTGGGAGAAGAATGCTATCACTCCATTGACCAAAATGCTCAAGGTGAACTTGATATGAAAAAATGAAAGAATGGCAGCTAGGAAAATACAAAGTGTAGTGATGGGTGACTTCTGTAACTCACATAAACATTGGGTAAATATCTATTTTATTCAGAATATAGAGGTGACATTCCTAGTGAACCTAAATGGCTGCACCTTAGAATATTTTGTCATGACTTTGATTTAAGTGGAAGTCATCTGGACTTAATTCAAAGTTATACCCACCCACTGGTAAATTTTAGTGTCACTGAACCTATGGGAGAAATGGTCATAACGCTACCCACATAAAAAATCAATGGACTAAAAATATGAATGAACAATGCACATATATTTGTATTCAAAAGACACAATGAATTCAAATAAATACATAGCATATTAGTAATAGCGATTACATTTATACAGTGGAACCCCAGGTTACGGACTCCTTGCATAATGGGAAACTCATGATATGGAAGGAAATCCTGAGAAAATGATGCCTCAGCTTACGTTCCCCCCCATACAAAGTTTTTTTTTTTTTGCATGATGGGTGCAATTGTACCATTTTTCTGGCTGCTTTAGCAGCCTCTGTCATGCCCCATGGTGGCAGGAGGTTTTTGGAGCATGTTTGCTCCATTTCTGGAATTTTTCATCGTATTTCCACTGTGTTTTAGCAACTAAAATGCTGAGTTTTTGGCACTTCTGGGTGGCAGGGGAAGCCAACAGCTGACTGTCAAGGACATTACCAGAGCTAGCCACTAGAGGCTGCTGTTAGAAGTGCTGAAAATGCATAGGAATGCATTGAAAACCAATTAATCCCTTCCAGAGGTCAGAAAAAAGTGGGGGGAGAGACATCTTGTTCAAATCTCTTTATAAAGTGGCAGAAATGTGGCAAAAAAAATCCAAAGTATACTTTATAAAGTGTTTGGAACAGAACAAAATATGGTTTTGTTGTTGCTGCTGTTGTTTAAACCTTTTTTCTGACTCCGGAATGGATTAATTGGTTTTCAGTGCATTTCTATGGGAAGCTGAGCTTTGCAATATGTACTTTTCATGATAAGGAAAACCCAGTGGAACTGATTAATTCCATAACCCGGGGTTCCACAGCGCTTAGTGCACTCACTGGCTGGGTCACAAGTTAATTCACATTTTGCCCCCAAAATGCTGTGTACTCATTTTGCCAACCTCAGAAGGATGAGTCAACATTGATCCCCATCAGGATCAAACTCACAACATTTTGGCTGCAGTACAGGAGTTTAATCCACCAGGGCTCTTACACTTTTTAAAAACTACATTACATTAATAAATTGCATTTGTTACTTAATTGATTTGCAATTTTTAAAAATTTAATATGTTTTGAAATAATAATAAAAACACAACAAATGTTTTGTACATAGCAAATGTTCGTTGTGATCCTTGAGCTTGTTTTGAGGTGCATGCTTTTTTTAAAAAAATCAGGTTCATCTGATGAGTCAGTCTTAAATTTGGAACTGTGTTCAGCTTACTATGGTACTTATTTTTAATAACAGTATAAGAGGAAAAAGCTCTCTCCACCAGCTCTGTACTTGTAAATTGTAACAGAAACTTAAGTGTCATGTAAGAAAGCTGATTCTATTTTCTGCTGATGTCTGCCCACAAGTTAATAGGTGATTTTTCTTTGCATTCAGCTTTTGAAGTAGTATCAATTGAAAGTTTGAACAACTTGTCTTTCCCCCTGACTGATATTCTGGCATCTTGGAAATATTATTCTTCAAAGGGATTTGCAATCCAGTTGCCATGGCACAACACATGGAAGCCACAACCTTGACCTGCTTGCCCTTCTTCTGGAGATGGAAAGAATCACTCATTGACAGCTGTGAAGAGTTGCAGATACTTGTCAGAAATCTCTCACACACATTTTGTCCAAACACCAGCCTGTAATGTATACCTCTATTCTGCCTCCCCACACTTCCCCGGGGCTTTGCATGGATGCAGGTTGGTCTCCTTTTATGTGCAGAACTGTAGAAATCTCTCCAGAAATCTAGTTATGCCTGTAGGTTCTGTTGACAGATGTTCCTTTTTCCAGCATTTTTTAAAACCCTGGGTTAGAATCACTGTATTAGATCAAACACCATGGTATCAGTGCTCAGCCACACTTGACAGCAGACCGAAATAGATCCAGATAATCTATTTACTTGTCATGCTTTAAGCATAGTTTTTCTAGAATAAAATGACTTGAATAGATGTTAGGAACTGGATTAGGTGCATGTAAAGTCAGACCAGAGCTTGGAAATGTTCCTTTAAAAAAAAAAACCTCCCAGCCACTATGGAATCTGGAAGTTATAGTCCAAATCTATTGTTAGGAAACAGTAGACAAGTAGCTTCAAGACAAATATTAAAAAGCCCTATCGGTTTCAGTGAGATTTAAGGAAGGCTTATCTTTAGTAGTACATTTTCTTTTCATTAATGAAATGACAATGGCTGATGACCGAAAGCCATTTAAAAGCAAATAGTGCAGGACTCTCCAGAAAATATTCCTGACAACACACAAAAAGATTAAATTCTAGCCTTTCAACAGAACATGAAATTTGCAGAAACAACAATTCCTCTCCATGTGACATGTAGAAACTTGTTCCATTCCGAATGCATTCTCCAACTTACCCTTGGGCTTTGACAGATGGATGGCTTTGTTTCAACCTGTCTTCATGTTCTGTCTTTTGGGGAAAAAAACACCCAGGTCATGATATATTTCAGCTACACCGCTATTCATTCTTTCTTTCTTTCGTGGAAAAAAGCTTGATTATTGTGCTGTGTTAGAAACCGTGTCAGTGCCTTTGTGTTTAATGTGTATATTTTGCTGTTGATTGTACTCCATATGTTAGTGTTGCCTATCTTCTCAAGATCAGCAATACACATAGACAAATATACATACAGCTGTCTTTTTATTGTGTTCCCAGTTCATTCAGTTATGGGAAACATAAGGGACAGAACTGAGATTCACTCTTACAAAAAGCCTTTGAGAAACTTCAGATTCTTTACTGTAACATGTAAGGTTGCTTCCAAAATTTGCAGCATCAACATTGGTATCTGAAATTTGGGTTGTCCCCACAAACACACACCTGACAGCAGAGGCATCTTTTTCCCATCCCCCTGGTGAATGAAAATGTCCCAAAACTATTGTTACTGAACAATCAGTGCTGACTGGTGAGAAAGACAATCTTTCTAAGACACATCCACATCCACCTCAGTCTTTTCAGATCTAGCCTAACAAACATCCACTCATCCAGTCCCAATAATCCCTTCTCTTACTCCCATCTCATGTGGAAGACACCCATGGGGTTTGATGAAATAGAATAAGAAACTTCAATATGGTCTTGTTATGGCAACATTTGTTCATGTCTTGATGCATCCCCTATATAAGTCAAATTTGTAACTCTGTAAAGAAGGGGAAAGTCTAAACACTCTATAGATAGGAGGTGTGTAATGTGACTGAGATCAGGAGTTATGAAAATTTAAGTAAGAAGGTCTGAGACTTCAGGAAAGCACTGAGCCCAGTTGTTTCCTCAGAGTTGAAGAGCAATGTTTGCCTGAGCCTCCAATCCAATTTGAAAAACATGGAATTCAGAGACCACACCCAGGATGTTGTAGCAAAGGTGTAGGTCTATTAGAGTCAGTTGTGCCAATATTAGTAATGACCAAGCAATATCTTACTGCGGTAATAAGTGGGATGTCCAAACATCAGCATGTAGGATGGAAACCCCTCTACTGTTTCAACTGTGCATTTATAAGTGGCAGATTGACTGTGTGTTTCTGGACCACAGCTATGCTAAGCCCTGGAGTGTCAACCCTGATGCCACAAATTACCCATCCTACTCAATTGATCTTTGTTACTCCTAGGAAGCATCAAGACAGCAGCAGAGTTAATATGGATGTTCCTGTTGCTCTGGAAACAGTGACAACTATAAGGCCCACAGTGTGATGAATAAGTGTCAATGTCATAAGATCTTTTTCCATGCAGATGAAAACTTCATGCAGCTTCTGTGTTTCAAGTGGTATATAATAACAATTTATCATATTGCTTAAACCAATTATCCTGAGACTTCCGTATAAATATAAATAAAGGCAGATCCTACAATTGAAATAGACATTTATTTTCAAAATATTCAGGCAGAAATGGATCCTGGTGATCATTCTTTTCAAGGAACAATTGTTTAATAACAGGGTCACAGATTCAATGAAATACTAATTACCTGTCTTCACAGAAAGTCTCATTTTTGCTATGTTTTTCTAATTTTTATACAATACTGGAAATGGATAATCTAGATCGGTGACCCACACCCCACAGGAGGACATCAATTCACAGAAGCCTAAGTCAGTACATTGGCTGATCAGTGCTTTGGGAAATTGACTTAAGCTTCTGGTAATTGAAGTCCAAAACCCAAAGGTTGGGAAACACTGATCTAGATACTTTCCCACTTACCTGGATTTCATTATTGTTTTTGTTGTTCTTCTCCTCACTTGACAAGAACTTGACACCTTGATCAATCTAACTATTTAAGGATGGTGTTACTATTAATCATTGTTAGGTATTTTGTCCCATTGGGATAGGGAATTAAAAGTGGACTTATGAATGAGACTGAAAAGCAGGTTGTCTGTGGCATTGAGGCTGAACTTTGGACAATATAATCCCACATAAACCTAATTCAAATTTGTTTATCCCTTCTTCAGTGCCCCAGATCCCTTCAATGTACCTAATGGTTGTATTGGTGCAATGATCATTCCTTGACACTCCAATATGATTCGTGACTAATCTGTAATGATGAAATTTACTGTGGTCTTGGACAGTCAAAAAACTGACTTCTTATGTAGTTCTGGGGTCATCCTATTAGATCTGTGATATGGGGAGCATATCCTAGGAGCTATATGCTACAATTGTAACAGCTCAACACTGGGGGGAAATCCACATATTATATAGAAAGATTTAGTCTCAGAAATCTGTTAATTTTTTAGTATACTGCCACTGTTTCTGGAATGCCACAGAAGAAACATATCTGGAACATTTTGGGGTTGAGGTGGAAGCCATTGTTCACCTGTAATGGTTACCTAAAATAGTTCTAGAGCTAGACTTAGTAACAATAAAAGTGTGCTATTCCTTCCCCATGAATAATGTAATTGAGCAATGAAGATTTAAGAGTATAAATGAGAAAAACCCTGCCCATTTCCTTATGTTTGTTCCTCGACTTGAATAAGCACCATGTGGTTGTATAATTTATTTATTACAAAATAGGTATACTCCACAGATTAATGCAGATGGAAGGCTTTTTGCATAGGAGACAATTTAAAAATATATTCTGTTCATCTGTACTCTGAAGCATAAGATGCAGTGATTTTTGAAACAATCCAGAAAATGAACAAATTACTAGAAACAATCTAATTTTGGTCCAATCACTAGAAATTGGACTAAAGACAAAAACATCAGCAACAAAATGTCCTTGCTATAATATCTAAACCAGGGGTCCTCAACATTTGTAACCCGGGGTCTGGTTCACACCCCTCAGACTGTTCAAGGGTCAGACTGGTGGTCCCGTCACTGACTGCTAGAAACCAGGTGAAGGACAGCTTCCAAAGGAGCTCTCTTGCCTGGCTGATCCCGCCCTCCCTGCCTCCTAATGGTAAGTGGAAGTGGGTGGGATTGGCTGGGCAAGAGGCTCCTAAAGGAACAATCTTGCCCAGGCTAAATCCCAGCAGATCTCCTGCCCCACCTCCTGAAAGGATCCTTCTCTCTCCCCCCCCCCCCCCCCCCGCAATCTCACCAACAAATGAGGAGGGGGAGAAAAGGGCTTAAAAGATCCTTCTTTTTCCTTTACCCCACCACCAAATGAGGGTGGTGGTGGAGAAATGGGCTTAAAAGATCTTTCTTTTTCCCTCACCCCATCATCAAATGAGAATCCCTGATCTAAACATTCCTAGAACATAGCAGCTTGCTCTTTAGTGTGAAGTCTATGAAGTTTGTAATTCTGCTAGAAGCATGGAGGGGGGAAGCAAGTATTACTGAATCCAATTAATATTTCCTTGTAATTAGAATTTAATATGGGTGTTTTCTCACCTTTAATCTCAAGATGTTACTGCTTTCTCCAGTCCTTTTTCTCAGGCAAGCTGAAAATCTGTCACACTTTGCTTCTTTCTCCCAGTTTTGGGCCATTTCCTTGCTATCTTAATGCATCTAAGCCCAGCTGAAATGGGTGGAAAGGTAATACAAATTGAGGTCAAAGTGCAAACAAAGTTTCAAATGAATTTCCAAAAATGAAGAGAATTGTCCAGGGAGCAAGCAAGAACACCTCCATTATGAGCACACTGTTTGACTCATGAAAAAGGTCTAAAGTGGGTGAGTGAAAAAAAGAGTGAGTGAGCAATGCATGTATGAAATATAAAAGAAGCATTTATTCTGATAACTCACATAACCAACCAACAACCACCGCACCCTGGATGAGATTTGATTGTAACAAGAATAATGGTGAAATAATGGCCAATAAACTGTTGTTATCCTAGCTGAGCATAGACCCATTGAATCAGTTTCTGAATAGATCAACAGTTTTTTCAAATCCTATTAAGTCAATAGGCCCATTTTAATTGGGACCAGGAGTAGGAAGCAATTATAGTAATGATTGACAATGGAATTAAAGGGCACCATTCAATTCATTCCAATCTGGCCCGGTTATCCTGCTATAGTAATAGAGTAGACAATACTGCCAGCAACTCAAAGTCAATTGTCAGGCAGCAGTTAAATAACCTTTGGCCTTGAGTGCCAAAGTACACAGGGAAGGGTAATGGTGCCCAAGTGGATTAAATCCCACTTGAATCCTTCTTTCGAATATTATAATTTAATAAAGTGAAACTCTGCTTGGTTTCTACTGGGCAAATTGGTTGAGCCATACATGCTATCTTTTGCTACGAATGCTTGCTTTGTTGTTGTTCAGTCGCACAGTGTGGACAAATTATAAGTCCTTATGCACTTGGGGTGGTGAAAGACAACTCCCTGATGTGATGTGACAGGTCTCTCTCTCTTTTTTAAAAAAAGGGGATTTAATCTTTTCAACTGACGTAGTTTTTCTCCTATTAGGATTGAAGCTGCAATGATGAACGGCTCACAGCTGTTCAGCAACAAAAGACTAACTTGTCATTTCCCATGCAACCATTAGATGGTGCTTGAAACAGAAGATAACAAGAAAAAGAATGGGGAAACCCTATGTTTTATCTGCATGTGTGTTTGTTTAATTTCAGTACATAAATCACTGGGCAGGCAGCAAGCAGCTCAACAAAAACAATTTCAAGCAAGAAGTTTAGCAAATACTTAAACTGCATTAATTTAACATACTGGCCAGAATCTTGTGGATGTTTGTGTAGGGTTTGATGAACTTGTTGTGGGTAATCTCTAAGGTTACACACATTTTATGTGAGTACAAACACAATTCCAGCCATTGGGTTATTCAGTGGCAGAGTAGGATAGATACAAAAACTTGGGCTCTGGGGTCATACTTGCCATGTCCACAGCTGTCAATTCAGTTGTCTGTTCTTAGTAAGGGTTGTTAAATTACCTGGCTGGCCAGATTTTACCTGAATACTAAGAATGTCACCGAATATTAAGGCTTTCCTTTAAACAAAAGTCTGTAGCCCTTTTAGAAGCCAATATAGAAGCCAGAGTATGCAGTCTCTGTTTTTGCTTATTGCTTTGTGTGACAGAAGCCTTTCATCATGATTAGACAATATATGAAGTTATCTACAATATTACAGAGTCTTACAGATTTTTAAATAAAAGTGTATGCCTTCTCTCCCAATGCATTGGTAAACAGGTTGCAGTTATGGGTAAGTCCCACCTTCCCACTGAAGTGGTACCTATTTATCTACTTGCTTTCAAACTGCTAGGTTGGCAGGAGCTGGGATAGAGATAGAAACTCACTCCATCATGCAGCACTTGGGTCTTGAATTGCTGACCTGCCAATCTTCTAGTCATCAAGTTCAGCGTCTTTACCACTATTATATGATTTCTGTCTAATTCTCTCTCTGTGTGTGTGTATTTCAGTTCAGTTCAGTTTCAGTTAGGACTAGGGTTAGGGTTAGGCCTGAACCTAGATTTAGGGTTACCATCAGCTTTAGGATTACAGATGTTTTTCTGGGTTATTCTGAAGCTATTCAAGAAAATAGTACAGATCATATTGTTTGATTTCTGTCTAATTCAGTGCAAGAAAGCCATGGAACTCTGGCATGATTAAGGGAGGTATAATGACTGATTGATGTCATAGGAAAGGTTCCAGTACACAACACAGACTTTAAGGTAAAACAATTACTCTGTCTGGAAGAGCTCTAATTGGTTTTGGTCCTCAATATACAGGCACAGGGGATTGACCTGGCTGCATTCATTAAGAACAGTTGCAGCAAGGTTGATTTCTTAAAGAAACTCCCAGAATCCCTGATTGAATGGTATAGTCCCAATGTTTTTTTATTTTTCAAGTTTTACTATGAATCTTATTCCTTACTAAACATAGCCAATACCAGTGAAACAGAAGAACAGACCAATGTTGTGGAAGGGGATTATTAAGGATTCATACTGGTGGGAAATGGTATCAACACATGTGCATTCAAACGCAAATGTGGAGGGGGGAAGAGAATGTCATGTATTGCTATGAATATAATGCTGTGAATTGTAATGAAAAGTTGAATATGGCAAAGAAGATTGGGCTAGAATATCTTCTAGCTATAATAAAATATTTAACTTTTGTCTATGAAGGTAGCAAACTCTGTTTTTCCCCTGATTTCTGCACTTTACCTTCATTTTCCTTCATATTTTCTCCATATATCAGAAGATAGAGAATCACTCATGGGGGATTCCTGTGGTAGTTTTATGGCTCTGCAGAGAGAGTTTTGTCATCAATAACCCAAGACAGACCACCCAATAAGAATGTCCATGTGTGTATTTATGTTGCAGAAAGTATTTATTTCCAAAATTATATACACAAGTAATATGTATAAGGATACTTTACATTATCCCCTTCCCTGTTTTATTCTGAAACAACCCTGTCAGATAGGTTGGATGAGTGGTACTGACTGGCCCAAGAGTAAACAAATAACATGTTTAATGTATTTTAAAAATATATATACAGTGGTACCTTGCTTAAAGAGCATAATGTGTTCCACTGGATTGCTCTTTAAGCGAGTTTGCTCGTTAAGCAAAACACTATTGTAAATGACCAATTGTGTCTTCTGGTGGGGGGAATTGCGAACCCCGATTTAGTTGTTAAATGAGTTTTTGGTTGGTTTGATTTGTTAAGCGAGGTGACCATTCAGAGAAAATTCTGTGAGGCACTATTTATGCAAGGTTTTACTGTACAGTATATAGTTTTCTGTGGTAATAATAGCAGGGACACAAGAGATCAAAAGAATGGATAAAATTATCTATTTGGGGCATATGTTAAATGAAAATTGGGATCCCGAAGTAGAGATTAAAATACAAATAGAAAAAGCAAGATCCACCTTCATAAAAATGTGACACATGTTATGCAGTAGAGATCTAACTCTCACTACAAAGATCCGAATAGTGAGATGTTATGTATTTCCAGTGTAGTTATATGGAGTTGAAGCTTGGACATTGACTAAAGCATCTAAAAAGAGAATCGAAGCTTTTGAAATGTGGATCTACAGATGGCTGCTAAGGCTATCATAGGTTGGCCATGTGACTAATGTAGAAGTATTGTACCAGATGGCTAAAAAAAAAGAACTCTTTAAAATCATTAAGCAAAGAAAACTCCAAAACTTTGGCAACATAGTTTGTTATATACTTGCTGTATAAGACTACCCCCTCTTCCACACACCAAATAAAATGTAAAAGAACATTAGATTTTATTTCAACATGTTAATTTATATTCAAATGTTTATGACATGCAGAAAAACTGTCACAAGGCTGTATGTTATCAAACATGTACAGTAAACAAAACAGTGCAAGTGCAAAGTGGTACTTATTTATCTACCGTATATACATGAATATAAGCCGACCCGAATATAACCTGAGGTACCTAATTTTGACCTTGAAACCCAGGAAAATAGATTGACCCAAGTATAAGCCAAGAGTGGGAACTGTAGCAACTGCTAGTGAGTTTCAGTAATTAAAATACAGTAATATTAATTATTTTATTGATTTTTTTAGAACTGTACTTGCACCACCCACCAGTGGTGGTGCTGCAGGTAAAGTGGGTGGGCAGGTCAATTGCACTGAGGCAGGAAGTGTTGCTTTAGCCTAGCCTCTTGCTTCCCCTGCAAGAAAGAAGCATGGCTTTTTCCTCCATCTTGGGCAGAGCAGAGAGACAAGGGCAGAAGGTATCAGTAAGTGAAATCCTTTCTTTTTCCCCACCAGTTTGAAAGGGAGACACAATTGTAATGTAGAGCTTCTTTCTTCATCTGGATGGTATATAGAATAAGGTGGGCGAGCATCGGGAGGCCACTATAGGCAGCTATGTCTATCCCAACTGAAGTGTACCCGGCGTATAAGATGACCCCCACTTGGAGGCATGTTTTTCAGGGGGGGGGAAGTCGTCTTATACGCCAGCAAATACGGTATGTTTTAGATTGTAAAATTGTATTGCATCGCATTTTTCTTCCCCCCCTTATGTTTAGATATATTGATTGTATTAACTGTATTGTTTTATGATTATATATTTATGTTTCATATTGTAATATTGTTGTTTCACAGAATGTTATATTTGTATGTTTTTTGTGAGCCACCCTGAGTCGGTTTTTACTGAGTAGGGCGGCATATAAATCGAATTAATAATAATAATAATAATAATAATAATAATAATAATAATAATAATAATAATAATAATAATAATAATAATATCATGAGGAACCACATAAAGCATAGAATACTCCAAGTTGCTATAATCGTCCCATTAAATTAATCAAGGTTAATTAATTTATGATCTAGCAGAGATTTGAATGTTGATCTCCTTTTTCTAAGTCTAATGCCCCAACCTTCATGCTAAACTGACACTCTCAAATCTTGGCTAATGTATAAATGATGGAAAGGCTGAAGTATGTCGGTGTGAAAACAATACAACAATTAATTTGCTAAATGTATCTAATACATTCATGGTTTTATTGTTGAATTTATTATTGGGATTATTGTGTTTTTGATATTTTGTTCTGTGATACTATGTTAGCCGCCCTGAGTCGCTCTGCAAGTAGGGTGGCATACAAGTGTGAACAAATAAATAAATACACAAATTTGATTAATAGATAAATAGGGCTACCTAATCTGCATTATCTACATAATCTGCAAATCAGGCTACTTGGATTTGGAGACTTGAAATGTGACAACCTTACATTTGGCCTTTTGCCTATTGTATGACTTAATTGCTCTAATTCTTCTTTAATGTATAGGTCAGATGTGAAACTGCTAAAATGAAGATGCCTTTTGGTGAGTTCATTCTGCAGTTCTTTTCACCTGAGTTTATTTGTTCTACAGAATCCTTGGCAAAAGGAAACTGTTTACTTTTCCTACATTCATGCAGATATCAAAAGTTGAGAATGTGTGGCCTTTACATGTCATTAGTCTATGTGTCTCATTAAGCCATAGGCAGCACAGCCAGACATGAAGGAGAATGATAGTTAACTGTGCCATGGCTCTGAAGGGCTGTACGTTCCTTATCCACAGCACATACAAAACAGCAGGTGCCAGCAGTTAACAAACTGTTTAATGTAATGTTCAGTAACAGATGAGCAGATCAGATACTTTCAATACTGAATGCACACAGTTCAGATTGCCAAAGTGTCCCCCAATCAGAACAGAGTGTCCCTGCTTAGCACAAATCACTAAAATAGACTTTTTCCTTCACTGCTATGCTGTGATCACAAAATCTATGTTTATCGATTGTGTTTCTCTTTTGATCCTACAGGAATCCCCTATGGATCTGCACCTGGCAATCACTGCAATATTTAGAAGATGATATGGCTACCCATGAGACTTTTTGTTACCTAAGGAAGAGCATTCATGTCAAGATATGAAGTTCCAGAAGCAAGTCAGGTTATTTTTGCACAAGAATCAGAAAATCCAACAAAAACTTGTGAAATGTGATAATAGCAAACTAATTAACAATTGACTGCTCTTTCATGATGTTCTAGGTCTAATGTCTGAGGAAGTTGGCTCATCCAGCATAAAAGTATTGTTGGCCCTGTCAGGGAGGAAGAAAATCTCACACAGCCAGCCAACACAGATACTGTTGAGACTGCCATGATCCTCAGCATCCTCCTGGTTTCCATTATTTTGAAATCTCTTTGGAGTACTGATTAGTTAAACCAACATACAGGATCTTTTTCTTCACCAAAAACTATCAATATAAAGCATAAAAATATGTTGTGAGAATATAAAAGGAATTAATGTATAAAGTATTAAAGTGCTGAGTAACAATAATTTAAAAACAGGTATTTGTTGAAAAGAGAACTTCATAAAAATGATATTATGCCTCCTGTTGGTGATGTCTTATTTTCTGCTCAGTTGACACAAATATTACAAAAAAATGCAAAAAGACATGAGTGGGTAATTGAACTGGAGCATCCAGTGAAAAAAGCAGAAATATTGCAACAGCCACCTGTTTTCCAATCCTACATCCACAGAGGACTTACAGATTTCACCAAGATACCCTTAACACTCCTGTTACTTCTACTCAGTATGGTGTAGCAGATAAAATGATAGACCAGGACTCAGAAGGCCAGGGTTCAATTTCCCATTCAGCCAAGGAAGCTCACTGAGAGGATGGAACTGATACAACTACTCTTAAATTTCTCATTCACCTTGTTAGCCCTATTTGGGTCACTATTAGTTGATTCCAGCTTGACAGCACATAACAACTAGCAAATAACATGGAAAACTAAATCAGTCCAGTGCACTATTAAGACAAGAAGCTCCCTTACTGGATTATTGAAAAGAGAAAGAAAAAAAGCTAGAAATTAAGATAAGAGAAAACAAAAATAAATACAACAAAACTAGAGATTAAAAAGTATTAAATGAGATATTAGCACTAAAGAAGAATCACAGGCAAAAGAAATGGAAAAAATACAGAGAAACATAGTACAGTGGAACCCTAAGTTATAAACACCTCGAGTAATGAAAAACTCACAGTACGACAGGAATTTATTTATTTATTTATTTATTTATTAGTTCAAATTTATATTGCTGCCCACTCGCCGTGGCGACTCAGAAATCCTAAGAAAATGACGCTTTGACGTACATTTTTCCCATATGAACAGTTTTGGGGTTTTTTTTTTAATTGCACCATTTTTTTCCAGCTGCTTGGGCAGCTTCCCATGGTGGAGGGAGGGAATGGAAAGAATTTCTGCTCAGTTTCTGGAATTTTTTGTTGTGTTTCTTGTGCATTTTAGCAGCTAAAATGAAAAGTTGTCTGCACTTCCAGGTGAAGTAAACAGTTCATTGTTGGGGATGAGTTCAGAACATTACCAGAGCTGGCCACTAGAGGCTACTGTCAGAAATGCTGAAAATATATTGAAAACCAATTAATCCCTTCTGGAAGTCAATTAATCCCTTCTGGAAATCAATTAATCCCTTCTGGAAGTCAAAAAAAGTGGAGAGGAATGTCTTTGAACTATGGGCAGCTATGTCTATCCCAACTGAAGTGCCCCCGGTGTATAAGATGACACCCCCCCCCCCCACTTGGAGGCATGTTTTTCAGGGTGAAAAAGTCATCTTATACACCAGCAAATACGGTAAGTCATGATAACTCCACATATAAGAAGAGTTGGAGATGTAAAAAAGAGCATCGGAGATACCTATATTTATGGTGGGAATGTGAATCTGTTAATAAAATATGGGAAAAGGTTTTTTTAATGAAATTAATCAAATACTGTGCATAAAACTAGAAGTATATCCCAGAATAGCCTTATTAATAGACTTAGGAAACATCAATACAGTATAGCAAGAAATAAGAAGGAAATGATTATAACAATGGTAACAGCTATGAGACTACAGTAATACCTCTCCAAGGCTGTTCGCTATGCAAGGTTGCTCGTTATGTGAAACAAACAACATTCCTATGGAAAAACTCACATAACGAGCATTTCAAGGGAGAAAACTCGCAGAGTGAAAAAATTCGCTCTGCGAGTTTTACCCATAGAAATGCTCGTTATGTGAGTTTTTCCATAGGGAAAGTCAGACCGCTTAGCAAAAATCTTACTCGTTATGCGAGTTTTTCGCTAAGCAAAACACTCATTGTGCGAGGTTTGACTTTATTGTTAAATGATGGAAATATATTGTGAAAGAGAGCAGGACGATTGGTACAAAGAGCTATGGAACATTGACATGAATGACAGACTGACTTGTGAACTAAAGTTTTAAAAAGGAATAATAAAAAGAAATTACTTTAAAGATATTTGGGGGGAATGTATAGAACATGTCTTAATTAAAGCAAAAAGAACAAAAACAGGCAAAATGAACAGAGGAGGAACCACGTTCTGATTTCCAACAGTCATGGAGGTGGAAGAGGCCATGCCAGATGGACTGGCTCAAGGCTGCGGCACTCCATTGCAGTCCAAGTGTTAAATCCTGCATGTCTCATTTCATACAAGCCGCAGGAGATGGCTCCACAGTCATAATGTCTGGGTCACTTCATGTCAAACTTAAACAAATTCACGCCAATGGCATTTTCCCTGGTTCAGGAAAAAATGCATTCTCGGATATGAGTTGCAGCTGCCGCCAATTTGTTATTGTATGTGGTAATGATTTTTTGTGTGTTTGCTTGAATGTTGTCTTGTATTAATAATAAATTTTATAAAAATAAGATAAGATATGGCATAGCTAATTATGCCATACAATGCTCTTGTTTGTCAGGTGTGGATAGGCTGGTAACATGATATGAGGTCCCTAAAGCAACCAACTAGGCAACCAAATCTGGGAAATGTATCTTTATTAGCATCTTTAAGGCATAGATGTTTCATTTCTCCGTATGGCCACCTATGTGAACAATGGTATGAATAATTTCTTGACTTATTAAAAAATCTGATGTGACCCGAGCTAAGAGAACTAGGAAATTAACATGGAAGATGTGATGTGTTATTTTGGGGTGGGGGTGGGGATAAAGTCATAATCCAGCAAATCATTTTTTAATACACATAGTATTCCTTCCACATGGATGCTAATGTATGAACCTATAATGATTTATTTTCACTATTCTGTCTCATCAGTCATCATCATCATTATCTCCATTGACATCATCATCAACAACACCACACTTTCATCCCACCCTTTCTCCATGAAACTTGCAGTAGTTTACAACATTCAAACTATGAGTCACTATTAAAAAAAACACACACACACATAACCAGAAACATCTTTAAAGGCAAAAGCGTACTGAACTCCCTTTGAAGCAAAGCAGCAATGAATATTCATACATCTCATCAGGGAGTTTCTTCCACAGCCTGGGGACACCAACAGAGAAGGTCCTACACCTTCCTACAATGCCTTTAAGACTACTTCCGTCCTTACTTTTTCCAGTAATCACCCCAAAGAAGTCTGCACACATAATGTTGCCAAGTCAGCAACAACCCACTCTCAGAGATTTGAGGGCCAAAATCTGAGACCAGATTTGGCCCTTTGTGATGTCGTGGAAATAGATCCTTGTGGTAGTGGGCATGCGGGGATCAGAATTACTTCTGGGCCAGCTGGCTGTGAAAAAGGTACTTCATTTCCTATCTTGTTCTCAACTGTATAATGGACTCAAAGACATGGACCCACCAGTTCAGTCTCCTACCCTTGCCTTTGTGTGCCCTGATGTGGTGTAAACATTAGGCTTGTACAGCTCTCTTCTCATGGAGCCGGAGAAAGACTGGCCCAAAGGACTGAGGATGACACCAGATGATATTGAAGGCAGAGCCTAATTCACTTAGCTAATTCACAGTTTATAAATGTGAAATATGAATATCCAGCTAGAACGATGATCCGAGTCTTAGAAAACATGGGGTGCTGACTGCCTTTGATATATGTTTCATTTATTTTCTAATTTTAGGTAGTTATTTTTGCATTAATGTTTTGGGCAGGTGCCTGGGCTGGCTAGCTGGTTTTACTGTGGATCAGAAAATCCTGCAGGGTGTTTGAAGTGTGTATTGCTGTCACTGATGTTGTGAAGAATTAATGTCGGATCTTGTTGTTTTTCACTTTAACATCTTCTGTGCAAAATTTAGTAAGACTTTCTATATGTTCATGGATTTGAGCAACCCAATGGGATTTAGTGATCAGAATTCAACATACAGTATCTGAAAACTGTGCTATTAATCCCAGGCTCATAGTACACTGT
Organism: Furcifer pardalis; assembly: GCA_030440675.1. Classification (NCBI taxonomy): domain Eukaryota; kingdom Metazoa; phylum Chordata; class Lepidosauria; order Squamata; family Chamaeleonidae; genus Furcifer; species Furcifer pardalis. The sequence continues at coordinate 133,585,942 of CP126894.1, forward strand.
TTATAGTATAAACTTGAGAAATCCTTTTTTCCCTTGCCTTTTAAAACAGACACTGAGCACTCTCAACCTAAAATACAATGGATGCACTAAGGCTGGCATGTCGAGACTAATATCATAACATGTTTTCCCAGAATACTGACAACCTTTTGAACTCTTTAAACTTTGGGAAATCTACTTAGATCAAGAATCTGCTACTGGGTATTACCCATGAGTCACCTCATTTGTTGGCTTGCCGCAAGTATTCATTACGACCCACACAAATCCATCCATGTCCTTAAGGTAGTTTAGAACAATATAAAAACTTTTTGAGAGAGAAAAGCATTACAAAACATATCTACTAGAGCAGTGATGGCAAACCTTGGCGCTCCAGGTGTTCTTGGACTTCAATTACCAGAAGTCCAAGTCAGCATTCTTGCTGATCAGAGCTTCTGGGAATTGAAGTTCAAGAACACGTAGAGTGCCAAGGTTCACCATCACTGTACTAGAGTCTTCAGTGACCAAAAAGTCTCAATAGTGGTATGAGATTCACTGGGTGATGTGAGGTCAGTCTTTCTCTTTCAGCCTGGCCTCTCACATAAGATGTTTTGACAATAAGGTAGGAAAGTCATGTGCTCTTTTAAGAAAAGGTGGTATGGCAGATTTCCGAATTCTGTTGAGAAGTCCAACCCATCAACTTCTGTAGCGTTGCAAATATTGTGTTCAGGATTGGCCATTGTAATGCTCTGCATGCTACTTACACAGTCAGCCCTGCTTTCCAGCTTCCTATACAAAGGTTTATATCAGTGATGGGATGACAAATTTGTTATCACCACTCCATGACATCATGATGTCATGGGCGTGGCCAATGTCATGACATCATGATGTCATGGGCGGAGCTAACATCATGATGTTGTGGGAGGGGCCTTAAAATAAAAAATAAAATAAAATAAATACACACACACACCCTTAACCCAACCCACCCACCCCACAAACCTGTAAATAAATAAATAAATAAATGAAATTAAAATTAAATAAAAATACAACCCCAAGCACAAACCCCTCACTTACCCCTGTGAGGGCTCGGCAGGGGCGGACGGCCAGGGCAGGCCAGGCCTCAACTTGCCTGTGGGGGCTCGGCGGCCCCGAAGTCATCGCCGAAGTCATCGCCGCTGCCATCTCCGCCGCCGCCATTGCCGCCATTGCCGCCGCCATCGCCGCTGTTGCCATCATCTCCGTCGCCACCGTTGCTGCCGCTGTCATCGCCGCCGCTATCGTCGCAACCACCATCGCTGCCGCCTTTGCAGTCACCGCTGGTGTTGCCGCCGCCACCATCACCGCTGCCATCAGCGCCACTGCCGCCACTATTGCTGCCGGTGTTGCTGCCACCGTCAGCGCCGCCACCGTCAGCGCCGCTGCCACCACTATCGCTGCCGGTGTTGCCGAATTTTTTTAAAAAATTGGAGCTAAAATGGCTCCGATTTACTGCTCATGCACAGAAACTCAATCTGCCGCATTGAGCATGCGTCAGATTGAGTTTCTGCACATGCGCAGTAAAATTGGAGACAAAATTGCTCCAATTTTATTGCACATGCGCAGAAACTCAATCTGACGCATGCGCAATGCGGCAGATTGCGTTTCTGCGCATGCGCAGTAAATCAGAGCCATTTTTGCTCCAATTTAAAAAAAAATTTCTTTCGGTGAGGCATCAGGAACCGGACGCCTCAAAAGTTGACTACCCTCCTGGAGAACCCTCCAGGATTGGTCCTACCGGTTCCAGGGAACCGTATGGAACCAGGAACATCCCATCACTGGCTTCTATAAAAAAGAAAGCTGTAATTTCATTAGAGTGTCAGGAAAGATGTGTGTCACGGACACTATCTACAGTTCCTTGATCAGCCATGTAAAGGCCTCGTGTTAGCCTGCTATCATATCAGTCTCTCCAAAAAGGAAATACTTGGCAAACTTTATCAAATTATATGGATGGGGGAAATGGCTTGAGTTGGGAAAGATACTTCATCAAGTATGCAAAGTCCTGTCATATGAAAGAATGGTGAGAATGATCACATTGGATTGTGCTAAGAAGTCACTGACAACCAGTCAGTCAGTCACTCTCTCTCTCTCTCTCTCACTCTCTCTCTCTCTCTCTCTCACACACACACACACACACAGAGACACACACTGTCCCCCCCTTTGATTGTCCTTTGATTTTTATTTATTTTATTCCTTTTCAGTCTAGCACTGGATCACCTCTACACATATGTTTTTTTTTAAAAGAAGAAAATGGGAAAAAGGAAAAATCAAGATGAAATGTAAGACATGCTATGGAGCCTTTCTATTTTATATCACACCATAAAAGGAAAGCCAGAGATAGGGATAGAAAAAAGAAGGATTGGCACCTAAAGACACACAGCGCAAAGAAGCCATAACTTGACTGTGTAGGAAAAACCTGATTGAAATGTTAAACAATGAAAAAGTAGAAGGCTACCAGGGGTGGAGGAGAAACAAAAAAACTGGTTTAGGAGAAGAAAGAGCTGGAGGAAGTCTATTCAGCCTTGGCATCATGAGGTCAGTAAATTATGTTTCAGATGCACCCATGTTAGAAGTGGAGCAAACCCTACAGTACTTGACAATGTACTCAAGGATCTAGAATTGTAGAGATTGTATCTGTCAAATAAACACATGACAGCCTCAGGAATTCTTTATTCAAACCAGAGCTTTCCAAGAGAGGCAGAGGGAAAGTGGTTTCTTAACTGTGACAATTTTCCCTGCTTCTACTCCCTGAGGCACCCAACCTCCCTCCTTCTAGTAGTTTTCTTCACAACATAATATGAAGAAATCTCCAAACATCAGTATGCCATGAGGAGGCTGCTGGCATTATATTGATTTTCATTAATGCCAAGCATTAACAGACAAATGCCAGCTAGATAATGGGCTTTCCAAAACAGTCTTAGTGGTTGAAGTTCAAATGACTAGCAAATTAATAATAATAAGACAGATTCTGCACTGCCAGGAAACAATAAGGTTGCTTTCCAAAAAATTTACAAACATCAGCCAAAGCAAACATAATGGGGAAAGGCAGACATCTAATATATGGCACATTCTTTTGTTGCTAGAGACACAGACCCCCTTCATAGATTTGTTCATTTAGTGCCCCAATTTCTCTCTTCTTAATCTATATAGTCAAGGCTTTGGGGATCTTGTAGATAAGATCTTCCTTATACAGTACCATATACCCGTAATAGCAATCCTTGGCACACCAACTGTTCCTGGACTTCTATTACCAGAAGCCCAACTCAGCATTCCTGCTGATCAGGACTCCTGGGAATTGAAGTTCAAGAAGAGCTGGAGTGCCAAGGTTCACCATCACTACCATATATAATCTATCTCCATCCTTTTCCAGGAGGCTTTATCATTTGAGGCTTTAGATTTAGATCCTTTCAAAAGGATTCTTCCACAAGCGTACAAAAGAGTAGGATGAATATACAACAAGGCATATTAAACCTCCAGCACATGTCCCTAACCACTGGGAGAGTATGTAGAGACTTCAGGATGTTTGTATTCCTTCTGTTCAGAATGCAGAAAGAAAGGACCAAACTTGGAATGAGAGATCTGACCTAAAAAGAAAGAAAGAAAGTTGTGCCTTTCTTTATAGATATATCCAGCTGGATAGGTCAGGAGCTTTGGCTACTCCTTTCATTTCCAGAGAGCAAAGACAAGATCTCTCTTCACCACAAGAACAAGAGAGAGATGTGAAAGGGGGAAAAGTGACCTCAGAAACCCTAAGAATAGTTATCTACGTTTAAAGGAAGGTCAGCACAAGTCAGAGCAGGTGAAGAACAGTCTAGGAAAACTGTGGAGGTTCTCCCTCTCTCACCTTCCCCATACAAATAGCAATTGTACATATATACCTTCATAGAGTGCTTAGAACACTCTGGGCGGCTCGCAAGGTTGCTCTCAGCTTGCTGGGTATTCATTTTATTGATCTCAGTAGGATGTAAGGCTGAGTCAACCTTGACACCATAAGGCTCAAAAGCAGATCATGAGCAGAGTTTTGGTTACAGCATTCTCAACCTCTGACCCATGGGCCAGCCCCAGCCCCCAAAGTCTTTTCATCTGGCCAACAATGCCCTCCTTGTTCTTGCATGAAAATGCGCAATATTAGTGAGTTCTCACATGATTTTAGCAAGTTCTTGTGTGATTTTGTGAGTTCTCATGCTATTTTGGTGAGTTCTCATGCTATTTCGGTGAGTTCTCACGTGAAAATGCTCAAGAACTCACTGAAATCGCACAAGAACTCACCGAAATCACATGAGAACTCACAAAAATTGCATAAGAACTTGCTGAAATCACACAAGAACTCACCAAAATCACATGAGAACTCGCCAAAATAACACAAGAACTCACTGAAATCATGTGAGAAGTTACCAAAGTCACATGAAAACTTGCGCAGAAACACATGACCGGCCTGTGCAGCCATTCTGAGGGGAGTGATCCAGCCCCCGCCCCAAAAAGGTTGAGAAAGCCCAACATAGAGTCTAAAACAATGGCTCCCAACATGGGACACACACCTTACAGCATGACTTCAATTCCCAGAAGTCTAAGTCAATACTTTGGCTGATCAGTATTTGGAGAATTGACTTAGGCTTCTAGGAATTGAAGACCAAAACCCAAAAGTTGGGAAACACTGGTCTAAAATGTGAATTCCGGCAGCAACAGCTTTAGATCATATGAGTTGCATTACTAAAGGGCTGCCTGGAAGCCCTGCAGACAAATCTGGGTTGTCAGGTTGACAGCATCCAATTTCCTGAGATTTCATGTTGAAAACCTGAAGAATGAACCAAAACCTTGAGATCTGGTAGTCTTATTTAGGCTGGCTACTTCTTTGGATTTTGTTAGAGTCTGAAAGAAAGTAACTGTACAGACTTTGTTCCATTTACTTCCAAGTGTCTTGATTTCAACATTATTAACTTCCCAGGAATCAGTCAGTCTCAAGATGAATACAAAATCTGTTGTTGTTCTTTAATTTCAGAAGTCATGAAATGTTCCTGTATGAGAAATCCTTAATTATTGGCTTAACTGTATGCAGTTTGCCAGCCTGGTGTATGTGATTAAAGGTCATATAATCACTGGAGACCTAATTTACAATTTTTCCTTGCTCCGGCAACCCACAGGAAAAGATTCCTCTGTGTTGCCAAAGTCTTGGAATGTTTTTTGCAATGTCTCCCTGCCCTTTCGTCATCATTTCGTTGAAGCTTTCCTATTGCAAATTGATCTACTACATTTTGATTTTTTTTAATTAAGGGCCACAGCTGCAGTCAATTAGAAGAGCAGAACGCTTGCAAATGACCTGCTGCCAATTTCCTTAAACCTTAGTTACTAATAGTGACTGCCAAGTTTGACCAGTTCCCTTGCATGCAGTTATTAATTAAATTTAACGATTTTTTTAAAGAGAGAGAGACTGTAAAGTGAGGAAGGGGAAAGAAAAGAGCCAAACAGCTTAAATGTGAGCTTGATTAAACATTACCCTTGATTACTGCCACTGACATAGTCACAGCAAACGATTTGACATGTGAGCCCTCACAACTCATTACAAGATGGCATGACAAGAGGGTATCCCCCCCCCCCATGCAGAACCTTCACCCATTGTGATTTGTGCTTTTTATTCAGGGTGAAGGGAGTGAAATAGTTTTGTTATGTCATACTTAGCTGTAGGAGCCAAGTAGATTTAGTATTCAGTGGTTCAACCATTCTTCCTGCAGAGCCTAGGGAAATGAGACGATATGGAATGCAATGTATATCCTGCCCTGGACAATTAAATAGCCAGCTCAAATATTTATGCAATGGTGCCAGTACAATTTAATGGATAGTGTCAGTTTAGGACTCAGGAAACTTTGGTTCTAATTTCCTCTTGACCAGAAAAACACATTGGGCAATACAAAGGGCAAATCCCACAGAACAAGTATTTATGCATATTTTCCTCCAGTTACATTTTTACGCTTTAGAACATGGATTTAGGGGGAAATGGGTGGTGAGGAAATGGTTATGTTTTATACCAGCATTTCTCAGCCTTTTTAACCCAGGGGCCGGGTCACACTCCCTCAAACAGCTCCAAGGGCTGGATGGCAATTTTGCTCTTCCTCCACCATATGCCACTTCCTGGTGTGGTGGAGGCAGTGAGGGGCCACATGAAATGACACTGTGGGCCCCATCCAACCTGCAGGCTGCAGGTTGAGAATCCCTATTTTATACCATTCTTTCATATATCCTACTTTAAAAAGAAATAAATGAAGTAACAGTAGAGTAACAATCTGTGGAACAAGCAATGTAACAACTTAGTTTTTCACCCCATTCATGAAAAACAAAACTACTGAAGCACATTCACGAATAACAAATTTACTTATTTGCAAGGTTTCATGCATTTCAAGCCATTTCTTTGGACACATAGATGCAACATCTGGGCCTCATGTTCCTATACAATATACATCAGGATGTATGGAGTAGCACCCAGTGTGCAAGTGGGATCAAGAGTGAGGCTGGGATCAATTGCATGTTCATTCCTGACAGTGATTCTGTGCTTCAATTGCCTTACTAAAACAGGTAATGAACATCCAGGCTTCCTGGCAATAGGATGATGCAGAGTTTTGAGAAACTATTAGGTTATGCTGAGGTTAGGGTTTCTCCCCCCAAAAAAACAACTGTTTTGGTATACAAAAGACTATTATTATTCTTTCATGTCCCAATCTAAATCTTGAACTGCCAAAATGAAGCCATTTTCTTGGCTTTGTCATTGGCCACAGTTAAGTCCTCATTGGTGCATGTTTCTTGCAGTAATCGGCAGACCAGTAAATGAGCCTGATTCTGTGTGTGTCTACATTCATGCAGTGGGTTGTTGTTGTCCACCAGCAGCCCCCATTTCAGCATGTTGGTCTTGCATTTAGGGACTCCAAAACTCAGCCTGTACAGGGTCCTCCAAGTGATGTAGGAGAGGCTGAGTTCCTCATCTATATCATCCTTTAATGTTGTTCCATATCCAATGAGCTCCTTCCTCCATTTTCTAATTTTGTTTTGCTCTAGTGTACCCTCAAGAATGTTTGTTTTTGCCATAAGGCTCTTCCTGGATCTGAGCCAGTAGACTTGAGGCTCATATCCATTTAGTGAGTGTTGAGGGTCATTCTTTTGCTTAGTTCTCTCAGTGTTAGCTGCTACTTCTCTCCCAATCTTAGGTGGAGTGATACCAACAAGAAGGTATATTTTCTCAACTTGTGTAGTTTTGAAGCATCCTGTCACTATACAGATAGCTTCATTAACAGCGATGTCAACTTGTTTTGTGTGTGTGGATGCGCTCCATACTGAAGCAGCATACTCTGCTGTGGAGGCACTCAGGTCCAAAGTTGATGTACACAGCATTATAGTTTGTGAGTTTCCTGGTGATGTTGTTCCTTGTACTAACTTTGGCTTTGGTATTCAGGCAGTGCTGCTTAAAATAGAGTGTCCTGTCAAGGTATTTTTGTGCTGAACAATGCTGTAATCCATTCTCTTGCCTCGTAACATCCAACTCAACCCTTGCCTCTCAGTTTCGAAGATGGGAAGCACACACTTCAGTCTTGCTTGGATTAGGCTTCAAACGTTTGATGTTGTAATGCTGTACTAATTCTTCAAATGCTCCAGCAACACAGGGCAACACAAGCAGGAGGCACAGTGGGAAAATGAGGTTTCAACTGCTGGCCAGGACCATAGCAAGGGTGCTATATGTGGGTGGGTGAATATTTTTTCATGATAAGCAACAATGTCTCTCATATATATACATCCATAGGCATAGGGACATACCTAGATCATTGACCTCTCCAACCAGAATATTATCATCCAGTGATCTACCCACAAATCCAGATTTGTCTTCTGCTCACCCTCTTACAAACAATGCAGAGCTTGATCTGAAGAATAATGTGAAGCATACTATAGGGCAGTTATAAACTGCTCCTTCTCAGCCACAGTAACCTTTGCAATGAGGATGGGATGAAGGTATCATCTTCTGTGATCTCTTACTTTGAACTGTGAATTGTGTAATGAATGCTTAATGTCAACTACTGTTGCTACTTGATATTGCTATCTGACCTTGCTGCTGTTGTGTGCTGTCAAGTTTTAACTAACTCGCTTTCAAGATAAGTGAGATATTTAAGAAGTGGTTTTACCCGTTTTACCACCACCACCCTGAGTTTCCATGACAGAGTGAGAATTTGAATCCAGACTCCCCAGGTCCTAGTCCATCACTCTATCTACTACACCACACTGGGAATCTGAGTACACCCCACTAACGTACACTAGTACCCCGGATAACGTTATGACTTGGTTCCACAAGTCTCGTCGTTATCCAGTTTTTAATGTTGTGCGATACATTGATCACACAATGTTTAAAAAAGCCCTGTTTCCCTGGAGGCTGCAGCAAGCCAGAACGTCGGGATTTGAATCCTGACATTTTGGCTTGCTGCAGCCTCCAGGGAGGTGGGGGAACTTTGGAAACAGCTTGTATCCGGTCTCCCCACCTCCCTGGACCCGGGGGGGGGGGGTCAGAGCCCCCAAAATTGGTTTAAAAAATGTCCATTTTTTTTACCAACGTTGGGGTTTCTGACCCCCCTGCTGGGTCCAGGGAGTTGGGGAGACCCGATCCAAGCTGTTTCTGGGCTTCCCCGACGTCCACAGCCAGTGCAGCAAGCCAAAACATCAGGGTTCGAATCCCGACATTCTGGGGTCTATCCGGTTTGCTTGGGGAAGAAAGCACCCTTCCTCCCCAAGCAAATCAGCAGTCCCAGCATGGGACTGCCACTTTGATTGGGGAGGGAAAGTGCATTCCCTCCGCAAGCAAAGGGCAAACACTCACCAGGATCATGGGTTTGCTTGAGGATAGGATGCGCCTTCCATCCCCAAGCAAAGCACAATTGCTGGGCAGCCCCCGGGCGGCTTCCCAAACATGCCGCTGCTATGAAGCATGCCACAGAAGTGAGGCTGGGAAGCAGATCGGAGACTCCCCGTTTTGTTTCCCAGCCTCTTTGCCGCTGCTGCAAAGAGGCTGCTTCCCATCCTCACCACTGCTGGTGCGAAGAGGCTGGGAAGCAGACCAGGGAGGCTTCATTTTGCTTCCCAACCTCACAGCTGCTGTGAGCTTCCTAGTGCCAGTTTGGTTGGGAGGAGAACAGGCACACCTGGTCTCCCCCCAACCAAGCCGGCAGTCTGAGCCTTGGTAGATCTCTGCCCCAAAGCCCGCAGGGCTGATCTCTAGCCCTGCGGGCTTTGGGGCAGAGATCAATGTTGGGGAATTTGAGGCAAACATTTGCATCGCAAAACATCCGTTGTGTGATGCAAATGTTTACCTCAAATTCCCAGATGTTATCCGATTTTAGCGTTATCCGAGGCAATCGTTATCCGAGATATTACTGTATTACTGTGCAGTACTTACATTTTAAAGCACAACGTAGTGTGTATTTGTGCATGCATTATCTATAGACAATGTTTTCTCTGAGCAGAACTCTTTGGCCTTGAAAAGCTGCTCCTGGATCCTGGATCCAATCCCCCAATTTGAGTTGAGCATAAGTGTAAAGTTGTTTTTAAAGAGATAAAAATGGAGTCTGACAGGATGGGGAGAAGAAGAGTCCTACATTATGTTTGATATTCGTGGGATTTCTTGATGAGTGGGCCTGAGTGGAAGGGTCTGCTGCTTAGTCCTTAGGCTAGATAGCTTCAATCATTGAGTATATCCATAGCTCCCTAATTTAATCTTAAACGGTTGCAATTGTGTTTTCCGATTCTGTGTGGCTAGAGTTGGTTGTTGGTAATGTGATCATTCACAGGTTACTGCCTGCAGCCAGGATAAGAATGACAAACCTAAATACGCAGCATGTTCCAGTGAGGTAGTAAAATTTTTGACATCCCACCACTGGTTTTAACATTGTGCAGTGTAAACGTTAACTGAGGTTTTACTGTACAGTACTAACAAATACAGTGCTCATAAGGCCTAGATTTTCCACTAGATTCAACAGTCATTCCCCTCTTATTTCCAAGGCTAAATGCCCTCTTGTGTGGGACAATTGTGTGGACATCAAAAGCAAGTCTGAGGAGTCCAATGCATTTACTGTCACCAAGAAAGAAACAAAAATTAGAACAGCCCAAGTTTTCTGAATTACAATTTTGTTGTGTGCTTTAGACCCAATCTCAGAATGGAATTCGCCCACACAGCAAATGGTGTGGACAAGGTGGTATTTCTCTCCATCAGCAACATTTTTCTTTACTGGTAGGGTTTAAGAAAAAGCAGTTTTCAGCCCATTACTGTTGAGTTTCAGTTCTCACTTTTTTCGTAAGAATGTGATTAAAATATTAGTTTACTTCCTGAGACAGATTTTTTTTAAGGAGATAGTGTGAAAAGATGTCTAATCAAAGTTCCTTAGCTGTGAATGGTTCTTCTGTTTATGTGTGTGTGTTTTTCAAAAGCCTAGTGACTCTCACTCAGACAGGTTGAGATATGCTTCCCCCCAGTTTGACAAAAGCCACCTTCACAAAAATATAATGCTTTTTCACACTGCGGCTCTACGTTGTCAAGCCATCATATCTTAAGACTTTTGTGTTATACAGTATGTATGTTTATTCCAAGTGCTAAAGTTTTCTTATTAGGTATAGATTTATTTTAAAATATGTTAAATTAGCCTTGGAATGTTGGATTGTTAGGAAAAAAATGCTATCAAAGTAGAATGAAGTAAAAGGAAATTTGAAGGATGTAAAAGAGGCAGAACAAATCTGGAGACTTCATCTTCTTTAAAGCATCAGCAGAATTTTCAACAGGACATATGGGGTGGAAATGAGAAAATAATGGTAATTAGAAGCTAGAGATTTGCTGACCTTCAAAAGTGTCTGGGCAACAAAATTACTTTTCATGCAACTGTACATCAGAACAGCGTTTTTTAAAATGAAATTTTAGAGCTAAGTTGAGAGATCATCAATAAGCTGTACTTCTCTTCTAAAATATATTTTTAAAAAGAACTGGAAGATCCCATAAGAAGAGACCTAGACGTTGTTTATGAAAAGGATTCAAATATTGAAAGTATTATTTGCAAAAGTGAATAGAAAAAAATGCAAGGTGGTTAAAGGTGAGTAAATCATTTTTAAAATTGCTGAGATGGAGACCTTTAGAATTCTAGATACAGTACACAGTATTTTATAATATGGGCAAACACTTGTTCTATTTAGGCTTCCATCTGACAATATAAAGGGGTAAGAAATGGTGGGGATATGAACGATGCATACAGAAATCCATCCACAGATGCACCTAAGAACATCATAGACCTTCATAGGTTGAGTGTCAAGGACTGCATAGGGCTTTTGGACTACACATTTAAAGACCTTTGTATTCAGATAAGTGAAACCTAAGAACACTCCCAGGCTCATGGGAATGTCTGGGACTGAGGTTTATTTACATGCCAACATCCACACCACCCATTTACCTCTACACACCTTTAGGGCAGTGCTTGAATAGGACTGAAATCCATATATTTCATCAAATATTTAACCATTGTGTCAGTTGCTAGCAGTTCAAATTGCATAAAATATTCCCTTTTTTCAACTAGGAATGTGTAATGGAGGTGCTTGTTGTTGTTATTATTATTATTATTATTATTATTTAGATTTGTGCCGCTCTATTCGCTGAAGCGACTCACTGCTTCTTCTCACTTTTCTCCCCCTTCATAGAAGCTTCTGACTTCTATGTCTATTATGGGCTGTCAAGTCAGAAATTACTTATAGTGACTTTAATGAGGCTTTCAAGAGAAGTGAGACAGTTGATTTTACTAGTGCCATCCCTCACCCCAACACAGTAGTTTCAGTTGTGTAGTGTGGGTTTCAGCCGCCCAGGGCATAGGCCAAATTTTCCATCCCCTGGGTGGGGCCCAGGACGCCGGTGGTGGTGGTGGAGGGTCCCGACACCCATCCCCACAGTGGCCTCTTTGCCCTGGCCACTAGGAAGTCCGGAGTAGCGGCAAAGTCCTGCCACTGTAGCGGCCTTTTGTGCCCTGGCCCAGGCCAGGGCCCAGGATGGTGGTGGAGGGTCCTGGCGCCCATCACCACAGTGGCCTCTTCGCCCCAGCTGCTAGGATGTGCAGGAGTGGCAGTGAAGTCCTATTTATTGTGAAATTTTGCCAGCGCCAGCGCCGGCGCCGGCGCCGGCGGCACCCCCCCATGCTATGCCACTGAATAGTTTCAATGTTGAACAAAGACTGCAACTGGGTCTCCTAGTCCATAATCCTACCCGCTACACAGCACTAGATATCTTTGTCTTCTCTGATAAGGACAAAACTAGGTTAAATGTAACTTTAGTTGCCCAACCCCAAGATTGAAAATTGAAATTTACAATGAGTTTGCATACAAAGGTTTCTGGAAGTCTAATCAGAGTTTCCCACCATGGATGTAATTCTGTGTTGTGCAGACTATGGAATAGAGTGAAAAATTTAAACACAAGCAAAGATGAAAGCTAAGGAGAGAATGACTTGAGCATGTCCATTTCACACCTAAACCATGGTTTCAAGAAAAAGAATAGTCTGTCTCAATTAAGCTGACAGGTTCTTGCAGGGAAAATAATTTTGGCATGGTGAATCTGTATTCAAAGATCTTACATAATCATATAAGGACAAAACAAATAATTACATTACTAACAGCCTTTTATTATAGATTAGCTTTGGCAGCAGCTGTGCAAGCACAAATTTCTTTCAGCAACTGGAACAAATCCATCTAGCTCTGGCTTGCTTTCCAGGAATACCCCATCCACCCATTATTATAACCACTTGGCTGCTTTTAAAATGGTCTTCATGAGAAAAGGTGGACAAGAAAAACATCTCAGCCCTTTCACTGGCCAGTATTACTTTAGCATTAGTTGTCCTACCTTAAATGTGTGCCTGCACTACACGGCTGTATCATTTTGATGTCACTTCAACTGTTGTGGCTTCATCCCAAAGATTCCTAAGATTTTTAGCTGTGAGAAGTGCTTAGAATTATTTGCAGGAACTCTAGTTCCACAATAGCTCCCCAGGTGCGAAGGAAAATGCCAGGCTGCCCATGCCACAACTGTGTCCATTTTTTGTCTACCCTTTCCCCAGTCCTGGGCCCATGGACCCTTAGAGTAAGGCGTCCAACACCTTACAAAACTGAATCCGGGATAGTGGGGCGGGGCCAACGTCATGACGTCATGGGCGGGGCCAACGTCACGACGTCATGGGCGGGGCCAAAAAATAAAGGAGCAAAAAATGGCTCCAATAAACTGTGCATGCGCAGAAACTCAATCTGATGCATTGCGCATGCATCAGATTGAGTTTCTGCGCATGCACAGTTTATTGGAAAATAAGCCATGTGCCGATTTTCGGGGGGCTCTAAAAATATAAGCCACCCCCCGAAAATAAGCCATCAGGCCATTTTTGGCCATTTTTTTTTGGGGGGGGGAGAATATAAGCCATGGCATGGCTTATATTCTTTTTCCCCCCCCAAAATGGCCAAAAATGGCCTTATGGCTTATTTTCGGGGGGTGGCTTATATTTCTATATCAGTATATAGAAATATAAGCCACCCCCCGAAAATAAGCAGGCAGCCTGCTCGGACACAGAGAATACACCCCCCAACTCTGCTTACCTTGAAGCTCTGCTTATTTTCTCTCCCGACTAACAGCTGATGAGACTAAAGAGGCTTTTTTTTAAACTACAACAAGGAAGGGCGAAAAATTCAGTGATTTGATTGGCTCTCTATGTCAGCTGACATAGAGAGCCAATCATATCGCTGAATAGGGGAAACCTATTCAGCGATATGATTGGCTCTCTATGTCAGCTGACATAGAGAGCCAATCAAATCACTGAATTTTTCCCCCTTCCCTACCGGAGTTTTAAAAAAAGCCTCTTTAGTCTCATCAGCTGTTAGTCGGGAGAGAAAATAAGCAGAGCTTGAAGGTAAGCAGAGTTCAGTTGGGGGGTGTATTCTCTGTGTCCGAGCAGGCAGTGGGGTGGCTGTGTTTTTTCATAACACATGCCTTATTTTCGGGGGGTGGCTTATATTTTTAGAAAATCGGCACATGGCTTATTTTCCAATAAACTGTGCATGCGCAGAAACTCAATCTGATGCATGCGCAATGCATCAGATTGAGTTTCTGCGCAGCATGCACAGTTTATTGGAGCCATTTTTTGCTCCTTTTTTAAAAAAATGCCTGCTGCTGAAGAGAAATCGGGACAGCCGGGACGTCATGGGGGAATTCCGTGACCATTTTCCTAAAAATGGTAACTCGGGATTCCCCCTCTCAAATCGGGACTGTCCCTGAGAATCCGTGACGGTTGGCCACTATACCTTAGAGCCAAGAATCCCCCCCCCTTCTATCCAATCCAGCACTACAACAATTAGATAGGAGGAAAACATACCTAAAGAGTTCCCCTGCCCCTCTGTGGAGGAGCAGGGAAACTCTTTAAGTGTAACATCCAATATGCAGATTGGGCTCATTACTTCAGAAGCAGCCTTTTGGCTGTAAGCCATTCCCAGCATCCAGAGGTGATCGGAACAGTGTATATTTTATTTGCCATAAAAAGTAGATCCCCTTAACAGAGATTCAAAAAGAAACACTGAGGGAGAAGGTTGCAGCACTCCAGCATTCATTAAATCTGCACTCATGGAGCCTGGACAAAACCCAAGGGCAGGGCCGGATTTACATGAAAAGAGGCCCTAGGCTATTCCACTTATGTGGCCCTTTCACCTCCCATTTTTAAGTTTGTAAATTACATGAGAGATAATAAAATACATCATTACTGTGATATATATCAATATATAGGCCCCTCTTGATCTTGAGGCCCTAGGCTGAAGCCTAGTTAACCTATAGGAAATTCCGGCCCTCCCCAAGGGCTAAAAAGAGCAGGTTAAACATCTGTGTGAACATGTCCTGAGGGACACACACAGCTTTATCTATTCCTTGCCTTGATTTAAGTTCAGCCTGCAACAAGTACTTCTCTCTGCTTAATAACAGAGCCAGTCCTAGCTAGTTTATTAGCCAGGACTAGATACTGCACATTTTATCACTACCACTGGCTTCTGATCTGCTTCTATGTACAGCTAAGAGTCTGGACACTTATCTTGAAGTCTTAATTGACATAGGATCTAGATATCTGTGAGAATCACTATTCATGTGGTCCCTGAGAAGGGTCATTAGTTAAAATGCATCTTTGTAGTCATTTCTACTTCTAGTGCTTCTGGGTTGAAAGGATTAGCTGGTGAAAAATCTCCATTGCCAGTGATTTATTTATTTATTTAGATTTATATTGCCACCCACTCGCCGTGGCGACTCAGGGTGGCTTACAATAAGAAAAAACAACATAGCACAAACAGCTGAAGTCCATTCCAGTCCTCGTCTGGTCTGGCCCGGAGAGAGAGAGCCCAGCTGTTGCTTGGCGCAGGCAGCTATAAGATCTGCCGCCGCCCCCAACGGACTTCCAGCCCTCGTCCGGTCCGAACCGGAGAGAGCAAACCCAGCTGTTGCTTGGCGCAGGCAGCTATAAAATCTGCCACCGCTCCCAACGGACTTCCAGCCCTCATCTGGTCCAGCCCAGAGAGAGAGAGCCCAGCTGTTGCTCGGCGTGGGCGGCTATAAGATCTGCCGCCACCCCCAATGGACACCTGGAGCTGAGAGGACTAGTTTCGAGATTGTTTAATGTATTGTACTGGACCTGTCTCATGTGCTGGTGCTCCCGAGCCTCGCCTCATGCTGGGCTTAAAAGATCGCTGCAGCGGGATGTTTCCCCGCCACCTGGACGTTAGAAGAGCTGGGAGAGGAGGACTCTTGTCAGGAGCGCCTGGACCTGTCTCACCTGCCAGCGCCCCCAAGCCTCACCCCACGCCGGGCTTAAAAGACCGCTGCGGCAAGTTTGCTGCCATGGCTTCCAGAGCATGCTTGTGTTTAGGGTGAGAGCCCTGATATTTTTGGATCATGTACTGTATTTTTATTATTATTATTATTGTATTTTTATATTGTATTGCATTACTGAGACTGTCATGTATATGTAACCAGAATTGTATTTTTGTAACCTTGTTTTGCAGTGTGGGTTTGTTTTATTGCACTGCTGTATTGTATTGTTATATTTAATGCATTATACTGTATGACCTTTGATTATGCTATATGTTATATTACTTTTGATTGTGTTATATGTATGGTTTCTGTAAACCACCCTGAGTCGGTTGTACCGAGTAGGGCGGTATATAAATTGAATTAATAATAATAATAATAATAATAATAATAATAATAATAATAATAATAATAATAATAATAATAATAATAATAATAATAATAATAATAATAATAATAATAATAATAATAATAATAATTCCTCCTCCTGGCCAGAGGACATTAGTCTTATCCTTCTCTGGGCAGGTAGAGCCCAGAATTAGGAAGTGGAATCTTCCATATAAAAACCTTAAAACTGTTAAAATTTAAAATTAAAATCTAAAAAAGATTAAAAACACATCAAATGCTACAACTACTAATAAAAAAGTAGAGAAAGAGAGGGGCCTAGATCATCCAGTGTGCTGGGGTCATTATACCTTCTGCTCCCCATATCTGTCCCGCCAGCCATGTTTTTAGATTCTTCCTAAAGGGCAGCAGCTCTGTCTGGAGACGTAGCTCCGTTGGCAGGAGGTTCCATAGGGCCGGAGCAGACACAGAAAAGGCCCTCCTTCTAGTGCCAGAGAGATGTGCCTCTCTGGCAGATGGAACAACTAGAGAGCCTCTCCGGTCCGCTCTGGTGGGACGGACAGATGTCCTTGGGTTGAGGAGGTCTCTTAAGTATCCTGGCCCACTACCATGTAGGGCTTTAAAGGTAATAACCAGCACCTTGAATTGCACCCTCTGTTGGCCAGGGGACTCTGATTGCTAGAGTAGCAATCTTCAGGGAGGCTCCTTTCATGTACAAACTATCTCCCATATGATACAATGCATACAATGCCCCTCAACATGCACTGACGAGGACCTTATATTGGCAAGAGGAAATGTTGTTGATGTGTCCAGATTTTATTAATTTAATTTAATAGATTTATATATCGCCCTATCCAAAGGACTCTGGGCAGTGTACACAGTTAAAACCAATATAAAACAATTTTTAAAACCCTTAAAAACATAATAATATTAACACACACACACGCTGTGCCATTTACTATCTAAAAACAAATATAAAATCTACAAAACCTTCACATTAAAAAATTAATTACAGGAGAGGGGAGCCTCAGACAAGCCAAAAAGGGGAGCTTGTTGACAATCCCAGCCCCCAGACCCATTTTGCCAACCACGTCTTCAATTCTTTCCTAAATGGTAGCAACTGGGCCTGGAGGGGTAGTTCTACTGGGAGGAGGTTCCATATTGTGGTGGCTATGACCAAGAAGGCCCTTTTCCTTGTGCTGGAGAGGCAAGCCTCCCCAACAGATGGTACCTGAAGGGTGCCCTCTCGGTTTGCTCCCATGGGATGGGTCAATGTCCTAGGGATGATGCAGTCCTTGAGGTATCCTGGTCCGCTACCATGGAGGGCTCTAAAGGTGACAACCAGTACCTTGAATTCCACCCAGAGACATATAGGCAGCCAGTGCAGCTCCCGCAGAAGTGGCGAGGCATGGGCAAAATGACTACACCCCACCACTGTGTGAGCCGCTACATTCTGGACCAACTACATTCTCCAGATAGTCATCGAGGGCAGCCCCACATAAAGCACATTACAATAGTCCAAATGGTAGGTGACCAGGGCATGGGTGACCGTGAGCAGGACCTCCCAGTCCAGGAATGGGCACAATTGATTAATAATACGCACTTGCTTGAAGGCCCTCCTGGCCACAGCCGTAACCTACTCCTGGAGCAGAAGCTGTGAGTCCAGGAGAACCCCAGGTTGTGCACTGGGTCAGATTGGGGCGACGATGGCCCATCCCAAACCAGCAGTAATAATTCTTTATGAGGACCAGGTCCCCTCATGCACAGCCACTCAGTCTTGCCGGGATTCAGCTGTCGTCACTTGTTCCCACCTAGACCCTAACCATCTCTAGGCAACTGGTCAAGACCTTGACTGCATCACTG
Source organism: Furcifer pardalis (assembly GCA_030440675.1). NCBI lineage: Eukaryota > Metazoa > Chordata > Lepidosauria > Squamata > Chamaeleonidae > Furcifer > Furcifer pardalis. The sequence goes on from CP126894.1 coordinate 133,604,027, forward strand.
GGATCACCACAGGCAGAGATATAAAACTGAGTATCATCAGTATACTGATGATATCTCACCCCATAGGATCGGATGATCTCACCAAGCAGTTTCATGTAGATGTTAAAGAGTAGGAGCGAGAGGACCTAGCCCTGAGGCACCTCACACATGAGCTGCCTTGGACTTGACTCTATGACCCCACCCCATTCCGACTGGGTCCTGCAACTCAGAAAGGAGGAGAACCAGGACAGCACAGTGCTCCAGACCCCCAACCCCTGTAGCCAGTCCAGAAGGATACCGTGGTTGACAGTATCGAAAGCCACTGAGAGATCAAGAAGAGCAAGAATGGAGGGGTAACCTCCATTTCCCTTTCACCAGAGATCATCGAACAGTGCAACCAATGCAATCTCTGTACCATGACCTGGCCTGAAGCCTGACTGTAAAGGGTCCAGATAATCCGCTTCCTCCAGGACCCCCTGGAGCTGCTGCGCCACTGCTTTCTTGACAACCTTCCCCAAAAAGTGGAAGTTCGAGACAGGGTGGAAATTAGATGGTATATTTGGATTGAGCTATTATTTTTTTAGGAGGGGGCGCACCAGTGCATGTTTGAGTTGTGGTGGGAATACCCCCTCCCTCAGCGAAGCATTGACAAGTGCTTGAATCCAATCACCTGTCACAGTCCTGCCCGCTTTCACAAGCCAGGCTGGACACAGGTCTAACTTGCAGGCAGTGGTGTGTACACTCCCCTAGGATCCTTTCCACTTTATCAGGGTCAATGAGACCAAACTGATCCCAGATAACCTGGCAAGACTGGCTCCTGGCCAACTCCTGTGACAAACCCGGAGTTAAACCCTGAGCGAATCTGAGTGATTCTATCCTCCAGATAATCAGCAAACTCCTCAGCGGACCCCTGCCATCCAGAGCCAGATTCCCCCCTACCAAATATTGGGGAGATGTCATCTAGCCCTTTTTAATTCTATCTTGTTTTTAGATGTGTTAATTTTAGCATTGTACATTATTATATGCTGGTGGTGCATCTGACACAAATAAAGAAAGATCTGTGAGAATATCTTCTTTCACACTGTTGTGAACATATAATATAAGCTTCCTCAAAGCCTCTCTGCCCTCACTCTCTGATTTATTTTTCGAATCTGATGATTGCTTATAGAGCATTGTGCCAGCACACTGGATTTAGGAACAAGTTTACATAAAATGACCTTCTAGGAGTTAAAAAAAACCCATAGAACAGTTTCTGCCTTTGGATGTCCACAGATAGAATGGCAGAATAGTCCTATTCGAAGGACAGTGTCCTTGCCTTCAGAGTTTTCTGTGCTCTCGCTAAAACTGACAGTCTGTCCTAAAAGAGATTACAAACGGCTTTAAAGAAAGAAAGGGAAGGAAGTTTCCTCAAGCACTCAGTGTGACTGCAAGCTAAGGCCATGGCATTTTCTTCTAAAATAATTCGCATTTTGGTTAATGCTCTGATGTCAAACTTTATGTAGTTTGTGGCTTCAGACAGTTTCAATTCAACCATGATCCCCAGAGAAGACATCTGCATTCATATATTTTGGATGTCAAGTATTTTTAATCTAGTTCTTTTCATCTGTGAGGTATCCTGTTTTGTTCTGAAGTCTGCACTGATTGTTACTTTAGAGCTGCCGCTTACTAATGCATGTTGCTTTATTGTGTTTGATGAGATATTCCCTATCACCTTGGAGATCCTGATCTGAAAGATGGTGTCAAACAGTTTTGTACAAACACAATAAATGAGTAGGATAAAGTGGCATGATTCACCCACCAACAGCTCCAGCAAAGGCCCTTCCTCCTTTACAGTATACTACCCAATAAATGGAATGCATGCAACAGCCCCCAAAATGCATAATACCCAGTATCAGCAAGCCTTACCAGATCCAACCAGCCTTATCCAATAAAGATGTGTGTGTTCTGATCCAGCCCTCCTCCAACTCTGAAGAGGACCTGGATCAGGGACACTCCCTATGCCCAGCCCAGTTCTGCCCGCACCCGATCCAGAGGATGCCCTGGGCCAGGGATCTCAGCCTGCACCTGGCCCAAGTCTGTTTTCTCCAGCAGGTGACCAGGAGTCTGGCTCTGCAGTGACCAGCCCTCAGTCAGGGAGAGGTCCAGGAAACAGCTACACCTGATATGAAGGCTCCCAGCTGATACTGATTAGCTGGAAGGCTTATAAGCAAGCTTCTTGCAGCCTACCAGCGTTGGTACAACTCTTGTGCAAAGGCTGACATCCTGCTTGATCCCAGACTGACTGCCATGACCCTGACTTCTCTGCCAACCCTGATGATGCCCCTGGACACTCTTTGGATTAGACTACTAACTTGAGCTATCAGTAAACAGACCTTGGCTTGCTTTTGGACTTTCATATCTGGACTATCCCTGAACAAGACTCTCTGTGTAGTGCCACTGTGCAATGACTGTGCCTTCTCTGGTGGGTCAGCACAGTGTGCTAGACAGGTCCCCTTGCCCTAGGTCTCTCCAACTTCCCACTGGTTCACACCTGAACAAGTTACCAGTCCCAGTTCTGGGACTCCTAAGACTCACGGAGAAGTCTGCCTAGACTTACCAGCTGAATCAACTCACAGCTGCCTGAGATATCCTGCTTAATTAAAGCAATCCCAGAGGAGAGAATAAACATATTTTCTTCAGTAGCTATGGCCTTAGCCTGGCAAACACTCTTCTTCCACCTCTTTCAAGAACCAGACGTGTTGATGAAGAAGTTTTTCTTTACTGTAGATTAAGCATAGGTAAAAGCACAAAGTTCTTCAAAAAGGTTACAACGTCAATAAGCAGATTCTAATAAAAAATGGTAGCAATGTACAGACATACATGTTCACCCAAATACAAAATAATCTATCTCTCTCTTAGTTGCTAACTGTGCAGTCTAAAGCTAGCAGCCTACGTCTTCAGATCCATGTTGTTACAGTCCAGGATTCTACATGAACTTTCTCTAGTACATTAAGCTTAGCATGTTGTTTTACTCATTTTCATACAACCAATAAGATGCATGGCTAACTCTTGTTCTCATAACCAATTCACTCTGGTCTCACAGAAGTGATGTTTACATATTGTCCACATTCTTGCAACTAGTGGTCACATAAATATAACAGTTGTCATGGCCTGACTATGGCCTTGTGAACACCTGCAGATAACTAAGCAGTGAAAGAACAAAGCATAGCATTCTTGAACATTTTAAAACGTAACATATTTCTTAACCTAAGAAACTCAATTTCCTTAATACAGATATATTCATGGTACTTATTCCATGGCACCCAGCTGTGTGACTTTTAAACCTGTACATAAGCAATGTTGAGGGCCACCATACGGACAGCAGTAACAGCATTACTGAGAGCTGTTCATCCATCCCCATAGTGGAAAAATGCTGGATGTCTCCATTAGGTTTAAAGGTATAGCAAATTTCCAAGGTGCAAAAAAGTCATTTATTTTTAGGCTTCAATCATATTAATGACATAATCAAAGAGTAAATGATTGGCATTGATGTTCCTATGCCAGCACTGAAATGCAGACACGTAATCTGATACATACTGGTTGTTGTTTTTCAAAGCACTGTAATAATGAAAAAATGAATGGCAAAAAATTATAATTAAATGTAAAGAATTCATTTCCAATCTGTTAACAGCGACAGAATTGACAATTGCTAGAAACTGGATAGTTCCAGTTAAATCTTCTTTCATGTCCTGATCAAACCCTAGACTGCCAAAATGAAGTCAATTTCTTCACTTTGTCATTGGCTGAACTTAATTCCTCATCGGTGCATGTTTCTGGCACTAATCAGCAGACCAGTAAATGAGCCAGATTCTGTATCTCTCCACATCCACACAGTGTGTTGTTGTCTGCCAGCATCCCCTACTTGAACATGTTGGTCTTACATTTAAGCACTCCAACCAGTGATGGGATGATAAAAATTTTAGTACCCCACCCTGACGTCATCACAGTGGGGGCGGAGCTAACGTCATGACGTCATGGGTGGAGCCAACGTCATGACGTCATGACGTTGTAGGCGGGGCCAAAAATAAAATAAATAAAATAAAAATAAAACACACACACCCCTCAACCCACACACACAAAACCGTTAATAAAATAAATAAATAAAATAATAATTAAATAAAAATACACCCAAACACCCACCCACTCCAAACACAAACCCCACTTACAATGGGGACCGTTGGGGCTGGCCCCGAGCCTCAGCGCCCAGCGGCGGCTCGCCTAGCCGGGTGGCCGAGGGCCTCCCGGCCGCAACCCTCCATGGGCAGCCCTGAGCCTCGGAGTCGGCACCCATCGGCGGCACGCCTAGCCGGGCGGCCCAGGGCTCCCGGCCGCAACTCTCCACGGGGGCCCCAAGCCTTGCTGCCTGGCGGCGCGCCTAGCCCGGTGGCCCAGGGCTCCCGGCCGCAACTCTCCACGGGCTGCCCCGAGCCTCGGCGCCCGGCGGCGCTTCTAGCCGGGCGGCCCAGGGCTCCCGGCCGCAACTCTCCACGGGCTGCCCCGAGCCTCGGCCCCCGGCGGCGCTTCTAGCCGGGCGGCCCAGGGCTCCCGGCTGCAACTCTCCACGGGCTGCCCGTGGAGAGTTGCGGCCAGGAGCCCTGGGCCGCCCGGCTAGACGCGCCACCGGGCGCTGTGGCTCAGGGCTGCCCGTGGAGAGTTGCGGCTGGGAGCCCTGGGCCGCCCGGCTAGGTGCGCCGCAGGGCAGCGAAGCTTGGGGCGCCCGTGGAGAGTTGCGGCCGCCAAAGTCATCCCCACTGCAATCTCCGCCGCCGCCATTATCGTTGCTGCCGCTGCTGGTGCCATCATCGCCGCTCCCGTCATCGCCGCCACTGCCTGTGTTGCCGCCGCCGTCAGCGCTGCCACCGACACTATCTCGTTCTTGAGGACTGCCGGTGTTGCCGATTTTTTAAAAAAATTGGAGCTAAAATGGCTCCGATTTACTGCGCATGTGCAGAAGCTCAATCTGCCGCATTGCGGATGTGTCAGATTGAGTTTCTAAGCATGCGCAGTAAAATTGGAGTAAAAATTGCTCCAATTTTATTGCGCATGTGCAGAAACTCAATCTGATGCATGCGCAATGCGGCAGATTGAGTTTCTGCACATGCGCAGTAAATCGGAGCCATTTTAGCTCCGATTTTTTTTAAAAAAAAATTTGTTTCGGTGAGGCGTCCGGAACCGGACGCCTCAAAAGTGGACTCCCCTCACGGAGAACCCTCCGGGATTGTTCTTACCGGTTCCAGGGAACCGTATAGAACCGGGGACATCCCATCACTGACTCCAACCCTCAACCTATTCAGAGTTTTCAAATGACATAGGGGAGGTTGAGTTCCTCAGTTACAGTATATTCCAAATTAAATGACTGGTATAGGGAAGCTATCACTATTAATGATAGGTTTACATGCAATATAAAAATTAAGGCAGGATAACAGAAGGCCAAAGCCAAACAATGTTCATATCATACAAATGCACCAATCTCATATGCCCAGGCCTAGGGCACTGCAACCAGCCTGGGCGAGGCGAAGGGACCATGAGAAAGCAGTGGCCCAGGGGAAGAGCATGTAAGCCCACCAACGTTGTGGCAGACAGGGCTGTTTATAGGTATATTCATGTTTATATTGATATAATGATTTAACATTAATAAAGGGGAAGGGACAACGTGTATTGTAAGAGTCAATATAGTTCTGGAAGGAATATGAGATGCCACAAGGTAAATGCTATAGGATGCTGCTCCCAAATAGTTCTGGTGAGGGGGAAGCACTGTATATTTACACATTTGTTTATTAGATTTTTTTCCTTTACCTAATTGCTTTTTTTTTGTTGTTGTTGCAAAAAATGAAATAAAAATTTAAAAGAGAAAATCTTGAGCTTGATTTCTGGATATATGGAGGATGCCTCCATTTCTTCTGCAATGCACTGTATTTATACTATGCACCTGTCTGACAAAAGAACTACAGGCATGGTCCATGTTGTAGATGTACACATATCCCATTGATGGACATATTTTATACATCGATTGGTTTGAATACTCCATTTCTGTCTGCAACAAGCTAGGGCAAGGAAGACAAGAAGCATCCAAATCTAGTCAGGTATAAATTATGTCCACCACTGTAATCAATGGGATTTATGTTCATCACATCTAACTTACAGTACAGTGCAAAAGACTTGGGCCACCACCATCTGGTTTGGGGGAAATTCAATGAGTGACTTGGGGGACCATAACTCAAAACCCTATCTCCAAGCTTCACCAAACCTGGAGAGGACTGAGATTCAGCAGAAGACTCTAATTTTGGTGTGCCTATGTAGCTCCAGTGCTGAGTTATGGCAAGAAGAATGCAAGCAAGCACATTTCCTTTAAAACAAAAGGAAAAGGAACCCTTGCCCAGATGAACCAAATAAATATTAAAGTGACAATTAGAGGCAAGAAGGAATTTGAAGAGAGAATTCCTTAAATGACATTAGCAAATGGTTAGATTGGTCAGGCGCTTTGCCCCAGTGCCGGCCAAGGAGACGGGCCTGGGGATGAGCGCAGGGGGCGTGGCTGGGCACTGCCCTTATAAGGGCGGCGCGCTCCCTGTGCTTGTCGCCAGTCTCAATCCGACCAGCAAAGCGAGCGGCTGGTTCCTTGTCCTGGCGGTTTGTTCCTAGGCGGCAGTAGTTCCCCTTTACTCGGACCTTCCACAACTTCGTCCTAGTCACGTCTCGGGCCGGTTGGGGTGGATCAGGCTACGCGGGCAGCGCTCCGGCCGCCATTTTGGCCACCCGACCTTCAGTCCGGCCTTTTCTCCTTGCGCCCGCCATTTTGGGGCCTGGGTGAATTGGGCCCGCCATTTTGGGGCCTTCTGTGAGTTGCGCCCACCATTTTGCGGACCCGATCCGGCCTTATTACTTTTTCCTGCTCCTTGTGGGCTTGCTGTTTTTACTGCTCTTGGGGGACACTGGGCTGGTTGGGTCTGGATTCCCCTGGTGGCTGTGTCCATTGCGCTTTCTGCTTTATTGGCCCAGGGGCTCACGGTTGCCCCAGCTCCCACCTGTGTGCATCTAGGGGTGGCCTTGATCCGGAGGGCTCTAGGTCATCTTGCCTGTGTATTATTAGTAGTCTCCGGGCATTGTAGGCCTCACTGAGTGGGTCGTTCTTCGTGGCGATTGTGAGTCATGGCCCCTAAGAAACCTGCTGCTACTCGCCCTCGCCACCTCCCCCATAGGGCTACTGCCACTGGGGGTCCCAGCCCCCGCGCACGTGGGGCAGAGGCTGCTCCCATTAACCCTGCGGACCTCCTTGACCGTATGGCGGCACTGGAACGGGCCACCGGCCTGGATCTGGTGCCGGATACCCGGCGGTCGGCCCGCAGGGCTGCCCAGGTGGTGACGGATCCACATAATGTGGATTGGAGTGGGCTGGTGATGGTCCTGCACCAGCGGCTGGCCCAGCTCGAGGCCAATATGCCACCGCTCCGGCCTTCTGATTACCCGGCCCCGGCCGAGGGCCGGACTGAGGATCCCGCTCCCCCGGTTGAGGTGGAACCCGAGGCTGGGCCCAGAGGTCTGGAGTCAGCCCCCATCGCTCCGCCTGTTCCGGCTGTGCAGGCCGGTGGTGAGTATCCGGTTGAACCGAGCGTACTGCCACAACAGTTGTTCCAGCACCCACCACCACTCCCTCAGCAACCGTTGGTGCAATGGCCTTGGCCGTACCAGCAGGCGCCTGGCATGGCTTCACCTTGGCCAGCGCCTGCTTCGGGGCAGTCGTGGCTGCAGCCTTCGCTTCTGGTGCAGGGGCCGGCCCCCACTTGGCCAGTGCCTGTCCCGTCTTCGACGGCGAAACCGGTGCCTGTCACTTGGCGTGCTCCTTATCCGCCGCCTCTGGGGGCCGCCCCTTTTGGTGCGCCCACTGTCCAGGCCCCGGGCTGGCCTTGTTTGACCATCGGGGACACGGGGTATAATTCGGTGTCCCGCTTTGCCCTGCCATTCGGTGACCAGTCGTTGCCGCTTGGTGACCACCTACTCCCTGCCACGCGGGACAAGATCCTTCGCAGGGAGTGCGTAGACCTATTCTCCCTCCTCAATCGTGATTCCATGAAGGAGGAGGAGGAGAAGGAAGACGAGAAGGACAAGGAGCAGGCTAAGAAGAAGAAGCCTCCCCGCACCTGGGCCAATTGGCTCCCAGGTTTCTTGATTTATGCGGGGGTTCTGTCCAGGGCTTTCCCGGAGCTGGGGTCCTCCCTATTCCAGTACCTGGACATAATATATAGGGCGTATGTGGACTTCCCAGGTCAGGCGTGGCTTACGTATGACGAAACTTTTCGTATGCGCATGGCCATACGCCCCGGCATGCGCTGGGATGAACTCCACTCCCAACTGTGGATGCAGCTCATGACCCCGTCCCGCCCGGCCCTCGGCGAACGGTATGACTGTGGACACCTGATTCAGTGCCCTACTCCCTCTCAGGCCCCCCGCCAGTTGGCGGGGCAGGCGGTTCCGGCACGCTTGCCGTGCTGGGAGTACTCCGCTTCAGGTCGCTGCACCAAAAAACAGTGCAAGTTCAAGCACGAGTGCTCGATTTGCGCGGGTGCTCACCCCGCCACCTCCTGTTTCCGGGGAGGAGCTGGGAGGGACAGGGGCAAGGACCAACAAGGGGCCAAGCGGGCTGGGGCTGACAACGCCCCTGGAAAAGGGCCCCAGCCCAATTAGGGTTGAGGTCCTGGACCACCTGCTGCAGGATTACCCTTCCGCCACTGACGCCAGGTACATATCCGAGGGTTTCACCTTTGGTTTCCGTATCCCAGTAGTGGGAGCGCGGGGGCCTCAGGATGCGCCCAATTTAAGATCTTTAGTGGGTATGGAGGCAGTGGCCAGAGCACAAATTTTCAAGGAAGTTGCGGCAGGCAGGGTGGCGGGCCCCTTTGACAGCCCGCGTTTCCCCAACCTTAAGGTTTCCCCGTTGGGATTGGTCCCGAAAAAGACCCCGGGGGAGTTCAGATTGATTCATCACCTGTCTTACCCCGCGGGGTCTTCCGTCAACGACGCTATACCAGACGTTTTGTGCTCGGTCCGGTATACGTCGTTCGACGAGGCCGTGAGCATGGTCCGCTCCTGCGGCCCGGGTGCACTGTTGGCCAAGTGTGACATCAAGTCGGCATTCCGACTGCTGCCGGTGCACCCGGACGACTTTGAACTACTGGGCTTTCGTTTTGAGGGTCAGTATTTCGTGGACCGGGCCATGCCTTTCGGCTGTTCTATTTCATGCGCCGCGTTTGAGCGCTTTAGTTCATTTTTACATTGGGCCTTAGTTAGGAAGGCAGGTTCTGACAGGGTGGCACATTACCTGGATTATTTCCTTTTTGGGGACCCCGCAGGTACTGGGGATTGTGTTCACTTGCTCCACTCGTTCCAGCGCCTGGCAGAGGAATTGGCTGTTCCATTGGCGCCTGAGAAAACTGAGGGTCCGGCCACTACCCTCACTTTTCTGGGCATCGAATTGGACACGGTGGCCATGACCTCTCGCCTCCCCCTGGACAAGGTGCAGCGCCTGGTAGACAGGATAGAGTCGCTCCTGCCCAAAAAGAAGGTCACCTTACACGAGTTGCAGGAGCTTCACGGGCATCTCAACTTTGCCTGCAGGGTGGTGGCCCCTGGCCGCGCCTTTGCCCGCCGTTTGTGCAATGCGATGGCCGGCCTCTCTAAAAAGTTCCACAGGACTAGGCTGACCCGTGGGATGAGGGAGGACTTAGAGGTCTGGTTGGCGTTCCTTAGGGACTTCAATGGGGTATCCTTTTGGCGCTCTGACCTTTTCCTCTCTTCCAGCTTTCAGGTCCACTCCGACGCCTCTGGGTCTTGCATTTTGGCATCTACTTTGATGGCCGTTGGTGCGCGGGCACCTGGCTGCCACAATGGCGGGACTCCGAGGTCGTGAGGGACCTGACTTTCCTGGAGTTCTTTCCTATTTGGGGGGCGATTAACATGTGGGGAACGTCATTGGGTGAACTCCGTTGTCACCTTTTGGTGTGACAACGCCGCGGTTGTCCAAGTGGTCAACTCGCAGACGTCCCGCTCCCTCCGGGTTATGTCCTTAGTTAGGCCGTTTGTCCTGGCTGCGCTGCGACTTAACATCGTCTTTCGCGCGCGCCATGTACCGGGGGTGGACAATTCCATTGCTGATGCCCTGTCCCGCTTTCAGATGGAGCGGTTCAGGGCGTTGGCTCCCGGTGCCAGGGCCCGTCCTTCGGAGTTGCCGGACGCGGTCTGGAACATTGGAGGGCTGAGGTGAATCGGGCCATTGGCCTTTCGCTGTCAGGTCGCACCCGCCATGCTTACCGCCTCGCGTGCGAGGCTTTTACCACCTTCCGAAGCCAGCTGGGTTTGCCCGAGGTCTGGCCGCTGCCGGTGGACCATGTGCTGCAGTTCATGGTCCACTTGCGGTGGTCCGGCCTGGCTCCGAGGACGATTAGGGGGCGGCTATCGGCCTTGGCCTTTGCCGCCCGGGCGAATGGCATCCCCGACACACTTGGTGATTTTCGAATCCGCCGGGTGTTGGAGGGGTGGTCTAGGTAGCGTGGCCACCGCCCGGACGCCCGTCAACCGGTGTCGCCGGCGGTGCTGTGGCGTTTGGCCGCGGCCTGGCCCAGCCATTGCAGGGATGGGTTTGAGGCGGCCTTGTTTCATGCCGCTTCTTCCATTGCCTTTTTTGCAGCCCTGCGGGTGGGTGAATTGGTGGTTGCGTCCCGGTGGGACGCATCCGGCCGGGCGTTGCAGCTGGCCGATGTAGCGCTTGCCACGTCGTCGCTGCGGCTGACGATTCGGCTGTCCAAGACCGACCAGCTGGGCAGGGGGATTTCCTTACTGCTACTGCAATGCAGTATAGCTGATATCTGTCCGGTGAGAGCGCTGGGGCGGTACCTGGCCATACGTTCCTCCGGTCCTCTGCCCCTTTTTGTACACCAGGATGGGTCCCCTTTAACCCGTTTTCAGTTCTGGAGGGTGACGGGGGCGGCCCTGTTGGAGGTGGGACTCCCTGGTGCCCGTTATGGCACCCACTCATTCCACATAGGGGCTGCTTCCACAGCAGCCTCTTTTGGGTATTCCGATGCGGATATCATGAGAATGGGGCGCTGGGGGTCTGCTTGCTTCCGGAAGTATGTGCGACCGCTGCTGCCATAATCTGCCTTGCTGCCGCTTGTTCTCTTTTGTTTTTCTTTCAGAACGTTTCTTCCAACCGAATGTGGCCCGGGTTTGGATAATTGGCCACAGTTTCGTCTATTGGGCCGCCCGATTCGCTGGAGCTGCAACCTGCGGGATCCACCTCGGCTTGAGGGACCGGGCCTACCTCATGTGGCGGGGGATACGGGGGATGGTGTGGGGCCAGTTACTTCAATTTATTTTGGAGAACTGGCAGGTGGTGCCCCCTGATATCCTCCTGGTGTACCTGGGGGGTAATGATCTTGGACAACGCATGGGGTTGGACCTTGCAAGGGCCATCTGCAGGGATTTTGATCTCTTGCACCAGCGTTGGCCTGCGGCCAGATTTATCTGGTCGAGCATGATATCGCGTGCTCAGTATTGGGGCGCGGTGGATGTCCGGGCCGTAGATCGCGCACGGCGTGGCGTGAACCGCATGGTGGCGCATTTCTTCGGCGCCCATGGCCTGGGTACTGTGGTGGAGCATCCGGTTTTCCATTTGGAGTCGGACCACCTGTACCGGGATGACAGGGTGCATTTGTCACCCGATGGCCTGGCGTTGTTCTTGGGTGATCTGCAGCAGGGCCTGGTGACCGAGTTGTCGGTCTCGGGGGGGTGGGGCGGTGTGTAGTTTCACTCCCCCCGTGTGGCGGGTAGCACTGGTGGGGAATAAATTTGGTCCCAGGAGAACCCGTTAGGAACGTGTTTTGATCGGCCCCTCTGGGAGCATGATCAAAATGCGGACCGTGAACTTGGGAACTGCCCAGCTCGGCAGCAGGCAGCCCCAATATAGAGTTCGTCCGGTTCGGGGTCAGAAGGAGATAACAACTGGTTACTTCTGACCGGGACAGTTGAATGAAGTTTAAAATGATGGTTCGATATCCAAGTTAAGATTGTGGATGGATATCCTTGCACCTTACCAGTGCTACTGCGGCCTTGCTGCATAAAGTTATGGTTAAAATATTTTAAAAGTTAACCAAGTTAAACTAAATAAAGTGGCCCGTTGTTTACACCAGCTATACCGTGGTCAGTCTCTTTTGTGCGGGCATGTGGGGGCAATTCTATCAACATTTCATAGGCAAAAAGACATTCAGACCAGCAATAGGACCATCTAAAAAGAGATGGACATGAAGTCCAATTAAACCTTTTAGAAGATGTCTGAGAATTATATTTACCTGAAAGTAAAGGTAGCCAAGGAACTTAATCAAGAAAGTTGCCAGATACATAGTTTTTTAGATTATTGACCAATTACAAACTAAAATGCTTTTTGGCCAGATCACAATGCAAATGTCAAATTACTGAATTCTTGACCCATATATGGCACTAATACTTGAAATAAACTTACAGCCTTGTTGGAATAGAGAAGGGCAGCAGTACAGCTGAGGGCCATTTTACTGATCTATTGACAATCCAAAAACTGCATGCCCTGAGGAGTGAAGCTAGAGGGCAAAACTCAAGTAGCTAAATTAGTTATTATTTCTAAAATTATTTTTAAAGTATCCCAATGTACAGTAAAACCTTGCATAAAGAACGCCTTGCTTAGAGACTAACTCGCTTAAAGAGCAGAATTTTCTCTGAATGATCACATCGCTTAACAACTAAAACCAACCAAAAACTGGCTTAACAACTAAATTGGGGTTCACAATCCCCCCACCAGAAGTCACAGCGAGCCACTTATAATGGTGTTTTGCTTAAAGAGCAATCCTGTGGAATGCATTATGCTCTTTAAGCCAAGTACTACTGTAGTGATAAAAGGGTGATACAGTGTTTTAAACTGGAAAAAAGCATTTAACTTTTTTAAAAAGGGAGGTGTTGATCTGAAATATTCCCTTGTAGCCTCTAGTGGCCTAAAACCGGTGGTGGGCATCAGCAGGTTCGCACCAGCTCACCAGAACCGGTAGCAGAAATTCTGGCTGGCCATGCCCATCCAAGTTGGGAAATAAAGTAGTCCCATTTGGGTGAAATACAAGGCTTCACCCCCTGGCCACACCCACTATTATTATTAAATTATTATTATTAAATTCGACTTATATGCTGCTCTACTCGCCTCGCTGAGGCGACTCGGAGTGGCTCACATAACATAAGCAACATATACAGTATTGCAATCTCAAAAATAAATACAGCACAATATAAAAATATAACAACAGATGCAGCACAGATAATGCAATCAATAAATTTTGCATAAAAATAAAAAAACAATAAAACAATACAATAAAATACAGTGTAAAAATTACAGTACAGTCAAGAGAAACAGCAGTCTTTGGCCAGCCGGCCAGTTCACACAGCTGCCCCTCATTCCCCCATCCGACCAGCAGGAAGAGTTCTGTGATGTTCCTGGGGTGGTCGTGGAGGCAGCAACAGCAGCAAGGTCTTTTTATGGCTGGGCTGGCCAGTTCACACAGCTGGCCCTCATTCTCCCTGTCCGACAGGCAGGGAGAGTTCTGTGATGTTCCTGGGGTGGTCATGGAGGCAACAACAGCAGCACCCACAGTGTGGTAGTAAAAAAAATTTTTGATCCCACTGCACCACTGCCTAAAACATTAACATTTAGGCTATATGGGGCTTCCATGGTGGGATTGGGTAGTCTCTAAACATGTCAAAATTATCTCCTCTGTCCCATATAGCACACAAGCTGAATTTTTTCATTTAAAAAAATCCAAAAACATTTGGGGTCTGTGGGGGCAGGATTTCTGTCAACCTCATGTAGCTCATGGACTTCATAGTGACACCCTTGTATTATATAAGATCAATGGGCAGTCAGTGTGACATTTTGATTTTTAATGGAAATCTGTTATGAGGAGTGAGTGGGAAGAAAACCAGACTTCCAGATGAAGATCTGCAAGACTTTTTCCTAACAGAATTAATCATCATTGAAATGGTAAATTTCAGTGGATTAGATCCAATCTGTTTTCAACAATATTTATTTATTACTATTTATTTAATTTTTATTCTTGCTTTTCTTCCCCCAGTCGGGATCCAAGGCATTAAAAACCCATTAATTAAAATAAATGGATTAAAATTTTAAACTATAATATATACATATTTAAAACATTATTTTAAAACTATAAATCTGAAAATACATCCTGTGGGAAGATGGCAAAAAATATAGTCACTCTGGATCCTGAAGCCCCTTGCAAAAAAGAGCTGCTTTATAGACAGAGAAGCAGGAGGACAGAGGGGGGGGGGGCTTTGAGATCTCATAGCTGTGGAATTGTCTCCTGAGAAAGAATGTGGCTCAAGATCATCCCATCAAGGTGTCTGTAGACTAGCTAATTGCCAATTAAAAAACAGATTCCATCTGGAAGAAAAGGGGGAAGAAGTTATTTTTGTAAAAAATACCACTTTTCAAAAGGTTCAGGCAGCTTTGGGTACTGAGAAGTGGAGTGATGGGTATAAATCAGAGGACGAGAGGTCATTTTAGCTTAGCTGTGCTTTCATGAGTTGTGCTTTTCTTGCTGTTAAGGCTCCTTAAAATACCATGTGACCTAAAATAGGCCACTTTTCGACCCCCTCTGCCCCCTCTGTGACTTTCTATGACCTTTGACTGATCCCCCTCCCCAAATCCCGTGGTTTGAAGATAGATCTATGGTCAGCTGGGTGCAAAAAGCAAATGATAATTTCGGAGTCATGTGACTTAATGCCGAACCCCTGACCCCCTTGACTTTTAATCAGTTTTGGTCAACCCCCTTCCCCCCTAAAATGGTCACATAATATTTGAACTGACCCCTTATGTCTTCTCTGGAACTATGTTGTGATGTAAGTCTCAGGTTAGGTTTAGCTAGCATTCTTGTTTTACTGGGGATTTGCTTGCAAGTTGCTCACCTTAGGTTCTTGTAGAATGGATTGGCTGTACTCCTTTAACACTCCTCATTATGCTTTTTAGAGAGTTTTAATTTGCTTTTTCTAAAGATCTTTTTTGGAATGTTTACCAACCTAGTTTAGTTCATAGTGGAACAGGAATGAGTCTGTGGTACTATTACCAGGCCATGATGTTGCCATTTAAGAAGTCATTTCTTGGGTGGGTGTTTGAAGTGGGTGTTAGAACTGTGTTACTTTGCAAGGTTGGCGTGCAAGCCAAAAACATATAACTTGGGAATCTCATTAAGTTGCCCTGAAACACTAAGCACTTTGAGGACTCATAGTGTTGGAGAAGGTCCTCAAAGGGGGATTTATCCACCTGGAAACCACCCTCAGCAGGACATCTTTTTAGGTAGTGTGGTGGAGTGGCTAGCATTGTCCTTTATGTCCAGGTCAGTTCCTTTATACCTCCTCATTTCAATATTTTTTTCAACAGTTTTCTTTTCCTTAATTGTGCATGCTTTTCCTTTAACACATAGTGTTATTAAGGAGCATGGGCTAAAGCAGTGATGGCTAACCTTCCCTCTCCAGGTGTTCTAGGACTTCAATTTCCGGAAGCCCAAGTTGGCACTCCTACTGATCAGGGCTTCTGGGAATTGAAGTACAAGAACACCTGGAGTGCCAAGGTTAGCCATTACGGGACTAAATCTTCCAAGTAGTACATGTGACTTACTTAATTACTAAGTCCCTCCTATGCCTCTGCGTTCTTGAGATCACCCCTTCTTTCCAGATGTTTTTTCAATTATCTTCCCTCCTCCCTTTTCTGCTGTCCAAAAATAGCTGAAGTGTACCCAACTATCTTTGTTGAGGGGTGCTCTAGATTTAGATTTTTCTGCATTAAAGAAAAGACTGGGCTTGATGATCCAGAAGTCCTACTCTAATTCTGTGATTCTGTGTAAAATGCATGTGAAATGCATTGGTTTCTATTTAGGTGTTCAAAAACAGACTAATTTAAAGATATGAGCAGAGAGAAAGTTGCAGCTCTACCCCAGCCAATCTGTATCTCCATTTGAAGAAAAGACAGACTAAAGAAAAGAGAGGCCACCCCTTGTGGAGTTTTTCCATGCAACTACAAGTCCTAACAGTTCAGGACCTCTGACTGTGTGATGAGATGCCAAATGCAGAAGAAGAATTCCTCATCAAATAACCCCTGGCCACCACCATTCATGGGGAACAGTAACAAGGTTCTTCTTTTTGAACCCCTGAATAGGACTATATCTCTCCATTATTATTATTCTCTGTCTAGGCATGAAACTGTGAAATGAAGCCACCTTTTGCTAGATTCATTCCACCATTCTTTTCACCTGATCTAGTGTGAAAAAGATTAGCTGACCCAAGGTAGCCATTGTCCAGGGTATGCAAGATTGTGGTCCAAAAATACCACAATCTTCAAGGAGGATATTTCTGTGTACCCCATATCTCTTCATGCAAAGCTATGTGAAGGACAGAAAGCAATATGGTCCCTATCTTCAAGAGGCCTAATGTGTGACATGCTTTCTTCACTCATCCTCTTCCTATAAATGTCTATCACATGTTATCTATGCCTGTATTAACGTTTCACCCATTTTTGTACTCCAACTTTTTGGATGATTTGATTAAGTTCATGCAATCTGTGGTTAGGTTTCTAAAGCTGGTATAAAATGGCAAATTGAACTAAATCGTTCTGCGTTTCCCGGTTGGGAGTATTTCTTTGGCAACGGAAAGTGCTGCCGAACTGTTCCAATATCTTTCTGAGAGGCAGGTTCCAAATGTACAAACTGTGCTGTACCATCTTCTCTGTCAACACAGACACAGCAGTTTGTCACAGTTTGATAAGTGCAACAATTTATTCTGAAATTACAACCCACTGGGTGAAAGGAGCACTGAAACAGAGGTGATTTTTTTATCATATTCTGTCACCTGTTAAAGGTCTTGCAGAGTTTTCACAGTCTTATTCCATGAAGCAATTATCAGCTGTGTGTACTTGTAAAGTAAGCATGTGTGTGTATGTTTGTTTGAAAAACTACCTGTTCATATGTGTACATAGGAAAGATCATTCAGAATGCTATTGGTTCTCTTTAAAATATGAGATAAAGCACCAGCCAAAATAGAGTTGGAAGTGAGAACTGAGTTTTCACTCATACAGTACCTTGGGTTATGAACGCCTCCGGTTATGTAATTTTTGAGTTATGAATAAAAATCTATTGAAAATAATGCCTCAGGTTACAAATTTTTTCCACAATACAAGGCAATTTTCTCCATTTTATATGGTGCATTACCAGAGCTGGACACTAGAGGCCACTGTCTGCAATGTAAAATAAGTGGTACCTCGGGTTACTAATTTTTCTCAATACAAAACATCCCAGTGAATGCATTAAATTCGAAACACAAGGTACCACAGGATACATGCACTGGACCCTGTCATATCCCCTTTTTGGTGCCATGTCATTGTTATGAGTTGTCAGGTGACCTCTAACTTATGGCAACCCACGAATGAACAATCTCCAAAATATCCTGTCCACAACAATTCTGCTCAGCTTTTGAATACTCAACCCTATAGTTTCCTTTATTGAGTCAATCTGTCTCATATTTGTTCTTCCTCTTTTCCTGCCGTCTTCAACCTTTCCTAGCATTATTGTATTTTCCAGATAATCTTGCCTTCTTGCCTGCCCAAAGTAGGACAGGCTCTGCTTCATTATTTTTTCAGGTTTGATTTACTCTCCAACCCATTTGTTTGTCTATTCAGCAGCACAGGGTATGTGACAAAGCTCTCCTCAGCACCA
Source organism: Furcifer pardalis (assembly GCA_030440675.1). Classification (NCBI taxonomy): domain Eukaryota; kingdom Metazoa; phylum Chordata; class Lepidosauria; order Squamata; family Chamaeleonidae; genus Furcifer; species Furcifer pardalis. Next base: position 133,621,831 of record CP126894.1, read on the forward strand.
TATTTCAAATTACTTACATTTTTTCTTATCATCTTTTTTTACTGTCCAGTTTTCACATCCATACATGGTAAATGGAGTGCGGATGGTCTTGGTCTCCAGTGACACATCTTTACATTAGATGATATTTTCTACTTCCTTCATTGCTACCCTTCTGAGTCTTGTTCTTCTGATTTCTTGGCTGCAGGCTCCATTTGGATTGATGATTGGACCAAGGTATGCAAAATCTTTCCCTATGTCATTCTTCAATTTTAACATTACAGTGGTATAGTTCTTAAGTAGTCATGATTTTTGTCATCCTAATATTCACTTGCAGTCCTGCTTTGGCACTTACTTTCACTTTCATTAATAGTCAATTCAAGTCATTGCTACTTTCTATCAATAAGATGGTATCATCTGCATATCTTAAATTATTGATGTTTCTTCCACCAAATTTCACTCCTATTCCTTCTTAATCTAGTCTGGCTTTCTGTGTGATATATTCTGCATACTGATTGAACAGATGAGGAGTTGAAATGTATCCTTGCTGGATACCTTTGCCTATATGAAACCATTCTGTCTTCCCATATTCTGTCCTAATGGTAGCTTCTTGTCCACAAAACAGAATTATCAATGCTGGGTCACACTCATTTCTTTCAGAACCATGTATAATTTTACATGAGCCTTACAGTCAAAGGCTTTGCTGTAGTCTATAAAGCATAGACTGATCTTCTTCTGAAATTCTTTACTGAGCTCCAATAGCTACTGGATATTTGAGATATGACCACAAATGCCTCTTCCTTTTTGGAAACCATCTTCAACAATAAAAATTTATTTCTCCATATAAGGTAAAAGTCTGTTGAGCATGCAATACTGCTTTAGTTATTGCACTCTTTGGCATCTCCTTTCTTGGGGATTAGCATGTATATTGACTGTTGCCTGTCTGTGAGGCATTTTTTGTTTTCCATATTTGTTATTAAATTCATTTTAGGATTTCTACATATTCAGTCTCTATGGCTTGAAATAGTTCTATTGGTATTCCATCTACCAATGGCGATTTATTTTTCCCTAGTGCTTTCAGAGCAGTTTCACTCCACTTTCTAGAACTGCAAATTCTTTGTCATAGCATTCCTCTTTGAAGGAAAATTTCAGCCTTTTATTTGTTTAGTATACTGGTTTTACATTCTCTTTATTTTCTTCTGGTCAGATATTGTGCTTCTCTGTAGCTCATTCAGCATTCCTAATCTAGCCTTAAATTTCCAATTGTTTTCTTGGCTCTTCTGGAAGAGAACTCTTGGGTCCTCCCACACACACACACTTTTGCTGTTCTCCACTATTTCTTTGCACTGTTTATTATGATACTTAGTTCCTTTTCTCTCTACATGTCAGTAACTGGGGGAAAAACTACATTCAGGGTGCTTCTCACCTGTCTTTCAAATTTTAAGTGTTTCTTCTGTCATCCATCTAGGTTTTTTCTTTTTACTATAGGAATGGTATGTTTGCATTCTTCCCTAATAATATTGCTGGTTGCAACCCACAGTTCTTCTGGTTCGTGTCACTTGAGTTTAACAATGCAAATCTGTTCATTGTGTGGACTTAAATTCTTTAAGTGAATTAATTAATTCTTTAATATAAATTTGAACTAATAATAATAATAATAATAAAATACTTTATTGTTGGATATTAACAGTTCATGATCAGTACTGCAAATTGCTCCTCGGCTTGTTTTGGCAGAGAGGATACAGCTTTTCTATCTCCTGCTTCCAATTACTTAGTTTATTTGATTTATAGGAAATCAAAAGAATATCCAAATATTCAGATGGTGGGAAGGAGCATCTCCTCGTGATAAAGAACAACAGGCAGAATCACCGTTCAAGTCAGCTAAGAAGCAAGTTCTTTCTAGTCCAGGACATCTATTTAACTTGAAGAGAAATTATTGTTTTTTCTGTCCTCTCAGCAACACTCTCCAGCCTACATAGGATTAGCTTTCAGGGGCAGGGCACTTCTACTATTATTTTGGATCAGTGATCAGAGATAAAAGGTAAGTCTGTTTAAAACCTTGGAAGCTGCTGCATGGAACTGATGCCTGATTTGCAGTTGAGGAAAGGACTGCTGATTCATTTTCAACCCAGAAAATTGTTACACCAGTGCCTACCCATCCCAAGTACCTATACATACGACTAGGCTGTGTCTAGAACCAAGTCATCTGAAAATATCTGAATTAGTGAGATGCATCTCTGGCCCTACCCACTTTGCTAATATTCCACTTTGTATGAGCTAACATTATATAGCCTTAACTCCAGTCTTAAAACAGCAGTATTTTTTAAATGTGCTTATATATACCTAATTGAATTTTTGAAATGGTAACCATTTTAGTCTGTGTTTCATGCATATCAGAGAATAAATAAAACAAAACAAAAAGACAAAAACATTGTGGCACTTTGAAGACTAGCTGCTATGTTTTAATGTTAGCTTTCGTGGATCAAGTCTTTTTCATCAGATATAGGAGTGAGACTTCATGGCATCAATGTATATACATCAGGTACGGAAAGGTTGGTAAGCATAACAGATAAATATACAAATCAATATGGCTTTTTACAACTGGTAATAGAAGGAGATCTCTGGTTGTTAAAAGTCTGACAAAGTAGACTTGAGCCAATAAAGCTAACATTAAAATATAGCAATTAGTCTTTAGAGTGTCACAATGTTTTTGGTCCTTTTGTTTTATTTACTCTCTGACACACATAATTGATGTCTGGCTGGACATCCCGCTGTGATAATGGAGGGGACCGTACAGCCACTGACTCAACGCTGAGTGTCAGGCAGTGGTTAACTAACCTGACTCCCTAAAGGGGTCAACGGCTATGAGCAGATGAGCCCCTTTAGGTGGGGTGATGGTCCCCCTCAGTGGAGAAAATACCACCGGATAACAGCATATTGAGCCCAACAGCAAAATGAACAGAGGAGGGACTCTGATTCCCAACCGTCATGGAGGTGAAACAGACCGTGCCAGATGGACTGGCTGTGAAGATGCGCCTTGATAATATCCTCAAGGCTGTGGCAGTCCACTGCAGTCTCAGTGTCGAAATCTGTATGTCTCATTTCATGTATACCTCAGGGGATGGCTCTGTGATCATAGTGTATGGGTCACTTCATGGCAAACTGGGATATGAGTTGCAGTCAATGACATATAGTAATTGAATGTGTCTAATGGAATCATATTCCTAGTTTTTACAAGCATTCACACTGCCACAATAGTCAACAAGTGAAACTTCCAAACCATTTCTAATCATAGCCCCTTAAAGGCAAGATGCAATATTACAAAAATTACCTTTTCCCATTTGTGCATTATTTTTCAACTCAAAGGCTTCCAAAATGGTCAACACATTAAAGGTTGCATATTTCACCTCAACAGACTTCCAATGAAGGACATGATCCATTGTGCTAGTATCAGCCCTACTTTATTTCCTGGACTAATGTTACAATTACAGCACTGTTTGATGGAAGACATAGCTTCCACTGAACAGTGTTAATGAATATGATAGTAGTGCCAACAGCCATCAGAATAACTGGAATGTTGATCTTCTTAAACAGAGTTCTTTGTTAACAGGATTAGAATGGGGGTGATAATGATGGTGATGGGAAAGTATTACCATCAAAATTATCTTTCAACCAGAGTACTTAAACACTATCTTTCTTAAATACACAGTAAAAAAAAATCTTTTGTGCACATATATTAACACTTGGGTTTTCCCATTTGACTGGATAGGTCTTCCAATTCTTTATGAAGGATGCCATATTCTTTTTTTAAAAAAATGTTTTCACTGCTCCTTCTTTGCAGATTTTTCATTTTTTACTCCCAAGAGACAAAATCTGTATAGTATTTAAGCACAGCCTGTTATGCAATATTTAGAAGAAGTGATATTATGATGATTATTAATTATTTCTGTCATAATTTCTGGACTGAACAGAGCAGCTGCCAGAAAGTATGGGAACACTGGCTGAAAAACACCAGATATCCTTGGAGGGGAAAAACAGCAGGGTAATGATTAAGAAGAAAGAAACTTAGACGAACACTTTAAAATGTTTTTTTTTTAAGTACAAAGTACCATGGCAACGTAAATAGCCAGTTACATAAAATCTCTATAGCAACTCCATAACAACAGACATTCTGGCTAAGGAAAATAAATAAATAGATAAAAATTTATCTGAATAAGACTTTCACAAGTCTGGGAATGTTTCAATCTCAATCCCATGTAGTTATACATATTCATAGACCATCCTGTCTCTGCTTAGGCAGGACCAAATTTATATTGCAGCCACCATTTTGGATGTTGCTGCACACCTTCTCTGTGAAGGCAAGCAAGAGATGAAACAGCCAACTTTTATGTGAAAGATTCCAAACCAACAATCATTTTGTTCACTTTATTTGATACGCTTGATATACAAATTGTTTGCCTTCCTTACAGAACTGGGATTCAAAACAGCTAACCAAAGCTCAACTGAATAGGTAGGCCATTACAGGCTGGTGGGAGGGCAAAAGAAAGCCTACTTTCATGCTCAGTCTTCCTATGGCAGCTTGTATGAGAGGGAGGAGGGAGACAAGGACCCAGCACCTCATATTTTGAAGATTCTGTCTGCATCCTCAGGATGTGCCAAATGAAAGACAAATAGTAATACCCTGGATAACGTTTGCATTGGATAACATTAAAACCACAAAACATTAAGCAATCTGGAAAAAAAATTGCATCGGACAACGTTAAAATCCTATGGGATGCATTGGATAATGTTCGCTAAAGCCTTTGCCGGTTACAATGCATCTCTATGGAGTTTAAAGGTTATCTGATCCATCCCACAGGGTTTTAACGTTATCCGATGCATGCATTGGATAACATTAAAAATCGGATAACACTAAGACTTGTGGACCCAAGTTTTAGTGTTATCTGAGGTTTTACTAGGACAGAAGTGCCTGGCAGACAGTGGTCCATAGGGTCGCAAAGGGTCAGAATTGACTGTGCGACTGAACAACAAATTGTGGGGTGAATATAAAACCACATGTTAGACAGCAGTGGGCTCCAAAAATTTATACTACCACACTGTGGGCATGGCCTAATTTGTGGGTATGGCCATGTGACTGGGTGGACGGTCTAGTCAGCCTGCCACATGATCATGAAACCATCTCCAAACACAGACAGCACTGGCTCTTTGGCTGTAAATGGAGATGAGCACTGCACCCTAGAGTCGGAGACAACTGGCTTTTGAGCAAAGGTTACTTTAGCCTTTACTAACCACTTGGCACTAAACAGGGCCAAACTTCACAGCAAATCTGAATACCAGTCAGGGATCTTCTATTATTAGGTAAAGGTAAAGGTTGTCCTTGCTTCAAAGCCAGTCTTATCTGACTCTAGGGTTCAGTGCTAATGTCTGTTTACAGCCAAAGAGCCAGTGCTGTCTACATTTGTAGATGTTTCCATGGACATGTGGCAGGCATGACTAGACACCGGAGCGCACGGAGTGCTGTTTACCTTCCCACCGAAGTGGTCCCTATTTATCTACTTGCAATTTCTTGCTTTCGAACTGCTAGGTTGGCAGGAGCTGAGGCAGAGCTTTAAGCTGCAACAAAATATTGTGTACACACACACACACAAAGGAAAAGGTCTACAGATAAAGATTTCTAATTGTTTCAGAATGTTCATTTAAAAAATTCCATTTCCACCGTTTGTGGTGGCAGGAGCTCACATTAGAACACAATTTTCTTGCTGTAGTAATCTAAGCTCGGAACCGATGCACTTTGCCTGTGGTTATGCATTGGCTCTGAGTGAATACAGAGTGCATTTTCCTTCCCCCCGCTCCCCTGCAAATATTCCACCATGCTGTCATGTGGGATTAAATATGGCAGGGAATTCTTTCCCATTTTCCCATCAGAAAGTGAGTAAACAGTGCAAGCCTTCACAACTCTTCACAACCCCTCCTCCCCTACAGAAACCGCCCAACTTCATTTTCACTCCCCATCTGGCCTCAGGCAGCAAATACTGTATCACCCTCCCCCAGCTCCTCTGGTGCATTTAGGCAGCACACAAAAACCCTCTTTTCTGGGAGAGGGAAGAGACAGCAAGCCAATCGGTGTCAAGTATATTTGCATAGAAAGAGGCTATATCTGGTAGTCTTGTCTTAAATACAGATTTTTAAATAATGAAATTGTGGTACACAAAGCTATGATAGTACACAACTAAATGATATAAGCATAAAAACACAGTTCCATAAAAAGTCACCATATCACGGAAAGCTAAGGCAGAGAATGGGGAAAGGCAGTCAGAAGATGGTTACACAAGTTTGAGGTCTTTCTTGAAGTGGTATGTAGAAAAAACTAATTGGGAACCACTGTGTTAAATCAAAGAGCAATAACAATCATATGAATAGTCCAAACTGTAAGCTTCTCTCCCTGAAAAGAAAAGAAAATGATGGCCATAAATTCCATACACAAACAAGGACACAGAGCAGAAATAACGCACAAAAATTAAGGTCCCCCCCCCCCCACACACACACACACAAGTCTTTCTAATCCAAATGGGTCTGGTACCAAATCTTAAAACAGTTCTGTCTTTCAAAGGACCTTCCTATTTTAGGCCACTATGATACAGGACGAACGGGTGGAGAGAAGATCAAAATGACATTTAGCGCAATCCCATCTCCAAATGGCATTTTGTTCCTCTAGTGACTTTTGTTTCTACTATTGTTCAGTGGTTCATCAACCAATGCATGCTGTCAGCAAATCAAACATTTCCTCTGATTGTCTGTGGGCAATCAGGAGAAGTATTTTAATATATATATATATATCATAGATGATCACTGCAGTGCAACAGTAATCATCTAGCAAAATTAAGAGGGGAAATTACATAGCATTTTTCCTAACCATTTCCAGACACTCAAGGGAAGTGTTTAATTTGCCAGCATTGGACAACAGCTGTAAGTCACAGAACAAGACTAGAAGTTTATGCCGGAAGTGGTTTTGACAGCTGCTTTACTGTATTTTATTCCATTCCCAGTGTCTACATACGTACTTTACAACCACAGACCCTTCCTAAGCATTTCCCCATTCAATCGGCTGTACCAAAAAGGGTATACATGAAGAGAAGATCATTTGATTTGCTCATCACATTCATATGAAAAAATAAGAAAAATAGCAATCATCCTAGATTCTATTCTCATGCTATCCATGAGATTCTGTGCTTCAACTAAAATCAATGAATGAGCGAATATGTTCCTCCCAATCTCTCCAGATTACAACGTCAAGCAATCTAGACCACCATGTCTAACATGAAGGATTAATGGGACTTTTTACTTTGACTACGTTTTAAAGAGCACGTGTTTGCTGCTCTACTGAAGAACCCATGAACACTATCCTGTATTTATTTATATAAATGTATACTGTATTTGTTTATTAACATTTCTGTCGCACATTTTCATTTAGGAAAAGAGAGGAAGGCAACTCCCACGCAGCATTAAAGCAAGTTAAAAATAAGTTAAACACATTAGACCACAATGCTATGAAAAGCATCACAATAATTATAATCCTTAAATCACAGTAATGGTCTTTGAAAAACACTCTTGCACCATTTTTTGAGCAGTCACAATGAGTGATGATTTGCTCTAGCATATAAATACTGAAGTATTAAAAAAATAATCTTTATATTGTGGGGTGCCCTAGTTAATACAGGTAGGAGAATTCTTACAAATTGATGACTCTTCTGTGGTCCAAGAACCTGCTCTATGTTTTGGAAATTGATATTAAAGTTTCAAGTATTGCTGGTATAATAATAAGCCTTTTTAGGCTGTTATGAAAATAACAGAGCAATCCTCTGTAAGTAATCTGTTCAGAAGTACATAATCTTCTGATAGATTCATGTCTAGAAACCTGGGAGAGGATTGCAGCCTTTGTCAGATAAACATTTTCTACAACTGCATAAAGCACAATAAGCATTATGCTATTATGAATAATGAAATATAATCTGACAATTCTATCTGCACCCAATTCAAAAATACTGGTTTGTATATTACCTAGAAACAGAATGCTATTTATAAAACTAAAGGGATATGTTACTGTAAGTTCAATGAGTTTGTTGTCTACCAGTGATTGTTTTTTAAAAACCAAAATATGAAAAACCTGACCAAAGAGAGTCAGTAGATTTTGTAAACAAAATGTGCTACAATTCACACTAAAGAACCACATTTCTTTACTTGTTCACACTTCCTAGGGGTTTACATTTTCTCATAGCCTCCAGAAGACTTTGCCCGACTATATACAGCAACTGTGGCATCCAGGTAAACTCTTATCCCCCCCCATCACACACCCCCAATCCACCACTTGTTGGAAATACCCCTCTCAGAAAGTTCTGGAATTAAATATTTGTCACAGCTGTTCTACAGACACAGTATGTCTGCTGTCTATCCTGGAGTGAAAACAAATAGCAGCCAGTTTGCTGGCCATACGTTCCATCTGGGATTTTGCCCATCTGTCATTGTGTTTGTACAGCTATTTAGATTTCCAGTTCATACCAAAAAAATTCCACTAATGGTACTAGCAGAACATCAAACGTCAATAACAGAAAGATCATATAGATGTCAAAACTGGTGCTAGTCTCCGAATGCTTCCATCTGTTCACAGCTTTAAATATTGTTCAAGATGAATGATTTTCAAAACAAAACAAACCCCCTACCTCATTTGGAGATCAGTGCTCCATTTTCAAATATCAAAGGGCAACATAAGTGGTTTTTTAAAAAAGATATTTTGTCATTTTGTATTAAACTAGAAGATAGCAAGAAGGATATTAGATATTGGTCAAGTGACATTAGACGAGAAGAGATATATTTTACCTCCACAGATCATTGTGAGACTTTATATTTTTTTTTGTCATTATGTGCCATCAAGTTACTTTTGATTTAAAGTGACCGTACGAATTAATCACCAAAATCTTATCACTTACATCCGCAAATTAAGAAGTCAGCTTATTTACACCTCAGTAGGCTGGCTTGATTCATGACAGCAAATGCCTGCACTGTTGTTTTTTCACTAGGAGCAATTTGCAACCAAAACTTACACCAATGGATATACAGTGGCACAAGTTTTAAATTGAATTCCAATCACTAACATCCAAAAGATCCTGTCATTAACAGTGCTGCTTTTAAAATAATAATTGTGTGAATTCTGATTTATAGCAAACTTTTCAGGGCTTTCCAGGTAGAGAATATTCAGAAATGTTTTCCCATTCTCTTCTTCTATGACTGCATAGACTAGCTCTTCTCCCATGAGGCAGAGTCAGGAATCAAACTCACAACGTCTGGTTCCACAGCTACTAAGCTACCTTGCCATACAACTTACTAAAACAAAAAAGAAATTTGAAAGCTTGTGCACCACACTGGAGCAGGAGGCAAGGACACACTGGGCATTTTAGTTTCTTGTGTCTTTTGTGTCAAATGTAATTATTTCCCTCAAGGTAAGGTGAAGATAAAGGTCACCCTTGCTCCAAAGCCAGTCATATCCAACTCTAGGGTTCAATGCTCATCTCTGTTTACAGCCAAAGAGCAAGCGCTGTCTGTGTCTGCAGACATTTCCATGGACATGTGGCAGGAATGCCTACACACCGGAGTGCACAGAATGGTGTTTACCTTCCCACTGAAGTGATACCTATTTATCTACTTGCAATTTCTTGCTTTTGAAGTGCTAGGATGGCAGGAGCTAGGACAGAGATGGGAGGTTACTCCATTATGCAGTACTCAGGTCTCAAACTGCTGACCGGCCAACCTTCCAGTCGTCAAGTTCAACATGTTAACCACTTGACCCACTATAGTCCCAGTGTCCTTTGGGTCAAATGTAATTATTTCCCTCAAGGTGCATAACACTAAAGAATGTCAAATAGCTTCTGCCACAGATTCAAGAAGGCCTTTTGTCTCTATACACACACAGAGAGAGAGAGAGAGAGACATACAGAGAGAGAGAGAGAGCTTCTGAAACAGATGAGCACTGAACCCTAGAGTCGGATACAACTAGCTTTTGAGCAAGGGAGAACTTTACCTTTACCTTTAACTCTCTCATTCTTCCAAAATGAGACTCTCATTTATTGTCTCAATTTCAGCTTGCCTGAGGACTAAAATAAAATACTGTAGTCACGTGCAGTTTCAGTAGGATATTCAGACATTCGTTTGTTTTGCTTGTCTTATTTAGTTGTGTAGTTTTCATTTCATAAACATCTTTTTATTTAGGGTTTTTTAAATTCTCATAATTTTATAATTGTTAAATATTATATATATACAGAAAATATCAACATGGTCAGGACTCAGCTTAGCCAAAACACAAAGATATGATGTTGCAAAGTTCCTCCATTTAAAAAATAAAATGAAATCCAAACAGACAATAAACTGATCTCGATTAGAAATTTTCATTTATTTATTAGTTGATTGATTTTTTGCTTAAAATTGATCAAAATTCAATACCTAACTAAATTTAGATCGGCTTGCCTATTGGCAACATTTCAAAATAGAACATTTTGGACAATAATAAAGAAATTAATGAATTATTGATAGAATGAATGGCCAGCTGTAATTATTTTCTGTACAAAGATTTTTTTTACAACTACATATAGAAAAACCAAAAGGGTTGAAACAGCAGGTGAGCATACACTTCTCTCTTAGTTTCATTGTTGAAACAGAAATGTTAGCAGTAGCAATTACAGGTACATACTGCCCTGCAGCACTTAGTACATTCTCTGGGGAGTTCACAAGGTAATTAGCATTTCCCCCAAAAAAATGTTGGGTACTCATTTTTACTGACTTCAGAAGGATGGAAAGCTGAGTCAACTTTGAGCCACATCAGGATCGAACTCACAATGTCAGCAGTTTTGACTTTAGTTTCCTAACCTGCAATAGAAAATGTAATCCTAGTATCCATAACTGGAAAAAGTTTCTGGAAATCATATTTCTTCCTTAGAACCCACCTTTCGTGGTGGGTTCTGGCCTGTTTAACTCAGTGAATTTACTATAACATGTGCCTTCAAAACAGATAGTGGGAGTAATAGAAGTAACCTAGTTATGCATAACTGGTTGCTGGTGGAAGAACTGGGATAGAAGAAAGCTACATTTTCAAAATCACATGACAAGAAGAAATGCTGGTGTAATGAATATGATTTCCTACTTATTTTAAAAAGTTACTTTTAAAGGGCATTTCTGTAGCAATTTTATGCTGTTCCCTTAAAAATAATAGAAAGTAACAAGAAAGTACAAAGCAGTGTAACAAGTAATGCAACAGGATTCTTTTCTCAATGTTATTATAAGCAACACTGCAACCTTCTGTGTGCAAGAGAATGGAATGCCCTTCTCTTACATAAATAGTAGGAAAAGATCACCAATACACTAGGTTCTTTTTTTATTTCTCAGAGTATTGTTTAATGTAAAATTAACTGCACACATGAAATATAGGTAAAATTCATAACAAATTAAACTGTTAAAATGATTTGACTGTTTTTGACCAAAATCCGACTAGGTCAACTTTTACATGCAGCTTAATTATAAAATTGATTTTTGTCTGGGATTTCATTCTACTCTGCAAAAACCCCTCTGAAGACAATATATTTAAAATAAACTTGGAGGGGCATAGAATTATTTCAGGGTACAAAGCACTATCTTATGCCTTATCCCTGCCTATACTGTTTATTAGTATGCTGGCATTCCCATCTGTTCTATTTTAAGAGCATTTGAGGTTGCAACCAGAGTGGCATAATGACAGATGCATACACACAACTGCACTTTACTGATCATATATAAAGGGATGGAAGTCTCCCTTTATAAGCAGTTTAGGATGGAGAATTGCCTCCATCAAGCTTAGGACATAAAACAATATGAATGCAGCTATGCCAGAACAAATATAAAGCTTCCCAAACGCCAGATAAACCCTTCCTTCCAACAACAAAAAACAGGATCCTGTGTATCTATTTAGCACTATGCATGTGACATGCCCCATATGTAGAAAGTGGTAATTCAGGAGTGGATACTACAAAGAAATAATGCATAAAAGGGCTACACTGTTGTTACAGGCAAGATATTCTTTGAGATAGAAACCACAGAGAGGAATTCAGCAAACTTTCTTGTCTGAGAAGTCAGGCTTACAAACAACCTCTGTATTTATTTCTCATCAACACTAGTCACAAAGCAAACCAAGACAATCAGAAGCCAACAAACACAATATTTGTTATCAATTATCCCAGAGTGCAGGACAGGTAATAATGGTCTGAAACTACAGGAAGCCAGATACTGGCTGAATATTAGGGGGGGGATTCTTAACCGTATTTGCGGGTGTATAAGATGCACTTCCCCCCTTAAAATGCACTGGAAAATGGAGTGCGTCATATATGCCAGTAACAAGAGGTGCTGGCGTGGTTCGGTGGATGGAGAGGATCAGTGGCTGGAGACATGAATGGGCTAATTTTAAAGCCACCCTCACCCACCCACACACACACACATGCTGGTGTAGTTCGATGGCCACCCCTGACTGCTAGGAGCTGGGCAAAGGGTGGCTTCCAAAGGAGCAGTCTTCCCCAGCTGATCCCACCCTGCATGGCTCCTGACAGTGAGTGGCAGTGGGATGGGGTGGAAACGAGCGTCAATGGATCCCACTCTCCTCAGCTCCTGGTGTCCAGTGGTGGTGGGATGGGGTGGAAATGGGCTTTAAAGGATCCTTCTCCCCTCCCCACCCATCCCATTTTACCTTGGCTCCTGGCAGCTAGCGGTGGTGGGATGAGGTGGAAACGGGCTTTAAAGGATATTTAGTTTTCCACATCCTACTCTCCTTGGCTCCTGGTGGCCAGCAGCAGTAGAATGGGGTGGAAACAGGCTTTAAATGATCCTTCTCCCCCACATCCCACTCTCCTTAGCTCCTGGAGTTAATTTTGGGAATGAAAAATGCAGAAAATTATTTTTTTCCCTTTAAAATGTGTATAAAAATGGGGTGTGGCTTATACTCCAATGCGTCTTATATGTTGGTAAATATGGTACCTTGGGAGGTGTTGAACGCTCCAACACTTGGAGGCATTCAAGAGAAAGTTGGACAACCTTCTGCCAACTCTGCTTTGATTTGGGTTCCTGATTGAGAAGGGGTTGGACTTGGTGGCCTCATAGGCTCCTTCCAATTCAGTTATTCTATGATTCTTTGATTACCTAAGAAACACACCTGGAGAATAAATGGTCACAAGATAGAACAAGTTACCAGCTTTAAATACTTGAGAGTAACCCTCCAAGCTTCAGTTTCAAGGAACGCCCATAACACACACATCATTCTTACAGCCCAGAGATCCACCATCACCATACTAAAATTCCTGAGGATAAAAGGGGGGCAATATATCCCTGCTGCACTCAAACAATTTGAAGCCAAAATCCTGTTGCAGCTACTCTATGGGATCCAATCAGGCCTCCCAATTAATAAATTGGCTCTTATGGAAAGAGTACAATCTAAACTCCTAGGTGCAGCACTCCAGACCCCTAGCTGTGTATCCAATGCCACTCTTCACCTGGAGATGGGCATGATAAAGGTTGAGGCAAGACTGTGGCTAGCCACTCTTAAATTTTGGCTCAAAATTCTGTTTAATCCCAGTGGTCTGACTCCTCTAACTCTCCAGGACAGCTTCAATCCAATCCAGACTGCAGTATCTTGACCTCTCCCAACCTCACATGCAAGCCATGAGTCACAACCAGGCAAAACAGGCCATTAAACAGAGAACACTAGACATGGAAAGGCAAGAAGACCTAGCCAGACCTTCCTGGCTCCAGAGTCTTGGCGAGACATTGTTGCCCTGGCCTGGTACCTGCTCTAACTTGAGACACCAAGTCATTGGAGGGGATTTATGTTAGCCCGCTGCCAGGCCCTCCCCTTCTGCAGTTCTCGAGGGAAAGTTTCAAAGGACATCAATGACAGAGAGACAATGCCCCTGGAACACTGGAGAAATTGAAACTACAGAAAATGTTCTCTGCAGCTGCCTTTTTTATAAAGACATCTGGAACAAGTTCATATTTCCGCTGTTCTGCAAGTATCCTGGCCAGTCAAACAGCACATATACCTACTGGCTGCTATCTGATGAAAGACATGCAACAGGGCCAGGTTCTGCACCATAGCATGTAAGATCAGAAGAACAATCCTGGCAGGACCTTCAGCTAAGTAAACTACTAGCGCTACAGCACAGGCTTAGTAATAGTTGTAACATTATTGATCTTATGTATTAATTTTACAACTCCATAACTCTGAGCAGAAACGCTCTTTTTTACGCACCCTCATTTTAACTTTTAACTCCATCCCACAAACATAATCCAACTGGAGACAGGATGGGATTTGTAATCCAATATCCTGAGAATGTTCCAGTTAAGGTGGAATTCTATTATTAGGTATAATGTATGAGCATTCCTTTACTTGTACATTATTCTTCCTTTTATTTTACATCAGTAATTTACTCATTTAGAATAGAATATCTTTCCTTAGAATTCAATTGACTTGGCACATTCCCTGAGGATTTCCAATCAGATAAGAACATAGGAACTGAAAATTACATTTGTGTTAGATTGGGTGCCAGGCTGACTGACTGGAAAAATTATAGGAGGTTGTCCATGTTCAGAGATATATAGTTCTGAAAATTTAGAGATGTATAGTTCTGAATATGTGTGGCAAGGACATGCTTTTGGGTTCTCCTGATGTAGTAATAAACCATGTCTGCCACTTATAGACTCAAAAAAAATGATACATAGTACACTTTTAAGGATAGCCAGGGTGGTGTGAGTGGATAAAGTGATGGGCTAGGACTCAGGAGACTTGGATTCAAATTTGCACTTGACCATGGAAACACATTGGGGGAGGTATGGAACTGGTAAAAACATACCTTAAATTTATCATTCACCTGAAAGCATTTTTAGGGTCACTATAAGTCAGTTCTGACTTGATGACACACAACACTTTTATAGGCTGTAATGATTCCACATATTCGAAACATGATTCTATAATTTAACTCTAGCAACCTATTCTTTTCCAGCCTTGCACAAGGACACATGAGACAGTATGTGTACTCATGCACACACAATATAGTGGGTATGCACTGTCTCTTGCATTTCAGTCTTTCAATCACACACTTGCCCATGTTCTCCCGCAGGTGCGTCCTTGCCAGCAAACACTATCCCATGCACTTATTCCCACTCTCTTTTTCTTTCTTGCTTGCTTCCTCTCACTTTCATTCTCTCATAAGTATGTGTACACATATGTGCTCTCTCCCACTCCACTTTTCCAATCATGCTCTGTCTTCCATGTGATCTTCTGAGAAAGTGTTCTTTGTTTCAAGGGAGAATATGCATGGGTTTGCATGAAAGCCTAGGAGCCTGAAGTAGTCCTTAATGCTATAGAGGCAATGATGGGATGTAACAGGTTTGCACCAGTTCTCCAGAACCAGTAGTAACTTTCCCCAGTGTTCCAGAGAACCTGCAGCAGCTTTTGGGGGGAACCACTTTCGGGGCTCGCCTTTTCACTGGTTCCCACACTATGCATGCTCACCAAGCACTTGTTGTGCATGCATGCCTACAGTGCTTGGCACCTATGCACGGCCTCCTTGCTGTCATCCCAAGTGGGGAGGAGGAAGAGAAGCTGCTAGCCTGAAGCTCCCTATAGCCTGCTCCCCAGGGTAAGTGACTCGCTTTTGGATGTGTTGTGTCTGTGTGTATTTTAATGTGTATTTAATACCTTTACCTATATTGATGTACTACCACAGATCCTAAAAAGGCCTGATGACCGGCAGGCCTGGCTTGGGATTTTTAAGCAAAGTATTGGAGTTACCTCATCTATAAGCTACACCTGTGCTGTTCCAATTTCTGTTCCAAATGAAAAACCCTTAAGGTGGTACAGCTGTTTTACATTTACATAAAGGCATATTACCCTAGAGAACCATTACGATGACCATATCCATCTTGCAACATGGTGCTGCCCAGGCATTTATACAAACAGGTAAGTGACAGGGTTTGTGTTTGGGGTGGGGGGTGGGTTGAGGGTTGTGTATTTGTGTGTGTGTGTGTGCTTATTTTTATTTTATATTATGTTATTTTTTTCCCTTTGGCCCTGCCCACAACATCATGATGTAATGATGTTGGCTCCGCCCATGACATCAAGACATCATGACGTTAGCTCCGCCCACACTGTGATGACATCACAGTGGGGTAGTAGAATTTTTGACATCCCACCACTGTGTAGAGGTGCAGGTGTGTTTGCACTTCCTTAGTCTCTCTCTTATGACTATCACTTTTCCTCTCTCCATAGTCTCCATCTACCTACAACACCACACAAAACTAGAAACAATTAACAGGCAGAAAATGGGTTTTCTTTCCAAGTCCTCCTTCTTCTTTTGTGTCTAAGACAGACATTAAACTGCCAAAATGAAGCCACCTTTGGTAAATTCATTCTATATTCCATTTCTCCTGACCTAGTGTGAGAAAGATTAGCCAGCACAACAAGGTTGCTATTTCCCAGGGTACGGTCGATTGGGGTTCAAAAATACCACAATCTTTGAGGGGACTCTTTCTGTGTATCCCTTTCCAAGCCCAAAATTATAGTCATAGTCTTTGCAAGTGAAAAAGATGCAGTTCATTACTGTAGGATATAATTTATTCCAACATGTTAAAATAAGTTACTTCCTAGCTCTTACTCTGAACATGCCAAAAGCAATCACTGATCAGGTAGGCATTCTCTCTGACTGCATGTTATGTGTTCTGTTTCCAATCCATTTGCAACTGGAAGAAAGGTAGTCCTATAGGGAAAAGGATGCACATTCTTACAATACCAAATGCAAGTTGATTAGATCTTGGTCAATGGCATTTAAGATACTGGAGTGAAAAAAAGAGAACTTTATTTTTATCAGAGCAAACAATTTAAAATCATGAAACTATATGAAATATAGGTGAATTCAAAACAAAGTAAAATGTTTCATTTCATTTCATTTCATTTCATTTATTCGATTTGTATACCGTCCTACTCGGTGCAACCGACTCAGGGCGATTTACAGGGACCCTACATATCAAACAATCAAAGGCAATAAACATAATAAAAATCATACAATACAATGCAGTAAATATAATGATACAGTACAGCAGTGCCACAAACAAAATGACACTGCAAAACAAAGTTACAAAGTATAAAGTTACAAAGTACAGTTACATATACATGACATAGTTTCAGTAATAGGATACAATATAAAAAAAATAAAAATAAAGTACATGATCCAGCAATGTCATACACAGATGGACAGTTCATACACAGATGGATAAGTCCCGGGGGCCGAACGCATAAAGAGCGCCTTGCTTAAAGAGTAACTCGCACAAAGAGCAGAATTTTCTCTGAATGTTCGCTTCGCTTAACAAATAAAACCAACCAAAAACTCGCTTAAATGTTTCTTAAAATAGGCTATTTTTGAACAGGAGCAGGCTATTTCAAAAGTGCTATCGTGATCATTTTGTGGTCCTTAAAAGGACCATTGGGTTATTTTGCTTGTCAACAAGTTTCACCTCCAGACATTAGAGCCAACTGCAAGCAATGGAGGTGAGATATCTGCAGAAGGTCAAGAAGAAGACCAGGCATGACCGAGTGTGAAACGTGACCATCAGACAGAACCTGAACGTTCAACCACTGAGAAGTACAATCAAGACAGGTCGGCTACATTGGTTTGGCCATGTCAGCCGAATGGCTGATACTAGGATTCTGTGGCAGGCATCGGAGACCCAATGGCAGGGTACAAGATCCCAAGGCAGCCCTCATGTCAAGTGGTTTGACAGCATCAGGGAGGCCCTCCACTTTCGTGGTAGTGACCTGAGGCAAGCCATGGAGCTGTATAAGGAGAAATCCTTTGTGGAATCCTCTACACAGTAAGGTAGAAGAGGAGGCGAGCAAGCAAGCAAGCAAGCAAGTTTTACAGTGCATTGCTTCTGGATGGGAAGGATTAGCCAACTGCCCACTGTTGCCCAGATAATGCCTGAGTATACTCACAACGCTTGCCACTCTTTGGGAAGGCTCCTTCCATACTCCCCCCTGGGGGGGGGGAACTGATTGTGTGAATGAATTGAGAGTCACTGCTCATCTCTTTGAATGACTAAAGGTCAAGCAGATTACAAACCATGTTGCAAGTATTTACCTGTAGGTAATTCTTCTTTCATTTCCTTTTATTAAGGTCAAACTCACCACAGCAAAACTGAGATCCATGCCAGAAATGAACCAAACATGTACAATCCAGTCTGCAGGTGCAACCTCTGTTCACATTACAGCTAAATCTTTCACCAATTTTATTGATGAATGTTTTATTACCCCTTCCCCCAATGTAATATAACTAAACTTGTATAAAAAGAAATAAAATGTCTCAGTATTTTTATTGCCGCAGATTGGGAACCCCTTCAGTCCAAACATTAACCATTTTCAAGGTAAGCTATAGAGCTCCCAAAGGAATATGTAAGCCATGAAAATGTAGAGACCTGAAACAGAGGAGTTCCTGATAGGACTTAAGGGAGCCCTGGTTCTGTCAGGTTTTCCATAACTACAGGAAGGCAGTCTAATAGTTTAGAGCAGTGTTTCCCAAATGTTGGGTTTGGGACTTCAATTCCCAGAAGCCTAAGTCAATTCCCCAAAGCACTGACCAGCCAATGTACTCACTTAGGCTTCTGAGAATTGAAGTCCCAACCCCAACATTTGGGAAGCACTGGTTTAGAGCAGTGGTTCTCAATGTGGGACACATGCCCCACAGGGCTACTTCAATTCTCAGAAGCCTAAGTCAGTACATTGACTGATCAGTGCTTTGGGGAATTGACTTAGGCTTCTGGGAATTGAACTCCAAAAACCAAATGTTGGGAAACACTGGTTTAGAGGTATTGGATGTGGACTTCAGTAGTCCAAATCGATTTTCAACAAGACTGCAGGTATGAAAGTAGATTAGCCCAGTCTATACATGCTGCAGAACTGAGGAAGATAAATACAGTAAAACACCGGATAACGCTAAAACTTGGTTCCACAAGTCTTGGTGTTATCCGATTTTTAGTGTTATCCGATCCATGTTAAAATCCTATGGGATGGATCAGATAACGTTAAAGCTCCATAGAGATACATTGTAACCGTATAGGCTTTAGCGGTTGTTATCCGATCCATCCCATAGGACCTTAACGTTATTCGATCCAATTCTCCTCCCCAGATTACTTAACGTTATGTGATTTTAGCGTTATCCGATCCAATCGTTATCCGGTGTTTTATTGTAGCTAGGAAAATGGACTGCTAAATAAAAAATAGATACATTGGTTATAGAGGAAAACCCCATGAAAAAAATGGAAAAAGGTCAAGTATCTTTAAAGAAATTTGAGGAAATGATAGGTTTAAAAATAAACTGGGAAACAAGAAGCAATATTTTGTAATACAGGAAAGGGAGATGGAAAAGATAAAGGAAAATATAAAATACAGATTAAAAGCAATTTAAAATATTTGGGAATAAATATTTCTGACAAATTTGATGATCTTAAAAAAATAAATTTTGAAAAGCAAAAGATTGAAATTAAGAAAAAATAGAACAGTATCAAAAATTAAATTTATCCTGGTTTGGCAGGAATGTATTGTGTAAAATGAAATTGTTGCCAAAAAGTATTTTTTTGGATGTCTTGCCAATCCAGCATACAGAAAAGGATATTGTGGCTTTTCAAAATATTTTGAATAATTACTGTAATTGAGTAAAGAGACCAAGAATATATAAAAAATATGGCATTTATCTCAAAAAGAAGGGGGTTTGGCTTTACCTAATGCTAAGAATTATAGGGTCTTCCAATTAAGAAATGTAGTAAAATTTTTGGGAAAGGATGAGATAATTTGGAAATATCAGAAAACAAAACAAAATAAACAAAACAAAATAAAAATAAAATAAAAAACACTGTAGCACTTTAAAGACTAACACGGCTACTATTCCAAATAATTTGGAAAGAAATTGAAATGAAGGATCTAAGTGAAATTGGGAATGGAATTTTTAAGATAAAGATAGGATGAAGTTGAGGTTAAAAATAAATTAACTAATGGGATAGTGAAAATTTGAAAGAATTTAAAGAAGAAATTAGCACCCGATATTTCTCCAATTATTGAATTAGAGGATATAAATTTTTCCCCAATTAAGATTGACAGAAAGAAGAAAGAGATTTTTGTATTTGGTGAAAGATTGGATATAAATATGTAAAAATAAGGAAAAGAGAATGGAAATATTTAAACAAATGAATTAAAATTGGTTTCAAATAGTTTTATTAAATAAATGGAATAGGAAATATAGCAAACCGAATGGTTTGAGCAGGAAATTGACAGAATTCGAGGGGATGATTTATAAAATAAAAAAAGGACTTATGAGGGTAAAAGGTTTAGTGAGTAAGATATATAAAATTTTAAACCAAGAAGGACGTTCGCAAGAAGTTTTAAGAACACGATGGGAGTTGGATTTAAAAATAAAAATCTCAAAAGCAAATTGGAAAAGTAGATGGACAGAAAGAATTATGAGGAATTTATCAGTAAGAGTTAAAGAGCATAATTACAAGATATTGTGGAGGTGATACTTGATTCCAGTCAAACAGACTGAAAACAAAAAATTGTTGGAGATGTTGGAATAAATTGGGAACATATGAGCATATGTGATGGAGTTGCATGACAGTATCTGACTTTTGGAGAAAGGTAGAAAAAGAAATTCGGGAAATAATGGGTTTTGACTTTAAACTGGAGCCAATGACCACCTTGTTGACTGATTTGGAGGAAATAAATAGAGATAAAAAATATGAAACATTTGTTAGCTAGGCAATATATTGCAAAGAATTGGAAAAATAATCTGAAGTTAGAAGCAGATGATTGGTAAAAAGTGATATTGGATATAGCTTTAAATGATAAACTTACATGGGATTTAAACTTTAAAAAAAGGTTTAATTAAAGAAAATAAATTTTGCAATATCTAGAAGCCATTTTTGGAATATACATTGGTGATATGAAATTTAAAGTAAAGGTGGCAGCCCTGCACCAGACCAAATTAGTTTTTGGAAATAGTAATATAATGGTATGACAAATACAGCATTTTCCAGGGCATTGTAAATATCACTGGGGTGAAAATTATTTTATTTCTGAATTATTATGGGATATTAGGAAGCAAGAATTGGGTAAAAATGAATAATAAAATTTTATATGTGACTGAAAGAAGGTATAGAAGTGAGTGTCATAAGATAAATATTAGATGTTTTAAACATGAGATATACCCATTATAATTGAAACAATATTTTGTGCTGTTTTATATTGTTTGATTATTGTGTTATTGTCTTTTTTTAAGTTTATTAAAATGAATAAAATATATTTAAAAAATAAAAAATGGCGTGTTTTTACTTGCAGCCTAAACATTTTGTTATATTATTTTATCACTTAGTTTACTGTTATCTGCTGTTTCTCACGACAGAAGTCACAACCATTTCTATTTCTTTGTCAGGCTGTCTCTTGTATAGTTATGGAACTAGTTTTGCTCCCAGTGTGTGAACATTTGTGCAATAGGCAGTACCACCAAATTGATACCCAATCAATAGAGGACAAGGGCTTGTAGAACTTTTTAGCAATAGACAGAGGTGGATTAACCATTAAGCAACATAAGCATGTGCTTAGGGCATCAAGGGAAGAGGACACCACAGAAATTTTCCATAGCCAAATTTACCATGGTCCATATGGTGCAATACTGCAAATGGTGCAGCTGAACCAGAATCCGCAAAAGGGGCACACATTGAAAAAATTACATACAGATGTATACAATAACAAGAGCACTCAGAGACTGCAACTCATTCACTAAATCTGGTAGGCCAAAGTACTGTTGACTGTTGTCAAGAGGCAGTTAATTTCTTCTCCATAGTGCAGTTACTCTATACCTTTTTTCCAGCCTCAAGCAGCCAGTGGAAAATTCTTAAAGGTTATATTGGAAATGAAAGTGTCTTAAAATCCCTCTCTGATACCAGATGGGAGGCAGATGCTATGGCAACAGCAGCAATTTTGAAATCTTTCCTTAAAATTTTAGAAGCATTAGAATATATAGCCAAAAACCAATCACAAAAGGGAGACACTAAAAGCGAAGCAAATAATATTGCAGATAAGATGTTTTTATGTTGAATTTTTGGAATGAGATTTTGCAGAATTTTCACAGAGTAAGCCATATTCTACAAAATGAGGATGTGAAATTTAAAACATGTGCAGATCTGTATGTATCATTAGCTGACCAACTGTGCACTTCACAAGATGAATTTGAAAGATATGAAGCAGCTACAAAGGAAATGCTACCAGATGTTAATTATAAGACAGCTACAACTTGCAAATGTTTCAGAAAGAAGGTACTCAATGATGGAGATGCACCAGAAGTATATCTGAATGCCAGAGATAAATTTCATATCACCATCTTTTACACAATTGTTGATAAACTTGAAACTGAGATGAAAAGGAGACATATACAAAGAAATAGCAGAGAGATTTTCTTTTCTAAGTGATGTGCCACATAATGTCACTTAATCATCTACTAACATTGAAAGGTATTCTCAGTGTTTTTAAAAAGCTGGTTGCTGCTCACCCAGAGAAATTCAACAGTAATTTCTCAGCTGAGCTTTAGCAGTTTCATTCAACAAGGCAGGCTAGATGCCTTATCTCTATTAAGTATAGAAGCAGATGTGTTACATAAGTTTTGAGGATCTGATCAAAGACTTTGCAATTTAAAAAGTAGGAGAAAACTTTTCAAATATAAATAAAGTGGAAGTATACAAAAATAAACATTATTTTCCATCTTACTGTAAATTTTGTTTAATGTTGATTAAAAATATTTTATGATTTATTATTGTTTATATTTTGAATTACATATATATGGGAGCACCAAAATCATTTAATTGTTTAGGGCCGCTAAGCGTCTTAATCCAACCCTGGCAATAGAAATAGTAATCACACTTATATACTGCCCCATACAATTTATTGCACTCTCTGGGAGGTTCACAAGATAATTAACATATTTCTTCCTGTGATGGATATAAATATAGGCTTGTGTTTTTTGAATCTGTAATGGGGAGTTCTGAAAGCTATTCTCTGAAGTGAGGAGTTATGTTGCATTCTGGGCTGTTACTAGGGAAAAACTGTGTACTAGACAAAACAATCTTGCGTTCTGTGGGGAAATGAAACTTAATTTTTGAGGGACATGGAGTACTGTGTAGTGATTGGCTGGGGTCCTTCAGGGAAAGGGCCAAATTGTCTGAGGGGATAAAAGAAGTGTGTGAGAGAGGAGTGGTCTCTTTGTTCTTTTCACCTTACTGGAGTTGTTTATTTTTCTATCCACTACCTTCCTAACAGCCTGGCTAATGTCAGGACTTGTGAAGAGGCAAGCAAAATCCTGGATTGCTTAACCCAGGGTGTCAATTTAGGTGTGTTCCCACTAATTTGTAAGCCAAGGCTCTATTCGGATAACAGGACCGTGACACCCCCAACATGTTGGGTACTCATTTACCATCCTCCAGAGGATGGAAGGTTGAGTCAACCTTGATGATCAACCTTACAATGTCAGCAGTTTGGGCTGTAATACAGCAGCTTAACCATTGTACCACCAGTGGTCTTCAATTATTTTTGCACATGCAGATTTTCCAAACAAGATTCTAGCTAATACGTTTAACAATAAAATAAAAGTTAGTGGATTATTATTTTAAAAGAAATGAGTTGAAATACATCAGAGAAAAACAAAGAAATACCCACCCACTCAGTAACATAAAATTAGATGTCCCTTCATCTGTAAGCCAATCAGTTTTCAAAAACTTATTTAAATAGAAAGCTCTTTGTCTACTACCGGCAGCTATAGAAAATAGTGATGGGACCAGCCTATTCTCCTTTGGAAAGAAGTTCAGAGTTTAGGCACAGAAACCAAGAAGTCTCTGTCCTATGTCCACATCAACCATGTTTGTAAAAGGGATGGTGGAACCAGCAGAAGGCCTTCTCGGAAAACCTCAGAGCCTTTTCCAGGCAGCCTTGGATTATAAAAGAAGAGAATGTAAACAATAAGCATCAAAAAGCATTCTTATACACCAGCGAAATAATAGCTTAGCCCAATCTCTATTTTAATTTTTCTTGTTGTGGAAAGCTTTTTTCTGAAAGGAAACCTTAGAAACACCAATACACATCAGTCTCCTGCATTAGTATAGTAAGGTAGAAAAGCTATTTAAAATTAAAACACCTTTTCAAATTTTATAATTAAAGCTTCTTATGACCTTGGGCTCAATACTACCCATTTCACCCCACTGGAAAGAAAAAGAATTCACAGAGGAGAAGCAGCAGCGCTATTGTGCCTTTACAGACTCCTCATTACCAGTTTTCTGTTCAATTGCCATTCACATTTTTGTTTGCTTCATGCCCTAGCACTGAGTGTTTAGTTTAAGTGTCCTCTTAGTGCTTAAAAAGCCAGCTGGTCTTATTGCTTAAAGGGCCATTCTTTTAAAAGTATGCAGAATCAAAATATGAATAAGTCAGTTTTTGCTAAGAAATTTGGAGGGGGATTACACTCATGTCTTCTCAATCCCAAAAATTTATTTTTCTTCTTCTTCTGAAAGGACATCCGGGGTTACAGTTTCTAGCAGTGATCTGAATTCTGTCACAATGTATGCTTTTTTCTTTCCATCCACTTTGTGTCTGCTGATGTAGACACCATTCTTTTCTTACAAAAGTTCCCATTGTTGCCCACAATGTGTTCTTCAGCTCCTTCAACTGCAGGTTCAAATGTCTTGGCTCATAGGCTGCATTTAATGTGTGAACATGTATTCCTTAGATAAAGCTGGAAAATCATGAGACAGAAAGTGAGTTGGAATTTAGGTCACTGTGGGACCCTTTTAGCTCTTGGAAAGCAAGTTTATACTGTTCTTGAAATGTTATTATTGGAAGGACTTTGAGGAGAAAGTGTGAACAGGTGCTGCTGCCGTCAAAATCTTCACCTCCTTCAGTATACAGTGCAAGACTTCTTCCGATTCGATCTTCTGTTTGTTCTCTCCATTCTCCTGCCACAGATACCATTGCTTCTAATTCCCTAGTGAAAACTCCTTTGAACAGGCATTGTCTCTGATGACACAGGAATGGGAGCCAATTTTAATCTCAAGTGTCAGAACCTCATTCAATGGTTGAAAAAGAATGATTCAGTGGATTTTGAAAGACCAGGTTTAAATGAATGCTGTATTTCCTGAATAATGTCAGAAAAATGTTAATGGTAAGTAACACATCTTTACATTGATGAAACGCAGGATGATACAATGGTTGGGTGTCAGATTGACACTGAGTAACCCATTTTCAAATGCTCAGACATCCATGAGGATCTCTGGATGATTTTAGAAGAGCAATCAACAGAATCATGATGAATTGGTATTGCATATTGCCATACCATATGAATAAATTTCGTGTCAGCTCCCCTGGTGGCTTAGTGATTAAAACACTGAGCTTGGAAACTAGAAGGTTGGATTTTGACACCTGAAGGCTGCACTTGGGGACATGAAAGGAGCCTCATTCGGACATCCCCTGAATGAAGTTTCTCCAGCAAAAATTCTTTCAACCCAGAGTAATCTCTGACACGAAATTATTATTATACCAGAGGAAATGCCTCACCTCATAATATGATACTGATTTGGTATAACATTGTCTCTTAAGCAGAGACAAATCATCAGAGAACTTTTTGATGGGTTATTGTGGAAAGAGAGGAAGAAATCAGAAGAAAAATACCTCATTCTGATTTTCTTGAGCAACCCAGATGCATTGTCCAAAGGCCATGGCCCCAAACCATGATGATTAAAGTTAATAATTCCAAGGGTGGTAAAAACACACACATAAAAAAAGTTTGGAACAAACTGGACAAAATGAAAAAAAGAATCACAGTTCTCTTGAGAGTCCAGTTAGCTAAAAATGTTGGATGGAAATGTATGCTCTAATTAAATAAGGTTTAGTCATGTGTCAGGCTTTTTGGGAAGTTATTCAGAAGAATGCAGTGTGGAGTTTTATCCCCTTTTAACTTTATTCTGTTTTGTTTATTTATACTCTACTTACAGCAGGGGCAGGTAAAGTTCAGCCCTTTAAGGGCATAGTGTAAATCAAGAGAAGTGAGACACAACATAGTTTGGAAGACCCCTTGGCCCTAGACAGCTTTCAAGCAATCAAGTGTTTGATTTCCCATTTTCTTTACAGTCACCTCTGAGGGCTTGAGATGTGGTCTCTAATGGATTATTTGCAAGCCATGTACTACCCCAGCCCTGGGAATGCCAATGGGAATAGAGGCCATAAGACTGAACCTTAGAGATTGTATGCAACCCACTGTGTCTACTTCACCTTAGGCACATATTTTCTGTAGGTACCAGAGCTGGACTGGAGTATGAAGGCCATAATCTGTCCTCAAGGACTGGGATCCCCATGAATACAGCTGTGGGGATGGATATAGAATGAATATCACAACCCCTTAAGAAGAGGCTTAGGATATTGGTGGTACTCCAGATATTGTCTGGCTCTAGTTCCCCAACAGCTTGCACAATCTAATTATAGGAGCTATTTATTTGGCAGCATCAGATGGGTTGAATTCTCCTTATCTTTGATGTAATCCTCAGATACCCATTTCAGTCACTATAACGCAGGTCTGGTATGCAACAGTGGAAAAGTTAAGATGATAAAGCACCTTACTTTGACAGAGTACTGTATGACTCAGGAATGACAGTCCTGTGATCTACTGTTTGAGTCCATTGCACCAGTAACACTTTACACTGAGCCATCTTCAACATTGTTGATAGTGCTTCTAGCTCAGAGGCACCTACAGAACTTACCTACAACAGCAGCTGCTTCCCACCATTTAGAAGGACAGGAATACCTCAATACTGGCAATGCTGACCATCAGCAGCTCTCTGATGTTTCTGACAGAATGTGTTCCTAGCCCTTGCTAAAGACAATGAAGACTGACTATGCAATCTTCTGCTTGTTAAACGTGTTCTCTGCCACTGTGCTGCAGTCCTTTTCCTAACAGAGCATCTAGTTCCTCTGTTGGTTTTCCACCCAAATACTAGCCACGCTCAGCCCTATTTAGCTTCCAAAATCAGCTGAGATCTCCAAGTTCAGGAAAGTGTGGCAATGTTTTCCCTTAATCTGAGGAGGCCTTCCATGTGGTTCTTCATATCTCTGCAGTCTCACTGTGCAGCAATAAACATTCATTGTCTTATCTGTGTTTGCCATCTACTTGTTATGTAGAATAATATGAGCTCACATTCATTTTGTCTCTCTCAGCAGAGTGCACGGCACCCTCAGATGCGTAGGCATGTGTTATACATAAAAACCAAGAAGGGATTGTTATGAATTTGCAAGAAAGTACAGTCGTGATAATTATAGCTGCAGTAGCATTGCTAGCCATGCAGAATGCACAAACCCCAAGTTCCTATTGCAATCAGATGTTGAGTAAATGGAGTGAAATCTAAGATTCTCATCTAAAAACCACCACACAAGCTGTTCATTAAACAAAGGTAAGGGAACTATAAATTCAATTTATTATAAATATAATGTAGCATGATGTGATTAAGGGGATTTCCAAAGCATGGAAAGAAACAGGCACATTGTCTCACCTGAAGATGTGTCAAAAGCAATAATAAAGCTTGGAATGCAATGAAGACTTTACTGTATTGATTTTGGAGCATAGAACGCATGTGCTTCTCCATAAAAGTTAACACATTTGTAAAGGACACCATTTATAAGCCAACTGCACTGAAATGTTTGACATTAAGATTGGAGATGGACAGGTTTTCAAAATGGGGTCTGATGCAGTGTAAATATGTGGTGAAACATTCCACAAAGCTTCATAGGGAGCACCCCCTCTTCCTTTTTCACATGTGCTCTTAGAGCACAAAGAGCTATTATAGGGAAGTAAATGCCTTTGCAAGCTTCACCTTCTACCAAACTTGCTCCCTTTGTGCCTTGTGCATTATACCCATGCTCTCTGGAGCATATGTAACTTGTGTGGCTGAAAAAAGAGGACAAGATGGATGTAGATGGGCAAGTTGAAAGAACCAATGTTTCCATCAGACAGTTTCATATCTGACCGTATGACCTCAAAGTAATCCTTCCAGCCGCACTTACAGGATTTTGGAAGAAACTGCACTATTTTATGCTATGTGGCAATCAAGTTGGTAACTGTATTTCAGCCTACAGTTCAGTTCACTATTGGGGTACACAGAAAGAACCTGCTTGAAGATTGTGGTATTTTTGAACCACAATCAGGCTACTCTGGTAATGGCAATCTTACATTGGCAACCAATATTTCTCATGCTAAGTCAGACGAAAGGAACTGCAGAATGAGGTGCCTTTATTTTGGAAGTTTCATGTCTGGCATAGACTCAGAAGAAGTTTGCTATTGAGCAAGAAAGCAAAACAACCACATATATACATATGCCATTCATACCATTTCATTCTGCTGCACATTTGTTGAGGTCCTGCCTGGTCACAACAGGAAGAATCCATCACCAGAAACATCTTCTCCACACACAGCTAAGGGAAAAACAGAAGCCCGTTCTCTTGTTCTTTAAACCCCATGAAATAGCTAAAAGTGTCTTTGATGCAAGCAGGGATGGATATCCCAGAAAAAGATGGACATTCCATCAGAGACCATCACTTGGTGCACATGTTTAAGTGCAGGAAACATGAACTGGCTTGTGGTCCTTCTTAGCTGTGACCACAAGAAGATAGGCACCAACTCATACTTCTCTGCAGTGCATGTCCTTTGAGATCCTGCTTTTAAACTGCTAGGTAAAAGGTTGCAATTCATTCCTCTGTGGAAAATTCAGTTGACAGCACTGTCATTGGGGCAAAAAACAAATCAAAACAAAACCCTGGTTTGGATTACAACAAAGAGAGCCTCTTGTTATGTAGCACCCTACTAAATAGAAGGACAGCTTTAAGGCTTGCATTTTTAACCAACGTAAGGCACGTTGTTGTGATGCGGTAGCGTCAGGCCAACCTCTCTGTTCTGGAAGGGGTGCAATGAGTGGGTGTGTGGAACAGTAAAGCGTGTGAGTGGGAAAGAACTGAAACTCTCCCATTCTGCCAATCAAGTATGACAGGCCTTTAGCAAGTGAGGAAGCTGCTGTCTCCTTTGCCAGGTGGGGAGAAGAAATATTCTTTTAATGTACTTGAAGGCTCCGATGGGTTAAGAAAACTGTTGTTACACACACTATATATATTAGTAGCAGTCATTATCATAGATCAGCAAACTTACCAGCTCTACCAACTGTCTCAGAATGAAACAATCTCTCTCAAAAAAAAAAGCCTCCTTCCTTTTCAAATTCTCTCACCTCATATTTCAGGAATGCCAAATAATATTATCTAAGTAACATTATCAAAGAACAGAAAACAAGTGTAGAAAAAGAAGGCGATACTTTTATTGGATCACTAAACACACAAAAAAAATCATCATGAGCTTTCATGATTCAAAGCTTGTAATGATCTTTTTTGTGTTTAGTGATCCAATAAAGGTATCGCCTTCTCCGTCTCCTTCTACATTTGTTTTGTGTATGGATTGCATGGCTGATTTTTGTTTGTTTAAGAATAGGAATTTGCTGAAAGATGGAAGGGAAGATGGGCTGTGCTTCCCTCAATTGTAATGGACACATACAAATACAATGTCAGATGTCCAACAAAGTGGGATTTTGAGGGAACTGTCTACAGGTTGTAACAAAGGGAGGCAGTTTAGAGATACATTCTTTGCTGGCTTGTATTAAATCAGAACTGGAGAAGAACCTGAGGTTTGGGGAGAGCATTACAAGCTATCAAAATGCATAGCCCAATCTTGGGCATTGCACATTGCAGTAATCTTCAGTGGGAGGAGGAGACCCAACAAACTTCTCTTCTGCTGCTTTGGTGTCTATTCTGAACCTTGAAATGAGATGCATGCTGTGCCATGCGAAATAAATATATCAATTACAAAGATTATCAGCCTCCCCTCATGATAGGTTTCAAAAGTGCTGACATGCTGAAGAAGCTGCCAGTTCTTTTCTTTTCCCATTACTCATACACAGATAAAAACTTACCTAATTCAAAATAAAAGATAGATGTAGGCCTGTGTCTGGTAAAACTAATGTAAATTTAATCTTCCATTTCTGAATGGTTGCTGATGTGTTTGATCCCTGACCACTCTGTCTTAGAACTGACTGAGAGAATCACGCTTTCAAAAGGAGGGGTTTCCCCACAAACTAATAAAATATTGTCTACCTCCTACCTTAGACTCTGAAGATGGATTATTTTGTCCTAAAACTAATATCTACAGTTTAATGAAATTCTGTTTTTTTTCCTCCAGTGGTGCTAAAAGGGGTCAGCAATGGTGGCTCTCAAGGTTTTCTTGGACTTCAGATGTTCTTGGACTTCAGTTACCAGAAGCTCAAGTCACCACACCTGCTGATCAGGGCTTCTGGTAATTGAAGTCTAAGAATATATGGAGATGCAAGTTTGCTGACCCCTTCTAGATGGTGATAATTGTGCTGACTTTAATCTTCCTATAATCCTATTCTTTCCAGACAATACCTGTTTGAGACCCGAGTGCTCAAGATGGAGTGAACTCCAGTCTCTGTCCCAGCTCCTGCCAACCTTGTAGTTAGAAAGCAAAAAATTACAATTAGATAAATAGGTACCACTTTGTTGGGAAGGTAAAAGTGTAGGTACTGCTTTGGTGTCAAGGTAACAGTGTTCTATGCAGTCCAGTGTATAGTCATGCCTGCCATGGTCATACCTGCCACAGAAACATCTGCAGCTGCAGACAGCACTGGCTTTTTGACTGTAAATAGAGATGAACACCTAGAGTCAGATGCAGCTGCTTTCGAGCAAGGGTGACTTTTACCTTTACCTCACTATCACTTTATGGCAAACAACTTCAAGATGCCAAAAGTATGGTTTCAGAAGAGCAGTGTTACTGGCAGTGGTGGGATTCAAAAGTTTTTTACTACTTAGTCTGTGGGTGTGGTATAGTGGGCATGGCCAGGGGGAAAGCCCTGTGTTGCTCCCGAATTAGGACTACTTTGTTTCAAAACTTGGATGGGCAGGGTCAGCCTGAATTTTTGCTACCGGTTCTGGTGAACTGGGGAGAACTTGCTGAATCGCACCACTGGTTACTGTAATGTAGTTAGCCTGATTAAAGCTCCCAGCTTAATATTCTTGTCCTTGTGCTTTCTCATCCCATGATATCTGCCCAGTAAAACCTTTGCATGGCCGGGGTTCTTTTTGACCTCTCTAAAGTTCACCCAGATACTAAGAACTCTCAATCACCCTACTTTTGGTATGCTTATTGGCCCATCCCACATTTCTCTCCTCTACTGTTTTGTTTTAGACAATAGCCTAATCAAACTGTTTGCACATACTGATGAAAGAAGGCAATCAGTGAGAACAGGAAGGAACTCCCCAGCCTTCCACACCGACCTTGTACTCCATTCCTATCTGCTTGGAAAAGCTGAGAAATTTTCCAAAGGAGAGTTCCAAGTGGTGCAGAGGGCAAAGTGAGGAGGAGAGGATCCTGTTACATCATACAAAGGTTGCATAGAAACAGAAATTGCTAGAGCCACTGACAGTGCTTATTCCAACAGTATGTGTGCAAAATGGGATCCCGGCCTAAACATCCTAAAGTTACCAACCCTGTGCTCCTATATTTTTCATCAAAAGTTAACATTTGTGGAATCTGCACCAGAAAGCCAACTGTATCCTGTCGTTCAAAAGGAAAGGATTCTTAATATTGGAGCTAAATTTCTCCAGAAATTTCAGATTATCTATAGAGACGTATATCAAATCCAGTTTGGTATACCTTTTGTGTTCATCAAGGGGATACAAAGATAAGATGAATACCACATAAAGCAAGTAATCAATATACAAGTACATTAAGCAGGAAGCTGTGTCCCATCAATTCCATCATTGTTGGTCCGAAGCCTGGATACAAAAGGAGAGGGTTGGGCATTTGGCTCACAACTCGTCCCTGTAAAACCTATACCCACTACAGAAACAGCAAGAAAATCTCAAGTAATTCTGCTCAAACAGACAGTTCAGTTTCGAGTTGTATGACTTGTATAATGACACTGGATCTTGTCCAATTCCTGAGGTCAAAAATTATCTTCTCAGTCAAAAACATCACAAAATTGGGGACATGGAACTTGCAAACACTATACCAGGCTGGACGACTTGTCCAACTCCAATGGGTCGATGATGATGATGATGATGATGATGATGATGATGATGATGATGATTTTGTGTCAGAAATTATTCTGTGTTGAAAGGATTTTTGCAGGGAAAACTCCACTCAGGGAATGCCCAAATGAGTCTCCTTTCACATCACCAAGAGCTGAGATAGAGATGGAAAAACAGAAGACAAATGAACAACAATGGTAAGACCATCATATAGTCAGGCCACATAGAGAGGCATGAACATGGGGTTGACCTTGTGTTGAGAGAGTGAATAACAAAGGCACTTATTGGATGGAAACCTGTCAGTGACCAAATAATTACAGCCCATTTTAGCCATGGACATGTCAAAGTGACCATTGTATTAGCCAGCGTTTTCCAAACTATGTTGCACGGAACACTGATGGACTTCAATTTCTAAGTGAGTACATTGGCTGATCAATGCTTTGAGGAATTGACTTAGGCTTCTGGGAATTGAAGTCCAAAAACCAAAGTTTGGGAAATGCTGATATAAGCCTATGTACCAACAGACAGCTCAGATGACAAAGTGAAGAATCAAGTTTATGATCCATTACAGGACACTTTTGAAGGAAACAAGTGACAAAACATGATAATAATATTTAGAGAACATATGTTAAGGTTTGTTCTGTTTGATCTATTGTTTATGTTCAAATTTGTATTGTTACTTGTGAAAATATTGTAAAGATCTTTTTGTTTGTTGTACACCACCAAAACTGGGAGAATATCCCAGATGGGTGGGATATAAATGTAATGAATAAGTAAATAGAAATAAGTATTCAAACTTCTTATATATCATTTCAGCAATTTCTGCTGAATGTTTCTGCAACATAATGACAAACAGGAAGAGTAGAAAGCTTATTTCAAAGTACAGTAATACCTCGGATAACGTTTACCTCGGATAACGCAAAAATCGCATAATGTTAAGCAATCTGTGGTGGAGAATTGGATCAAATAACATTAAGGTCCTATGGGATGGATCAGATAACAACCGCTAAAGCCTGTGCGGTTACAATGCATCTCTATGGAGCTTTAACGTTATCCGATCCATCCCATAGGATTTTAACATGCATCGGATAACGCTAAAAATCGGATAACACCAAGACTTGTGGAACCAAGTCTTAGCGTTATCCGAGGTATTACTGTACAGTCAAACCTCGCATAAAGAGCACCTTGCATAAAGAGTAACTCGCTTAAAGAGCAGAATTTTCTCTGAATGTTCGCTTCGCTTAACAAATAAAACCAACCAAAAACTCACTTAACAAATAAATCGGGGTTCTCAATCCCCCCACAATTGGTCATTTACAATGGTGTTTTGCTTAAAGAGCAAACTCGCTTAAAGAGCAATCCTGTGGAACGCATTATGCTCTTTAAGCGAGGTAGAACTGTAATTGTTTATTGTATGGGTGAAATATGAAGCAAGAATATCTGTACGTCCCAGGCTCCAAATATTCAACTACAATGCTATATGGATTTACCTGGGAGCAAGTCGCAACAAAATAAGTGGGATTGATCCAAAATGCACTTACTAGCAATAACCTCCACTGGACAGAGTGCTGCTAATTTCTGATTATGTTGAAAAGTTTTGCCATGTGTTAAAGTACCAGATTTGGCTGCTCAAAACTATTGCATAATTTTGGCCACAATGCTGGAACAAACTCCCATCACCAAATTCTATTGGCTCAGATCCACACACTTTCTCACAAAAAAAGAAATTTCACATTGGATTCATGTTCCTGATTATGGGACAGAAGGTGGGGACAAACCAAGGCTAGTGGATTCTCCCAAATTGTTCAAATGAAAAAAGTGTAAATTTGGGGACAACCGACATTTTAAGAAAGAGAGATAACGTGTGTATGAGAGAGAGAGAGATGCATGTAGAATTATGCACTTCAGCACTGACTAAGAAGTATGAAAAGCTGTTTAGGTTCAAGTGCTTTGCTGAATTACAACCTCTATTCGATACTGAATTATAAATGATCAGTAAAGTGTGATGGGGATGTTACTGTTTCCTGTGCCAGAGTAATTACATGAAATCTTCTCTGCAATATCAATACCAATCTGATTTTCCTAGGTTAATCTGAATAACTCACACAGATATTAAAGTTCTTCCAGATGCTCTATGCTTGAGCTTTCTTTTTCAGCAGCCATGTAGAACTAATATTATAAGGGCATGGATTTTGATACACTGTGCACAGTCCACCTCCACAGATTTGTAATATACTTAGAGCCCACCTAGACAACTGGAACAGAGATCAGTTTTTTCTTTTATTATTTTGGAAACATGGACTACTTTTGCCAGAATCATTTACATAAAAACAGGGGACTTAAAATTAAAGCTAGTGGGTGTAAGCAAATTGCCAGTATGCTCAACTCATTACCTCAAATGCCACATCATATGAATGGTATAACATCTTTCCTATGGGAAGCTAAAATGTAAAATGGATTGTTGAGATCTCAGAGCAAAGGAATGAACTGGAGCTGCAAAAGGCCAACTCTCAAAAGAGCCTTCCTTTTATCATTACAAATTTCTCTCTTTTGGAAAAGTGGGACACAGTAGGTGTAATGTACTTGTTTGGGCAAGTTCTAGCCATCTGCGTGAAGCCTCCGCCTCTTTTATCTGATGTACGCACACACCCTAGGCTTTCTTCAATGCAACATAAAATGCGTGGGACTTTTCTGTGGGCAAGCTTCCAGACTTAATATAAACAAAATAGTCTCATTAGACCATCCTCTCCCACTCATTGTGAAATTACTCAAGAACTCCAGAGGACCAGCACAAACTGGCTAAAGCTTTGTAGCCTTGATGGCAACCAAAGTAACATATTTTTGAAGTGTAGGAAGTGGAGCAAAGCATGAATGAAAAAGTACACTGGATCACCCTGAAAACAGGCTTTCCTGCATCTGCTATAACAGACAGGCATAGCAAGTTTCTGAAATCAAATGAGACCAGGTATATTCAGGGTATTATGGTGGCATGTAGTCCTGGCACTGCAGTAAAGACACAACCTGTGTATTCGTGTCAACTGGAAGACAAATTCCATTTCTCTCAGGCACAGCACTGCTGCTGAGCAGCTTCTAAGAAGCTTAGATGTCCATTTTAAGAATGGCCACATGAATGTCAGCTCCCCACAAAGAGGAGTTACATAACTAAAAAGAGTGGGTGACAGAGGACAAAAGATTTGCATTAAAATTACTTATTATAATTATATGTCTATATGCAAATACAGGATAAACTGTTAAAATTGAAAAAGAAATAAATAGAAACTATCTGTTCATACTAGAAGGACATTGTGACTTATGCTGAATGTAGATGGCAACTTCAAGGCTTTTTCAAAGCTCTCCTTTCCTAAACATGTTCCACTTTCAAACAGGACTTAGTCTTGAGTGTCTTTCAAAGAGAGGAGGGCTTTGAACACAGGCCTTTCCTGCATCAAAGAAGGAAAAGTGCTGCTTTGCTCAGATTCACAGTGCTGAAAAGGAAACAAGAGGACAAGCCTTTATACAAAACAGGAGAAACCTATTGCTCTAGTTATGAGAACTAGCCCTGATAATACTGAGGAAAATAACTTCTCTGAACACAATGCTCAGGCTCCTCTAGCCATCACAGCTACGTATTTCCAAATTGGCTAGGAGCCTCCAATGGTTGTCCACCAAAAAAGATAACTCCACCAGGTTCTGAGCCTAAATCTGCAGGCTAATCCCAATCATGTACGAAACTGACATAATCTACTTCAAATAGTAGAATTTAGGAAGACAGAGATAGGAATTTAAGAATGTTATATTATGGTGATACAGTGGTACCTCGCTTAAAGAATATAATGCATTCCACAGGATTGCTCTTTAAGTGAGTTTTCTCTTTAAGCAAAACGCCATTGTAAATGACCAATTGTGGGGGGGATTGCAAACCCCGCTTTATTTGTTAAGTGAGTTTTTGGTAGGTTTTATTTGTTAAGCGAAGCGAACATTCAGAAAAAAATCTGCTCTTTAAGCGAGTTACTCTTTAAGCGAAGCATTCTTTATGCTAGGTTTGACTATACTTTATAAAGGATTGTTCTGCCCAAAAAATGGAACAGATACCACAGTATTTGGTGCCCTACTTAGGCAATACAGTATATTGTATCAGCACTATGAATCTGTACCATGAAGAGTATTTTTAATATTAAGTGAGCTCGCTTCTTCTCCTTTGCCTGCCCTAAGAAGTTGATAGACATCTACAACCAGGGTTATTGTGCAGTCTGATGCAGGTAGTACATACAAAGGGGAAATCTCCCATACCAATCAAGAGGAGTTCAGTCTAGTTGGAAAACTT
This sequence comes from Furcifer pardalis, assembly GCA_030440675.1. Lineage (NCBI taxonomy): Eukaryota > Metazoa > Chordata > Lepidosauria > Squamata > Chamaeleonidae > Furcifer > Furcifer pardalis. The sequence goes on from CP126894.1 coordinate 133,658,403, forward strand.
AAGGAACACCCAGTCAAATGTAGATGAATTGGAAAGGGCATCAGGAATTTCTGATGTCTCCTTCTCCTTTGGTCCAGTTGAAATATATTTCCTTCTCTGTGTCATGCAGTAAGACAGATGCCTAGACAAAGATGAAAGTATTATAGAGTTGTGGTGTTATTAATTTTCATTATCCATTACTATGCAAGTTTTTTATTCTGAGGAATTACAAAAATTACAGAGGAAGACCACAATCTAGAATGGTGAGTAATTTAGGTGAAAATGCTTGATGACAGAAATATGATTTTAGCTGTTTCTGTGAGTGAGACCGGCAAATAGTTGCAGCACAATGTTTCATTTTTGAACATGCCAGATAACTCCAGGGAGGGACTATAAAGGATGGTATGCATTAAAATTTTGTTTTGCTTCTTGTGTGTGGATGTGTGATTTGCTTTTATTGTGCAATTAGGCTTATGAGTGCGAACATTAACTTGTTTGTTTGAGTTCAGACAGGTGTGCATGCATGTGTATGTAGTATATTTACCAGGATTTCATGTATATGTACTGGATGGGTCATTGTGGCATGTCTGTTCTATGTGCATATGTGAGTGTGTGTCAAGTGCATGTGTGTTTTGGAGCACATACATGTGCTTACATTTCACCTCCTTTGTTCTCTGGTTTTGGAGAGTTTGCCTGGTAGAAGTGAGCCTCTTGCCACCATATGTTTGTGTGACTTTCTTTCAGTATCATCAGTGTACTTTATGGGGAGTGAGTGTCATGTTGTGCTTTGTAGGGACAAATATATACCAGTAAACCAGAATTTGATGCACAGATTAGTTACTCTATTTTGCATTAGTTACTCTACTTTGGGCCTTCCATGAAAAGAACAACAAACTGCTCACTCAAAACAACAACAACTTGATTTGTCTTTGAAGCTCAGATTCCTTCTTACCCTCATGCTTACATTCTTGGATATGTGGTTTCTCTTTTCACCTCTCCAATTTGCCTTTTGAAAAGCAGGTGCTTTGTGACATCCCTTCATGATGACAACTATGTTGTGAATGGGCAAATCCTACCCACATTATCAAGATTTCAAATGTGTCCCCCAGGCTCAACAGATGGTTAGGCTGAATATAATCGTATATGCCTTTTAGTGTCACAAAGATGAGATATAACATTATATTTGTGTCACTTTTGTTTTTATTGTAAGTATTTTTTTTAAATCACTTTACTATAGTCATTGACTGGAGTTGGCTTCCAGTCCCTTTTTGTGCTCAACTCAAAGCTCTTAATAATTTAGGACTTCAGTATTTCCCAAAGCATCTCCCCCAGAAAACAGCAATTCATTTCACTCAGTCCTTCCAATCTACACTGATAAACAGAGCCAAACTGAAGAAGACCAAAAGGAATCAGGCCTTTTCATTGGTGGCCCCAATTCTGTGAAATAAGCTGCCAATTGAGGTTTGCTAGGCTCCTTGCCTCCTGATATTTATCAAGAAAGGAAGGAAGGAAGAAACTTAAGTGGTGCACAATGTGGCCAAGTAACAAAAACAGCAGCAACATAAATGTTAAAAACCAGTTATAAATCATAAATTTATCAAATACAGTAATACCTCGGATAACGCTAAGACTTGGTTCCACAAGTCTTGGTGTTATCCGATTTTTAGTGTTATCTGATGCATGTTAAAATCCTATGGGATGTATCGGATAACGTTAAAGCTCCATAGAGATACACTGTAACTGCACAGGCTTTAGCGGTTGTTATCCAATACATCCCATAGGGCCTTAAAATTATTCGATCCAATTCTCCTCCTCAGATTACTTAACGTTATGCGATTTTAGCATTATCCGAAGTAAACGTTATCCAATGTATTACTGTATGGCCAAAATCCTCTTGGAACAGTTACACAAATTCTCTCTCTTCAGGGGATGAATTGTGTGACTCTCTATGCAACAGATAATGTTTTCTATGGTTTCTTGACTTGAAGCAATTTGCTTCCAAAGACTATGCTATTTGCATTATGCTGGTATAGCTACAGAAAAGGATTTTGGTCAGTCTGTGCTTCTTTCAAAATAGTTTTGGGGTATAAAATTTGCCAGGAGCTTAATCTTGGGAGACAAAATCTGAAACATGTGAAAGTATTTAGACTATACCATAGAATGCTTTCACTATTTCATTGCTACTTTGCATGAAAATGAGAATAGCTCAAAGAATCTCTTTTTCTTGTCTGTATCTATCACTTCATATCAGCAGGGGGAAAAGTCTGACTTCAAAGGACTTTACATGAAAGAAATCCATTATCAGAAGAGTAATCTCAATGGGAATGTCAGTGACAATTTTCATAGTTTAGTATATGACTCCCTATTCCAGGTTGGCTTCCTTAATGCCTTGGAAAATATATTCTCAGCTGACCAAGAATTGCAGAAGTTAATGCAATTCAATAAATAGAAAAGATATTTCTTCTTTAATTAACAAAAACGGTGAACAGCCGTTTTCTGTGACTACACATTGCTTAGCACCTACTGTTGGGGGGTGGGGGGGGTGGATGGATGCAGATAACAGGACCGTGCATTGACCCTATAGTGGAGGCATACACAATGTGTGTAGAAGCTGAATGTATTGAAAAAATAGGTTCTGGGACCAGAGTTTGGGGAAAAGCTCAAGGCTACATAATGATAAAAATTGCATGGTTTTGCTGTTGCGGGGGGGGGGGGGGATGAAATGTGTTTTCCAGTGTGTGAGATGTTACAAATAGTGATTGACTTGTTCTCTTTGAGTCATGAGCCTAAGCTAAAAATAGATATTTCTACTGAATATTTAAGACATTCTTGTGATGACACACTCGCAGCATCCTGGAGAGACAGAAATGCCTTGCTGGACAGAATCATAGAATAACTGAGTTAGAAGGGACCTATGAGACCATCGAGTCCAACCCCCTGCTCAATGCAGGAATACAAATCAAAGCAGATCTGACAGACGGTTTTCTCTTGAATGCCTCCAGAGCTGAAGTGCTAACCACTTCCAAGATAAATAGTCCCTTTGCCATACTGCTGTAAGAGGTAAGAAGTCTCTCTTGATATTCAGTCTATATCTGGCTTCTGCTAATTTGACTCCATTATTACGTGTCCTGCACTTTGGAATGATTGAGAACAGATGCTGCTCTTCCTTTTTATGCCTATCTTTTGAGTAGTTAAAGAGTGTTCTCATATCCCCTCTCAGTCTTCTTTCCTCATGGCTTTCCTCATGATCATCCTTGCTTCCTTTCTTTGAACTTATTCTAGTTAGTTAGCATCTTTCTTAAAGTGTGGTACCCAGAAAGGGGCACATTACTCTAGATGATGTGTAGCTATTGCTATATAGAGGGGAACTAGTACCCCATGGAGAACTGTGGTGGCTTAGTGGTTCTTCTTCTTTCATGTGCTGACCAAACCCTGGACTGCCAAAATGAAGCCACCTTCTTGGCTTTGTCATTGGCCAAATTTAAGTCCTCATTGGTATATGTTTCTGGCATTAATCGGTAGACCAGTAAATGAGATGGATTCTGTATCTCTCCAAATTCACACAGCATATTGTTGTCCACCAGCAGCCCCCACTTGAGTATGTTGGCTTTGCATTTAGGGGCTCCAACCCTCAGTCAATTCAGGGTCCTCCAAGTGATGTAGGGGAGGTTGAGTTATTCAGCTATATCCTCCTTTAATGATGTTCCTTGTCCAGTGAGCTCCTTCCTCCATTTTCTAACTTGGTTTTGCTCTTGTGTACCCTCAAGAATGTTTGTTCTTGCCATAAAGCCCTTTCTGGATCTTTCTGGATCTGAGCTGGCAGACTTGAGGCTCATATCCATTCAGAGGATGTTGAGGGTCATTTTCTTCCTTAGTTCTTGCGGCGGCCACTGCTACTTCTCTCCTTATCCTAGGTAGAGCGATATCAAGAAAAGGATCACTATATGCATGGCTTCATTAACAATAATGTCAACTCTTTTTGTGTGTATCGATGTGCTACTTACTGGAGCAGCCTACTCTGCTGCAGAGACACTCAGGGCCAAATCTGATGTAGACAGCATGGATGGTTGAATTCCCCATTTATAGTTTGTGAGTTTCCTGCTAATATTGTTCCTTGTACTAAATTTGGCTTTGGTATTCAGGCAGTGCTGCTTAAAAGAGAGCATCCTGTCAAACATCACACCAAAATATTTTTGTGCTGAACAATGCTATAACTGGTTACCTTGCTACATAACATCCAACTGAACCCTTGCCTCTCGGTTTTGAAGGTGTAAAGCACGCACTTGAGTCTTGCTTGGATTAGACTTCAAATGGTTGATGTTGTAATGCTGTCCTAATTCTTCAAGTGCTCCAGTAAGTTTTCCAGCTACCTCTTCAAAGTTTGTTCCTTGAATGGCCATTGCTGTGTCATCCACATAGATGAATACTTTTATATTGTCATGAACTGTTTGATCATTTTTATATATATTATACAGTGTTGACAACAATACACTTCCTTGGGGCAGTCTATTCTTCTGCAACTTTCATCTGATGGTACAATTCAAGGCCTCCACTCTCCCTTACTGTTCTTTGTATTTAAACTAGATTGGGGGTGCCTTGCAAATAAATGACATATTAAAGGAGGGGGCTGTTGTCTGATTGACATTCATAAAGGGATCTGAACACAGATCATTACTAACATTTATCCATGATAATTCAACCATTCTCATTTAAACCAATGGGGGTGGGGGATGGGCTCGTTCAATAACATTATTTTACCAATGTGTTGGCTAATGGTGAGTTGGAGGTTCATTTTGGCAGTTGGCAGTCTCCCAGTTTCAGCTAAATCCCAGAGGAAGATGTCCAGAGGTATTTCCTCCTACAGGACATTTTCAGTTAAGAAAGTATAGCCTACAAAGAAAGCTGCATAATGATGAAGAGATGTGCGACAGAAAGAAACAACAGATGCAGCACCCTCAGCCACCTTATCATTGTTAATGTTTGTGTTAAATCCTGCAAGTCTCATTTCAAATGTGCTACAGCTCAACCATCATTCCATTAAGGAGGGTCTTCCACAATGCCCTCTTTCTACCCTCTCTTCTAGGGTATTGGTGTGGAGATTGCAGGCACCCAGCTACACCACTGAAAATGGTGGAGAAGTTTTGGAAGATGGTCTACAAAGAGCCTTTATATTTCTAAGTAAACAACAGGGAAAACAAACTTTAAAATGTTTCTTAGAGATATATATTCTGAGAACCACTCAGCACTTGTCAGCACTTTTGTCACTCTTCAAGGTTCAGTACCTTCCTTACGACCTCCCAGATGTTGCACTTTGGAAGAACTATTACAGAGACATCTTGTTTCTCCTGCAGGAGCTAATTTAGTTCCTTCCTTGTAAGCAGATATAATGACAATGTTGTGTTCAGCTCTACTGTGGTGGGTGGGGTGGTGGTGGTTAAAGCTGGTGCAATGCAGTGGAGTAAGGGATTTCCCCCTTGTAAACAGGCTCCCATTTTTCCATTTGCTGTTGCTGTTCTGTCGCACAGTCGAGTTCGACCCTTTGCGACCCTATGGACCATTGCACGCCAGGCTCCTTTGTCATCTGCCGTCATCTGTAGTCTGACCAGATCTATGCCCACTGCGTCAATAATGCCATCTAGCCATCTCATCCTCTGCTGCCTACTTCTTCTTTTGCCTTTCATCTTTCCCAACATCAGAGCCTTCTCAAGTATAGGGAAAATATACATTTGGCATTTTTTATTATTATTATTATTATTATTATTATTATTATTATTATTATTATTATTATTATTATTATTATTATTATTATTATTATTATTATTATTATTATTATTATTATTATACTTGCCCCACTTGCAATGCGACTCTGGGTGGCTAACAAAGTAATATAAAGCATCACAAATTACAAAGTTTACATCAACACAATATAAAAAACATTTCAAGAACAATACATATTTCAAAAGCAATACACATTTCAAAGCAATACATGGGGGGGGGAGTGCTTGAAGAGCAGTCCTAATACTGTACTGTTACTTGCTGAAAGGGGTTTCAGTAGACTCAGAGCCCTCCAAGGCCAACATGGAGCCTCTCATTACAGCAGCGTAGTTGAAAGCTACAAATGATGGTTCTGCTGCCAGGGTGAAGCCCTTAGAACATTGTTTCCCGACGTGGGGCCCACACCCCACAGGGAGACTTCTGGGAATTGAAGTCCAAAAAACAAAGTTGGGAAACACTGCCTTAGAATTAAATGCTCCAGGTCCCATTGAAACAAATAGTGGAGACTATGCCTTTAATTCTTTTTGGCAACCATTTTATTCCAGCTGTTTTTCAATGATGCTGTGGTTTTCCCTCTCAGTAATGCCTTTTCAAAGTCTATAGTCTTTAGATAAAGGCTATCTAAATATATCCTCTCATCCAGCATGCATTTTAAATATAACTTGGTTTTGACCCATGGGTTATTATTATTATTATTATTATTAATTATTATTATTATTATTATTATTATTATTATTATTATTATTATTATTATTATTATTATTATTATTATTATTATTATTATTATTATTATTATTATTATTATTATTATTATTATTTACTAACCCCATTAATGTTTATACCACTATGCAAAAAATAAATTTGTAGGGGGGGTGGGGAAATAGTTCTCTGCATTGGAGAAATTTACAGCCCAAATGTATTTAAAATCATTTACACAGCTTAACACAGTATAGTTAAGGCTGCTGTTGTTCTTGTTGTTTTGGACCTTCCCTCTTTTTTTAGCCATATCTCTTTGTGGAGAGATAATTCAGAAGGAAGCTTTCCCCTGAATTCTAAAAGCAATAATTGTCTTTGTATTAAATAAGACTGGAAGTAATTAAGGGGGAGAAAACAATGATAGGTTAGTCTGCTCACTACGGAAGCCACAGAAAATATAAATCATCTTAACTGGGAGACTGGCTGGCTCTGGGGATTTATAATGGGAAATGATGTGTTTTTAAATCCATGTTTCCATTTCTGAATGCTGGCTGCTGAGTATTAGATGCTCCACTGCAGCCTCTCAGAACGTGCCATTGGTTTTGTTTTTAACAGGAAGGCAACGGTTAGTGAATTAATGGGTTACAATTACATCAAATGATTGGAAGACCTTCCAATAGATTTTTAAAAGTGCCACCAACTGGCCTCTTTTATCATTTTTATACCAGGTACACCTTTTGCTGGATGCTACCCAAGTGTTGTGCGATGGAGTGGGCTCCCGTTGTCTGTCTTAGCTCCTGCCAACCAAGTAGTTTGAAAGCAAAAAATTACAAGTAAATAAATAGGTAATAGTTCAGTAGGAAAGGTAACAGCATTCCTTGCACTCTGGCTTCTATTCATGCCTGCCACATGACCACAGAAAAATCTGAAGACACTGCCTGCAGATAGTGCTGGCTCTTTGGCTGTAATCGGAGATGAGCACCACCCCTGAGAGTTAAGTATGACTGGCTTTCAAGCAAGGGAGACTTTTCCCTTTGTAAAGGAAGACATGGCTCTCCAGGGTTGCTGCCTCAAGCATCATCCTTACATCTTACAATATCCCAGAGGACAGGCTAACAGATACTTTCGTCAAACAAAGCCCTGCAAAGAGGTAAAGACATGCTGTGACATTTTGTTGCAGGTCCCTTTATATTGTCATAGAAGTGACAGCAGCGACTACAACATTTTGTTTCTCAGAGCCAAGTGAAATTACCACATATACTCATTCGTCTTAAGGACTCACTGTTCCATCCAGGGGAAAGTATGCAAAAATACATTCTCAACATGATTACACATACAGTGGTACCTCGCTTAAAGAGCATAATGTGTTCCACAGGATTGTTCTTTAAGCGCGTTTGCTCTTTAAGCGAAACACCATTGAAAGTGACCAATTGTGTGGGGGGGGGGGGAATTGCAAACCCCGATTTATTTGTTAAGTGAGTTTTTGATTGATTTTATTTGCTAAGCGAAGCAAACATTCAGAGAATATTCTGCTCTTTAAGCAAATTACTCTTTAAGCGAGGCACTCTTTATGCGAGGTTTGACTGTATTCTGAATGTTTATGCAGGCAAAGGACATAGCCAAAAAAGATGATCCCTTTAGTAGCTACTGCTCAGCATAAACATCCCTTATTTTGGACAATAGCCTATGTCTTGTTTTCTAAGACTTGCCATCATAACCTGTAAAAAGGCTGAATAACAAGGATCAAGAGTCAATAATTGTTACCTGAGCTCTCAAATGCTTAAGTTTCTTTCATTCATTTTTAAACAAAGAATGTGCAGAGAGAAGCAGTTTGTAAGCAGCTGAAAGATACAGATGCTCAGCCGCCAAGCCACCCTTAACAAATAAATATTCAGGCAGCTAATAGCCTAGAGACTCATAGCATTGATTTTAAAGTATCTTTCTGGGTATTGTTGATTAACAAAGCATCCTGAGTACATGATGAGACTATATCTCCAAGCAGCTTCAAAGGTAGCCACCAAAACCAATGGACCAATATTCTTAGAACTGCAGAAGAAGATCTATGTGAAATGGAGAGCTACCAGTACTCAAAAAAGAGGGTGGCAAAACCTTATCAAAGCAGCAAGAGGCAGGTGTGAATAAAGCTCTAACATTTCTAGAGCAAGGGATGCTGGCAGAGGGGAGATGACAAGGTAGTGGCTAAACAAAAATGGAGACTGGTTTAACAGGGGTCTCCTTCCGCTTCATTATTCTGAGCTTCTGCAGAATTGCAGGAATTATGCAGGGCAGTTGTCAAGGCATGAGATTGTGTGAGTAGTCAAGGTGAGGGAGGCCAGGTATGAGAGAGGAAAACAGTAAGTGACCATCTACAAAATCAGGTTAGAAAGAGCAAATACTGATGTCAAACAGTGTTCCACATGCTAGTATCCCCATTAGGCATGTTAGTTTGGAAGACACTGGGCTGGAGGAAATCTGGTGTAAATGGTTGTTGTTGCGTGGTAAGCGATGGCATTTGAAAGAGATAGTTTCCTAGAGTTGTTGAGTGGGCTAGCTGCAGAAGTTGTTGAAAGCAGTGCATGGAAAGGCGGAGTGCCAACTGAAGCTCTAGCTGCCTTCCCCTATTAATATTCCCAGAAAACCTGAAGTTCCACATGGGAAAGGCAAGATGACTGGCAGAGAGAAAGAAAAAGAGAAAGAGATTTGGTGTAGTTTGACTGGAAAGAATATGATCAAACTTATTTTAATTGAACAGGAACTAACGTAACACACAATCTGGTTAAGTAACAAAGGGAAATGATGTGAAACTAATTGCCCTATTAATTTGAAAATTAATTTAGGAAGAATTTGTTTAAAGGTGATTTGAGGATAATAATTGGTTTGGTCTTGAAAAGGGTGTTCTATTGGAGCAGAAAATTATAGGTTGAGTGAAGTGGTTAGCTGGTATTTTGGCCACTTTTTTTCTTGCAGAGGTTACCCCCTCCCCCTCCAGTACATCTGTTTCTCATAACCTGGTTTTCTTCACCTATATATCTTGCATTTAGTGTGCTTTGCTTTGTGATTGATTGGTCACTGTAAGGCAGGGATTCTCAATTTGCAGCCCATGGGCTGGATGCGGGCCCTGGTACAATTTCATATGGGCCCCCGCCGCCTCCACTCCACCAGGAAATGTCGTGGTGGAGGAAGGGCAAAATGGCTGTCTGGCCCCAAAGCTGTCTGAGGGAGTGTGACCTGGCTCCTAGCTTTAAAAGGTTGACAACTGCAGACTTCATTTGCAAATCCAATTACAGTAATACCTTGGGTAACGTTTACCTCCAATAACGCTAAAATCGCATAACTTTAAGTAATCTGGGCAGGAGAATTGGATCGAATAACGTTAAGGTCCTATGGGATGGATCGGATAACAACCGCTAAAGCCTGTGCAGTTACAATGCATCTCTATGGAGCTTTAACGTTATCTAATCCATCCCATAGGATTTTAACATGCATTGGATAACACTAAAAACTTGTAGAACCAAGTCTTAGCGTTACCCGAGGTATTACTGTATTGTTGCATGTACTGATGAACAGTACCTCTGAGGATATCCTGTTAAGGGAGATAAACTGATTAATTATGGGGTATACATTTTACTGTTAATAATTAGTTTGGCCCTCAGTCTCACAAATTTGCCTTCGATCAAACTGCTATTTTGTGACAGGATACATATCTGTGGCAATCATTTTGAGGTTGAGCATTATAAATTGGGAGTTTGATTCAACACTGTGCTTCCCAGGGAAGAGTCAAGCTATGGAGCCTTGGACAAGCCACACAGCCCTTGGCTGCCTGTAGAACTACTTCTAAGTATACAAAGGAGACCCTGTCACAGGGCATCATAAGGTAGATCTGACTTGATGTATAATTAATTATACTCTAAAGGCAGTAATGGCATTTTCACAAAATTTGAGTTTTACCAAGGGGCAAAAAAAAAAGGCATTAGGGGACCCCCTATACAATACTATGGTAAATAGAATAATAGTGTGAAGTGGTAAATAATGGTTTTGTGTACCTTACCTACAAGGTAATTCCCTCCACTTACAATCAATGATGTTAAGTAAGTAAGTAATGCCTTTAAAATATTTGATATATTACATTTGTCCCAAACTTTAAAATCTGTTAAATCCTTTCAACACCACTTTATTTCCAAGCATCATAATAAAACCAAGAGTTGTGAAGCACTATAATAACTAATATGTTTGTCACAACATCAATTTTGGCTGGGTTGAGTCTGCTTCTTCAGATGTAGGGGTGTATGATGAGAGCCATGTTGGATGAGACCAAAAGTCTATATCAGTGGTCCCCAATGTGGGGCCCATGCCCCACAACGGGACTTCCATTCCCAGAAGCCTAAGACAGTGCATTGGCTGATCAGGGCTTTGGGAAATTGACCTAGGCTTCTGGGAATTGAAGTCCAAAAACCAAAAGTTGGGAAACACTGGTCTATGTGGTCCTGTACTCAGTTTACACAGTGATCAGCTAGTTCCCTTTAGAAAGACTTGTGGTGGAACACAAGTGAAAAGTACCATCTCACACTCCACAGCACCTGGTATACTGTGTCTAGTAACTGAGGGAATAAATTGCATCACCACCACAACTTGCAGTCACTGATTTTCCCATCCTTCATCAATTTGACAAATCCCACCTAAAAGACATCCAGATCAGTAGTTATCACCATATCATGCAGTAGCCAATTCCTCAAATTAACAATATTTGCAGAAATTCTGTTGTTTAGCATAGAAGGTTGCAACTAGAGTAGGCCCATTGAGTCACTAAAATCTAGACAGTAGCTAATTCACCAAATCCCCACTGCATCCATGGGACTACTCTAGTGGAGCTTACAACACCAAGCAACACAATTTCCAACATTGTGTGAAGAAATACTTGCTTTTGTCTTTTCAGAATTTGCTTGGTGATTGCAGTACAAAAGTAGAATCAAAAAGTCTTCCTCTCTATGTTATCCATGCCATGCATTGTTTTATGAACTTCTGCTACACCTCCCTTTACTTGGCTTTTGGACAGCCCCTAATGATGTAGCCTTTCTTCATAGGGACATTGGTCCACTCCCCTTGAAATTTTAGTTGTTCTTCTCTGCATTTTGTTCAGCTCTATGCTTTCCAAATATGATTGCATTGTTCATTTGCATAAGGGCCTATACAATATCCATAGTTTCATTTTTTTAGCACTTTACTAATACTGTATACCCAGCTTGAATTTTCCTTTCCAACACTTCAAACAGGCTATCCACCCCAACCTCACAATCTCTTTCTTGGTCAATCACTGACAACTCCAATCTCATCAATGTATACATGCAGTTAGACTTCTTCCTCTTTTTTTTGTTTTGCAACATCACAGGCGATAAATATCAATATACTTTCACTCATGGAATGACATATATGTTAACTTTTAAGGTGCCACAGACTCTTTCTTGCCTTTTCTGCAATGTGTTTCAACAGCTACATCTTTACATACCACCATACATTTTATTTGCAGGGTTAGCCCTAACATCAACTAGCTTCACTTCAAACTAGGAGTTCAGTCAGCTTCTGTTAATAAAATGGACATACTTTTTGGCCTTTGCTTTAGACAGAGGCATAGAGAGGGGGTGGTCTGCCCTGGGCACCACTTTCTGGGGGCTGGTGACGCCACTGCCCAGACTTCCTGGAGGCTGGGGCAGGTGCAGGACCCTCTGCCACCACAGTGCCCTGGGCTGCGGCCCAGAGGGTGCAAGCCCGATGGCGCGGTGGAGGCCAGGGGGTACCACTCCCCCTCCACTACCTGGCACCCCCTCTTTACTGCCTGCCAGGCTGGGGTGGCATGGCGCGGCCCCAGCGGAGAGCCCACCATCATGGTCCCAGGTGCATGGCTGCCCTACCTCCTAGCCCGGCAAAACCTGAAGGTAGGACTTTCCTACATGTGGGAGCCCAAGCCAGGGAGGGGGCGAGTTTGGCCTGTGGCCCCGGGCAACTAAAACTCACCCTATGCTACTGGCTTTAGACCAGGGCTCAATCCCCCCATGGGATGGCCCCGACCTGCAGCTCCACCTAATGTGGCCCGCATTGTCATCGCCACCGCCAGTGGAAGCAGAAGCAGACGCAATATAAATTTGAATAAAAAAATAAAAAAAATAAATTTACAAAAGCCATAAATGCACCCATGGCTGTCATAAATGCATTTAAAACAGCCATAAATGTGCCCGCAGCTATCCTAAATGCATTTACAACAGCCGCAGACACATTTTACGGCAGTCTTTATGGGGAAACCACCTGTCCAGCCCACAGCTTGTATAGGTTGAGAACAACCAAATAACTTTAGATTATTCTAATGAATTATAAAATAATACCATGCCACAATGACTAAATCTAGGGTGAAAATGAGCAACTTTTGGCCCTCCAGACTACACACTGGAACTTCCATCATTCTTCATCAGTGTCTATGTTAGCAAGGGCTGAAGGGAATAGCAATGAAATATATGCACAGCAGTTACTTGCATTCTCCTGGTCTTTAAAACAGAAACAACATCATGGACTTAAGGATGTAATTTTTTCCTTACTTCATTCTTGTGAGTGGAATGTAAAGCTTCAAAAGTTTTCTCCATGCTGGCCATGATTAGGAAAAATACTATGCATTTTTGCAGCTGATTTTGTTTTGTTTTTTGGCAAAAATCCCCACAAAAAAATCCAACATGATTTGTAAATTCCCATTGATTTGACTTAGAAAACCAATATGTCTATCTTGTGTTTTTTTTTTTACTGAAGTACACAGCACTGTGGTGACATGACAATCCTAAAGTTTAAGTGATTTGTGGCCCATCTGGTTGATTTGTGCTCTCCATAAAAACCAGTTTGTCGGGCGTCCCCTGAGCAGAGTTTCTCCAGCAAAAACCCTTTCAACCCAGAGTAATTTCTGACAAAATTTATTTTCGTTTGTCAATAATATCCACTGTGTTCCAGTACTGATTCTGGCAATTCTACTTCGAATTTAATCCCTTGCAAATCAGAGTTATTTGATTAATAAACCAGACTTTGGCTTTTCAGGCAGAGACTACAATGGCACGCCAAATAGGAGAATACATTTTTGCTGCAGCTTGACTCACAGTCAATTTTATGCTTCTGTTCAGACTAGGTGATCACTGAGAGACTCCAGATTGTTTTGGTGCCAATGTACACACTGGGCTCTCAGTCTGACATGGTCCAATAGGTACCACAGCCCAAAGCACTTCTTCTGATTCTCTACACCCACCCCGCAATCCTTTTAACTTCTCTTTTTATGGTTCACTATAAAGTGAGTAGACTGTTTAAAGTTGCATGGTGTTAGGGGGAAAGAATGGTTCTCTACTGTCCTCCACACCATACAAACATATATACACCTACACAGAAAGTCAATAGCCTGCTGTAGTTGACTAGAGTTGTTCCCAGTGTTGGGCATCAGCAGGTTCACTAGAACTGCAGTATGGGGTGCCTCAGGGCTCGGTACCCTCAGGGCTCGGTACTCTCTCCTCTCCTATTTAACATCTACATGAAGCCGCTGGGTGAGATCATCCGTTCCCACGGGGTACGGTATCATCAGTATGCTGATGATACCCAGTTGTACATCTCAGCCCGTGGGGACCCAAGCGGTGCAGTGGAAGTCCTTTCCAGGTGCCTGGAGGCTGTTGAGGTCTGGATGGGGGAAAACGGGCTACAGCTGAATCCCGGTAAGACTGAGTGGCTATGGGTAAGGGGCCCCGCGTTGACACGGGAGTTACCAGCTTTGGTTCTGGATGAGGCAGTTCTGCCCCAAACAGACCCGGTGCGTAATCTGGGGGTCCTCCTGGACTCACGGCTACTGTTCAATGAGCAGGTGGCAGCCGTGGCCAGGAGGGCTTTTGCACAACTTCGTGTAATATGCCAGTTACGCCCGCTCCTTGACCGGGACGCCTTGCTTATGGTCACGCACGCTTTGGTCACCTCCAGACTTGACTACTGTAATGCGCTCTACATGGGGCTGCCCTTGGTGACCATTCGGAGACTGCAGCTGGTCCAAAATGCGGCAGCCCGGGTAGTGATGGGGCGCGGGCGTTATGCTCGGGCCTCTCCACTGCTTAGGGAGCTGCATTGGTTGCCAGTTTGTCTCCGGGTGCAATTCAAGGTGCTGGTCATTACCTTTAAAGCCCTATATGGTAGTGGGCCAGGATACCTAAGAGACCGCGTCACCCTAAGAACATCTGTCCATCCCACCAGGGCGGATCGGAGGGGCTCTCTCGTTGTACCATCGGCTAGGGAGGCTCACCTCGCTAGCACCAGGAAGAGGGCCTTCTCCGTGTTCGCCCCGGCCCTCTGGAACCTCCTCCCAACTGAGCTGCGCATGCAGACAGAGCTCCTGTCCTTCCGGAAGAGCTTAAAGACCTGGCTGGCAGGACATGTGTGGGGTTCCAGGGATGTGGGATCCCATGTGGGGTGGTTAGTCTAAGGATTTTACCCTTCTGACGACACCCCCAGATACTGTTTTAGTCTATGAATTTTTAAATTTTTTATTGATGTGTTTTAACTTGGGTTGTGAGCCGCCCAGAGTCGGGCTTGCCCGATTGGGGCGGGTTAGCAAGTATGAAATATACATAAAAAATAAATAAAAATAAACTGGTAGCAGAAATTCTGGCTGCCCCCCCCATCCAAGTTTTAAACTAAAGTAGTCCTAGGTGACCAAAGATGAGATGGCTAGATGGTATTGTGGATGCAGTGGTAGCAGAGCTGGGTGGGCTGAGGAGGATGGTGGAGGACAGAAGTGCCTGGCGGCTGGTGGTCCATGGGGTCGCGGAGGGTCGGAATCGACTGTGCGACTGAACAACAACAACAACAATTCAGATGCAACACAGGGCTTTCCCCTTGCCACCCCCACCATACCACCCCCACAGTGTGGTAGTAAAGAATTTTTGAACCCACCACTGGTTGTTCCTATATCAATTTCCTTCCTTCCTTCTGCACTAAGCTTGGCAGTTAGTAAATGTTTTAAAATACTATGGA
The DNA here is from genome assembly GCA_030440675.1 of Furcifer pardalis. Taxonomy (NCBI): domain Eukaryota; kingdom Metazoa; phylum Chordata; class Lepidosauria; order Squamata; family Chamaeleonidae; genus Furcifer; species Furcifer pardalis. Next base: position 133,673,886 of record CP126894.1, read on the forward strand.
GTGAAAAGGGAGAAAGATTGTGGGTGTGGGCATTCCCACTTTCTAAAACACTAGGATGTATATCATCAGGATGTATATCACCCCTCCATTCTTTTGGAGAACAAAACAATTGATCACATGGGAGAAACACAGTTTGAATAATTATGAAAAGTAAACACCCCCAACTTCGGGGGGGGGGGTTTTCCACATCTGAAGCAAAAAAAAAAAAAAGGCTGGCTAAATTTCATCATCCTCTGCATCATGTGTTCAGTTTTTTAAAAAAGCTGAAATCATCTGTTCTACTTCCATAGCAAATCCTGACTATTGGCCAGTGTAGGTCAATGTTAGAAGAAATCAACCCTGACTGCTCCTTAGAAGGTCAAATTGTAAAGATGAAGCTAAAGTACTTTGGACATCAAATGAGAAGAGAGGATTCGCTTGAGAAAGCCTTGATGCTGGGAAAGGTGGAGGGCAAAAGAAAAAGGAGGTGGCCAAAAATGAGATGGCTAGATGGTATTGTAGACGCAATGGGCATAGAGCTGGGCGGGTTGAGAAGAATGGTGGAAGACAGAGGTGCCTGGAGGGCAATGGTCCATAGGGTTGCAAAGGGTCGGAATCGACTGTGCGACTGAACAACAACAAAAGCTGCAGCCTCAGACAATAATGCAGACAAGTTAGACTTAGAAGCCATAACAACACTAAGTCAGTCCTTTTATGACACCTTGAAGAATGCGGGAATTGGCAATATAAAGGAAACAAGTTTATCTTCAATTGGCTTGCAGTGCAAAGCTGTAAAATAAAGTACAGCGGGAAGAGCAATAAAAAACAAGTCTAAAAAAACAATAAAGCTCTGTAAGCAAAGCTGTTTTAAGTGCAGCTGGTATTTCTCCTGAAGCAAAAAGACATTTTACTAAAGGCAAATGGAGACAAGGCAGGAGTTGAGGGAGACATTCAGGTTTATATGCTAATGTGAGTTGTTTTGTCAGGTGTGTTTGAAAACTGGGAGGGTAAGGGGGGTTGAATAAGCACCTGTGGTTCAAGGAAATGCAGCTGATGTTGTCATACAGTAAATGTTGTGTCATATGGGAAAGTAAAGGAACAAGTGGGGATGAGAAAAATTAAAATCAATAGAACATATGAGGGATGAAATTTGAGTGTGGAAGGTTGTAGACATATATTAAGAGTTCCCCACCCACACAAATATATGGAAGACATCTGTACCACAAGAATACGTATTGGAAAACCAATGACAGGACTTGGAAATCTGACTTTCTATGAATAAGACACTCCCTTCATTAACAAAAGACAAAGTTGGGAGCACAATATTATCTGTTTAGTTTTCTCAGCATGGTTATATCCACATCCTTGTACTCAACTGTACAGGGTGTCACAAAAGTCGCCATACATAGGGAAAATGAGAAAATGTAACTAAATGTAACTTAATTGACAAAATAGTTGTTGCAGAATCATACAAAATATTATTTAGGTGTTGCCCACCTCTTTCTATGCACACATGAAGTGTTCTCCCACACACAGTGAAAACGTTCCAAGACATCTGTTGTTATGAATTTTGCCTATGTATGGTGACTGTTAGGACACCCTGTATTTGGGCCTTACCTCAGTGAAGTTACCTGTGACTGATAGTGGAAACTGCTATGTGTCTATTCAGAAGTAAGCTTCATTGAGTTCAATGGGATTTCCTGGAAGGTAACTGTGAATATCAGAGGTGGACAACTTCCTGGGGGCAAGGAACTCACTCTAGAAACTCTCTCCCAACCCACCAGGGATCACAACCTGTTACAGCTGCTATTTTCTAGCCAAAGTTCTGTGCTCTCCAAAAAGTTATGTTTTGCTTTAAAAGCAAAGGGAACACAAAGCACACACTTTGTTTTAAAGCACACCTTCATGAAGGTGGTTCTTCCGTAAAACAAGGGTATGTCCTCCCCATGCATTTTATCCTATTTTTAATGGTGTTTTTCAGCCACAGCCATGACACTGCCAAATTCTGATGATTCTACTGTGATTTTTAAAAGTGAGTGGGGATGAAAATAGCCTGCAATTTTGGTGTGTAGGACTACATTCAGGCAGATGTATTTCTGATTGAAGCAGTATTGTGCTATACTCAGTGGTGGAATGTCAAAAATTTTACTACCCCACCGTGATGTCATCACAGTGTGGGCGGAGCTAACATCATGATGTCATGACATCGTGGGCGGGGCCAAAGAAATTTTTTTAAAAAATAATAAAAAATAGAAAATAAAAATAAGCACAAACACACACACCCCTCAACCCACCCACCCTCCCAGCCACAACACAAACCCATAAATAAATTAAATAAATAAATAAATAAAAATTACATTAAAATACACCCACCCACCCCAAACACAAATCAACCCACCCCAAACACAAATCAACCCACCACCCCAAACACAAACCCGTCACATGTTGCAAGATGGATATGGTCATTGTAATGGTCCTCTAGGGTAATATGCCTTTATGTAAATGTAAAACAGCTGTACCACCTTAAGGGTTTTTCATTTGGAACAGCAATTGGAACAGCACAGGTGTAGCTTATCGATGAGGTAACTCCAAGACTTTGCTTAAAAACCCCAAGCCAGGCCACCAGGCCTTTTTAGGAACTGTGGTAGTACGTCAATATAGGTAAAGGTATTAAATACACATTAAAACACACACAGACACACCACATCTAAAGGTGAGTCACTTTCCCTGGGGAGCAGGCTATAGGGAGCTTCAGGCTAGCAGCTTCTCTTCCTCCTCTCCGCTTGGGAGGACAGCAAGGAGGCTGTGCATACTTGCCAAGCACTGTAGGCATGCATGCACACCAAGTGCTTGGCATGCATGCGCAGTGAGGGAACCAGTGAAAAGGTAAGCCCCGAAGGTGGTTCCCCCCAAAACCTCCTACCGTTTCTCCGGGACACTGGGAAAAGTTACTACCGGTTCTGGGGACCTGGTGAGAACCTGTTACATCCCATCATTGGCTATACTATATGACTAAGGGGCAAAGCTGTTCTCCACTCAGAGGACATGAACGGAGCCTCATTCAGGCATCCCCTGAGTGGAGTTTCTCCAGCAAAAATCCTTTCAACCCAGAATAATTTCTGACAGAAAATTATGACTACAGTAATACCTCGCATAACGAATTTAATTTGTTCTGCGAGGCTGCTCGCTATGTGAGTTTTTTGCTATGCGAGTCAAGGGGGAAAACTTGGATAGCAAAAAATTTTCGCTATGCAAATTTTCCCCATAGAAACGCTCGTTATGCAAGTTTTTCCATAGGGAAAAGTCCGACTCGCATAGCGACAAATTCGTTATGCAAGTCGGACCGCTTAGCAAAAAACATGCTCGTTATGCAAGTTTTTCGCTAAGCGAAACACTCATTATGCGAGGGTTGACTTTATTTATTTATTTATTTACTCGAATTTGTATACCACCCTCCTTACCAGGGCAACTCAGGACGGTTTAACATATATAAAAACATCAACAACAAATTCGAATAAAAAATTCTAAAAGATTTAAAATAGATAAGATTAATAACAGATTAAAGAGTTAAAAACTAACTCTTAAAATTAAAAAGAAGTTGAGGGAGAGAGGGAGCTCACACCAACCAGCGGGCTGGAGTTGTAGTGCAATCCGTACCCCATACCTGCCCAACCAGCAATGTTTTTAAGCTAAAGGGCAGAGTGTGTGTGATCATGAGCAAGGAGTCCTGATCTAGGAACAGGTGTTGTTGTTGTTGTTGTTATACAAATCAAGCATTTGATTCACAGGTGAGGACTGGAATAAGATTAACAGTTCAAGCCCTAACCAAGAACCTAAGAACAGTTAAGGTGACGTCTGAGTATATATGCAATTCCCAGTAGAGTTGTTTTTTGGAGAGTTAGGATGTTTAACTCAGATAAGTCCAAAATTTCCAAATATCTAGGGAGTCCTTTAAGTATTGCTCCATGGGTTCCGATCACTATGGGTACAGCAACAGATTTCTTCCGCCATAGACGCTTGACTTCAATTTGCAAATCATGATATCTTGAGATTTTCTCCAGTTGTTTGTCTTCAGTTTGTGCATCTCCTGGTATAGCAATGTCAATAAACCAGATTTTCTTCTTATCCACAACAGTTTTATCAGGTGTGTTGTGAGGCAGATGTCTATTATTTATAATTTATAAATTATGTATAATGTCTGTTGTTGTTGTTGTTGCTGCTGCTGCTGCTGCTGCTGTTAATTAGCCATTTACAGTACTTCTGAGATGACACACCTAATATTGTGCTATTAACATGCAAATGAAACAACTGACACATTCTAAGCCACAAGTAGCCCACTTTGCAGAAGTCTTGCTTTGGGATTTCTACAGAATTTTCTGTAGTAACCACCTTATAGGCAATTTCTAAGGTTTCCTACTGTGAAACAGTCAAAAGCAGGTTTTTAAAAAATAAATAAATTACAGGTTACATTTGTGACTTAGTACAAATGACTGTTTTTGATTTATTGTTGCCAATTGAATTGCTGTTGCAACAATTGAAATGGCTGCATAAGAGTAGAAGCCAAGCGTAGATGCTGAAACTTGGATGACTGATAGAAGCTCTGCCATCAAAACAGCAAGGGAGTTGGCCAATATGTATGTGACGTTTGTAAATGATGGCCCTGGCAGAATGGGAAACAAACAGGAGGTTTGGAAATAAAACTGCTACCAGATCCCAACCTGGCCGTTGCCTCATTTAGAGAATTGTTTTCAATTAGGAGTCGTCAAACGGAATACAAATTCATAGGTTGCTAAAGAGAGGCAGATGGGGTAACGAAACTCGAAAGAGCAAGAGCAAAACATCCAAATGAAAACCGTCATCCTGTCTAAGCACACTGCCTGCCCATCTGCTTCAACTGTCAGCAAGGGGCTAGATAGAAGAGGCACCTGAGGCCTTCAAAAAGCCACTCAGTCAGTCACCATAATCAATCTGGTCAAAACTGCTGTGGAACTTCATCATTACACTTTCCCCTCTATCCATGGTGAGTGGCTGGTGGTTTCTTTTCTGCTGATTTTTCTCATAATATTTTCCCACTTCTCCCCCCTCATCACTCTCACCCCTGTGCTATATTTTTTGTGTTGCATTGATGACTGTTGTGTTGACCCCATAGCCCCAAAGATGCAATTACAGTAATTATAAGCTGTCAAGCTGATTATGAATTATGGCAACCCTTTGCAAGCTTCATCAACTCTGGAACACTCAGAAGAGGCTTACTATGCTCATCTTTGTGATGTTGCTCTAGGACCATGTAGCTCACAGGATGGCTTTTCTCCTACAAAGCACCATAGGGAATCAAAATGCTGACATCCAGCTCTGCAGCCAGGTATTCTGTCTCACTTAACTACCCAGCTGCCTCAGCGGCAAAACATATAAGGACAGGAAGAGGCACTGTAAATAGCCCATCATTATAGCATAAACCACATCAATGCTGGAGAGAGATGTTTGAGGCAGATTTCAAAAGGATCCCATGCTTACATCCTAATGAAGATTCACTAAAGTAAGCCGGCTAATTTGCATACTTCTGGAGGTGAAAGAAACTCTTGCTGTGACAATAACACACTAACAATTCTCAATTGTTTTTCTTTTCTAATCATAGATTTTCTACAACATCTGTTCTTGTCCTCAGATTCAAATGAAACTGTTCAACACTATATATGGAGTACTGTAAACACAAAAGCTATGTGCCTTCATTCTGGCAGTGGATTTAGACTCAACCAGGCCAAGATACTCCTCAAATTAGTCTTATTAAATCATAGATTAGCTACATTTTAAACCCTATTGCAACAATACATCCAGACAGGTCTTAGCACACATGGTCCTAAATTCTGTGACAAATATTAAATACTAAAAAGAAATAAATATATCTGTGTAGCAACAAAAAAAATGAATCCTGCTTTGTAATCTTTCTTGTTATGCTATCTGATATCCTGTACCCTGAGCAATATTTCTACAAGAAAGTCAAAGTGGCCAGTATCTCTGAGGTAATCAGCTTAAGGAGTAGCAACATGACCATGGAAACTTAGTGGGTGTCCTGGCCAAGTAAGGATTTGATTGTTGGTGTGCTTCTTTCAGGCAGATTCCAGTCATTTCAACACTCAGCTTGAATACCTCAAAAGTCACTGTGAATCAAAATGGACACTCGGACTTTTTTGGGGAAAGCCCAAGTTATAAATATCACAAATAAATGAATATATTTTGTGGTATTAGGGTATCAGAGAAAATGTCAAAAACAACCCATACTGTTAAAATTCATAATCACAGTAAATTTGGCAGTAGCACACTCGGTGACAGAAACAGCAGTAATATTAGCAGAAGTATTCTTCCTAAGTGATTTCATAGCCATGCAATAAATAATCATATATGAAATGACTCTCATGTATTTCAGAACTTGAGCATTAATCAGAATTTGCAATATGGCAAGTAGTTGAAAAAGTTATGATATACAGAAAGTCTCCCTACAATGTTCCATTCAGTGCCAGGATTCAACCTTTTTTTGCTACCTACTCTGTGGGCGTGGTATGAAATGGGTGTGGCCAGGGGAAAGCCCTGCGTTGGGACTACTTTATTTCAAAACTTGGATGGGAGAGACCAGCCGGAATTTCTGCTACCAGTTCTGGCGAACTGGGATGAACCTGCTGATGCCCACCATTGGTTCCATTAATAAAGAGCAAAATAAACGAAATTTCCCTGGTTTTATTTTCTATAACAAATTTACAGGAGAAAGGCTCTGTGGGGGAACCAAATTGTTTTCATTTATCACAAGTTGCTGCAGCAGACAGGGAAATCATATCTTATTTAGTTTTCAATTATGAGGACAGTACCCATGCTAAACTTCTTCTTTTATTTTTCCTCCTCTTCAAACACTAACACTCTTCCTCTCCCCATCTGAGTTAAGCTATCTTCCATGTAAATAAATCATTAGTCATATTACATTTTCCTACAGAGCGAGTTGTGCTGCATCTGATATAGTGGGACAAGTGACATGACAAACAGCAACAGTTTTGAACTCAGAAGGCTGATTGTCTGTTCTGTCCGACAACAATTGTCACTTTGGATAGGAAGAGCCTCACCTAAGTCTTAAAGTACTAGTGACTAGAAAATGCTGCAAGGGTGTTCTGTGGTGATGTTACCCATGAACTGTCAGGATAACCTCTGTTCACTCTGGCTGCTCCAGTCCCTACCAACTTTGAAATACAAACATGGAGGTTAAGGATTTTTCATACACCAAACTGATGGCCTCAATTCTTCCAAGTACCCATGATCAGGGAATTCAGTCCTTCCGAATTTCTGTACAAACAGACCTGATCCTCATTTCCAAGATGAAAGTGGGTTTTATTGAAACTTGGCTATTTGCTTGACTTTTATTTTACTTATTGGAATATTTGTATATTGCCCTAGATCTAGAAAACAAAACAATAAAATTTAGCAAAGACAAGTGCAAAGTTCTACAGCTATGGAACTGAAAGCAAATGCACAGTTTTAAGATGGAGGATACTTGGCTCAGTAATACTACATGCAAGAAGGATTGTGGAATGACTGTATATCACAAGCTGAATATGAGCCAGCAGAACAATGCAACAGTAAAAATGGCAAATGCTATTTTAGGCTGCATTAGCAGAAGTATAGGCTTCAAATCCTATCCATTAGTTGTCCTCTACTCAAGAGGAGAAGCCCAGCAATGGGATGTAACAGGTTCTCACCAGTTCGCCAGAACCGGTAGTAACTTTTCCCAGTGTTCCAGAGAACCGGTTGCAGCTTTTGGGAGGAACCACCTTTGGTGCTTACCTTTTCACTGATTCCCCCACTGCACATGTGCGCCAAACACTTAATGTAATTTTTATTTTATTTATTTATGTATTTATTTATTTATTTATTTATGGATTTGTGTTGTTGGGTTGAGGTGTGTGTGTGTGTGTGTGTGCGTGCGTGCTTATTTTTATTTTATTATTATTTATTATTATTTATTTTTCTTTGGCCCCACCCACAACATCATGATGTCATGACATTAGCTCAGCCCACACAGTGATGACATCATGGTGGGGTAGTAAAAATTTTGACATCCCACCACTGGAGAAGCCTCTTCTTAAATACTTTGTCCAGTTGTGGACTCCACACTTTATGAAGGATGTTAACAAACTGGAAACAGGTTTAGAGAAGGGCAACAGGAATGATCAGAGGACTGGAAACAAAGTCCTACAAGACATGAAACAAAACAAAAGTAAAAACACAAAAATATAAAGAATACAAGAACATCATGATACATTAAAGACTAACAGCTATATTTTATTGTGAGCTTTTGTGGATCAATTCCACTTCCTCAGACAAGCTATATGAGGAAAGCCATACTAGGAAAGCCAGACAAGCCATAGTAGGTCCTTCATTTTCCCTGTGGAGCCAAGCTTTTATGATGCTAAGCAACAGGAATTTGGCCAATACTAATATACTAAGACATGATTAAACCAATTGTCTCCCAAGGCAACCATGACTTTTCTCCTTACCCTTTTTCAAGTCATCATAATGGTTCTCCTAAGCATTTACAGCTGCATCTCATTGCTAACAGCCTTGTCTATATCACCACCACCTTTACAAATGAGATGATGTTTTCAGAAAACCCATGATAATATCCTGTGGAATAAATCCAGTGCACATTTCATTTTAAAGTTGAAATGTTGGAGGATATTAGACTTAAAAGACTGTCTCTTCCTACATGCTTCTATCACCTATTGTAGTATTCAGCACCAATTCTATTCTCCCCCCCCCCCCAATTATTGTTCACACACTGGATCTGTGACCATGAACTTATTAATGTGGAAAATTCCTGGGTAGCTTGTCTAATGGTTGTCTACTAGCTATTGACTCTCAGGACCTGGTGAAGATCATTCTTTTCAATCTGCCTTTATATTTGGTTAAAAGACTCTTATAGAAGACTTGCCTTTATAAAAAGCTTTAGCACAAAGCTTTAACACTTTAATCAATACATATTTTCCTAGGAGTTAGCACCACTGAACTCACTGGGACTCCTTAAAAGACATGCATGGCTTTAGATGTTAACTGTTTTTTCTACTCCGAAGAAGCAGCCACAGCTGATCCGTGCTTCCTCTCCTCTGGCCACGCCAATGCCGGAGGAGAATAAAGGGCCACCAGGATCCTGGGGTGGCCAAAGAAGTAGACACAGCCGATCCATGCTTCCTCCCCTCTGGCCATGCCAACGCTGGAGGAGGAGGACAAAAAGGCCACTGGGGTTCCAATGTGGCCAAAGAAATAGCTCCAGCCAGCCAGAGGGAATTAAGATCGACTGAGAAGTGTGGCCAGCAAGCCATAAAAACACCACCTCGCTGCTGCTACATCAACCACCAGACTCTTTGCTTTGACTTTTCTTGACCACTTTGTTTTATTTGTTTCTGGTCTGCTGTCACTGATCAAAATTGGTTGTTTGGTTTGCTATGTGGCTGATTTGCTGTACAGTATCTAGATTTGAAAGGTATCATATATTGGATTTAGATTTAGGCAAAGCCCATCTAGACCTCTGAAAATGCTACACAGAAGATCATAGGACTGCTGGATGTGAAGCACCTCCCACTTCCCTTTCACAAAACTCCCCAAAATATCTGGTACAAAGGCCTTCCACAACCACAAGTAGAGCCCTTCTACTGACATAAGACAGGTCCTGGATCCAAATCAATATGTCAGAATATTCTACAAGTTGTACATATCTCACATTATTGACACCATTGACACACTGAAACAAGCCCATTAGTAAAAAAATTTACCTACTTTTAGGACTAGACTTCAATGCTAATGACACCACAGCAGTTTTCATCATTTGGAAAGCTACAAACCTATGACCTAGTGCACTGCAGCAAACTTCACAGTTGCAAGATGTGTTAATGTGGCAAGTGCTCAAAGATTTAATCTAGGATAGTTGAACTTGTCAAGCTATTTTTAGATTGCCTAGCAAAGCTGTTTGTTCTGGTTTAGATGCTGCAGGGTGTTCAGTCACTTTGAACGAGAGGATGGTCATGCAGACACACCTGTGAGTGACAGTGTCAGTAAATGAGTTTGTCAAGGATTCATTTTCTGACTCAGAAAGCATGGGGGAGTTTTGAAACAGTCCAAAGGGAGTTTAATCTGATTGACAAGATTAATCTTCAACGGAATAATCAAACTTGAGTTGTTGTTGCCATTTAGTCTGTGATCCTAAGCAACTGTCTGACTTGCCACATGCCTTAGTTACATCCCATTTGGATTACTGCTGCATGCTCTATGTTGAGCTGTCTTTTAAGATGGTTTAGAAACTTCAGCTGGTGCAAAATGCAGTAAGAAGACTATTGAATGGGGCTGTGTATTAGGAGCATATAACTCCCCTTTGCAGCACCTGCATTGGCTACTATTTCCTAGCTCAATTTAAAGTGCTGGCTATGACCTATCAAGTTCCATATGGCTTGGGTCCAAACTATTTTATGGACTGCATCTCCCTATACAACCCTCATTACATCTTAAAACCATCTGGGAAGGTCCTTTTCTTGGATTTGGGAGGGGCCGAGTGAAATCCTTCCCACAGGTTTTTCGGAATCAACTGTGTGACTGAACAAGATTATTATTATTATTATTATTATTATTATTATTATTATTATTATTATTATTATTATTATTATTATTATTATTATTATTATTATTATTATTATTATCGCCGTCGTCGTCGTCATCATTATCGTTATCATTATCAACATTATTATCATTATCATCATCATTATTATCATTATCATTATCATCATCATCTAATTTTTAACATAGCTAATTGCCCCTATGTTTGCATTGAATAAATCCTTTACTGTGTGTTTTTAAATGCTTTTATATTTTTTAATTCATTTTTATAAGCTAATTTTAATATTTTCTTGTTTATTTTTTTCCCAATTGTTTTAAGTTGTTTTAAAATAATGTTTCTTTTAGGGACTGTGTTCCACCTTGAGTCCCACTGCCAGGAGAAAAGCAGCATAGAAGTCCAATAAAGAAAGCAAGTAAAATTAAACGGTTGTTTACATTTCCCATTAAATCATGAAGAGAGTCTTTTCACTGGAATGGCTTATGCCCAGCTGTGTCCCTCTGTGTCATAGCAGCATTAATGCAGTTTTACAATGTTCCCTACCCTGTTCCACAGTTCCCAAAGTATTTTCCAAGATGAAGGGGATCCCTAGGGACACTAAAAACTTGAGAGAAGAATAGGTAAATTTTAATTTCCTAAAAATGGTTGCAGGATGGTCAATGACATCATCTGAATTACATGGTTTAACTGGTGCAAGAGGATTCTGGCCTTTGACTAGTCCCACTGAAATGAGTAAGACTTCCATTATTCATAAAGGAATTCAATCGGCATTGCTCAGTTGGGTATATCCAAAGGATGGATACACATGGACTCAGCTCACTATAACTGGTCCTAAATCTTACTTGTACATCAGTCTTCATACATGCATTTTGTCATTACAGTCCATAAAGCCAATGTATTCTTTCTATATAGTGATGATGCTATTTGGGAACTGAATGCAATAATCAGTGTTCTTTCATGGTAGTCCAGGAGTCTCAACATGCCATCTTGTATGCATAAGCCTATTTGGTAAGTTGCTCTGGAGGACCTCAAAACAGGGCTACACATCAACTTTGGCAGAATCCTGAATTTAAAACCCAAACAAGCCAAGTTAAGTCCCGTATGCATGGGATTTGAACAAAAGTAGAATGACATGATCTGGTTCTGGGAGAATTTGAAAGGGTCTGGAGTGCTTTCAGACAATTTGGAAATTTCCATATTAGTAAGAAATGGCTAAATGATGTAAATTCAACAATGTAGTGTAATCAGGAGGACAACTCTTGGTGTGTCCTGACAGTTATAGCATGGAGTGTGTGACAAGAATCTCATAATCACTCTCTGTTCACACATCTTGTAGAGAGCGATTGTATGAAGTCGCTAATTTAAAATATTACATACAGAAATAACAAAAACTCACCACAATTGTGTTAAATATAGTCTTACCTTATTCAGAGTCATTTCTCTGCCTTTTCTCTTTTTGCTGTCAATACTAGTGTTGTGCTTTATCCTTCCTCTGTTTTTCTAAGGATGTATCTTGAAATGCCCTGAACAATGACCTGAAATCAGGGTGTTGGCTTTTTAAAAAATTTTTTGAAAAAAACCCTTGATTTCAAGTCACAAAGAATTGAAGATGAAGCTAAAGTACTTTGGACATCAAATGAGCATGGCGGTGAAAAGGGACCTGTCCCTTGTGAAGTGTTGGTGGCCCGGCCTTCATTTGGTGTGGTCAGAGATCTTGCCCCATTTTACTTGGCACTACACTGGAGACCCGTGCAGAATTGACAAGGTGTGCCACCGCATGAACAAAGCCATTGCTAAGTTTATGGCTGAGGGATTCGGAAGAGTTATTGAGCATCCCGAAATCAAAATCGAATTTCCTGGCCTCTACCGGCAGGATGGAGTACATTTATCAGAGGAAGGTTTGGAAACATTCCTCATTGACCTATGATCGGGCATCAAGGCCAAATTAGTGGCTTGAGGTGGGGGTGTCTGTCCATAAACGAACATCTTTGGTGGTGGTAGTGGGGTAAATGGTAATCAAAACTATGTTAATTAACCATACATAATGGGGGTTCCTCACCATAACAGAAGGCCAGAGGTGCTGGAGACATCTACTGGCCTGAAGGAAATTGTGATCTAAGAGGTATGGAGTGATAATGTTATCACTCAATACAAGGTCATAATCAATAATCTGGATATGGGTAGATACACCCACAAGTTTGTGACTTCTAGCAAACCAAAACCATTTTGAAATGAAGAAATGCATTTCTAAGTTACAAAAATTGTTTTTCAAAGTAAGCTAACTGAACATCCACACCCTTTCTTATCTGGATTCTAACAGATGTTCTAATAGCATAAGGAAACACAGGCTTGACCACTTGTTTACAAGTTAACCGCTTTGGAAGAGCTAAGGCCAAGCCCGACATGAACTAGATAAGATAAAACAATGTAAACCATCTTAAACACATCGCTTCATATGATTGGTCCATGTATTTATCTGTTTGAAAGTTGGACTTGCACTTTTAGTTATTAGTTTGCATAAGTTTAATATCGCAGTATTTCTTCTTAAGAAATTCATATACTGTATTTGGTGTGTGCAACGTTTATCATATTTTTGTGAATATAATAATGAGAGGAGCCATTGTGTATGTTGTTTGTAACAGCGTAAATTGTTTGTTCATCAGTATATAAGATGTACAATAGCATACAATAAGGGTCCCTCCTCAAAGGCTTGTCATTATTAAGAATTTGTAGTGACAAGTTAATACCATTTACCCACTCGGATGCCAGATTGCAGGTCATGTTAATATTGTATTGTTATGTGATTAATAAAGTGGCCCATATTTTGACTAACAGATAGTTGTCATCTACTTCATGGGGTGGATGGGGTGGCAAAACATTTTGCAATCCCCTTGGGGTGGTGACTGTTGTGCCAAAGAGAAGTAGAGAACTGTCTATGTGAGAGATAACTCAGCAAGAGGTTAAGTAGAAGTTAGCTATTGCTCTGATAACCTGTGTACAGTCAAACCTCGCATAAAGAGCGCCTCACTTAAAGAGTAACTCGCTTAAAGAGCATAATTTTCTCTGAATGTTCACTTCACTTAACAAATAAAACCAACCAAAAACTCGCTTAACAAATATATCGGGGTTTGCAATCCCCCCCACACACAATTGGTCATTTATAATGGTGTTTTGCTTAAAGAGCAAACTTGCTTAAAGAGCAATCCTGTGGAACGCATTATGCTCTTTAAGCGAGGTACAACTGTATATTCTTCATAGTTTCAGGTCAACAGTTAGTATAATCATTGTGTCTAATCGTTAGTTTAACGTAATCCATCACAAGGAATCTCCATAGCAGTAACATGCTATTCCTAGGGCTGAAGGAAGTAGAATGAAGTGGTTGCTTTGATGTCCAGGTGGGAGGGAGGAAAGGGCCTCAATACAGAAGTCTCTGATCCAGTTCTGATCACCAAATGTTTTGGTGGGACTATATGGTTCTGTGATCCTTGCCTAGCATTTCAACTGTAAACATTGGAGATGCTATTAGGGAAGAAAAGCTGTGCCAATCTAGAAGGGTCTTACCTTAGACTTACCTGCTGCACTGCATTGCCCTATATCTTTGCCTGTTTGCCTTTGCCAAATCCTGCTGCCTTTCCTGTGTCCATTCAATGTCCCCATTGCCTTTCAACTGAAATATGCCAACCATTGCATTTGGTCTTTCTTGCACTTTTTCAATCTCTACCTTTAAACATATAAGTTTCCTCTGGTCAGCATGGCTAATATCAATTCCCTGTAGATTTATCTTTCCCTTTAAAAACTTAATAAATTAGTGATTATCATGATTTTGTGGCAGAGGATTCCATAAATTGTAATAATATTAATAGATTCTGACGTATGGTGACTCCTTTTATGGTTTTCTAGTTGTGCAGTATTCAGAAATGTTTTATCATTCCCTTCAAAAACTGTTAGATGTTATCTTCCTTTGGTCTCTCCCAGACTGACATCTAACCAGTTTGGTTGCTCTTGAAATCTTTTTTGTTTATTTAGACACTGTCTCTTGCGAAGATGTGATGGGCTTGTGAGCATCTCCCCCCTCCCCCAGGAACTACCTTCCAACACATCTTCAACAACAGGAATGGAATCAAATCATGGGATTCTGACATGGCAAGTTAAAGTGAAACTCAAAACCTATACCTCAGCCACCTCTGAGAAGGTGACTTACAATACATCTTTGTACAATGCTTCCTTTATTATAGCTTTAGCGCCTAAAGCAAAGTCACCCTTGAAAGAAACTCTTCAATTCATTAAGCTCCATGCATTGCAAGAAGAGTTGATCTTGTGCTGATACCTCTCTTTCAGAAATGAAAGCACATGCAGTGTCTATTTTTCTCTTTTAACCATTGCATAATACTTCCTCCTTCAGTTGCCGACCTTGGAGTCAGTAAGTCTGGCTTTAGCGGCAGCATAATTCCTAACCTAGTTGTGTAAATCAAATGGCAAACAACTAGAGAAATTCTCTAACTCAGTCTAAGCAACCATCAAAGGCTACAATAAACATACAGTACATCCAAATCTGACACACATTTGTCAGTCAGCTGTATAATCATAACATGATGACACTACAATAGTGCTTTTCAGACTTTATTTGTACATCTGTAGGCAAAAGAGTGAGGGATTATTGTTATTTTGGGTGGTTAAGTGTTTGCTAGAGGGAGTAGGGCTTGAGCAGGCTATTGGTTTTAACATTCACCCAAATACATAACAGCCAAATAGGTAGACATGTCATTTCTGGCTGAAACAGCAACTCCATTTATATATAATATGGGAAATGCTGCAGGATTAGGATGGTCTGTCTTTTTGTCTTTTTTGTCTATTGATCATACAATGTAAAAGCAAGTGTGAACCAGCCTTGTACGCCCGTCTCAAACTCCATAGTTTTTTCCTCTGCCACTGAGGTTTCTCCCTTTCTTTAGAACTGATCCATTCACATTGGTTCAGGTAATATGATTGTTTGAATCACTGCTGAAAAGTGATTCACTATCCACCAGTTTCCTCTGGGCAGAATAATGCCAGTTCTTTTAAAAACACACACAAAAGTCCAACATGGTGCCAGCATTGTTCCACTAGGGGTCATAGACAGTAAAGGGGGGGAAGGAATGAGAGGAGGAAATTGCCATGTGCCCCTTATTTACAGATTATTAAGACAGTTCTCTATAGAAGAGTCACTAAAAAGAAATGAGAGAATGACGGGCTTTGTTTGCAGTTTATTAAGCTTGTTCTCCTCTCTCATGCCTCCTGCCAATCAGGAGGGCTACTTTAATAAGTTGCAAACAAGGGTGTTTCTATGTAGCAAGGTGAATAAAGGTGAATTTCTTCGGCCAAAGCAAGTTTAAGCTTCAGATCTCAGAAGATGCTGCCAGTTATCTGTATTAAAGTATGTTTCAGGTATCACAAATTTCTACATAGAACGATAAGGCACCATTTTTCTTCTTTCACAGGTAGCAAAATATCATGAGCTGGCCCTAATTTCTGGAAACAGACTGATCACATCACAAGCAATATGCTTAATATTACATCACTGAATGGTGAAATATCAAATCTTACCACACGTGCTGTTTCATAAGATTGTTTTGTACTTTGGGCAAAACTCCTCTAAATAAATGGTTGTTATTTGTGCTTTTAATCTGCAAGAACTGGCAGAGAGCTATGTTTTGAAAGAATCAGAGAGCCTGAGAGGAAGGCTTGGAGTAATAACTTACAATCGGTGCCAAATCAAAGTTAATAATTATATTTCAGCTAACTAATAAACATACTTTATATCTGCTGGAATTGTTATTCCTCCTTCATAAGTTCTAATTGTAAATATACGTGACATCCAGTTTGCTGCATGCCCAGCTCCATATAGTTTGCAAGTGGCTGTCATGTCAATTAATCACTATGATTTACTTCATTTTTGGCTCATGTTAGGACAGAGTTTAGTAGAGCTGTTTTTTGGATCCCCATTCCCAGAAACCTGGTGGAGCTCCAGGTTGACTCAGCCTTTCATCCTTCTGAGGTCAGTAAAATGAGTACCCAGCAAGTTTGGGGCAAAATGCTAATTACCTGTAAGCCAACCAGAGAGTGTATATAAGTGCAATTGCTTCTCATTCTCTCCCTCCCACCACATGCTTACCAAACACTATAAATAATTCAATTCATTTTTTTAAAATCCCTCCAGTTTATGAATGTGGAATATTGTGCTTCTGTATCAATGATTCCAAAGGTCAGGAAATAGCCCCATACCATGCTCACACTGTCAGTAGGAAGAAGGCTGCCAAATTCTTCATAGCAAAGTCAAGATAGTCTACAAGATATCCTCTTGTGCTCAATACCATTCACACTTCTTAAAAAAAAAGATTGTCAAAACACAGCAATGATAATTGCTTTGTATTTGGGTGAGGGATGGTTAACTGATGAAAAAATGATACAGCTTCTGGCATTTTCCCTTGCTTGGTATCTCTATGTGAATGGTATTATTCTCTACTGAATGTTAGCCTCCTTTTCCACCCAGTCTAGATGTCCTAGGATCATGATGGCGAACCTTGGCACTCCAGTTGTTCTTGGACTTCAATTACCAGAAGCCCAAGTCAGCACTCCTGCTGATCAGGGCTTCTGGGAATTAAGGTTCAAGAACACCTGAAGTGCCAAGGTTCACCATCACTGTCCAAGAGGTGTCCTAGCCATCTGTCCTACAACAGTGGGAGAAGCAATGGCAGAACCACCATTTTCTAACCTGAGTTGGTTTTCACCCATCAGGATAGAAGTGATGTGAGGACTCTGATGTTATAATGATCTTTCATTTTTCCTTTTCTAAATCTCATCCCCTTGATATCAACGAGAGAGGAAATACAATATGCCTACTACAGGTTTGTGGGTTGGTTGGTTTGTTGCCCTCATTGGAGGTATGTCAGAAAAACAGGAGATTTGAGATCCTTGGATTCTCTTTATCTGTTTCAACTAACAGCATATCCAGACAGTGCTTTTAGCCCACTCATTAGGCTTGCAGGAGTTGGTCCTGCCTCCAGCATCCACATGTTGTGGATGCTAGAGGAGCCCAACATGCACCCAAGTAGTCTCTTTTTAAAACCCCATCATGGAGTTTTATAGTTTTGCTGCCTTCCAGTATATGCTGTTTTATGTGACTGTGGACATTGGAAACAGCATATATGGGAGCTTTGCATCTCCTCAAAGGCTGCTGCAAGTGTCACCAACTGGTATCCTGAAGAAGCTGGTAAGCCAATAGTGGGCCTCAGCCGGTTTGGACCTATTCAGGCAAAATGGTAGTAGGCCTGGCTAGCCATGCCCCACATCACACCACGCCATGCCACGCCCCCTCCTCCTCTCACTCCACTCTGGGTGCTTGGAGTTGCAGCCAGGAGTGGGGTGAGGCTGAGCCAGCAGCTGCTCTCATGCCGACTTCCTCCTCACCTCATAATTTTCCTGCCACCGATCATCCTACTGGTGCCTCCTTTCCGCATGTGGGATTTGCGGCAGTGGCTCCTGTTTCCGCGGGACATCTGGATCAGTCAGCAGACAAAAATGATGGAGCAGCCAGCATGCCTCAAGGGTCTGATCTTCCCCATCAGAGCCACCCAGCCCCATGTAGCCAGAGAAAGAGGCATGGCTGGAGCAAGTCCAGGCCTCATGAAGAACAACTAGGATAGAAACGGATAGAAGCAGATCACACCCTTGGAGCCACCCAGCCCCATGTAGTAAGAGATAGGAGTGGCTGGAGCAAGTCCAGGCCCCACAAAGAACCAGGAATGGAGTGGCAGCTCCAGCTAGTTGGCTGGGAGAGCTTCTCTCTCAGCCTCCTGACCAGAACTGACCTCTCTCTCCATTCCTGACTCTTTGTGGAGCCTTGACTTGCTTCAGCTATACCTCTTACTCCGGCTACATGGGACTGGGCAGCTCCGACAGGGGAAGATCAGACCCTAGTATAGTGGTAGGCAGCAAAAAAAAATTGCTACCACACCATGGTTGGAGCCTATGTCATGGGCGGAGCCTACATCGTGGACGGAGCCTACATCATGGGTGGAGCCTAAATCGTGAGCGATCTAGTCATGCCTGCTATATGGCCATGTATACATCTGCAAACACATGCAGCACTGGCTCTTTAGCTGTAAATTGAGATGAGCACTGCACCCTAGAGTCAAATATGACTGGCTTTTGAACAACGGAGACCTTGAACCACTTGCTGGGACAAAACCTGGTGTCAAATTTGAATACCAATTGACTCCGCTGCGCAAGGTTGCCTGGACTTGGAGGAGGAGGATGTGGAGGAAGAGGTGGGCAGGGCAGGGAGGTAGTTGGGGCAGGGAAGTGGGTTGGGCAGGGTAGGAAGGTGGGTTTGGACACCCAATTTTGCCACAAACACCCTGCTTGGAGGTTCCCCGATTTTGCTACTCCCCTGCCTGGGGGGGAGGGGGGTTGCAAACCTGTTGCTGCCCACCACTGCCCTCGAGGCACGCCAGCTGCTCAGGTCCTTGGATCATCATCCTGGTCAGCTGCCCAATCCCAGTCACATGCCCACGGCCACAGAGTAGGTAATTTTAAAAAATGGATCCTACCACTGTAATGAGCCCCTTCAGCATATCAGATAACACCATCAAAGACTCTTCCTGCTCCTCTGCTGAGAGGTAGGGAAAGTGTAATTATTCCACACAGCTGATAGCTGTAGTGTTGGATCAGCTAAACATTTTTTCTTTGTCCTTATAGCATCAATCCTGCTGAGGAGCAAGGAAACTGTTTCACCATATGTGCAAAGGTAACCATGCTCTGTTTGTAGTGGGGTTGTGGGCTAAATGGCATCCTCAAATGACCACAAAAACTGCCATCTGGACATGCTCTAACCTTTGGATTATCTTTCCAATGGCCCTATAATCAGTGATGGGGAAAGGAGAGCAGATGTTCCCACCATCACAGTGAGAGAGCCTCTGGTGAAAGGTCTCATTTTCTACTCACATACTCTATTGGGAAATCAGCAACACAGAGAGAACCCTGAGATGTGACTCTGAGTTCATGCTGTTTTCCTCTATTGGCCCTCTTGTATCCAACAGAAAAATTAGCATGGCAAAATTTTTAAAAACCCAGTACTTTCTAAACTTAATTAAATATAATTTGAAAAATACATGTTTTAAATTATTCAAAAAAAAAAAAAGGATCAAGAAGGTGACAATATTGAAATGTTCTTGCAATTAGCAAATTTGAGATTAAAGGCCAACTAAAATAGGTAAAGGTCACCCTTGCTTGAAAGCCAGTTGTAATGGGGGGAAAACAGACAAACGATAGCCCTATGACTCTCCATGATGAGGAAATGGTACATGATCAGCATTTATATGCAACAGTTCTTTATTAGTCAAAGATGAATCAGATGTTTTATGCTTATCCAAGTTTGTTATTCTCATTTTTAAATGTGTTGAGGGTTTTGGATTTCTCCTTTCTTGTGTTTGGGTGCATTGTTGTTGTTTCAGGAAAAAAATAAATAGCAGTGACGTAATGCTGCAGTAATTGTGCTTTGGCAAATATACTAGATTGACAAATGGTTGGAATCTGTGGATGTGCTTTGGCTGACTGGAAGCCATTTTGAAGCCTTCCGGACCTTAGTCAACAATGTCACCAATCAAGAAGCTAAATTCAGTTAATGTATGTTGCTTGATACCCAACAAGTAAGTGTCTGCAAGACCAGAAATATATGACTAAAACATATCAATAAAGGTGGAGATCAGCCCAAAATAAGGTGAACATTCTGCTATAAAACAATGAAAACATATCTGCTTCCTAATATCCAAACAGATAAAAAATCTATAAAGAAGTACTGTAGCTGCAAGACAAGGCATCACAGTGCATTTCAGAAAGAAAATAGAAACAGTGGGGAATTCTCACATTTCATATGATAATATCACATTATAATTGAGACAATACCAGCAATCCCTACAGGAGAACAAAGAACACCACAGTAAGTTTTGTAACCAGCCAAAACAACAGAATACGGTAGTCAGGTTGATACATGAAATCTCTCTGGTATTTAGTGAGTACTAATTATTAGATAAGGAGAAGACAGTCTACCTATCCATTTTTTTTAAAAAAAAAGACGTTAGCAATTTAATTAAACCCAGAAGATGTTGACAAAGGAAGGGGAAAGACATTTACAAAATCAAATGAGGAAAGACGTGTCTGCAAGCATTTTGCTGCAATCCTGGACATGTGTAGTCAGTAGCACACCAAATGCAACACTTCTGAGTAGACCGTGCAAAGCATTGTACAACACTGTGGATGTTTACATGACAGCAAGTACCAGTGGACCAGATGGATATAGTCATCCATCATTAGCTTCCTGACATGCTCTAAAATGAGAACACCATTTTGGAAAAAAGGTAGAGAGAGAGGAGTAGGAGGGCCAAGTTCCAGTTAGCACATAAGCATCAGTGGGGCAGAAGAGGACTGAGGAGGCATAGTGGAGCCCCAGAGGACAGGCTATGGAAAGGATTCAAGTGGACCATGGCCTATGTCCAGGCAAAAGGCTAGAATATCTATCTATCTATCTATCTACCTACCTACCTACCTACCTACCTACCTACCTACCTACCTTCCTACCTACCTACCTACCTACCTATCTATTTTCTGTTCCACCTTTGTCCTGGGACCCAAGTTAGCTGACACACAAGTAACTTACAAACATGAAGATAGAATTAAATTCATTGTAATCTTTAAAATACACTTAAAACACTTTAAAGTCTTCTAATTAAAATACTGACTATCCAAGAAACAAGGAAGGAAGGGAAACTAGTACATCTACTAAAACCATGGTGATTTGAAGGCTGCTGATTATCAACGTTCTGCCTAAATAACTTCACCAGGCAGTAGAAGGACAGGAGGAAGGGGCAATCCTGGCAAAGTTCCAAATCCCCACCAAACAAGCCTCTCCAGAAGAGCAAAAAGTCCAGACAAGTTTGCAGGAATAAATTACAGTTTTTAAGATTCTACTAATATCTGAGATGAAGTAAACTAGATATAGATGAGTGCTGCCAGCTATGTATTTTCTCAGCTATGAGCTTTTGGGAGCAGGTCTTCAGGAATGATTGGGGCAGTGGGGGGTTTGTGTCTTCTTGAAGTAGGAATATTGACAAGGGTTGTAACGAGTCTTTGCCTTGAGCTTGGTGGCTTATTTCTTCTGCGGCCAAGTTCAGAAGGGCACTGCAGATCCCTGGACTCACTGCTACTGCTGCACCAAGCAGCAATCAGTTCCAGAATCAAGACAACAGAAGAGAAATATCCTATTTCTTCTCACTGTTTTCCAAGACATATATTGACCTGCTCCAAACAGCTTTCTCTCTTTCTCCTGACATCATTCTGGGCAGAACGTTACTTTCATCCAGGAACATTATTTTCAAAAAGAAACTCTTTGCATTACTCATTAACATGCATCAGCCACATGAATGTCATCATTATCATTTTTTCAATTTTTACAGGCAATTTAGTCCATTCCATACTATTAAATTGTCCTTGTGGGAGCCAGTGTATAATACTGGATACAGCATCAATAGACTCAGGAAAGCTGGATTCAAATCCCTGCTCTGCTATGGAAATGCAGTGGCAGGAGGGTTAATGGTAAACCATTTCTTAAACATCCCACATAACTCAAAAAGCCTATTGTCTTCATTATAAGTCAGAAGCAACCTAATGAACAACACAGAAAAATGTTCTCCGCTTTCTTCTATTGGCTAGAGCTGATTAATGCAACTTTTAAAAATTGAATTATGAAAAAACATACTAAAAGTTTTCCTTTGCAACTTATGACTTTTAAGAAAATGGCATAAAACTTAATTTTTTATGTGTTATGTAATGTTGTACACTGTCCTGAATAGGTAGACCACCCAGATGGGCTGTAGTAAGTAAGTAAGTAAGTAAGTGAATGAAAGAATATCATATCAAATGTCTCTAAAATGCCTTGAGATACCCTTTAAATGTAACTAGAAAATGTTACTAGTTACACCAGGGAGCAGCTCTGTAACTACTAACTACATCACTTTTTAAATGTAGTTTAATCATATTTCTGCATACTATGAGGCTTGCCAATGAGGATCACCATGAGGATCGCCAGTACTGTATTCAGAATCGGATACAGCACAAGAAGAAGAAGACACTCGTTACTTCACCTCTCTTTTGTTTTCCCCCTCATGCGTCCAACTCTGTGCCACTGAAAGTTAGAAGTGTTTCCAGTTACAAACTACAATTCCTCTCTCACCTAAGCTTTGCACTGCAAAGCCAGAAAAACAAAACAAAAATGCAATAAAGCATAACATTTCACTCACTGACATAAAGAGAGAACTTATGAGAGCTTCTTGAAAGAAGCTGAGCGAGTGCTACTTCTGCCCCTGGCATATTCACAGAGTTTCATTTCTGTACAAATGGGAGTAGCAAGGACCTTTATATTTCAGCTAGCATTTTATCTCTTAATTGTGATGTTAAGTTTAGTAACTACTGGACATTATAGTATGCTGCCTTCCTGATCTTTTAATAATGCATAAGCTTTATCAGCATGTATAATATATAATATTATGTGCTGAGTGCAAGCCACAAATCTACCATTGATCACTGTATTTCCATGTTGGTTCAAGAGCACATGTACAGATACATATGTGTTCAAGGATATTCAGCAGACAGGGTAACTGTGCCTAACACTGTTCATTTCCTTCTTTTTGTTCTTTCAAAAATAAGGCACTTTATCCTGTGCAATTCAGAAAAGGCCAAGTTTCAGAGATACTGCATTAACTTGCAGGGATTTAATTTCTTTCATTAGTTGCTCTGTTTACACTTAATTACATCATAAATGTGAATGGGTGTTTCCCCCTGCAGACCATAACTAGACAGGTACAACTTGCTGCCACTTTCACAACTTTTCTGCAAGCAATTAAAAGGAGCTACTATTTTCATATCCAGCTGACTCATATTTAATTTAGAGCCCATGCAAAGTTTAATAATATCTTCCAAGTCAGACATTAAATGAGACCTGTGTTTTGATATGCTGAATCAATGTGCTACAAATGCTGTGTTGACTTCGTTGTATGAAATAACACAGCTGGTTAGTCACCAGTTCAGCAGAATACAGGAATTTATGTCCTAGTTGACTGTAAAAAAACCAAATAACCCTTTATTCCCAAGGCATGATGCTTTAGTGAAAATAATGGGCACGTACAACACCCTCAACACATCAATGCCATGTTTGCTTCTCTTTTTTGTACAGTAAGCTTTTTTTAGTGTAATGGAACAGGAGAGATTAAAGTAAGGGCAAACCATGTCAAGACAGTCCATCTCACAATAGTCAGACATGTCGTGTTTACTTCACAGCCAAGTAAGACAAGAGGGATCATAAAACAGTTTGTAGAAAGGTAGAAAAGATTGTAATGTGACCTCACAGCATCTTCTGTGGCACAATCCCAAAGGCAGCACAATGAAAGAAAACCCAGGGCAACACAGGGCAGAGAACAAGGGACAACTCTCATACTTGTCTCTCCTGCAAGGATCTCCATCTTCCTTTTCAGTGGTAGCTTCTCCTGATTTCTTTCCCATCACAGTTGCAGGAAGTATGGTGGACTGAATGGATAACATTCCATCCCTAAGCAATTGTTATGGTCCTGGGAAAATGGTGAAAGAGACAACAGGCTATGCACATGGGTTGTTTTTGGACTGATGATCTGAAGCAAGAATAATTGGACAATTTGAGGTATCCATTTTAGTTAACATAATATGAAGCAGAAGATCAACAACAGCATGACAGAGAAGATGTGAAGAGATTAGAATGGTCTTAGCTCTCACATAAACTGTGGTCTACCCCACACAATCTAGCAGTTTAAAATTAAAAAATAAATTAATATTTAGATACATTTACCAGTAACAAAAAAAACAGGGAAAATAGAGTCTCCCTCACATGGAAAGAACTTTCACATTTGTTACTTGGACAGACGAAAAAGAGAGGACCATCGACCAAACAATGGAAATAAGGAAATAAACAGGAAGAGGTAGGGTGGCTTGCTTCAAATGCCAGAGCCAAGAAAAGTACTTTAACCATCAAGTTATTGACAATGAACGATCACATTGGGCTGCAAAAACTCCTTCCCACTGATAACAAGAGTTAGTGCATGCAAGATTGCTATTATCCCAACCATAAAATGTGCATGGTCAGTAAATGTGCTGACCTGCCTGAGTGGACACAGTAACCACACAGCAGTGCTACACAAAGAGTCTATTCAAAGACCAAAAGGGCAAGTTGAGGTCTGGTTACCAGTAGTCCGAGCAAGTGTCTAATCCAAAGAGTGTCTAGGGGTGTCATCAGGGTCTGTGCAGGCAGTCTGGAGTTGAGCAGAGTGTTGGTCTTTGCACAAGAGTTGTACCAACGTTGGAATGCTGCAACAAGCTTACTTATAAGCCTCCCAGCTAATCGGTATCAGCTGGGGGCCTTCTTTGGTACTTTGCTCTAGTTTGCCTGCATCTCAAGTGTAGCTCCTTTCTGGACCTTTCCCTGACTGAGGGCTGAATACTGTCAGTGTCAGACCCCTGATCTGACAGATCAGCTGCCCGGGGAAACAGACTTGGACCAGGCACAGGCTTAGACCCCTGACTTAGGACATCCTCAGGTTCAGGTTCAGGCAGAACTCAGCTGGGATAGGGAGTGCCCCCGACGAGGACTGGATCACAACAGTAAATCCCCTATCTTTAATTTTATCTTTTATTCATATTTTCAGTGGAAACTAGTATGGCTTTGCAACCATGTTGTGAAAACAATATCATCTGTTTTGAGTGCACTGTACTAACTGTAATCCAAAAGATAAAATAGAACAGTTCTGTACCCAACTTTACAGAAGACAGTTCTCTGTTCAAAAGATGTTCAGCAGAAATCTGGTGAAAAGGTATGGAATTAAAAGAATTGACTGTCAAAAGGAGACACATACAGTCATACCTCACATAACGAATTTAATTCATTCTGCGAGGCTGCTCACTATGTGAGTTTTTCACTATGCGAGTCGGACTTTCACCCATGGAAAAACTCGCATAATGAGTGTTTCAAGGGGGGAAACTAGCATAGCGAAAATTTTTCGCTATGTCAGTTTTCCCCATAGTAACGCTCGTTATGCGAGTTTTTCCATAGGGAAAAGTCTGATTCACATAGTGAAAAATTCGTTATGCGAGTCGGACCGCTTAGCAAAAAACTTGCTCTTTATGCAAGTTTTTCACTAAGCGAAACGCTCGTTATGCGAGGTTTGACTGTACAGTTAATCTAGTCACAGTGTCCTTTCCACCACCACTTAGTAGCAGTGTATTTCTGACTACACAGAAACTACAGTATTGGCTAGAAATCCAATTGATGATTTATGCTTGTGTCAACAAATATCCATAAAGGGTAGTGGCAAATTGCTCTAATTAACAAGGTGCTGGCTGCATTCCTGTGCATCTTTACTCCTTTGGGTGACATAGTTCTAGCGATCCTAGAAGAAAACCTCCTTGCACAAATGCATTCATGTTCAGTTGACTTCACATAAGATGTTGGCAGGATGTAGGAGGAGTGCAGTAACAGGGCCATAAACTCATTTCTAATTAAGCAGTTTGATAAGTGAAATGTATTTTGACTGCCGTAAAAGAACTAAGTAGCGTGGGATTAGATTAAACAGAGCAGAGCATGCTTATAAGCAAAAGCAAATGGGGGGGGGGCAAGTATTTCTTTACCAGGGGGATGCTTCCTAATTACTCAGTCATCAGAATCTGCTGGCTTTTCAGCCCACATATCTGAGTCATGGATTTCTTTCCTCACAGAGAAATCACGTATTTTGCATAGCACCCAAACACTTTCCCATCTCTTCTAAGGTTTGTGGACTTCTTCTATTAGCATCTTTTCCAAAGGTTGGGGAAACTTACTTTTTGGGAACTACATTTCCCATATGGGCAGTCCTCCAAGTGTTGTCAAGCTACAACTCCCATCAACCCTAGATGACACAGCTAATGTTGGTGGACACTGGAAAATTCAGTCCAACATCATCTACAGTGATTTTTATATACATCTATAATTTAAATCCTCCACCACTGTGACCCAAAAAAAATCCATTGTTGTAACAAAACAAGACTTTTGTGAAAGTTTCTTCTCATATCATTATTATACAGCTGACTTTTACCTGTACAATTTCCGTGTCTGTGAAGATACTTTAATAGCAATCCAAATGACAGTGCATTAATAAACTGGTGATTGTAAATTACACATAGTTTTTGGAATAAAGCCAAAATAAATTTATCAAAACTGTTCACAGATAGCAGGGAAGATATGTAGATGATATTTTAACACAAAGATTTAATTTAGATTGTGTCAATTTAATCAAAAACCAGGAGGACAGGTTTATGCAATTTTTCTCAGACATATGGTCACTCTCAGTTTCTAAAAATTACCATTTTGAATCACTCTGTAAAGCAGATGTTTCAGTTTGGTGAGTGACTGTGAGCACCTAGTGTCATGGGGTTTGGGTTGACCTTTTGGACTTCCCTGTCTCCTACAGACAGAGTGTAGAGAACAGTGAAGCTATGGCAGTTTTATTGGAAGAACACAGCCTTTGGGGCAGTAAAAATGCCTCAAATGGGGCAGTACCTCTGGAAGGTATGAACCCCAAAATCAGAGACCAAAGGATACCTTCTTCACATATCCAGCAGTATAAAGCTAAAATCCAGGAATTGGGGGGATAAATGTGGAGAGGAAAGAAGAGCCAAGCCCTGCTGAGGAGAACTTAGGATAATGTTCTAGAAGTCTGGGGAAAGGGAATATAAAGTAAGAAGTAGGCCAGTCATGAGAAGAGACATGAAGGAAGGCTTACACATGCTTCCCAAACCCATGCTATCAGGGAAGCCTTGGTGATGTGGTTGCTAAACTGATGTACAATACTAAGAAACATACACAGACTGCTCTCTAGAACAGGGATTCTCAACCTGCAGCCCATAGCACCATTTCATGTGCCCCCCCCCCACTGCCTACACCGCACTAGGAAATGGCATGTGGTGGAGGAAGGACAAAATGGTCATCCAGCCCACAAAGCTGTCTGAGGGAGCCTGACCCAGCTCCTGGCTTAAAAAGGTTGAGAACTCCTGCTCTAGATCATCTTCCACAGATAATTTTAATTGTGCTGGATGTTGTGTGTACAGCAACATGAAAAGATCCAGTGATAGAAAGACAACTTTGGCTACAATCCTACATAATTCCGAATGAACAGGAGTAGATATGTATAGGATTGTGTAGTTAATCATATGATTAACCTTTGCTACTTTCTCATTTTCATGGTTCATGCTGCAAGGCTCCACACCCTTGCTCAGGAACACATTCCACTTATCTTTAATTGTACCATAAGCTTAATCCAACTCTTGCCAACTTGTTACTATCCATAGGCACTCAAGCCCACACATAATTATGATTATCGCACTTGAATCCTTGTCATAAATAAATCCCAAAATACTTCAGGGTGAGCTGTAACTATTCACACAAATAAGCAAGACTATAAAATATCAGATACACATTAAGCTGCAGGAGATTTACAGGATCAATTAGGAGAATAAGTACATTGATAAATAGAGCAAGTACTGTATTTGCTGGCATATAAGACCCACTTTCCCCACCTTAAAATATACTGGAAAAATAGAGTGTTTCTTGTACTGTATATAGTGGGCTATTTTGGCAATAGTGAGGTGCATCTTATACATTGGCAAATACAGTAAATTTCCAGGACTGGGAAAATCTGACTCATATCATTTTCTATAGACAACATCAGTGGTGCCCAAACTAAGGCCCGGTGATCAGCTCCCTGAACCACATGATCAGCCCACAGCCCAAAATGTTTGGGCACCCCTGGACTACATGATGTACAAGTTCATGTGAATCAACTTGGAGTCCCCGTCCCCCCCTTTATTATCTTTTTCTTTGCTGCTGGAGTTTCTACCCCCACCCCCTTCTTGAACAAATTCACCTTGGTTCAAACTGTGATCATTTGAGTCAGTGTTGAATAGATAACTAGAACCCTGCTCTCCTAGTTCAAGGTGGGAAAAGACAAAGCAAAGAGGCACTCATAGGGATGCCAGTTACAGTAAAACTTCGGATAATGCTACAACTTGGTTCTACAAGTCTTAATGTAATCCAATTTTTAATGTTATCCGATGCATGCATCGGATAATATTAAAATCCTATGGGATGCATTGGATAACATTAAAACTCCATAGAGATACACTGTAACCGGCACAGGCTTTAGTGAACGTTATCCAATCCATTGCATAGGATTTTAACATTATGTGATGCAATTTCCCCCCAGATTGCTTAACATTATGCGGTTTTAGCATTATCTGATACAAACATTATCCAAAGGATTACTGTATTCTAAACAAAGCATCCCTTGCCTCAAAAATATTTTAAAGGGCTTAGGACAAGCTTCAGCACCTAGAAACCAAAAGGAGAGGGGCAAGGAGCAAGGAGTCAGCAGATGGTGAGAAAGAAATTGCTAATCAGCTGCTTGTCAAGGTGGATTGTTAAACTATGTTTCCTGTAAACCGACAGCTACAGAAAAGCCACCCTATCAAGCTGCAAACAAAGCAGATTGCCAATTTCCTCTGCTCTCTCAGGTGACTCTTGTGGTCTGTTTAAGTGAATTCACCTGGGGGAGCCCAGCTTCTCACATGCAACTTCACAGCAGAATCATTCTCATTTTCCTTCTGTGCAGCTGCAGCCTAAAACAATTGATTTACAAGGGTGTATATGCATATTGGAACATTTGCTCTCTTATGTCTGACCTGTGCTTTTCATATTTCCAGGCAGGATTTAACTTTGGCGTTCAAGACTCACAAAAGCCTAACCTGGTACTTGGTTTATCTCTGTACCTTAACTGTTTGCAGTGGTGGGATGTCAAAAATTTTACTACCACAGTGCGGGTGGAGCTAACATCATGACATCATGACATGGCCGGAGCCAACATTATGACATCATGATGTTGGCAGGCCAAAGAAAAAATAATAATAATAATAAAATAAAAATAAAATAAAAATAAGCACACACACACCCCTGGGGAGCAGGCTATAGGGAGCTTGAGGCTAGCAGCTTCTCTTCCTCCTGCCCGCTTGGGAGGACAGCAAGGAGGCTGTGCATAGGCGCCAAGCACTGTAGGCGTGCATGCACACCAATTGCTTGGTGCGCATGCACAGGGTGGGAACCAGTGAAAAGGTAAGCCCCGAAGGTGGTTCCCCAAAAAAAGCTGCTACCGGTTCTCCAGGCCACTGGGGAAAGTTACTACCAGTTCTGGCGACCTGGTGGGAACCTGTTACATCCCATCACTGACTGTTTGACATAGCTTCCAGAGCTGGAGAAATGAAGTTTTGGATTATAACACCCAGAATCTTCTGGCAGAGTTTGGAAAATGATTCTTCCAAGCTCTGAATTGGCCTGAGAACCTGATTTCAGAGAGATTCTTTTCCCTTCCTTCTGTAAGGAATTGTGTCACAAGGAACAGCACTTGACATCTGTTCCAAGGTGCACTTCAGCAATGGACAACCTGCCACCCAATATTATTATACATTACTTCAAAAAATCTTTGCTTTATGAATGTGAGATATTGTACCTCTATGTCCACTATTCAAAACACCAGGAAATGACCTCATATTGTTCCATAATATATCCATGTTGCCAACAAGATGCCAAGTTTTACATAGCAAAGGCCAATCTGAATGCTGACAACACCAACGGCAGCAGTCAGGATGATCTACAGCAGGAGTTCTCAACCTTTTTAAGCCGGGATCCTGGTCACACTCCCTCAGATAGCTTCTGGGGGCGGGGGGGGGGGGAACAGCCGTTTTGCCCTTCCTCCACCACATGGCACTTGCTGGAAATGTACATGAAATGGTACCATGGGCTGCATCTGGCCTGTGGGCTGCAGGTTGAGAATTCCTGGTCTACAGGATACCCTCTTGTGTTCACTATTATTCACACTTGCCATGACAACTGCTTTGTGTTTGTGTAAGGAGTGGTTAACTGATGAAAAATTGCATCAGCTTTGGGGATTTCCCTTGCTTGGCGTTTGTGAACAGTACTATTCTCTATTTGAATATAGACCATCTTAACTGCAGCCATTGGTGTTGTTAGCATTCAGATTGCATTTTGCTAAGTAAAGCTTGACATCCTTTCTCCTGCACTTAATGAAATGGTGGAGCAAATATGTGAGTAAGTGCAATACATAAAACAGACACACTCTTTAACCTATATAATCTTACTTAGCCCAGCTTAAAAATAATAATAAATCTGGTGGAATTGATGCAATAGTGTAAACAAATCCTCCCCAAATTTACAATTAACCATAGAGTAGGCTTTAAAACCCAATTCACAAATGTAGTGCCTCAAAAGGGTACCTAGCTCATGAGAGCAATAGGAACAATCAAATAAATGTGCTGGTATCACATTCTGTGGTACCTGCCAGGGCCAGTCAACCTTATTCCTTTAGGGTGCCTCTATTTTAATACAACTGCTCTTTTTTACAGTGATCAAGCATCACTGAGACCTGTTTACATGCCAATGCTCCAATCAGGAGTGAAAATGAAGATAATGCAAGCTGTGATGGAGGAGTGGGATAAATGGATTAACTTTATTAGATGAGAATGGGGAGAAAATAGAGTAGGGAGTGAGAACCAATGGCATGATACAAAGGAGCTTCTGATGGGAAAGATCTAAAAGAGAGGTACAGGCTCATGGTTTTATAATTTCCCTATTTTCTTATGCGAATGCCAAGTTTAGTATGCTGGCTTTATCATAAACGTTTATCTCCAAAAGCTTGAGACAGACAGAGTTGCCTGTGATTGAACGTGAAGTGAGATGGCAAGAAGAGGTATTTCATGTCCAAGAGGTAAAACATATCTATGGTAATTTGGCAACCAAATGGTTATTTTTCTCGAGATACTTTGGATGAAGCAAATATCCATCATTGCTACTTTTCTAGGCAAGATTAGTAGTAAATCAAAGGCCAGCCACCCATTAGTTAACTTCTGAAGCCAGTCAAGTCACATATTCTGGCCAGCCTCAGCTGAGAACTGGGGATTGAGACAAAATGGAGTGGGAGAAAATAGGAGGCATCCTTTGGTGTATGGAAGATAACCACTACTCAAAGCTGTCATTATAGAACATGCTTTTTCTGGCATTGATGATTCTGAGACAAGCTGCACATCCTTTACAATAAATCCTATTGTCTAATAAAGGGATTATCCAAGTCTAGTTTTGAAGTTAGGCTAAGAACTCTGGGACCACAGATTGCACAATATTTCTTTGCCCTTTAAAAAAAACAGCCTCAATGGAAGAAAGTGGTTCCTTATCATAACTTGGATCCTGAGCTGTGCAGGTCTTAAAAGCTAGAAGTAACAATTTGATCCTGGTTCAGCCTTGCAGATTATTCCTATTTAAATTGAAAGCAAGAAACAGGAAGGAATATTCAGACCTAGCACTCTCTGGCTTTTCTAGGCTCAGCTTTTACAAGCAATAGTAAAAAAAAAAAAGCATTGCTGCTGCTTCATTCATTGCCAGAGAAGGAAGGGACCATCAAATAACCTGGTAACTCCTTGACATCACTCTTGTGTGTGTGTGTGTGTGATATTCCCCAGAGTCACACTCACCAGCTTTTCTCCCCCTCCCCAACGCACACACAAAAGTCCCCAGCCACTTTAGAGCATAAAAGGCACATGATCTAATAACATCAAATGTCAAAAGTCATACAGAAAAATTGGGTTTCCAGTTCCCTTCTGGGGGGGGGGGGGGAGGAATGACTAGAATAAAGACCTTCATTCTCCTAAGCCCTTGTACTCTTGGTACGTGGTCTCCTGCTCAAAGTAAGTAAGTTGTGCATTAGCTCCGAGTACTTAATCACATCAGGTTGAACAATTTGTACTGAATTAAGGAGGCAAGTGTTCTTTGTGTGGAGCAGTGGAAAGGGCATCCATGATACATTCCAGCTGAAGGTGCCTCTGAGACATCTGCAGAATGGATAATCATGTACTTTGGAGAGAGGACTGGGTGTTTTTGCTACAGTCCAATGTCAGGAGGGCATATGCTGCACATTCAAGGGCCTTCACCATAACATTTCTCTCTCTCATTCGCTGAGGCAAACAACACACTTAACAAGTGCAGCAGAAGCACAACTCAATGGCACAGAGAGAGAGAGAGAGAGAGAGAGATGGTACAGCAGAAAGGCATCTGTTGCTTGCTTCTCCCTGAGGCCTGGTGAGCAGTAGTACCTTTCTATTGTTGACTGATATGTTAAATATGACTGAGGGATTCAAGGAAGTGCTCTTATAACTGTCTGGCCAAGTTACTCTACAATGGTAATAGAGTAGACCATACTGCCAGTGACTCAACGCCAATTGTCAGGTGGCAGTTAACTAACCTGACCACCCTAAGGACTAACAACCTTGGGTTTCAAAGTCCACAAGGAAGGGTGATGGTCTCAGGTGCATTAAATCCCATTTGAATCCATCTTGATGGAGGGCAGCAGCTTCATCAATCCTGGCCTGGGGCTGATAAGGACTTTGTGTGGCAAAAGGGCTCAAGACCAGAAAGTGACTCATGTAACTGGATCAGTGGTATGTGTCATGCTGCGTTATGGAAAGTTGAGGAAGAACACTGCATTATGTTGTTCCCAGGACAATCTTCATGGTTGAAAGTCAAATAAACATGGTCCCAAGTCCCCGGCAGCCCTTTTGTGGGCAGAGAATGCCAAGAACCTCTGGTCAGCCATAATAATAATAATAATAATAATAATAATAATAATAATAATAATAATAATAATAATAATAATAATAATAATAATAATAATAATAAGAAGAAGAAGAAGAAGAAGAAGAAGAAGACTTCTACATTAGTCACATGGCCAACCTATGATAGCCTTAGCAGCCATCTGTAGATCCACATTTCAAAAGCTTTGATTCTCTTTTCAGATGCTTTAGTCCAGTGGTTCCCAATTAGCGGTACACGTACCCCTGGGGGTACACGAGATTGCATCAAGGGGTACGCACAGCAATCTCTTAACTAAAATATTAAATCCTTAAAAAACAATAATGCAATAACAATTGCCAAAAATTATTCAATTTAATTAAACGATCAGTAGGTAAGTCAATCATATGCATCAAGCGCTTTCTCCCACGGCGGCAGTTTTTCCCATGCCTCCCGCGTCTCGCGTCACCCGATCGTGGCCACCCCTGTTCCCGCCTATTTGCTCGTCATTGTCAAAATGCACATTTGTCACATTAATGAAATATGTGTTCTCTGTCATTACAATGTCTCTTGATGATAATAAATATAAAATACACCTGATTTCATTTTTTATTTAACGTTCCTGCAATAAGGGGTACGCAATATTTAACGTTCCTGCAATAAGGGATACACAAGTTTGAGGTCTTTCTTGAAGTGGTACGTAGAAAAAAACTAATTGGGAACCACTGCTTTAGTCAATATCCAAGCTTCAACTCCATATGGCAACACAGGATATTGCTGATATAGATCAATATTTTGAAAGCAGAAGTGGCCTGAATGTTGCTGCTTCATGTTTAGCACCCAACACAAAAGTGCCATGATCTTTCAGCCTCCTCCTTCTCTTAAATCATCCCATAACACAGGACATCTGGATTTCTAAAACACACCATGCAATATAAGTTTAAAAATATGATTTGAAGACAATCCTGATAATTCAAGAAAAATCTTGAAAGAAAAGTAATGATCTAGTGTAATTTTCTATCTAAGCACAACCCAAGTTTTGTGGCTTGAGTTTGCTGTGGTATATTTTTCAATCCCCCTCCCCATCTTTTTTACAAGTACTATTTTAATTTCAAAAAATATTTTTATATTTAAAGAACTCTGGATTGTTCAAGCTGCAGTATGTTTCTCATGAAACTATCCACACCTGCTGGCTAGGCTATAAAAGTATGGTTTCAAATCTGACGCAATAAAGTTCTGCAATTAACTTAAGAGCAGACCCACTATTCCTGTTATAGCTTAAATTCGCACAGTGACAACAGTCTTGCCACAAACCCAAGTTGATTTTTTCAAAGATTTATTTATAAAGTACATTTTAAATCAGGAATCCACACACACCTTACACACACACACACACACACACACACACACACACACAAATGTCCTATTTTCCATTAACTCTTCTCTACTAAATTCCAAATAGCTGCCCGTTAACTGTAGGCCCTGTGATGAATCAGACTTCACACTTATAGCTGCCATTTTTGAAAAAGACAATACTGTATTTTGAGAAGGGGAGCTGACACTTTTCTGAACCAGAATGTGTGATGGTTTAACTTCCTGTAATTATATGCAGTTGAAATCTCTTACTGCAATATTAATGAAAGAGCAAATATAATTGCTGTGCCATGATGTCATCTTAAATATAACTGTCATTGCTTTGTGTGAAGTATGTTCCATAAGGACAAAGAAGCACTCAATCATATCCCCCAGGTTCTGTATACAACAGATCTCCTTTTGGACTAGAGTTGCAATTACAAGGGGCCAAGGTGTAAGATTATAGATATATATTTAGCCCTTGTGTGGCCATTTCTTAAAATCTACATGTCATACAGGCCCATACAACTCAGGCCCATAAAATAAGGAGGCAGGGTTTGAATACTCTCCAACCAACTCGTATAAGACTCATAGGCATGTTCACAGTGCAGTGAATTATGACGCAGGTACCAATAGGAGTTTTCTTCCCATTGCAAATAGCAATTGCTGAGGGCTGGAGGTGAGTGTGGGAGGACTTCAAATCTGATTTGGATTGTGATCATAAGTGGCCTAGAGGGTTAGAGTCCCTCTGTCCTTAGGGTCCTTCTCCAACTCAGTTTATTCTCAAATCACACCAGCAAGAACTAAAAAGAAATGTACACCGTCAGTTCCATTTTGACCCTAAGAATGCTAATGGAAACAAGAAGCTCTGGGGAAAGCTATAACTGCTGATAACCTTGGAGGATCTACCAAAAAAGAAAGTGTGTTTCATCCACACACACAAAACAAACACTACATTTTGATCTCTGGATCCTTAAGGCCAAATTATACATTAGAACAGGGTTTGCCAACCTTTTAAAGTAGGGGGCTGGGTTATGCTCCCTCAGACAATTGAGGGGGCAAGACTGGTGGTCCCCATGCCATTTACAGCTGCCATAAATGCATCCATGGCTGTTGTAAATGTGTTTACGGCTGTCATAAACGCGTTTGTAACAGCCATAAATGAGTCCAGGGCTGATTTCACCAGCAGCAGCTAGAGCAAGGGCGGAGGCTGGATTATTTGGGGCCATGGACTGGATCCAGCCCACAGGCCATAGGTCACCTTGCATTAGAAGGAGCCCATTATTAGAAGACAGAATTCCGTAAGTATAGGAAAGAATCTGAGATGGAGATGTTTCCACTGCCTGTAGTTTATAAATTAGCTTGCTTCCTTTCCTGATGAGTCATCAGATTAACATAGGCTTTGTTTACAAATATGACTGGTCAGTTACAAAGGCTGAGAACTCTAACAGAAGTCAACTTCTGATGACAAGTTATCCATGACATATAGCCTGACCCTTAATGTTATACTTCTACAGTGGATGCATTGAAATACATAGTCTTATAAGCAAACTCATGCCAGCTTATTCCGCTTCCCTTTACATTAATGTTCTGTTTTTCTGAGCAACTTCTACTGGAGAGCTTTCTTGGCTCATTTTAAGTACCGAAATTTGATAGACTGAATCAAATACATTAATTTCAATTAGATGTTTTTGCTTAAGTGTGTTGATGCCAACAACATCGATCCTAGAATTGAACAGCTCATGGAACAGAACAAAATAATACACGAAGCTTAGTCAAGAGAAGAGCAGGAAGCAAGTGTAACACATATTTGCTATTGACTTAGACCAGGGATGGCGAATGTTTTAGAGACAAAGTGCCCAAGGAGGTGGGGGAGATGGGTGGCAGGTTTCAACTGTGCACATGTGCACCACCAAGCTTCATGTTCCCACAGTAAGCCCCCCTGGACAAGCCCCTGCTGCTGCTGCCACACCTGGCCCCACCTCCACCACCCCTGACAAGTGCCACACGGCCACACTGGGTGCCAGAAAGGTCTCCTGGGCTCCAGAGAAGCCCCATGCAGCTGCCAGAAAAGCTTCCTGGGTTCCAGAGAAGCCCCACATGGCTGCTGGATAGGCCTCCCAGGTTCTGGAGAAGCTCAGTGGGGCCACCAGAAAGGCTTCCCGGGCCTGGAGAAGTCCTGTGCAGCCTTTCCCACCCACCACCTGGCAGGCCTCCCCACCCCCCACTGGGCCTCCCCACCGCCTGGCAGGCCTTCCTACCCTGTTGGGACTTCCTCCCCCACAAGTGCTCCCCATCTCACCTCTAACAGCTGCAGCCAACTGGCTGGGATTTCAGCCTTCCCTCTCACCTCTTCTTTTGCAGAGAGAGAGGGGTGGTGGTGGTGGTGGGGAAGTGGTGCAGGCCAGGCTGCACAGGGTGGTGCTTCTCCTCAATGGGATGCATGCCAGGAGAAAGACTTCTGTGTGCCATAGGTTCACAACTGACACTCCAGTGAATTAAATAGTCAATTTTGGTTTGTTGACATATTCCTTTTACGAAGCAATGTATGCAGTTAGAGGAACATAAGCAGAGCCATCTTGGAATTATGAAACCCTCTCTAGTTAAAAGTTGTTTACAACTAAGTTTACTGAAGAACACACCCAAGCTTCTTATCTAAGTAAGCAGACCTGTACATGACAAACAGAGGGGCACAGTGAATGTGCATCATTGAACATGCTGGACGGGGTGTGGAGCCAAGATGGGAGTGTGGAATGCCTACTGCCCATGGGGATCCATCTGGACTAGAGAACACATGTGTAGCAATTATGAAAAGTATAAAAGCTTCATTGAAATTGACAATGAGGGTTCTTGGAACCTTCTGGAACCGATGAACCACGTGTGCCTATGTCATGATCATGTGATACTATGTAATGTTATGTTATGATTGAAAAACTTAGATAGAATTCTCTTTTTCCATTTCAAAATCTCTCTGGCTGTTTTATTCACACCAATTAACTTAAAAGCTGTTCCTCTCTTAGAGAGAGGGAGTGACACTTGTTATGGAGCAATCCCACATTTCAGCTGGGGAGAGGCTGGGGAGCGAATTTACCAGGACGGGCAGCCGACGCCTCTGCTCAAAACCCATACCTTAAAGGGAAATGTCACCTTGGCAGTTTCTACTTTGGTTTCTCTCACCATGCTCCGCTCCACTATGGTAAATTCACTCCCCAGCATGGGGCTGGGCAGATAATGCCAACAGTTTGACTGAAACCCTTTTGTACTTTTACACAAACAACAAATGTTTTAGCAGCAAATTGACATAAATTAAGGAATCTCTGTGGGCATAATCTGTTGTGCACCAAGATTCCTTAACTGATAGTAATTCTTCTGTAAGTTACACCATTTGTGTAACTGTGAAACAGGACTTCAGCCAATGACACTGATGGTATAATCACAATCCAATGAACTAGCAGAAGTTAGTAACTCCGGATTTAGAACTGTGGTGAATCTGCTCCAGGTTTTAATCCAAACTTTGTGGGAGCTGTCCAGGGTGTTGAGCCCCACCTTCAAAACCGGGTCAGCATCCTGTTTAACTCTATTAAAGTTCAGTTGAAATTCTAGAGAGGACTCACCACTCCAGTAGCACTTCACTCCTATGAAATGTCAGGAGCAAAAATAAGAACAGAATGATACACCTTTAAATAAAGGTGATGGAGACCAAGGGGATATTAGCAGACATATGCCGAGTGGCTGTGATAGTATTTTTGTCCCACACATAAAATGAATAAATCAGCATACAGGAATTCCAGGATAAATTTATTATCTATTTACCCATTATGTTCATATCCTACAATTAATCCAATTAGCTCCAATTAAAGACTTGCGGAGGGAATGAAGTTGTGCTTACATGCTGGCTCATTCTGTTCTTAATTTCTAAGGATTCTGCATTAATTCAAAAGGTCCTATGTGAGCATAGCTTCTTCCTCTACCAGGTGTGGCATATTGGATTCTACAAAAGAACATCATGCATAGATGGCCACCACATAGCCATGAACAAGCAAGTATGCAACCACCACCAAATGATGAGACAATACATACCAACATGCTGAAAGTTTTCTTTCAATGAGCCTTTTCTTCTCCCCCCTAAGAACAGAAAACACAGAGCCCTAAAGAAGATGGACTCCAAATTCGATGTTCCTTGACTACTACTATACCAGCTAGGAATTGTGGAAGTTTTTTAAGTAAAACTTAAAAATCCAAGCTTTTAGTATTTGACAGAAAAAAATGTTAATGTTCATTTGCTTGCCCATTTATGTCCTATCTTCCCTCCAGGGATCTCAAGGGGGTGGGCATGGCTGTTGCCTCCTCCCTTTTCTCTCACAACCACCTTTTAAGTCAAGCTGAGAAAGTGTGCCTGGCCTAAGGTTGTGGGCTACATTTTATTGTTCACATGTCTGTCTCATATTCCAGTCCAGCATCTAAGTAACTCGTTATGCAAGATCTCATCCTGGGTAAACGACTACTCTACAACACTTATACAGTTGCCAAAACAACTATTAAGCCTACACATGGTTGCCTTCTAATTAATTTCTGGAATAATTTTAAGAATTTTGGGGGCAAAAACCTGTTGTGCAACTACACATACAAAGGTTACATTCGCAGCTGTTGCTTTAGCACTGAGGCAGAAGTGCTATTCATGAAGGACTTCCACCAACGCATGGAGCAACTGATCATGCTACAGACGTGTGACCAATTGACACAACTCCTTGTTGAAGAATATTGGCATGATTGCTCTCCATCAATACAGGAATGGAAATCTTCCAGATAAATTGGGACATTGCACTAATCCCAGGTACGGTTGCCAATTCTCAGGGGACCAGCTGAAGTCCCAAGGAAGGACTGTGGTTATCCAGATGGCAGGTGGATGAGAAAAAGAGGGAAATACCAGGATATGTGGCATTTGAAGGTATGATTTTTGTATGCGAGGTGGCTGAAAGCCTTGGCAGCTGCCTTTATCTATTCCCAGCTAGCAGGAGGACAAAATGCCTCAATGCAAATATGTTTTTTATGTCTTTGTACAACATTAACATAAGAAAAAAACCAGGAGAGGAGGGTACTGAGGATAAAGTGGCAGCTTGTAAATTTTCTTGTCAGGCCCTGGCAACTCTAGAACAGGGCTTTGGGGGCTAAAAAGAACTCCCAGTAGGGCTGATGATGGACCTCCTACAATTTCCAGCAGTACAGGAGGCCCTTGAAAGGAAATGAAACCCAAAAAAGACTGCTGGCAATGACTGAAGCAACAGGATAGATTTTTCTGCCTACCCACCTGTCAAAGGACTGTTTGTTTTTACCTAATTGTAAGTCACCAGGAAAGGAGAAGTGTCTTTGCCCGGTACCTAAAAGTTAGTGCAAGGTGAACCTTCAAGAGATGAAAAAAGCAGCTCTCAGAAAGAGCAGAAGAAGAAAGGTCTAATGGTGGTTGCTATCCAGGTTTGGGAACAAACAGCAAACCATAATTACTCAAAAACAGAGGCAATTTCTTTCTCACAAACAAGCCAAGCAAGGATTGAAGAAGGGAAGGACACAAAGCCAAGCCTCATGCACATAAAACTGAACAATGTTTATGCCCTAGTTGGCTGCATAACTCAACGTGTTGGATGTTGTGTTGTTGTAGAGCCAGAGGTTGGGAGTTCAATACCCAGACGAGTCAGCTCCGCAAACCCATTACAGTACTTGACATAACAAATATATTATTATGGTTTTGACTGACATTCAAACCTAATCATCAATGAGGACCGACACAGTCTTTGAAAAAGGTGGCCTTAGGTGTAAATTAGTAATGATTCCTATTCCAAGTTCCATTTGAGTCAGGATTCCCTTAGGACTAATTCCATTGAACTTGAAGGAACTTGGAAAGGTGTCTGTACATATTTGCTACTAAGTAAACCAGAATACAAGGACAGCCTTTGCAAGAGAAGCAAACAGTCAACCTGTACTAATTCTATTTTAGTAGAAACAGAGAGTTCCCAGAATGAGCCTCCTCGAAGATTGTAGTATTTTTTAACCACAATTGGGGCTACCCTGGTAACAGCAACTGTGTATTGCTGACTAATCTTTCTCACACTAGGTCAGGCAAAAGGAACTGCAAAATCAACTCACCAAAAGGTGCCTTCATTTTGGCAGTTTCATGTCTGGACTACACAAGGAAGATGAAGAAGAATTTCCCTGTTCCCTCCCCCCCCCCAAAAAAAAAAATGCTGTTTGCAACCTGTGTTTATTCAAATAGGCAACATACTGATTACCTGAAAAGAGGGTAATCTCCACCAATTTCAACTGTGGCTGTCCAGCATGAACCCCTTGAAGGAACTTGGACAGCATTATTCATATGATCACAAACCCTTTGACAGACTCCAGAGGTTTTTGTGCCACTGGATAGTCCGTCTGTCCGTCCTTCCGTCCTTCAGCCATTTAGTTCATTGAATTTCTTCCTGTATGTATCATTTCCCCCTTCCCTTTGATTCTTGGCCATGTGGTTCCCCACGTATAGACTAGTGGTTCCCCTCATTGGAAACCACTGGTCTAAAGCAAAAACACATATTCACTGAGTATGTGTATGCACCCTCTTATGAATATAAAAAGACCACATGTCTCATTCACTCTAAAGTACTAGAAATGTTCTTTATAAATTAGAAAGTGAGTTATCTGGAAACAGATTTCAACATGAGATTGCAGACAGCATGCTCAGATAGGGAAATATTTCACATTTTGGCACAATCTATTTTCCCAAAATTACATGATGAATGGAGAGCTGCGCTCTAACCCAATCCATGGCCAACCAGGACCAAAAGTAGCCATAGGTCTGCTACTTTGTGGGGTTGGAGGAGGCTGGAGTGACTCCCCAACAGGCAAAGTGTTACTTTAAAGAAGATCACTCCTTGCAAAGCAACTCTTTCCAGTGTGATCAGGCACATACCTTTCCAGCCATAACTTGAAGGCTTTCCGCACATATATGTGTGCCAGTTGAGTTGTCAAACAATCTCTCAGAGGGGACTGAAACCTGCCTGCCATGAAAGGAAAAAGAAATGGAGCTTAGAAAGATTTTGCCCCCAACACTGGCCATGCGGTGGCAGAGGGATTCTAGGACATGTAGTCTTTGGTTCAAATAAAAAGTTACCATGACAAAGAGCCATTCAGTTTCTGCTCATTGTGATCTGGCTCTTTTTTAGTATACGCATTTGAAAATGAATATTTATGTTCTGAAGCAAAGTACCATAATAGTTGTTGCACCCACTAACTCAGGGGTTCTCATCCTTTTCAAATCAGGCCCCGGATTGGTGGTCCAGCCAGCACTGCCACTGGTGGAATTGTCTGTGGACTCATTTACAGCTGTTGTAAACACGTAAATGAGTCTGCGGCTGTCGTAAATGCATTTATGATGGCCGTAAATGAATCTGCAGCTAATTTTGGCAGTGGCGGAGGCTGGAGCAAGGGCAGGGGCTGGATTATTTGGCACTCTGGGCCAAATCTGGCCCACAGGTCGTAGGTTGAAAACCCGTGCATTAACTTCTCAGTGCTTGGGAAAGTATTTTTTTTTTTAATTATTGTAATTCTTCATTACAAAGGTATCCCCCGCCTCCGTAGATAAGC
Source organism: Furcifer pardalis (assembly GCA_030440675.1). Classification (NCBI taxonomy): domain Eukaryota; kingdom Metazoa; phylum Chordata; class Lepidosauria; order Squamata; family Chamaeleonidae; genus Furcifer; species Furcifer pardalis. The sequence goes on from CP126894.1 coordinate 133,716,263, forward strand.
AGAATATTACTGTCGGGACAGATAGGTTTATGACAACCTATGGTGTACTTCACACTATCCTTCAGGTTGGGTTCAGCATGGTTTATAAGAGGGTAAGCAGATTTATGGGTAGATCACTGGATAATAACATGCTGGCTGGATAGCTCAGTGCTTTTGATCTCTGACTATGGAGCCAAAGGTTGGGAGTTTGACTCCCTACTGTACCTCCTTGAAGAAGACCCAGCCCATGTAGCCATGGGCACGTTGCACAGTCCCAGGGTACCTCCAGAAGAAGGGAATGGTAAACCCACTTTTAAGTATTCTCTACCTAGAAAACCCTGGAAGGGGTCATTATAAGTCAGAATTGACTTAACAGCACAGTTCTGGATGATATGTAGGGGATCATAATGGATTTCTGAAGCCCTGGCTCTTAACAGTAAGAACTATGTTTCCTTTGGCAGCTATGCAATGGAGAAAATTACACTGCTTAAATATGCATTTATATGCAATTTTGAGGACTGCTGATTCTAGGATTTTAAAGCTCATACATTGTTAAATAAGTAGCATTTCCACTTTAGATACGTGCAGCAGTTTTCACGTAAGGGTTCTGGCAAAATTTAGATGGCAAGCCTGAACACTGACAGCCTGGTGAGATAGCAAGACTAAACACTGATGTCCTGAAAATCAGTGAATTAAAATGGATGGAGTTGTGCAAATTTAATTCAGGGGATCATTATTTCTACCACTATGGGCAAGAATACCTCAGAAGAAATGGAATGGCCCTTATAGTCAACAAAAGAGTGAGGAAAGGAGTAATGGGATACATTACATAACCTCAAAATGACAGAATGACATCAGGCAAACCATTCAACATCATAGTAATCCAAGTCTATACCCCAACCACTGGTGCCGAAGAGGCCAAGGTCACCAGGCTCTTTGAAGACCTACAACACCTTCTAGAACTGACACTAAAAATGTAGTTATCATCATAAGAAACCAAAAGGTAACTGGAATAACTGGAAAGTTTGGCTTTGAAGTACAAAATGAATCAGGGCAAAGGCTAATAGAGTTTTGTCAACAGAATGTGCTGGCCATAGCAAACACTCTCTTCCAACAATCTAAGAGATGACTCTACAGATGGACATCACCAGATGGCCAACACTGAAACCAAATTGATTATGTGCTCTGCAGTCAAAAATGGAGAAGATCTAAAAAGCCTCTTGATGAGGGTGAAAGAGGAAAGTATAAAAGTTGGCTTAAAACTTAACATTAAAAAAACCACAAGTTCATGGCATCCAGCTCCGTCACTCCTTGCCAAATAGAAGGGAAAGAAATGAAAGCAGTGATGGATTTTACTTTCTTGGGTTCCAAGATCACTGAAGATGACAACTGCAGCCATGAAATAAAAATATGCTTACTTTGTGGGAGGCAAGGTATGGCAAACCCAGGCAGCATAATAATCATAACTAATTTAAACTAATTTAAAATGGTTTCTGTTTGTTTGCTTTCCTTCCTAAGAGGGGTTAAATTCCTGAGAAACCAGAGGCTCTAGATCAGAGGCGTAGCTACCGCCGTATCTGCCGTATCAATTATACGGGGGGCCCGGGCCACGGGGGCCCCCAACGTGCGTAAGCAAAACAAATCTTTACCCTTCCTAAGGGCCCCCAAACAATTTTTTATACGGGGCCCCGCCAAGGCACGCTACTCTTCTGCTTCAGATTTAGCCTTTTTGCTCAGGTGTAGATTCTTGTCCTGCTGAATATAGTCAAAACAACTTAGGGACGTGAGAACAGAAGAGAAGTTGATGGATGTTGGAATTTGAAGCTTATTGGATAAGAAAGAGAAAAGGTGGGACAAAGGATGAAATATGGGTTTTGTTAATCTTAGACTAGTGGAAGAGAAACACCACGTCCTTAGCTGGAGGGAGATGACTGCAGAAGCTTGTGAGTAGAAAAGTAGAGAAATGTAATCTTTATTGTATTAATTGGCCAGGCCAGAAAGTATAGATAGATAGTTCTGCCTTTCTGCATAAACAACTAGGGATTGAAACCTATCATAGATTTCCCTAGCCTGGAGCAGAACCTGGTACTCTGTACTCTGTACTGTGTAGCAGGGAGGGCCTTATACTGACTTCCTAAATGGATGTAGGTCTTTGGCAGGTGGAACGGTCCTGTGATAGTGGGATAATAGGCTATGCTATCCTTACAGACAATTTCTTCTTTTCTCCTTGCCAGAAAGAACATGCTCTGGCTCTCAATTGCCAGTGAATATAGAACCAAGTGGAATCACACTCTAAACTATTAGCAGCAAAATAATCAGCTGCCTTGAGACTGTACAGAAATCTCCTGAATAAAATAAGCTATTTTTTTAAATATATTTTTATTATTTTATAAATCACATTACAACTTCAGGTTCCCTAAATTCTTCTTCAGAGTCCTAGCCATTTGCATCTGCACTGTTCCTTTCAATCTCCCTACTTCTCTGCTTTTCCCCACCTACTCAATAGCTTTTCTTTTGTCTAGTGGCAGGCATGACTAGATAATGGAACATATGAAACGCTGTTACCTTTCTGGCCAATGCAGTACTTAATTACCTACTTGTAATTTCTTGCTTTCAAACTGCTAAGTTGGCAGGAGATGGGCCAGAGATGAAAGCTCTCTTCGTCATGCAGCACTTGAATCTTGAAGTGCTGACCTGCCGACCTTCCAGTTGTTAAGTTCAGCATCTTAACCACTAAGCCACCACAGTCACTCTGTGGGATGGTATATGTGTTATTGCTATAAACTTTCTTATTTCACTAATTTACTGTCATCACTGGGAGCCTATGGGACGCACCCAGCTCCCCCTCCTGCCCTCTGGTTTCCCACTTACTTTTGTACCTCCCACCAGTTCAGTGTGAAATGAAAGGAATTGCCCCTGACTAAAGAGACCACTTTCCCCCTCTGTAGCCACTGGCCATAGAGGGTGTGAAATTCTGGGGAAAGCAGTCTAAAGAAGTAACTCGCCCAAGTTGTATCCATTCCTTCTTCATGAACTGAATGGAGTGGAGCCATAGTTCCACATCTTGTCTTATCTGAAGGCACTCATGTTGTTATCCTCTGCATGTATTTGTAGGAATGGAGGCCAAAACATCTTCTTTGACAGAGCATCATCTGTGCCTTGCATTTTTCACCTCTGTAGGAGACACACGTTTGGGACTTCCTCCCTCCTTTCCTTAGCTACATGTGCCTGTTACTTTTGCAGATGTTCCTGGGCAAACTACCGATAGTACCATGGTGGTTTAGGTCTGGCCTTTTTTCTTTTGTAGGCATCTATGAGGAACCGCATGACATGTCTTAACGTCAGCGCATTAAAGCTGACCTTTGATCTATCTTCGGGAAGAGCAGCAGCCACAAGTACCACGGCAGCTGTATGTCGTCTGCTAATTTATGGCAATGGAACTCTGGGCAATAAAAGGTCTGCGTACGGAAACGCTCGCACCGCACGGCTGCATTCTTTCAATTATTTATTTATTTATCTACTGCCGCCCACAGTGCTCCTTTTGATTATGGTGATTATACCCATTTGTTTCATTTGTGTGAATGGGAGGAAATGTACAAAAAAACCAATCACGTCTATGTTTCCCTTCTTTGTATCGACTTCAGACAACTATAATTCACTAAGCAACCATCATGGCTCCACCAGACAAATTCTATGTCTATGCCTTTCCATTACCACTGAGCTGAGAAAGTATCTTAGGCAGGCCAAATGCATATTGGTTGAGTGATCGATGGAGAGATGAGGGGATGCTTGTGGAGAAGGAGGGATGACTTAATCTAAGCCACAGAACAGACACCCAGAATTTAGCTTGCTGATGCTCACCCACCACCCACTCCCATTGTTACTATTTCTAATCTGGTGCTGATCAGGTGTTTACACCCTCCTTTGCATTAGCCTCATATGACCTGAGTCTGATTTAATTGCTTAGCAAATGTAATTTTACTAAAGAGATAAAGATATAACTAAGGCTAATAAGCTGCCTTTGAAATATAAAGGGCCTTTTCACGATTGGATTTTTAGTTAGCTTGCTGCTCTTTCTTTAGAGACTAATTGATTTTCTTGACATCTCTTTAGCCTGGCAAACTGCCTGCCTAAGTACTTTATCTGACCTTCGAGCAGCCTGCCAGCTATTGATCCCCTAACTACAGTGACTACGGTTGTAGTAGCTGCTCTTCCAGCTTTGATAAGAGCTAATGTACCAGGGTCGTCAAGGCAGGAAGTCAATGATTACAAAATTCTTATTATGCTACCTACCCTGGCTGCCTTATTTAAGAAATTCACATTGGGTTCAAACAAGAGTTTCAACATACACGTCACATTTTTGTGTTAAAGGACATAAAAGCAAACAGAAAAACAACTTCCTGGATGGGAGGGGGAGGAAAAAACATTCAGTTTCACTGCCAAAGTATGCCCTCATCCACATGAGGACTGAACCATCATTTACTTTTATGGATCCTTGGAATTTATCACTTAGAATATGACATGAGTAATACATGACCAAGAGCGCAAGAATTGCACAAGTAGATTTGCATGTGCAAAAGCACATCTACAAAAGCAGCTTCCATGTTGTAAGGAAAACAGCTTGTGACATTGGGGAGACTTTCCAAATCAGTTTGACATATGGTATGATGTAATATGGCACAGTGCCCAAGTCCTCTAATACTCCTAAAATAGCTTTTGAACCTGACCATTAAATGGTTACAATCTATCTTAACATAGAAGCTGGGAGCTCACTGTCTTGATCACTTTCTTTGCAGCCCCTCCCCAAACACCGGCACCTACTGTTAGGAACAGTGGTGGGCTGTCAACAATTTTACTACCACAGTGTGGGTGGAGCCAATGTCATGGGTAGAGCCAATGTCATGACATCATGACATCATGATGTTGTGGGCAGAACCAAAGTAAAAAATTTAAAAATAATAATAAATAAAAAGACACATTATTTAAATACATATAAATACAAATAAATACATATAAATTAAAATAAATACATATACACATAATACATAAATACATTAAATACACATAAAAACAAATTACATAAAACACACACACCTCAACCCGTGGGGGTCAGGGAGCAGCAGACAGGCAAGCAGGCACAGCGGTGGCGCGGCCTAGCCCAGCCTGGCCGGGCCGGGGCCGGCAGCACTGCCTGCACCCTTTCCAGACAGCCAAAATGACTGCTCGGAAGTGCGCATGCATCAAAACTCCATTTGACGCGTGCACACTTAAAAATAGAACTGCACATGCATCAAATGGAGTTTTGACGCATGTGCACTTCCAAGCAGCCATTTTTGCTGCCTGGAAGACACATCCAGAGGGCAGCCAGAGAGGTGACCAAACCGGTCGCCCGGGGGTTTATCACACACACACCCTGGCGATTCCCTCTGGATGGCTGCTACCGGTTCAGGTGAACCAGTCCGAACCGGGAGCAGCCCATCAATTGTTAGGAAGGAAGGAAGGAACCAACCCTATAAAGGAAAGGTTTGTGTAGAAGATTTTGCACAGGATTGGAAAAGACCATTGGCAGAGGTTGTAAAGTGAAGTAAATAGATTCCAAGCTTATCTCATCTACTTCCCCACACACACCACCACCACCAGAATGGTAAACCACTTCTCATTATACATTACCCAGAAAATCCTGGAAAGGGTTGCAATGATGATGATAAAGATGATGAAGAAGATGATGATGATACATGTACACAGTCAGCAGCAGTGGTTGTTTTTCAAGTTGTAACCACAAAAAAGCAATTTCTTCTAAATTTTGATACAGCTCAGCTTCATCATCCAGCTTCAGCCAAGGTAAATGCAATCGGCATCCAAATCTTTCTCCACAGAAACTTGCATAAAAGTATTTTGTCTTCCTTCTATACCAGTAATGGCAAACCTTGGCATTCCAGGTGATCTGGAATTTCAATTCCCAGAAACTCTGATCAGCAGGAGTGCTGACTTGGACTTTTGGGAATTGAAGTCCAAGAAAACCTGGAGTGCCAAGGTTTGCCATCACAGTTTTATACTGTACTTTCTAAATGGGAACCCAATGGAAAGCTCATCCTTTACCTGTGTAAGAACAGGACAAGAGGAAAGATAGGACCCACCTGTTTAAAGCCACCTTTGGAAATTTGTTTTTGGAAAAACTGACCAATCAATTTTCCTGATTTTTCTACTACCCACCTGTACATCAGCATTAATTTTGTCTCTCCTTCTCCCACCCATGCACTCATGTCAAAATATGTATTTAATTATGCTGCAGGAAGGGGAAAGAAGTGTTGCTGTAATGGTCTCCTCTGGATTAGTCTCCAGCTGAAATGTCTCTGGCCTTGTGGAAATGCAGCAATGAAACCTCAGACATAAGTAGAAATGGAAGACACCTCCCAGACTATTTGGCTCCAGCCCAGAAAACCATCAGCAAACAGACAAGCTCACCGGGAAGCAAGGGAAGAGCTGTGATTTGACTAAGACTGGCTGAGGTTCTGCTTTATAAAGAGAAATGCCTCTGACAGCAAAGTCATCCTCAGAGAACAGAAAAGCTAACTGAAGCCCTGATGGGCAATGGATCCGACATCCTTTTGTGAACTCTCATGTTTCAAACTGAAGGCAATCCTCTTATAAGAAACATTTCCCCATTTAATGTACTTAATTTAATCATTGGACTTCATACCACACACATCATATTATAAAGAGTGCAGAATATCTTTTTAAAAATTGGGGGAAAGGGATACAGGTGTCTTTCAAAGAGGGTAGGGGAATTTAAGTTTCCCAGTCAACAATTTTTCCAAATTTTCCTGTTCTGATTATCCATTCTGGTTTCTTGAGAGTTAAAGTCATTTTCCAGAGCGGACACCCTTAGCAATATTACAAGGACACCAAATAACGCTGGTTGAGGCTTCTAGAAGTACCAGAGCAAGAACCTTGTATCTCCCTTGACACCCCAAGGGGTAAAAGAGGAAATAAAGAAGACACCCATGCAATCTTTAGTCAATGCGAAGGAACTGCTAGGCTAAGCAGAAGATGAGAAGGAACAAATAGAGCATGTCTCCTTCCAAGCAGATATGTGGAAAAACAACTTTTCTGGTATTGTCATTTTCCTTCTGTTTTCCAGTTTAATTCGAAAAACCTTTAAAACTGATGTTGTGGAAGACACATGTCACCATCAATTTTCAGAGTCAATTTCTTTTATTAAATAAAAATATGATTTTTTAATGTATTATTATGTAATTTTATCCAGTAAGCATGAGTGCATACATACATTGTGTGTGGTAATGAGTCAAAGGCCTATCCATGCCATATTGTTTCTTGTTCTTTTTGGCTACAAGAACCCAATATATCAATCAAATGGGGGTATCCGGCAAGGAAGATTTACTTACTTGATTATGTATATGTATTGTATGAATTGTATTAATGTATTTTTCTCCAGCTTACATTCCTTTTGAAACTGGCTTAGCTTTGTATGTACAGTAATACCCCGGATAACGCGAGTACCGGATAGTGCTAAAACCACATAACGTTACAAGATTTTCGGAAAAATCTTGTATCGAATAACGCGATTTTTAACGTTATCCGATAGTCGTTCTTAGCAGCAGGGTGGCTGGAAAGCTGAACGGGGTTCTCCATTCAGCTTCCCAGCCACCCTGCAGCTACGGAGGCAGGGGTGGGGAGGCTGGAAAGCTGACGGGGGGCTCCCCCGTCGGCTTCCCCAGCCACCCCACAGCTGCGGAGGCAAGGGCGGGTGGCTAAGGAAGCCGACAGGGAGTCCCCGTCAGCTTCCCCAGCCATCCTGCAGCTGTAGATCGGGTCCTCTGATCTCTCTGGAGCAGGCAGGGTACACGATCCAAGCTGTTTCTGGGCTTCCCCGACGTCCTCAGCCAGTGCAGCAAGCCAGAATGTCAGAGTTCGAATCCTGACATTCTGGCTTGCTGCACTGGCTGAGGACGTTGGGGAAGCCCAGAAACAGCTTGGATCGGATCTCCACACCTCCCTGGACCCTGCGGGGGGGCAGAGACCCCAAAATTGGTAAAAAAAAACTTTTTTTGCCAATTTTGGGGTCTCTGAAACCCCCCCCCCCCAGCCAGGTCCAGAGAGGTGGGGAGACCCGATCCAAGCTGTTTCCAAAGTTCCCCCACCTCCCTGGAGGCTGCAGCAAGCCAAAATGTCAGGATTCAAATCCCAAAGTTCTGGCTTGCTGCAGCCTCCAGGGAAACAGGGCTTTTTTTTAACATTGTGTGATCAATGTATCGCACAACGTTAAAAACCGGATAATGACGGGACTTGTGGAACCAAGTAATAATATACTGTATTTTATTCTATTGATGTTAGTTCTTCTGTTATTGCTATTGATAAGACTAATCAAATAAGAATAATAAGCCAAGCAAGATGATATGTGGCCTCATTGCTTAGCTGTGTTCTGTATTTTCTTACTGGTCAGAAAGAAGTGCTACCTGCATCCGCTGGTTCAAACGTTGTAGCAGTTATTGTAGCACAAATCTTAAAAACTGATTTTATACAATTTTTAAATTTTGAATTGATATGTTTTTAAATAATATATTTTAACTGCATTTTAAGCATTTAGTTTTTAAAAGTTTCCCTCCATTTTACTGTGATGGTCGTTGACCATAATAAAGTGATGATTGGTTGGTTGGTTGGTTGGTTGAAGATACCTGAGAGAAAAGAATGGAGAGGGAGAGAAAACAACCCTTTATGGTATTCAGATTAACTTTTTGGACTCTAACTCCCAGAATCCCACAACCATGATGGTAATCAGTTATGCCAGCCAGAAAATTCTTTTCCAAGCATCTGATAAGCCGGCAAGACTTTGAATGCTGCCATCCTGACATTCCCCTTTTGTTGAAACTCACTTTCTTCACATAGTGTGAGCATTTTAAATTGAGCACTTCAAAACAGCCCTATTAATTCAAATGCTGCTGATAGTCTCTGTTTGACATGGCTATCTGAGGGATTCTGGGAAATGTAATCTCAATAAATAATTTTTCCAGGCTCTGACTGAAGAGCAGCTAGAAGATGAAGCCACTTTTCCTTCTTGATAAAACCTGATAAATCAGAGAGCTTGATAACAACCAGACATCACCCTATTCCTTACATTCCAGCAAATTTCTCCTCCCCACCCAACACCTGTGACAATATCCTGGGCAAGTGATAAAGTGTCACAAGCAGAAAGCTAAAACAAGTATTTTATGCCATGACAAGAGCATGTGAGGAACAGGGAGATACCCAGCCCGGGTCTACTTCAGTCAATTCGAGTCATATTTAAACTTCAGTTTTCCTGTCCCCAACAATCCTGTAGGTACCGTATGTCATTCCTGGCAGGAAACAAAATGAATGAGATTTCCCTCTGAATAAACATGGTGGTGAAGGCTGCAGCCAGGAATAACAATCCTTCACCAAAGGCACCTGACTTCTCCCTATTCTACTGCTAGCTGGACCTTGACCAACCATAACTGAACTAAGAATAGCAATCCTTTCAGCTCCAGATCCTTGTTGTAGCAATGAAAGGCAATAGAATCCCCAGAGTATTTCCCTTGTCCTTAAGCCATTATTATTAGTTGGCCTTGTGAGATGGTCTCCCTCAGGAAAAGACTGTTGAATGTGTGTGTGGTATGACCCAAAACTTGGAAGTCACCAGGTATCTGTCACCGGTTATTTTCTGAACCAGCTAGAGTGTGGAAAAGTTTCATTCTGTAATGCAGTAAATAGGAACAAAATCTCAGAATTGGTACAAGAACTGCCTTCTAGTTACTTTCAAGAACTTCTCAGCATATCATTGCACTGAGAGAGAGAGAGAATAGGGCTATACATTGTCTTGTAAACATGTTCAATAGATGAGATTCTTTGATCCCTGAACATGGCTACCTGGCCACAGAAATAAACAATTAATAGAAATGACTTTCCATTCTAGTTAGTCAAAAAAATCAATTAAAACAAACAGATAGAAGATAGATGATTATGTGTTTGTTTACTTACTTACTTACTTACTTACTTACTTACTTACTTACTTACTTACTTCCTGCATTTGTATACCACAGGAGTTAGTAACAGATACCAAGAAAATGTAATATAATAATATATATACTTAGAAATCAATATGGTGAAGCATTTACATTGTACAGGTGGCAATCTAAAAAATCTAAATATGGACTCAAAGAGGTCAACAATATCAAAAAACTAAAGTAGACTTGACCAAAACTTCTTTATATGGATGTATACTGTAACCTTGTATAACAAAAAAATCCATTCCACAAGGCTGCTCGCTATGCAATTTTTTTTTGTTATATGAAAAAAAATCGTATAACGAAAATCCCTATGGAAAAACTCATATAACGGAAATTCCTATGGAAAGCCTCGTACTGTATAGTGAAAAAAATGCTATGTGAATTTTCCCATAGGAATTTTTGTTATATGAGTTTTCTCCATAGGGATGCTATTTCGCATAGTGAAAATTTTCATTATGGGAGGTACCATGTTTTTGATTTCTTTTTGTTATGCAAGTTTTAAGCTGTAAGAGGCATTTGTTATACAAGGTTCCACTGTACTCTTAACAATTGTTAAAAAATTTGAGAGAGGAAGCTAATCAAATCTCAGTAGGGTGATCATTCCAAGAAGAGGGAACCACCCCTAAGAAGGCCATCCTTCGAGGGTCATTTTTCCTTTCCTCTCTCAGGGTTTCTATATCAGCAGCATGGTCTGTGAAAATTGCAAAAAACAGGAGGTGTTTCCATGGGAGAGTCACCCCGTGAGGTAACAAGGTCCCAAACCATAAAGAGGTTTGTATGTCAGTAGAAGCATCTGGCATAGAATATAATGGGCAACCAGTATAGGTCCACCAGAACTTGGGATATGTGGTCATATCTGTGTGTTCTTATAATTAGTCTGATGGCCACATTTTGATCCCATTGAAGTTCCTCTACCAGTTTCACAGGTAGCCCCACATAGACAGCATAACCAATTGTAGTCCTTGGTTCATTAAGGCAGGGACCATCTGTTTTGTAAAATAATTAGAAATTAGAACTCCATATATGAGGTATTTGACTTATAAGTACACTAGCTAAGTTTGAGGGAACACATCCTGGGTCCACTTTCTGGAGAAGCTTATTTAGCACTCACTGAACTGCAGCTGCCCTGAAGATTTTTGTTTTGGGGTATTTTTTTAACCAAAACTAAAAGTCCCTTGAAAGCAATTTCATCCATAATAAGGCTGCTTCAATCACCATTAGATCAATGAGTCAATAGTAATATCCATTTTAAAACTACCACTTGAAGGCTTTACTTTTAATTATGTCTCACTCTCATTCATTTCCTCTCTCACACACACTTACAGACATACACTTATTATTATTTAAATTTTCAGCTTGATAACAGGCTCAGAGGTTGCCAAGTAAAGACAGTACAACCATGAAAGTGCTTTGCCACTTCTGCCCATGCTTCATCGAATTCATAAGGTTGGTCAGAGCTTAAAAAAATATAACCATGGCAACAATAGGTGATTGAATAGTGATTCAATGTAAAATTTGCCAGGGGTGTATAATAGAAGAAAATGTCTGCAAAGGACTCAGTTTTCAAAACACTTGCTAACTATAGTCTGATTTTGTTGACAGTGTATGGAAGTGTTTGGCCATAAATGCAACAAAAGTGTTGCAGCCCACATGTAGAGTCAGGGTTGTTTGTTTTTGCCGTTATCAACATCCTGCATTTTCCAGGTTGAAGCAATCATTGTTGGATGAGTTATAATTCACAGGAAACAACATAGCAGTTTGTGATAGCATCTAGTTTCACTAATAGCCAATCTGCAAACAAGTAAGCATGTGCCAGATATATTTCCCTCAAGTTATCCAGATGCTGTTCCTGATCCTGTATTAACCTATCCATTTGTTCTCTGGATTTTTGTCAGGGAAGTTGTATTTCAATTGCTAATTAACTGGCACACTGCAGATCAATGCACCACATCACAAAAAAATGTGTCTGCTACTTGGTCTAATCCATGTGTCCTATACCAAATCAAGTGTGCTGAATCCAAATCTGAAGTCTGATTCTGCCTAGGACATGTGATGATCACGAAAGTGTGAAGTTGCCGTTCCCTTTTGTAGCAAATTTCACTCCTTTAATCTGGAGACTAACAGTTCAGACTTCTCTTTTGACAAAGACAGGTCTCTTACTAGATCATCTAAATCTGATTGCCTTATAAAAATGGCTTACACCCTTCAAACTGAGGTTCATAACATTCATTAACATCAACATTATCCTCTTGTTCCTCATCTGACATGTCACTGTCAGTAACAACAGATGTAGGATGGACTGGCACTGGATTCTCTGCATCATGTGGCACTGACAGTTGTGGTGCATCAAATCTAACTCACCATCCCCACCTTCCCCACCATCCCTCTCCTTCTGCCAAAGCGGTAGTGAGAGGGGAGGCTGAAATCCTGGCTGGGAGACTGCAGCTGGGTGAGGTATGTTGGGGAGCATTCATGGGGGTGGGGAGTATGCACCCACGTGACTTCACCAGAGACACACTGGCAACATCACATGGGTGTGTGGGCACTCATGATGTCTTCCCGCATGCCTCCTCCTCCTCCTTGGGCACTTAGTCTCTAAAAGGTTCAACATCACTGTCCTTTGCCATATTTTGGTGTCTGTGGGATGATGGTCTGCCGGGTAGAACTCCCAGATTGAAGAATTATGGGATTTACAGTCCAAAAATCCAGAACTCCCATCCCTAGCTGTTACTTTCAGAAGGAGTTACACAACAGCATTTATTAAGTGTAAAACTGATAGTACCCAACTTCTGGGAAATGACAACTATGTTAACTTCTTTTTGTAAAATAAATTAATTAAGGTGTGCAATTGTAGACAATTCTCTCACACAAACAAACTAATCAACAGAAATAAAGCCAGTATGGTTCAACTTTCTAAAATAAACAGGCAGCTCTGCTTCTAGATTTGTATGCACATACAGTATCCCCATATAACATGGGGTGTCTTGTTTTCTTGCTATTACAGTAATACCTCGGATAACGTTTACCTCAGATAATGCTAAAATCGCATAACGTTAAGTAATCTCGCGAGGAGAATTGGATTGAATAACGTTAAGGTCCTATGGGATGGATCGGATAACAACCGCTAAAGCCTGTGCAGTTACAATGTATCTCTATGGAGCTTTAACGTTATCCGATAAATCCCATAGGATTTTAACATGCATCGGATAACACTAAAAATCGGATAACACCAAGACTTGTGGAACCAAGTCTTAGCGTTATCAGAGGTATTACTGTATCTCCTTTCTCTGATCAAAGATGATAGTAGATAAATTCATCTACCTTGCATCCTCCCTGATGGGGAAAAGTACAGTCAAGGAAAACCATCCCAACCTAAATAATGCTGCAGGACAGTTGAGCATGAGGTAAACAAATGATAAGACATATATAACATTAGAAAATGCAAAACAAAAGAGATGAGGGAAAGAAACATCTAGAACAGGGGTGTCCAAACAACGGCCTGTGGCGCCAGCTGATCCAGCCTGCACCTCCCGCACTGTTCCCAGAAACAGAAGTAAAATGTGCATGCGTGTGAGCATAACATGCCTATGCAATCACAAATAACACTGCCATAAATGGCCCGCAGCTGTCATAAATGCATTTACAACAGCTGTGTGTCATTTACAGCAGCGTTCTGTGCACATGCACGCACATTTTACTTCCACTTCTAGTGGAAGGAACCACTTGACTGGCATGCTCAACCAGGTGACCGGCCCATGGTCCAAAAAGTTTGGGCACCCATGATCCAGAGTCCTGACTAAAGCTTGTAGAATTAGACAAACTGATGTTGCATTTAAATACTGCAACAATGAAAAGACTTGTACCTTGACACCCAGATGGATTTATAATTAAAAAATAATAATTTTAAAAAAATTTAAAATATAAAAAAGAGAACAAATTTAAAATTATAAATTATTAACACTCAATTTAACATATTTTTAAAAGTGCTCCTCTACACTGAGACCAACAGCTATATATAACTATTTTCTATATCTTTATGGATCTTCATTCATTTGCAAAAATTGCATTATTCATTGTAAATGTGTTAATTCTTTCCTCTTTAATAACACATAATCTATATATTTGTTCCAGAAAACTTTCAAATTCTTTTGCTTCAATAGCCCCCTCTTCATTCTTGAGTTAACTCTTCTTCTTCTTCTTCTTCTTCTTCTTCTTCTTCTTCTTCTTCTTCTTCTTCTTCTTCTTCTTCTTCTTCTTCTTCTTCTTCTGCCATATCCAAATCTGAATATAGGCGATCATCACAACAATCCGCCATGAAGACTTCCCTGATAATATAATGCAGTAGCCTTTCATCTGCCTTCTGCATTGCAACATGACCCACAAACCATTGATCTAGTTTGAGTCACTTTCTGTTCCTGGCTCTGAGCCCTTTTTGCATGCAAAGTCTTCTTCAGCCCCAGGCTAGTGTTGATGAAGCTGCTGCCCTCCATCAAGATAGATTCAAGTGGGATTTAATCCATTTGGGGACCATCAACTTTCCCTGTGGACTTTGCCACCCAATGCCAGTATTCCTCAGGGTTGTCAAGTTAGTTAACCACTGCCTGACACTCAGCATTGAGTTGCTGGCAGTATGGTCTACTTTATTGCCTTAGCAGGATAACCTGGCCAGACAGATAGTCTAGCACTCTGAATGGGATAAATGCCAGCTGTGATGAACACTGGCTTCTGATTTTTCCTAAAGGTTGATAAAATGTCTATAGAACTCTAAGGAAAGTGGTCAGTTTTTAGAACTCCCAATTATTGAAATGAAGAGTTGCTGTCGTGTAGAATCTAAGTATGAAAAGTAGCTGTCAAAAATCTTTTTAGTCTACACTGTGAGGATTGTCCTCCTATCCCACTGAAACTTTGGGACTGTTCTAAAGTTGATCTGCAATAGCCTGGAGGTATCTACAATATGGCAGAGCTTAGTTTCTCCCTTGTGAACCTCACTTCATCCTATGGACATAATTTCATCAAATGAATATCTAAATGCATGGAATGCTACACTGTTGCGTATGAAAATTCCTGCCAGCATATGTCTCCTGGGGAGACATTGAAAAGGTTGTTTTCTGGATCACATATCCAAGGCTGAAGGATTATGAGAGTCGTGGTCCAAAATGTGCCTTATATGCTTGGATATTCTGTCTGTATAGCAGAGCTTCCATAGAATCTTACGGGACATTAGCCAGTGCAACTCAAGAAAAGAATTATGTCCTTAAATGGTTTTGGTAGGGAATTTAATAAACATTTCATGCCTAGGTAAGAAAAAGTGAAAAAATCGATATCAATAATGGATTGTTTTCTCATTAGCTACCTTTATATATTTCTGCCCCATGGTTTTACTAGATAGTTTACAGGCACTTTGCAAGACACAAAATACCTACATACTCTTGCCAGACAAAGCAAGGCAATCTTTTTTAAAGTCCTCTTTCTTTTTCTTCTCCCTGCCAAATCTTCCATATACAGTGGTACCTCACTTAAAGAGCATAATGTGTTCCACAGAATTGAACTTTAAGCGAGTTTGCTCTTTAAGCGAAACACCATTGTAAGTGACCGATTGTGACTTCTGGTGGAGGGGGGATTGAGAACACCGATTTATTTGTTAAGCGAGTTTTTGATTGGTTTTATTTGTTAAGCGAAGCGAACATTCAGAGAAAATTCTGCTCTTTAAGCGAGTTACTCTTTAAGCGAGGCGCTCTTTATGCGAGGTTTGACTGGTACATCCACAAACCAAAAGCAGGTGCAACTTTACTCTGTCATCTCTGACAAGAAAAGAAAAGAAAATTCTCATCATCTTACCCAGTCTCCTTGTACTTACATTTTCTCATCAAGAAGACACTCTCTGGAAGACAGCATACATATTTAAACAATGGGAAACGAGCATGAGATCTCAGGAGGCCGCATGAGAACCAACTTCTGAAATTATCACAATTATCATTCCATTATTACAAGACAAACAACCTCATTTATTATGCTTGGCTGCTACTAAGCTCTGGATTCCTTCCTGCTCAGTTACATAGCTGGTAACTTAAGTATGCCAAACAAGCAGCACTTGAGTACTTTATTTATATTTACATATAAACAGAAGATATTCAACAAAGGTGAGTCTTGGGCAGTTCCCCAATAAAGCAGCTGCCAACCAATTAAATAAATGTGGGCTTAACACAATTTTTCCAGCCTTAGCAGTGTGGTGTTTCTTTTTAAAATTTTCATTTCCCCCTCTTTCTTCACTTTCAAAAAGAAATGGATAAAGGCACACAGCTTTAAAAAGCAGTTGAACATGATAAATCTGTGGGAAACAGGCTGTTTTAATAACCTCGAAGAGATTAGATATCAAGATGGACACAGGAACAAATGAACATGCTAATGTTTAGCAAAACCGTTTCCCCAGGTTTATTTACATGAATAGAATAGAGAATTTCACGGAGCCAGTAGATGGTATTTGTCCCACTGTTTATGCATTCTCACTGTTGCTTTCAATGCTATTCCACTGACTACACAACATTAGTGCTAATTGTGAATTAATCCAGTCTTTTGGCATGCTTATGCAGTATATTTTTCTCAACCAGCAGGGTTTGTGTTTTTTGTAGTGTTTCCAGTTGCATTGTTTTGCTATTGACTTGTATAATCACTTATATGAGTCAACAGTATGATGTGGCTGCAAAAATGGCAAACACCATTTTAGACTGCATTACCTGGCTTCTGCTCACACTGGTAAAAACTATAATTTCTATGTAATTGAAAATTGTATTTTTTTAAAGCTACCTAGTGTTATAGTGCTAAACTGACACACTTTACCATATCCTGTGATTGCAGTGCTTTATCACCTTCTAAACATTAAAAAAAGAGACAGAAGGGATTTCAATGCTAGCATAAGGTAAGAAGGTGGTGATAACGGCAGAGAAGTGTGAGAGGAAAATGGTTGTGTGTGACATGTGGACACTTGAAAGCACCTTCCCAAAATAAGTAAATATTTCTTTAAGAGCAGCAACATTAATTCAAATGCCAGCATGTAGTACAGAGAAATTTGCATCAACAAAGGACAAATTTCTGTGTGATCACATCTCCACTGAAAGTGTAGATCCAGTTTTAGTATTGTTTAATATTATTGTACTAATGTTGACAGACAATATGAGTTTGATACCTATTCTTTCAGTCCTCTTCTCATATCTTGTATTCTTTTGGCAGTAGCACTGAAATAAAGCAACATAATTTTGTTGGACATCAATGGAGCAAAAATATTTTATATTCCCCCCCCCCCATGTTGAACAATTCTCGGTTGGCTTCTTTTGCCACATAATAAATATATGAAGGAATATGTGAAGCCCTGTTTGTTCATCTTGGGTAAACTGTTGACATAGAACTCTTAATGAGAAATTCTATGTGTTGTCCTACAAAAGCTATTTTGTTGAAATGTGTTAAGTGAATCTGTATTTGAATTATCTGATTCTCTTTCAGATCCCAACTTGATGTTTGCCTCTTCTTTTGCTTTCTATTTTTAAGGACCTTTGGATGCCTTTATTTCTTTTCCATGTACTGTATTACAATAAGTTCTCCTTTTTTAACTTGGTGTGAACAGGGCAGTCTATGGAAAACCAAGTGGAAGAACCTCCCTCACTTGCAATCAGCAACAGATCATTGTTTGCCCCAAAATATTTAGATATTATTTTGGAATGTACATTGATGTATAACACACACTTCCAAAATGCAAAGCAAAAGGTATCCACAAAGAACAATATTCTTTGAAAGCTATCACTGAAATCTACAGTCTTGGTTCTGTACTGTAGGCAAATAAGCCAGCCTGGTGGGGCCAGATAAGCCCATTTAAAACTGGCAAACAGAATTCAATGATAGCTGTAGAATTATTATGAATGTCTGAAGGCAACTTCTATTAATAAAATCAAAAACCTAGCAGCATTGCTCCTAGTGACATATGGAGAGAGGTAGGGAACAATGATGAAAGACTCAAACCATCTATATCAAATGGGCAGCCACTCTTCAGGTACCACCCCACTTCTCCAAAATTGAAATGGGGAGGGGATTTTGGGACATCTGTGAGTCTTGCAGGAACATCAAAGAGTGGCAGGACTGTGACATGGAAAGAAAGAACTATTCACCTCACACAATGAGTGGAACCCCAGGAAAGTATAGGTGTCCCTCCTCCATTACACAGACAACTGAATTACCCAGAAGTTGCTTAATAGGCTGGACTACAGTTGGCAGAAAGAAGGTTATCATAAACAAGTGGGATTTTCATGTCAACATAGTCCTTTGCAACTCTGAAAAAGAACAGGCAATTTTACAGCTTTGTCAATATACTCGTGTGCCTTGTTGAGGGGCATGAGTCAATAAGTCAATGTCCCAAATGCTATTGATGTTGCCCATTATTGGTGAAAACTATCTGATCTATTTATGAATTGTACAGTGGTGCTATTGACATGAACAAAGAATGATCTGGCCTACATACTTCTGCCTTGATTGGATATAGCTTTCCAGTGTTACACAGGGATTTTGTCAGTCCCACATGGAGTTGCCAGAAACCGAACCTTGGCCCTTTGGATGCAAGGCAAGTGCTCTAAAACTGAGCTACAGCCCTTTCCATGACCAGTGTGAATGCCTAACCTTAGAAGTCACAGGCACATTAGAAACAGTTATCAGAAAGCTTCAATTTTGTGCTATTATACATTAGCAGAAGTTATAGTAACGTGCAATATATATAGTTGCTTCACATTTTTTCTAACATAGTACAATGCCATCTACCAGCATACCACTGACTGAGAGAGTTTTGTGGCATAGCACAATGAGTCCTATATATTTACCAGACAGAAGAATATGGTAAGGAGGCAGACAAGCCACAGAATCACAGGAGAATGCGACTGAGGAAATAGGTCACTTCCTCAATCCTATTCTGCTGTGATTTTGTGGTTAGTCACACCTACTTCCTTTCTGAAAAAGAAGCACTAGGAGATGAGAGGGGACTACAGTTTATTAAAGCATGCTGGAAAGTTTCCTCATTTGCTTGTTGTTTAGCTGCTACTGTGATGGCAAGTTTTGAAATTATGCATCTAATTTTTTTCCACTGAAGGAACACAGTAAAACTCAATGATTTGAACTGATACTTGAATCCAGTATACCTACAGGTCCTTTACCATGCACACTAAATGTGCTGCCATGTGTTAACCATATTAGCATACCATATTAGCATGATTTTGCATTGTATGCTAGAACAATAAAGTAAACTGCTTATTCTAATCCCCTTTATAGTACACAGTGTTTACAAAGGTCCATCTTGATATTTTATTGCAGGTCCTTTTCACATAAAATCTTTTTGCTCATAGCTCTATAGGAAGAACTTGATGTTCTAGCAATTAAATAAAAAGTTTTGATCACTGTCCTAGAGTCTCGTTCTGCCTTCCCATCCGACTATTGTCTGGAAAAGCAATCTGTATGAAGATACATCCACTCCTGCCCATCAAAACATTAACTATTATTCAGTTCTAATGCAAAAGTGAATGCAATGAAAAGAGATCATCTGAAATATGTAGTATGAGGTATGGGCCATATCTGTCTTCCATAATTATTTGCCTACAGCAACCAGTGCAGTCCAATAGAAGTTCTGGTTTGAACCACAAAAAGATGGAGCTAGTGTTATCAAGGTCTTACTAGATATCCGACAATACCAAGGCAGGTTAATTACATTAGGCCTTGAGGCAAATGATCAGTGAGCAATCCCAGATCATGCAGATTGCTGTAAACCAAAGTCTCTTGAACAAAAATGAGTTGGTTCTCAGCTTCTTTGACTTTTTAACAGAATCTCATGTCTCAATAATACAGGGTGGCCTGTAAGTCCCTATTGAATCTTTCTCTAAATTTGCCACTTATTGTATCCAGGGTATCACCGGTATTCTTGCATTCATGTACCCATGCACTTGTCACAATATGCTCTTCAAGTATAAATGGGCTTAAATCAGCCATATTTCTCGGGGGGGGAAGGGGGGGAATGTATAATACTTATAGGTGGGTAGGGACTTACAGGCCATCCTATACATTCATCATATGATACATATGAACATGCAGCAAAATTTTCACCTGTAGTAAATGTCGACATCAAGCAATGCCATTTTATCACAGCTCAGCAGTCTGCCACAGCAAACAAGGAGAAAAATAAAATTCATCTATTCTAGATCAGGGTTCAAAAATTACAAGGTGCTGGGGTAGCCATTTTCTATCTATTTCTACCTATTTGGAGGCAATAGTGCACATCCAAAGGTTAGGTAAACAGCTGTTTGTGAGCAAAATGCGAATTACCTTTTGAACTGCCCAGAGAGTTCTTTAAGTGCAATGGGGCAGTATATGTGTGTAATTGCTATTGCTACCAATGTGCATATTTTGTACATGAATTTACAAAGAAAAGCAAAAACAAGATATTCTTGCAGCACCTTGGAAACTGAACAGATCTTATTTGCATCTGCTTTTGTGAACGGCAACCCACTTCTTCAGGTGAGCTACATGAAATGGACTGCTGTCTACAAAGAATAATTCCCAATGTAGCCTGTTACTCTTACTACAGTTGTACCTCGCTTAAAGAGCATAATGTGTTCCACAGGATTGTTCTTTAAGTGAGTTTGCTCTTTAAGCGAAACACCATTGCAAGTGACCAATTGTAGGGGGGATTGTGAACCCCGATTTATTTGTTAAGCAAGTTTTTGGTTGGTTTTATTTGTTAAGTGAAGTGAACATTCAGAGAAAATTCTGCTCTTTAAGCGAGTTACTCTTCAAGCGAGGCGCTCTTTATGCGAGGTTTGACTATATATCCTGCCTGTTATTACAGAAGGCAAAGCTGTAGTGCTTTGCCTTCTGGAAATCTCAGACTTGCTATTATGCAAACCAAGGACTACTCTGTTTGCTGCTAACAGAGCTTATGCTTGCATCAGGAGTTACTGCTGATCTATTTGGGCAAGTCTGGAGGATGTCAACTGACTGTTCAATGGCCAATTGACCACACAGTATAAGCAAAGAGAATTGTGGTGTATCTCTTTACAGTGCTATAAGTCCCTGTTATTTTAATTCATTTTTCTGTTGAATAAACAATGTTTATACATAGTTTTCATGGATGCACACTTTTGAGATCTGTGCACTTGCTTGCCTATAAGGAAAAGAGAGAGAAACCTGAAATTTATGGTTTCCTTCAAATGACAAGAATCCAAGATACAAACACATGTTTGTTAACATTTTCACAAATCACATATTACATAAATTTGTTAAGAATATTAGTTAATGAACATTTTATTTCCTTCTCTGTTCAAGCCCTTAAAGGACCTTCTTTTTAAGACATAGATTTGTATTGGTCAGAAGGGATGCTGTTTTACATGCTAAAGTCATGAGGTTGCTGCCAAACCTGGAGACATACCAACCCCAACCCCCCCATCTGTGGTCTCAACCTCAGCTGCAAATCATGCTCTCACCGAAATCATTTAAAAGCCCAGATGACCATTGCCAAACTTTGATACAAACTCTCATTTCAAAAATGTTTCCTCAGCTTGTTTTCAGGTTAGTTAATGTTTGCACAGCACTTTGAAAATGGTACAGGATATGTAATTGCCAAGGATTATTGTTTGTATTATTGCAGCAGATGGAACTAATCCATTTGAGTAGACGATATCACTCATCAATGATTCAGCACCATGCTTCTAGCTTAAAACTTTTTGCAAATTTAAGAGAATCATTTTGTACTTGGTATTTTGGCCAGTCTTCCAGATTTTACTTACTATCACTAGCCCTTCCTGGAACAGGATCTTGTCCAAGCTTTCAGAGTTTGTATAGGCCAGAGGTGTGCAACCTACAGACTATGGGCCAGACCCAGCCCACCACAGCAAATCATCCAGCTCAAGGCAATGACCCCAGAAGTGGAAGTGGAAGCAGATGTGTTTATGACAACCGTAAATACACCCGCACCATCGCAGTTTACGGCAGCATTTACAGCAGGGGGAACCCACATGTCCAGAGTGAAAATATTGAGAACCCCTGGTATAGACCAGGGGCCTTTAGAGGCAATGAAGTTCTGTCATGGAAACCTACCAATGGGAAACTTTTTTTTACTTCAGCTACCAGACACCTCAAACAGAGTGCTACAGTTGGGTGTAGGACTCAGGAGTGGTGTTCAAAAAGAAATAATTTTATCTTCACCAGAACAGGAACAAAAGTTTTTATAGAAGGTCAAATTATATATCAAAGTTTCTGTTACATACACATATACATGTATAATCTGTATAAATGGTACATGATTCAAATATTGAAAGGGCAAGGTTTTATACAAAGAGATTGCTCTGAAGGAAGTATTGCCAACATTGATACATAAGGGGCATTTTTTCTTTCTTGGGTCCATTGTGACCTTGGATAAAGCAGTCTCACCATAGACAGCCAAAAAAGCAGAAACATGGATGCCTAATCAAATGAAGGAAAACGAGTAGGGCAAAAATGAGTAAACGCACATATAATGAAGATACAGAACTGACCAGAAAAATCAATATTGCTGGATATAGTTGAT
This sequence comes from Furcifer pardalis, assembly GCA_030440675.1. Taxonomy (NCBI): domain Eukaryota; kingdom Metazoa; phylum Chordata; class Lepidosauria; order Squamata; family Chamaeleonidae; genus Furcifer; species Furcifer pardalis. Next base: position 133,738,874 of record CP126894.1, read on the forward strand.
ATAGTTGATAAAGAGACCAGTTGGTACAGTGGTTAAACTGCTGTACTGCAACCAGAATGCTGTGAGCTCTATCCTGACAGGGATCAAGGTTGATGCAGCCTTCCATCCTTCCAAGGTTGGCAAAATGAGTACCCAGCAAGTTGGGGCGAAATGCTATTTAACTTGTGAACCACCTGGAGAGTGCACTAACTGCTATGGGGTGGTATATAAGTATAATTGCTATTGTTAATTGCTATAATTGCTATATCAGAAGTGACTTGATAGCACATAGCATCTTTTGAGGGTTTTTCCCTTAATTACAAAACCATTTTAGAGTGGCAAGGCATATGACCTAGGCACCAAAGCTCTGCTGACATCTAGTAACACCATCCCTAGCCAAAAAGCAAAACACCCACAGTAATTTTACAGCTTAAATAAGTGAGCTTCTGAATATTTGTTCTTCATACTTTAAAAATATTTTAACAGCCAATATCAAATCCCTTTTAATTCCTGTCTGGCTATGAACGAGTCTAAAAGTTCTCCTCTTGATTATCAGCTATTTAGGTCATGACTAGCAAGGTCAAAAAATCAGTTTGCTCCAGAGGTCATCAATCCTACAACAAGAAATCTCTATTTTGGCCCATTTGTGCTGGCAAGCCAGTTCAACAAATTTAATAACAGTCACTTTTTCACCCTTTTGAGAGGCCTTTTTAGGATCAATATTTTAGCCTCTACAGCCAGGATTCCTTCTTTAAAAAATTAAAAAAAAACTGGATAGACCAACCATAAAGATAAGCCAGCTTGGTCTTTTCAGTTCTTTGATCTCCTTTGAATCTCTGAGCATAGAAGGTTGCTTGTTTCTACATGGAGGGAACACAGTTTTACATTTTGAAACATCATAACTAGAAAACCCTTTGCCTGAACTTTCCTGAATTTGGCACAGTACAAGAGCAGATAATCTGCTATATCTGTGCTAAATTTGGTGCTGATCCAAAATCCACTTTCAAAGATAACCTTTTTCGTTTGGGGTGCTCCCATTTTTAGAATTGCCTTGTAGAACATTGTTTTGCTTTGCTGCTCCTTTGAATTAAGAAAAAAAGGGGTCTTGTGGGGGAAATCAGATTTTCTTTGAAAGCCTCTTTATTTAACCAAGGAGCTGCAACAGAAAAGCTTATCTCACTTATCTTCACCACTTGCCACATGTTAGTACGAGAACAGCAAGGACAAGCTCAGAGAAGTCAGGGGATATTATAGTAGAAATGTGGCCTAAATCCAATATTATTCCTAGTGGAGCAGACCTATTGAATCAAAGGGAACATGATAAATAAAAAATTAATTAAATACTGGTGATGCAATGGAATTACTCTAATCTGAACGGACAATTGGGATTTAATCCTGTATTTGACAATTATCTTTGTTTAATATAGCTTCAGTCAACATACCCATTGGCCATGCTAACTGGGGGATTAGGGAGTTGTAGTCCAAAAAATATATTTTTACAATGTTTGTCTGAATGCTAGAAATCTAGATACAGTGCTACCTCATACAATGATTTTAATCCGTACCATGGAGCTCGTTGTTGTACAAAACAATTGCTATACAATGCATGCATTGTATAGTGATTTTCCCAATGGGATGCATCATACAACGATTTTTTTCCCTAAGTGGATTTCCCTATTGAAAAATTGTTGTATGATTTTTTCCATAGGGAAAATTGTTATGCGGGACACATTTTCCCCCCAAAACCTAATTGTTATGTAATTTTGTTGCTATACGGGGTGATTGTTGTATGAGGTTCCACTGTATTGCCATTCAGGAAGTAATATCGAGCCTCTAGATGGTGAAATTACACAGAAAGCCCAGGGACCTATTCATTCCTGTCAATGTGAGTGTGAACAGCTATTGATTAAATGCCGATGGTTATGTAGTTGGTTTCTGACCCATTTCAGGCCCTTCTGTTTAGCACATACAAACACAAAAATGAAACAATATCTAAAAAAAACATTAATCAGAGCTTGGCATAATTATTTCTTCCACTGCTGACTGGAGGAATCTGGAAAATGTAGTCCAAAGGGCAACTTTTATTCACTCAAGTATCAATAGGACACTCCTAGGCAAGAATACCAGGTCAGAGAGAACAACCCTTGAGAAGTCCACAAATTCCTAAGCAAAACCAGACTATGTAATTGTATAATGCAGGGATTCTCAACCTGCGGCCTGTGGGCTGGATGCAGCCCACAGCACCATTTCATGTGGCCGCTCATTGCCTCCACCACACCAGGAAGTGTCATGTGATGTAGGAAGGGGCAAAATGGCCGTCCACCCACCAAAGTTGTCTGAGGGAGTGTAACTTGGGCTCCGGCTTTAAAAGGTTGAGAACTCCTGGAATAATGGTTAGTCAATCACAGCATAAGTTCATTGTAGAGCACTTATAATTCTTAAGAGAGTGGGTGATCTTTTAGAAGGAATAAAATTCTTGTTTTGCTTCAAATGGGAACATTTTGACCTCACATGTTTTGCAACTGATTTCAGAGGAGAAAGCATCTCAGCAGGATGACATAAATTAGTCCTACTGAAATAATGAATTCCAATGATTATTATTTTTTTAAGTCAGGTAAACTCAGCTTCTTAATAAATAACACACAGCATCAATGCTTCTTCATGCAAGCATAACTGCTGTAGAACATGAAGGTACCCTAACATTCTCCCTTTTGCTGTGTCCACAGAGGAGGGGTAAGCAGTGGGCAGAATGTCTCAGTCCCGAAAATCAGCCTGAAGTCCCAGAATAAAATGTGAACATTTTGCCTTTGAGTTAAACAGGACAGGATTGAACTCTCAGCCAAACATCGGTGTTTCTTTTTAAATTACTTTTTAGTGGGAAAAATACATTCAGAATTCAACACATTTGAGAGGAAAATACAAGGCAACAAAGAATTCAAGGTTGAGCTGTAGACAGCTTCAAAACACAGACATAAAAGACAGAATAGGATGGCGGTGATAATTTCTCTTCACTGAATACTCTTAGTCAGTAAGGGAACTGAGCATGAACAATTGTCTATCTTAAGATGAAACATATTAAAGTCTAAATTACTGTTCCTAACAAAATATTCTTACAAGGCAAAATCCAAGGAGAACTAGCTTAACAAATAAATGTACCATATACAGACTTGCTGACAAAACCTGGGTTTGAAAAACTACTGATAAAGTTTTATAAATGATGGATCATAGAATCATAGAATAACTAAGTTGGAAGGGGCCTTTTAGGCCATTGCTCAATGCAGGAATCCAAATCAAAGCAGAAATCCTCTTTTGCTGTTATGCCAAAGGTGTAACTTTTGGAGGAAAATTACCTTAAATTCAGAAATCTCTGTAGATATTATCTGTTGCATGAGCTGGTATCTAACAGATAATGCCTATGGAGGTTTCTTAACTTGAGGTGATTCATCTCTAAAAGTTATGCCTTTTGTGTAACAGGCACAAAAAGATTTCAGCCATTATTATTATTGTTGTTGTTGTTGCCAAATGTATATTTTCCCTATACTGAAATACAACACTGCCAACTGATATTCTGTTTAAAATGTCAGTATTGTAATAGGGTAAAAGCAAGAACTTGGAAACATTCTTGAATAAACTCCCATTATACTCCATTGAGTGTTGCCCTTGGTCTTTTGGACCAGGGAATTGGGGAACTTTAGCCCAAAGTAGTAATTATCCCAATTTTCATCAGAAACTCCTTTCATCTATACTTAAATTACTGGACACCATGCTGATGCACAATATATACTGTTGTTGTTATCAGCAGAGCAACTGGTGTGAAATTAATAAATAGAATTAATAATACTAGAAATCCTACATTACATTTATTGCACTTTTATACAATTAGTGTAATAGCTGATAAGATCTGCAAACCATTGAGAAAAAATATTACCAAAGGCTATCTATTTGAGCATCTTTACATTTTGCAGATAGACTGTCTCTTTTCTTTCAGATATGCACATGTTCATTATTACCAGAGCAAAGGGCTGTCCTAACACTTGGCTAAGTGTCCCCCAAACCCTAGAATCCTTTTTTCCAAGGAAGGTACTAAAAAGAGAGAGAGAGAGAGAATCAGGGCAATTAAAGTGACTTCTTGTCCATAGTGGTAAATGCCTTCTCTAGTTTGCTAGTGAGGAAGGAAGGAAGGTCAGCATCTTGAAATCCAAGTGCTGTGTGACAGAGTTCCCATCGTCTGTCCCAGCTCCTGCCAACCTAGCTGTTTGAAAGCAAGAAATTTCAAGTAGATAATAAGGTACTGCTTTGGTGGGCAAGGTAACAGCATTCTGTTTGCTCCAGCATCTACTCATGTCTGCCACATGACCACAAAAATGATTGCAGATGCAGATAGCACTGGCTCTTTGGCTGACCAGTTAGACACAGAGAGAGAGAGAGAGTTCTACAGGCATGAAATTACAATTTGTAATTAGTGGGTGAAATCCAGCAGAAAGTTCCACTGAAAGTAGGCCCATTAAATCAATAGTACCTTGACACCATTTAAGGAAATGGCTCATCAGGTTCCCAATGATTCAATGGGCCTACTTCAATGGATCCCAATGTGGGGCACATGCCCCACAGGGGGACTTCAATTCCCAGAAGCCTACATTAGTACATTGGCTGATCAGTGCAATTGACTTAGGCTTCTGGTAATTGAAGTCCAAAAACCAAAGTGAGAAACACTGGGCTACTTAATGAAGCAATATGTTTAGTGGCCGGATCAACCTACACCAGTTGAGAAAATATATACTCTTGTTGGTACTGCCCCACCTAAGATAAGGAGAGAAGTATCAGTGGATGCCGAGAGAATTAAGCAAGAGAATGATCCTCGACATACCCGGAATGGATATATTGTTGTTGTTAGACTTGTTTTTAGACTTGTATGCCACCCCACTCGCCAAGAGACTGTAGGCGGCTAACAAAGTTACAAAGTATACAATAACAAAAAACAATATATCACAGTTACAAGATATGGCATCACAAAAAAAAATCAAAGGCATTTCAAAGCATCCCCAATCACAGTTCAAGTCATTATAAAACAGTTCAAAAATACTTCATAAATAATGCAAAAAAACCTCCCAAACTCAACCCCACCCAGTATGTCCATATCCCTCGAGGCCGAGCTGGAGCTGGCCAGGCCGTGGAGGCTCCTTTTCAACCCAGCCAGTGTTGGGGGCTGGGTCAGAGGCTGCAAGTCCAGCCTCCCACTGGCCTGCGGGGCTCCTTTTCAACCCAGCTGGTGTTGGGGGCTGGGTCAGAGGCTGCAAGTCCTTCCTCCCACTGGCCCACGGGGCTCCTTTTCAACCCAGCCGGTGTTGGGGGCTTCAAGTCTACTGGCTCAGATCCAGGAGGACCTTTATGGAAAGAACAAACATTCATGATGGTACTCAAGAGCAAAACCAAATTAGAAGACAGAGGAGGGAGGTCGCTGGACAAATAATAATATTAAAGGAGGATATAGCTGAGGAACTCGTCCTTATTTATTTATCCAAATCCAAAGTACTAAAATTTAAATTCAACATAACTTTAAAAAAACACTAATCATCTACAAATCCATGCATACATAAACTACATGTTTACATATTCACACTCTACTTTTCCAATATTCAGCTGTTTGAATAGCCCTGTCCTCAATATCACATTGTTCAGGCAAGCTGCCGCAAATTAACAAATGTTCAAAGTCTTGTCTCTTGCCACGTTCACATTGTTCACCATTGTCAATGTGGCCCCACCTTTTTAGGTTTGTTTTGCATCATGTCATCATGTCATGTTCTCAGCCCATTCAGCATCTCCCATGTCCCATATTGGGATGGTAACCTGCTGCTGGCATTTCTTTTGTCACCCATAGCAGTCTGGTTGATATTCTTTTCCATTGTCTACACAGAAAATGCTTTCCCGAAGAACATGATTAACAGTCAGGTGTACCTTAGGCAACATTGAGGGAAACCTGAATGGCTGAATCTTCCACCACCAAAGCACTATACCAGGCATGCCCAAACTACAGCCTGTGGGCCGGATATAGCTTGTGAAGCCATTCCATCAGGCCTGCAATGCCCTCACTACTCCTGGAAAAGGGTGCAGACGCTTCTGCACATGTGCAAACTCCAAGTTTTGGCACGGACATGCTCGCGCATGCACAGAAGTGTCCTTAGTCACTTCCTGGTTTGGTGAAGAGGTGCTTGTGCACATGCAGAAGTGTCTGTGCTGAACTAAGACGTGAATAATAATGCTTTTGCACATTCACAGAAACATCCTTGCTGAACCCAGAGGTGAATATGGACACTTTTGTGCATGTGCAGAAGCATCCAAGCCAAACCCGGAGGTGAATTTGGATGGTTCTATGCATGCATGCTAAACCTGGAAGTGAATACATACGCGCATGCGCAGAAGCGTCCACTTCCGGGGGCATGGTCAGGCCTGCTCAGCTGTTCCAGGGACATGGTCAGGCCCCGGGCACAAAAAGTTTAAAAGCTCATCCACTCCCTATGTCTCCCCTAGATCAGCTTTACAATCACATTCAGCAGACATAAGAAGGCAACATTTCCAAATGGGATTTTTTAAAAAATGGGAAATGTGCTATGTATGCATGTGTTTTTCTTAAAATCTTGTGAATGCTTTAAAAGATTTTCCTCCCTTTTGATGCTGTGTTTGATTACAAAAACAAATTATTTGATGTTCTATAAACAGAGGGTGATAAAACAAAAATAACACTTCCTTTTGAAGATCACAATCAAAGTGACCTATTGTACTGTACAGTTGTTTAGTGTAAAGGATTGCACAAGTCATTTTGAAGGAACCAGTGAGCTTAAGTCACTGTAAACATCACTTGGCAATGCCTGACATTTCTTGGTTGTGGGAGTTCACAGTTTTATATTTCAAAGACCAGGAACTGAGACAGCTTTACAGTTGCTCTTGTGTCTTGTTCCCTGAAAGGGTCTCTTCAGCCATCAACAAACCTGGTCTGTTTCAGAGGTTTACTACTGAAATGTCCCCAATATTTTGCAAGAGTCTAATGATTTTAAATTCCAACATATCAAATACAAATCATCAAACTTTTTCTAGTCAACTTCTATATAGCTCATGCACAGATGTCTGTGTCAACTAGAATTTTTTTGCTCTCTCTGTTAGACAGAAGTGTTTCTGACTGTAGGACACAGTGATTTTGTTCACTTAGTAAAGGTAAAGGTTTCCCTTGCTTGAAAGCCAGATGTTTCTGTGGTCATGTGGCAGGCATGACTAAACACCAGAGCACATGGAACGCTATTCACCTTTCCACCAAAGTGGTACCTATTTATCAACTTGCAATTTCTTTCTTTCAAACTGGGACAAAGATTGGCACTCATTCCATCCTGCAGTACTCGGGAATCGAACTGCTGACCTCCCGCCTTCCTGTCAGCATCTTCGCCACCTGAGCCTTTACAAAAAGGTACCTTTACTTGTTCACTTATCTTTACAAAAAGAAAAGTTTAACATACTGTTTATGTGCAATTAGAAGCAAAACAAAAAACTAAAGAAAATATCCCACACACCTCACTTTTCTCACTTCAGCAGAAAAACCTTCCGCTCAGGCTCAGTCAGGCTTGTCAGCTGGAAGAGAGAAACTGAATTAAGTTGAGTAAACTGGCTTTTATTTGGGAAAAGACTAGCTAGTAAATATTTTTTTCTTGGCCTATTATTCATACTTGACAAGACTGCTGACTCAAGAAAACAGAAGTTGATATATTTATGAAGTACAGTGGTACCTCGCTTAAAGAACATAATGTGTTCCACAGGATTGCTCTTTAAGTGAGTTTGCTCTTTAAGCGAAACACCATTGTAAGTGGCCAATTGTGACTTTCAGCAGGGAGGACCACAAACCCCGATTTAGTTGTTAAGTGAGTTTTTGGTTGGTTTTAGTGGTTAAGTGAGGCGACCATTCAGAAAAACCTCTGCTCTTTAAGCGAGTTAGTCTCTAAGTGAGGCACTCTTTATGCAATGTTTTACTGTATACCTAGTTAAGAAGTCAGTGGAGGAGCAGAAGATTTTCTCAAGCTAGTCCAGCTGAAATCCTGGCTGTCAGCTGCTAGAGTAAGCTGAAATTCCTGTAAACGTTTATATGCATCTTTTTTAAAAAAAAAATCTGATTGCATCTTTACAACATTAAAATGTGTGAAAGTTTAATCATTTTATTAAGTCTGGAATAGCTGTACACCTCTCAAACAATGAAGCCCCAAATGAGTTACCGGTATGTGGGACATTCCACATGGCAGCCAGTAAAAAGCCAGTGCATCGCATACCATGTGCCATTATGGCCCTTAAATCTGCTACATGCCTCAGAGATTAACTATTTTAGGAATGCTTAAGAGTATATTTTTAGATACATATTTATTTTTACTCATCTGGTAGTCCATGGGTACAAACCACGGTTTTTGTGGAAGAGACAAGTTCTCACAATGGGAGGTGAGATGAAAAATCACATGGAGTCCCCAAGATAAGGGGGGAGTTATATATGTTCCTTGCTGGTAAAATAATCTGTGGACAATCATTCTGGCAGACAAACCAACAAAATTGATAAGGACACGCAGAGAATCACCTTTTGGTGATACTATTTTGCTTTATAAACTTCATCCATGTGAAAGCTAACCAAACGACAGAGATCTGGGGAAAGGCATTCAGAAAACACTGGGCTTACCAGTGAACTGCACTAACAGAATCCAAGAAGAGGAAAAACTGGAAAGTAATGAATCCTCTGAAAATGTTGATCAATGTGCATTTGTTTCTGCTCTAGTCTGATTCCCTTTTTCAAAATTGCAATGGCTAGCATCCAACACTGTCATATCAGTTATGGAGGCAACTTCTGCGATGGGGAAGAGTGTGACATCTTCTGAGATGTACAATGGGGAATTGAACTCCCAACCTCTGGTTCTCTACTCAGACACCTCATTTTCTACATGTCACTGTACAGCAGAGGAAATCAACATTTTATCAAGCAATTCTAATAATGGGGCAGGCCAAACAAAAACTTTTACATTCTTAACTGGGCTTTGGATCAGCCCCAAATTTGGCACAGACATAGAAAAAAGTTTTCTCTTGATCTGTGCCAAAAAAAATTGGGACATCTGGACAAAGGGTTTTCTAGTTATGACTTTTAAATGTAAAACTGTTTTAGCCTACTGTTCAGAAATAGGAGGCCCCAAACAGCCCCAGATTTAAAACATTTCAAGTAAATTGAAAAGATCAGCCTTGCTTATCTTGGAAGAGAATGGTTGGCCTCACTTGCTTTAAAAAAAATCAAAAGAATCCAGGCTGCAAGGGTTGAAATGTTGATACCTTTTAAAAAAGGCCTTTCAAAAGGAAAAACAGCTACTTCAGTATCAGACTGGGCATGCATGGTAAAGACTTTCCAGCAGGAGCTTCACAATACAAAACATTGTATACATTCTCCAGTATGAAGAGATATTTTGAATGAAAAGGTCACAGAAAAACTGAAAAGACCGGTTTTCTTTATGGAGTAGAAAAAAACAGACTTGCCTTAAAGAAAGTAGTGAAGTGACAGTCCTCCAAAAGGCAGAAATATTTTGACATGTATCTTCAGGGAATTAGCATACAGTTTACTAAGGCATATTCAAAATATTTCCTCTCACTTTAGAAAAGATAGAAGTGGTGTCTTGTTCTAGCACTTTCAGTAAACATTCTTTCATGATTTCTAAGAGCAGTCTCCTCAAACAAACTTTCCAAGGGAAAGTCAGTTCCCTCTTGGAGGCATTGTGAACATTGTTTATCTTGTCCAGCAAGACCAATTAGCTGACTGTTAGTTGACTTTTAAAATTTTTAATTCTTACTTAGCCAAATAGCTTTATCAGAATCTTGCTTGTAAGGGGATTCTGTGTTTGGTTGTAAAAATGTTGACATAAAAATAGCATTATGATTTTTTTAAGAAATAGAAAATATTCCTATCTAAACAAAACAGCAAAAAAAAAGACAAAAAAATGTTGTGGCACCTTAAAGATTAACTCCTGTATTTACATGTGAACTCTAATATGCTTGCACAGGCTAACATGATTACCACTTCAAGATATTTATAGGAAAGGATGGTCTTACCTTTGTGGCCAGAGATAGTCTAAGGGGTCAGCAAACTTGGCTCTCCAGGTGTTCTTAGACTTCAATTCCCAGCCCCAAGGCAGCACTCCTGCTGATCAGGGCTTCTGGGAGTTGAAGTCCAAGAACATCTGGAGAGCCAAGTTTGAGGAACCCTGGACTCTAACTTGATGTTAGCAAACCTTTGATGCCTATATCCTGTCATCATCTTCATTCTACCAGTCTTGTCACTAAAACTGCAAAGATGTTATACACCATCAAGTCACTTCTGACAGAATTCTGTAAAATGCTATCTTTAAAAACAACTTTATCTTCATTTTACACTTTCAAATAATTCTATGCTTTGCTTCTTGTTGGAACCTATAATGCACCAGAGAGTAGACCTTGACTTAAAATGGCTGCTGAACTTTTCACTTTCCCTAGGATTGGAAGGGGTTAACAACTAGACTGGATAAGAAAGAAGAAAGTGTCTTGTTTTCCCAAAGTGTTCTTTCACAGGGTTGGAAGGAGTAAGACATGGGAAAGATGGACTTTGGGAAAGAAAACTAATTGCTATGATGTAATGTTACCTGGCTGGTTAATTCTAGGATGTGATACAAGGAGAAAAATTAATTTCAGTCAGATGAGAAATGTAGTTGATTTGTTTAGTTCTAATTTTCTTTGGGCTACTTAGTTCCTAGCAGTCCTGGTTTTGGGAAGCATTTGCCATGTAGATTTATTTATTTATTTATTTATTTATTTATTAGATTTGTATGCCGCTCTCCTTACTGAAGCAACAAGATTCTTAGAGAAAGTCATGAGGGCCAGCTATGATCTCTCAGGATGGCTGTGGCAAAAACCACATGATTCTCACTACTGAACCCTGCACGATTTTATATAAGATCTCTGTCTCTGGTCAAAAGAAAAGAAGAATGTGGCATAGTCTTTCACTTCAAATCACCTAGAAATGGAAACCTCTTCTGATGTACCTATCAGAAGAGATTTCCATTTCTTAGTGATTTGAAGCAAAAGACTCCCAAGAGTCTCTGCCAGTCCCTCATACCATAAAAAAACCAACACTGCTTCCTCATATTAACTTATGTTGTGTTATTCTTGAAAATATATTGCAAACATTATAATCTGTTACATTTTGAATATTATATATTTCCTCTTTATATTACGTCTGCAACTCTCCTAAGTAGTTCTTCTTTTACTTCAGTCAATTGGAGAGAAAAGTGATCTCCCTTTCCTATCTTTTACTCACAACTTGTGGGAGTTGTTATAGAGAATATATGTCAGAGTCTTGGACATGGGTGTTTGGCAAGTAACACAAACACCAGAAGCAAGGGCAACCAGGCAACAGGCCAGACAGTAACCATATCGAAATCCAGTCTACAAGTCCAAAATCCAACCAAGGTAGAGAAGGATACAGATTTAGCCTGGAAAATGGGGCATAATCCAAGCAAGCCAGAAGTCAGGTAACCAAGAGAGCAGACAAGGCAGAGTACTTTGAGAGGTTGAAGCAGTGCATGGATGGAGTTAAAGGAATGAGGATCCAGACAAGGCACAGGAACTGGGAATAGGGCTGGAAATCTTTGCAAGTGAGAAGCAAGAACAAGACAGGATATCTTCTAAGGCAGGAATTAGGAACAAGGCAGGAGATCTTCTAAGGCAGGAGGAAGGGAAAAGATGAGGAGCCAAACAACAGCAGGTTCAGTGACTTTCACTACTGAGATCCAGCCTCCCAGGGCCTCCAGGTGGAGCCCACAATGGTACAGAACCTTTCCCAGGATTCTCAGGTGGGGTCTAGGAGCTGCAAAAGGGCAAGGGTCAAACCCTGCAAGCACCAGAGCTGCCCTCCAGATTGGAGGATTCCAATCCTGCAAGCATCAAAGCTACCTCTGGTTTTTAAATGTTAGAATGCCATTTCTGATTATTGTAATGTATCATTTGCTTTGGGAGCAGAAATGTAATAAATAAGTTAAATCAATCAAATCAATTCTCAAAGACAGGCACTGGTTTTTGAGTCCTGCAGCACTCTTCATCAAGTATTATTCACCCCTGGTTTTGGTTTGTTTATAAAGGTTACATAGCTGTTTTCTTTTTTTCTGAAAGAGATTAAGAGAAGCATTTTTGTGGGAGATGCCTCTGCTTTTCCGAAGCCACCACTTACCCCTCTAAGTCTGATTTCAGGGATGAGCAGAAGTTATTGTTAAACACTGGATTAATGTCTGGGGGTTTTTTTGGTTAAAAAGTTTCAGCCTCAAAATATTAACAAGAAACAACCTAATCAGAAAATGTATTTAAATTCAAATACAAAAGAATTTTCTTGTGCCAGTGCTACAGCTACACCTTCTTTCCCTTCTGGACAAATGGCAATAATTTTGGAACAACACTTCCAAATACAGCTCGAAGAAGAATATGTTGTCAATATTGAAAGGTGCTTCCAGAAAGTATTCTGGATGCCCCTCAGCATAAGCAAAAATATATAACTTGAAAAGGTAAAGTAATCATTCCACTTGGTCTTTCCAAAGGAACACCTCATTTGAAATGTTACCAGGACAGCATGAGAATCAGCTCTCTAGCCACAATGTCCTAATGTTACACAGGTAATGCACGGATGAAATGCTGAAGGGCAGGCCATGAACTTCATGGCTGACTGAAGATTTTGCTTCCACCAGTACCATGCTGGGTTTCAGGAAGATCTTTGAAGGCCTTTCAGTGCTGATATACAGTTACAATACAATTAGATTACTTCTGCATAAGAAACAAAGGTAGAAAATAAATAATTATATCATCTTCACTCCCATAACAGCAACAATATTTCTGTAATAACAGAAAAGGGAGGCCAGGGTTGGGGCCCTTTCTCTTGTCCTTCTGGCGACAGGTAAAGATCATTCTTTTTAGACAGAATTTTAAGAACTAAATGGGCAGTGAAGAGTTTTCATTTTGGATGCTACACATTATTCTTATTTTAAACTATTTTAACTAAAACACTATTATATGATAACTATTTGCAACTCAACAGAGTGAAACATCACATCTAATCTGAATAACAACTAGACATCTTTTGCTATTACCATTTTTTTAAAAACCCTTGTCAAGACCCTTTTGCAGGCTCCCCAAAAGATGGGAAGACACAATCATGAAAAGGTTGGGTCGAACCTAGAGAAGAGTGCAGCATTGAAAGGAATGGAAAGCAAGCTGATACTCTGGTCAATTGAAAAATCAAGGGGGGAAATCCACATAGATTTGTATAATTATCTGTTATACCATTGGCGTTTGGTGGGTTCAGTTGCCCGGGGCACAAGCCAAACTTGCCGGGGGGGCTCCTCTAGGCTCGCCAGGCCCTCTAGGCTCACTGCCCCCTTCCCTATTTATCGATGTGCAATTTCTTGCCTTCAACTGCTAGGTTGGGAGGAGCTGGGATAGGTGGGAAGGACCAGGGGGCCCACGCATGCCCAGCGGTGCTGCAGGGTGGGGGGAGGCAGGAGGAGGAGGTGGGAACAGAGGAGCAGCTCAACTCCTTTCACAGGGGCAGAGCCAGTCCTGGACCGGAGCACCACTCAACGCGCTGGAGAAGACAAAGGGAAGGGAGAGCTCCAGCGGCACTCGTGTGGAGGCTGTGGTATCAGGCGAGGGGTGGCCAGTCCCGGAGCCCACGGCTCCCTGTTCCCTGAAGGGGGCCCAGGAGTTGTCCTTCCTCCTCTTCTTCACCATCCTCTTTGCCAGATGGTACAGCCATCCTCTCCCAGCCTTGCATCTGGCACAGCAGGGCAGAGCAGAACAAGCAGCCTGGGGCAGGGGGCGAGGTGAAGACCCAAACCTGAGGCTGCTCGCTCTGCCCTGCCGGATGCAAGGCTGGGAGAGAATGGCTGTGCCGCCTAGTTGAGAGGAGGAAGGAAGGAAGAGGAGGAAGGAAGGAAGACCCATGCCCATCCCAGGGGCAATTCTGAGCTGCCCCACAGGTGAGTGGAGGAGGGAAGCCGCCCTGCCTCCCCTCTTGCCATGTGCATCTGGGCGCCCCTGTGGAGGCGTCCAGAGTCAGACATTTCACCTCAGTTTGCCTGTCCTGCGCGGACACTCCTCCTCTCCTCCCCCCACACCAGTGAGGGGGCAAGTGAGACTGGCCTGGCTCTGAGTTCCTCGCTGCCTCTCCCCCTGTGGCACCGTATCACCTTGCCTCCCACTGGGACATGTTGCTGCCCCCTGGAAAGTACTGCCCAGGGCAGGTGGGCCCCCCGGGCCCCCTACGCTACTGTGTTATACCCATCGTGGCGAACCTTGGAACGCCAAATGTTCTTGGACTTCAATGCCTGGAAGCCCAAGCACCCTGTGAATCCACATGAATGGCTTTACAGCAATTCATCCAGCACACGCTACCCTTGTCACTCCTGGAAGCAGAGTAAAACACACCCGTACAGGCACGTTTTACTTCCGCTTCCAGGAGTGACGAGGGCAGCATGGGCTGCCTTAATCGCAGTAAACCCATTTGTGTGGATTCACAGGGTACTTGGGATCTGGGAATTGAAGTCCAAGAATATCTGGAGCGCCAAGGTTCGCCATGACGGTGTTACACTGACCAATCATTGTGTACCTCTGTAACTGATGTGGATAAATTGATGCCATGAAGTCTCACTCTTATGTCTGACAAAGTCAACTTGATCAACGAAAGCTAGCCTTAAATTACAGCAATTAGTTTTTAAGGTACCACAATGTTTTTGTCCTTTTGTTTTGTTTACTCTCAAATAAATAACAAAGCTGACCTCTGTTTGAGATTTCCTTCCTGCATATATTACACTTGCCAACCACATATGAGAACTCCTTCCTCTTTTGCAGCACAAGATGCAGAGTTTGGAAAAGTCATGTTTTAAAGTCTACAACTCCCAGAAGCCATGAGCTATAACCCTCAGTGTAATTTAATCATGCCCTGGAAAGAAGCAGATGCAGCTACTATATCCTATCCCTTTTGCACTATAAATGGGAGAACACACATACATTCTGATCCAGAATTCTAGCCACTACTTATGTGTAGCCTCTTTTTTCATGTGTGGCTTTGAATCTCATGCATTTTTGGTTGGTCAGAATCTTCCTGTGTTTTATTTTTGTCTCTTTCACTGTGCATAGCGGAAGAGGTATGGCCCAAGAGAAACGCCAACATTCCCACACATACTGAGACCTCTATTTCTTTCCATTTTCTTGAAACAACCTTCCAAAGAAAATGTAGTGGCTAATGTCATTTAACCCTTTTTTGGCTCTCTGGAACAGTTGTAGATCTCAGCTGCCTAGAGCTCTGCAGCTTGCTCCTTCGCTGCTTACTGTTCAAATAGCAGCACTGACTCCATAAACAGGCTACAGCTGTTTAGGCTTCTAAAACCTGATACCTCCTCATAACATGGGGCCCATTGCCTCTCTCTTCTTTGTCTTTGACTTTTCTGCAAACTGAAATCTAATACCTTTGTCTGCATCTGCTGCTAGACTGAAAGCTTTTCCCCCAGCCATGTCACAACTCCCTTGTGGCTCATTAAACACATTTACATTTGACTCTTAAAATCCTAAACAGCCCTATTTCACGCTTAGCAACAGGTTATTGATGAAAGAAGCATCCTGCTCAGGGCTTCTGCAATGACAGCAAGAACTTCAGAGACTCCGAAATCAACATTTTGCTTTCTACAAAAATACTGCCTCATCCACCTCAACTAAAAAGCAAACAATAATTCCTCCCTCGACATAATCACAAAATCAATATACCTGGCAAAGGAAAAAACTGGTTTCAGTGCAACTAAAATTCTGCCAACAAACTATGATTCTCTTGAAACATAATGAAAGAAGTGGCAGCATTTCATAGAAAGCAGACTGGGCTTCAGCCAAATTCTGAGAATCTGTGGGGAAGATACACCAGATTGCTTCTTGATAACAATGGAAAGATCACACACTACTTGGACCTGATTATTATTCACGTATTTCTTTTTATGGAGAAGGAAGGAAAATTTAGAAGGAAAGTAATGAGTTTTTAATCTTCTTTAATTTGACAAAAAGGAGGGGATACAAAGAGTGAATTAAAAGGGAGATATGATACATGAAAACCCTATTATTAAGAACCTTGCTCAAGTCTTGCATACTCGAGGCCATGACTTCCTTTATTCAATCACTCCAATTCAGGGCTTTGCAATGTTTTTGCTCTGTGGACCATCACTCCCTCCTCACACAGCTGGTGGGCCGGAAGTGTTGTTCCTCCCGCTGCTTCTGCCTCTTTCGGTGCATCAATGATTTTTGAGTTTTTTCACTCCTCCTGTCATTTCCTGGGGTGGTGGGAGCAAAGGGCAGTGTGTTTTTACCAGATTTATAGTTTGCTGCATTTTCACCACATTTCCCATGGTTCTGGTGTGTTTTCAGTGCTTCTGGTAGGGGCGGCAGTGGCCCCAGGATCCTTACCATGGGCAAGATTAATTGGCCTGTGGGCCATAAATTGTGAATGCCTGCTCCAATTCATGTTATGTCTTCTTCTTTTCCTTCTACCATCTACTTTTTCCAGTATGACTGTCTTCTCCAATGATGCTTGTCTTCTTGTAATACATTCATACAAAATTACCTCAGTTTAGGTCCAGGACAATTTTCAGAATACTGAAGTTATTCACGTTAAGTTACTTATAGCAACTGCACAACAAAGTGGGGTAGGTTTTAGGAAATTTTAGTTTGAATGTAAGTCTCCTCAGCTCTTTCATTTTTAGCCCAGCTAATAAACACACTTGGGCCAGTGGTGGGCATCAGCAGGTTCACACCAGTTCACCAGAACGAGTAGCAAACATTAAGGCTGACCCTGCCCATCCAAGTTTTGAAATAAAGTGGTCCTAATTTGGGTACAATGCAGGGCTTTCCCCCTGGCCACACCCACCATACCACACCCACAGTGTGGTAGTAAAAAATTTTGGAGCTCACCACTGACTTAGGCTAGATACTTGTGAGAAAGGAAAATAGCATTTATTAATCAAATAATTAAAGTCTTTTTTTTTAAAGCACAAAACTTAAATTTATAAAATTAAGAAAGAAGAATAGAGGCATAAGAGAAGCTCTACCATGATTGGAGGGTGGGTATTTGTGACCACTGGACCTCTATAAACTGCAACCTCCACTTTTAGGAGCAGCAATCCATCCTCCCTCCACTACAAAGCATCCTTCATATAATATTAGTTCCTTATCAGGGTTCTGAAGCCAAGATGTGGAATATGGGTGGTCCTAAAGGACAGATTTTTACCACCATGTCTATAGCATGTTCAACAGTGGTCCTAAATGGCAGTAAAAGAAAAGCTAAAGTGTCCAGATATTTATTTCATGTTTTATTTGGTGGCTTTGGGAGATCTGTGTGATTCCTCCAAGGTGATAATCACCATTCATGGCACCCTCCAGAGGTGGGTGGGGGGTAGGAATGAAGGGAGATATAGAGCTGAGATTCACGGGAATCTAAGGAACTCAAGACTAGGCTTGCACATGACTCAGGAGTGGACCTTCAGCCACCTCAGTCTAAAGAAATGATTTCCACAAAGAAGGAGTGGGAAAGAACCTGATATCTACACACTTTTGTATTTGGGTTAGTGATGTTCTAGATGCCAGGATTTGCTTTAAAGCATGTACAGAACACTCAAATAATGTACAAGGGTACTGAGGGAGAAAGCCCTTAAAAATGATAGCAGTTTGAAAACTGAAGCCTGGATGGTTGTCTAGCAGGCAGATAGCTTGCTGTTCTCCCATAGGAAACAATATGCCAGTCAAGAGTATCTAATCCAGGGGTACCAAAACTACGGCCTGCAGGCCGGATCCAGCCCCCGACACCAATTCATCTGGCCCACAAAGCCCTCATCGCTCCCAGGAGCGGAAGTAAAACGCGCCCATCTGTGTGTGTTTTACTTCCACTTCTGGAAATGACGAGGGCTTCGTGATCCAGATGAATTTGTGTTGGGGGCCGGATATGGCCCACAGGCCATAGTGACCAGTCTCTTGAACCATGTAACTGACCCACAGCCTGAAAAGTTTGGGCACACGTGGTCTAATCTATGTTTTTCCTGTGATGTTTACTATGCCAGGTAAAGTGAATATAAACAATGGGGAATGCAACATAGCACAATCTAAAAGTAATAAGTGCACTGATTTAACCACAACTCAATAGCCCAGCAAGAGCTGTAAAAACCTCAGCCACAGCTTAACAGCAGAATTTCAAAACAATATGGGATAGTATAAAAGGAGTCACAGCAGCAAGCCACATCAGAAGGAGAAGACACACATGGCAATTCAAAAGACAGCCACACTGATAACACTGACATCATGTAGCAGCCAGAACTATGGCTTCTTTCCATCATTGAATTCTAAAACAGGAGAGGATTGGGGTAGCTTTAAACACATTTTTCCTGTTGGGTTTTTTTAAAATCATGCTTAAAGGCTTAGAAATGATTTATTTCTCCTTTTTACTTTTAGTAAGGTAAAGGTCACCCTTGCTTGAAAGCCAATCATATCCAACTCTAGGGTTCAGTGCTCATCTCTGTTTATAGCCAAAGAGCCAGCATTGCCTGCGTCTACAGACATTTGTGTGTTCATGTGGCAGACATGCTATTTACCTTCCCACTGAAGTGTTCCCTGCCCTGAGTCTTTGGATGAGGGCAGGCTATAAATGCAATAAAATAAAAATAAAAGAAATAAAAATATTTATTTACTTGCAATTTCTTGCTTTCAAGCTGCTAGGTTGGCAGGAGCTGGGACAGAGATGGGAGCTCACTCTGTCATGCAGTGCCCGGGAATCGAACTCCAACCTTCCAGTCAGTGAATTCAACATCCTAACCACTTGAGCCACTTTAGTTTCCTTTACTTTTAAGAAGTCTCATATTTTGAGTATTTTTTCCTATTAAAAATGTATTCTTGGCTTAGTTTCAAAATGACTTTTTAAGCTGTAAACCTTCACATGAATGCCTTTGCATTTATGTCCTTAACTTCCTGATAATTATAGCAAGCTAGGAATGAAATTAAACCTATAGCATGCCTTAATTGTATGATTCTAAAGGCAACTTCCATATTTCGAAGAACATACTTGAAGCCTTTCATGACTGAAAGTTACTGTGGAGATTGTTTTTTAAACTCACATGCCTGTTATATGTTTGCAACAATGTTGAAATACTTTGGGGATTTTTATATTTAGAAACTGTGGTTTTAAAAAGCCTGTAGAATAGGACAAGATGGATTGCTTGCCATTACTGCAACACTGACATCCAGGTGAGGTAAACTGATACTGAACTGAGATGGCCTAAGCTACGGCGGCCAACCATCCCGCAGTCTGCGTGACAATCCCATTTAGGGAGGGGGAATTCCGACTTACCCTTGTTTCAAAAATGGTACCGGACCTCCCCCGTTGCATCACGGAAACCCCGGTTTCTCTCCGACCGGCAGGCAGTTAAAGAGAAACGGAGCCGAAATGGCTCCAATAAACTGAGCATGCGCAGAAACCCAATTTGGCGCCAAATTGGGTTTCTGCGCATGCGCAGTTTATTTTAGCCATTTCGGCTCCGTTTCTCTTTAACTGCCTGCCGGTCGGAGAGAAACCGGGGCTTCCGTGACGCAACAGGGGAGGTCCGGTACCATTTTCGAAACAAGGGTAAGTCGGAATTCCCCCTCCCTAAATAGGATTGCCGCGCAGACTGTGGGACGGTTGGCTGCCCTAGCCTAAGCCCCTCCAGAATGTGAACACCCCAATGATAATATTCTATGTCAACCTAGACTTCTGAGTTGTTCATGGTGGTCTATTACACAGGAAACCTGTTAAATCATACGAAGAGCAGCTTTTAAAAGATCTGGCAAATTACAATCTTTGAAAATTAGGAAAGAATCTAGAATCAACATCCTCACCATACAGATCACACCTCTGGAAAGCAAGTCATGGGATTTCTCACAGCAGGCTCAATAGGTGTCTGTGATCCTTAGCAATCTTATTCCTGATGGTAATCTAAATTAGAAGTGTTCTGTAGCTGTGGAAAAGTTCAGATACAGCCCATCAGCAACTCAATACAGTATAAATGCTGGGGAAAAGTCTGCTTGCTCAATAAACATTTCCTAGGAAGAAGTCTCCTGGATCCCACAAGAATCATGAGGAGCTGCTTCATTGTGTTTCCTGGAACTCTTATCCAGTTACGTATTCCATTGTGTAATGCTGAGTTCCAGGAATCTTGTGTGTCAGTTAACAAGAATTTAACTTGCAAACACATTTTCCTCAATTTCATTGCAAAAAGTGGATAGTACTTGTCGTCGTCTTCTTCTTCTTCAGGTGTAGTATCTGTTCCGGATATTGGCTATCATGATGGCAATAGTCTTCCTGTTCATAACTCCTCAGAACAGTTTTTCTGAGGACATGCCACACCAGTCTTCCAAGTTCTTCAGCCATGAAGTCCATCTACGTCCAGGGATCCCTGGCACTTGTCTAGAGATGGTGAAAAGTTCCTAAAGATGAGCAAAGTACTCAATGGACATACAGCAATCTTTTAAAAAGATAGGCAATTGAGTCTCTTTGACAGGCCTCCTGAGTAAGATCTACCAGCTGTGCCTAATTAGAGTGACTAATTTTCTCTAATATGAATTTTCTCTTAGCAGTTTTTTCCTTCCTTATAAATTGTTGACCTAAAAGAAAACAATGAAAAGCTGCTCTTGGAAGAAAAAAGAACACAGAGACAAACACACAAAAAGACCCTTCTAGGTTATTTCAAATCTGCTTTTAGACATCCTGCTGTGACCTCCACGATATGTTAATCACCTCATGATGGATAGGGCAACTCTGTACAGAAATCATAAGTAGCAGCAGCAACAGAGGTTGTTATTAACATTCACTAAAGTTGTGGAAAGCTAGGTACGGAGCCAACCCTACTGTGGGCAAGAAACAGGTAATCACCTCTGGTGGAACATTTTGGCTACCATTAAAAGCCCCCAAAAGGAAGGTTTAGAGAAAGAAATAAAACATTTAGAAGATGAACATGCAAGAACAAATGGAAAAGATGTACTTCAGAAACTGCAGGCCTTGAGGAAGGAAATGTTAGTACAAGAGATAGAGAAAGTTAAAAGGGATTTGATTTATTTGGAAAGAGACAATTTTGAGTTCAGCAACAGAAATACAAAAAGATTAGCTAAAGCAACCAGAGAGAAAAAAAGCAAGAGGGAAATTAAGAGTCTAGTTCTAGTAGACAAAAATTGAAAACAATGTAATAAAATAGATGAAAAGTTAGAAATAGTTGAGGAATTTTATGGTGAATTGTACAAGGGTAAATAAATTAATTCAATGGAATTAAAGCTGCATTTGGACAAATATTTAATGATGAAAATAAATGATACACATAAAAACATAATGGAGGAAAGGATTTCAAATGAAGAAATAGAAACAGTTATTTAAAAAATGAGGATTTAAAGATTTGATCATCCTGAAACTAAATAGACTGAATAATTATATTATAGAAGGAGTAAGATTACAGAATCCTGGAATCATTTGATCACTGTTTTACAATACTTCCCAAGCCTGGCAAAGACAAAGAAAAAATAGAATGTTATAGACTGATTGCTCTTCTTAATCAAGACACTAAAATATTTACTTCCGTAATGGTCAATAGAATGAGCAAATTTATACATTACTATTTGCATGAAGATCAGGCAGGCTTTTTAAAAGGCAGGCATATGGAAAATTTAATGAATAGGTTAATGAACATTCCAGAGAAGCCAGGAAAGATAAAGAAAATATATGCATCTTGCCCTTGGACATTTATAAGGCTTTTGAGTCAATCCAATGGCAAACAATTAGAGTAATAATAAACAATATGTGATTTGGTAAAAAATTTCAGCATGTCATTGACCAACAATATAATCATGCTCAAACATGGATAAGAATAAATGAGTCTTATACAAAAAAGGTTAAAATTACTACCCTCTTTATTTTAGCCATTAGTCATTAGAAATGACAAAAGGATTAAAGGATTAGGAAACAAAAAGATCAGTATGTATGCAGACGATACTCTCTTGGTCTCAAAAGATCCAAGTAATGCCATAAAAAAAGTCCAAGACCACTTGGAAAAATTTGAAAATATATTGGGGTTAAAAATTAATTGGGAAAAATCAGAAATCATCACTTGTAACCACAATAACACGAAAAGGAAAACATAAGCAAACTATGCAAATTAAGGAATACTTGAAATATTTAGGAATTTATATTGCAGAAGATATTCAGAAAATAAATTTTGGTAAAATTAAAAAGGCGTTTAAGACAACTGTAGAAAAGCTGAATAAATTAAAGTTATCCTGGTTCAAAAAGGTAAATTGTGTAAGATGAAAATTATGCCTAAAATAATTTTTTGCTGGGAAATTTCCCAATAAGAATAAAGGAGAAAGAATTAATTGAATGACAGAAAATGTTGGACAAGTTTTGCAATGGAGGAAAGAAGCCAAGGATCATGAAATCATTGTGGTACTTACAACAGAAGGAAGGTGGCCTAGGAATCCCAAATACTGTATAGTAAATTATTAGAAGGTGTTCCAAGTAAAACAAATAGTTAAAAAGTTAATTCAGGATAATATAGTGACTGAAGAAACCGATTGGATAGAATATAGGAAATTTAAGGGAGGTTTATTTTTAACAGCCCAAGAGAGTAAGGTCAAATTCAAAAATAAAACTTTGAAATATTTATATTACTGTTGGAAAGGGTTAAAAGATAAATTAGCCCCGGGTGACTCTTGAATTTTGGAACTGACAGACATACTGGATTATCCCCTAAAATTAACTAAAGAAATGAAATTAAAGTTATTACAGGACAAACTATTGTTATTAAATCAATGGATAGCAAAGTGTGGTGATCAACAAAAAAGAAATGAGATATATATGAAACTAGGTTTGAATTGGCTCCCAAAAATGCAAGTGGGATAAGAAAATGAGAGCTAAAAGATATCTAGAAAGACCATTGATCCCATCTGAGGGTCTGGTTTATAAATTAAGAAGGGGATTAATTACAAGTTGTCATGGGAGACGTTTTTTTCCTACGATTCTCAAAGCTTGAGGTTGTAGTTTAACTAGGCCTCAAAAATCATTTCTTCTCTGTGTCACAAGACTGCCTGTTTCCCAGTACTCTTATCTCTAGCTAGATGAGCTCTTGCATGTTTTGACTATTAGAGAGAACTCTTACTTCACATGTGTATACATCTTCTCTTGTTATGAGAAAGTCTTCTCTGTTCCCTGATAGGATAGAAGGTACCCCACCTGACTGCAGAATCTCCATCTTGGGGAGAACAGAGTTAGTTCGCTTTTGGATGTCTATGGGTTAACATCTTTGCCTGGGGGACTATTCCTTTTTGCTTCTTCAAAATGATTACTTAGAGTGATTGGATTGTTTTTGGACTGACTATTGTTACTGAATTTATTTACACTTTTCTGGATTATCCTTTAAGAAACCTGATCAATAAACCTACTGTTTTCGCTTGAAGATTCACGTCTCTTTCATCAACAGAAGCAGACCCTACACACACACAACGGCTACCTACCAAACCTCCCTTATTTGCTTCATTGCCTGAGCATAGTAAGAGTTCTGCAGACCGGCTCTCCCATAGAGCTGACAAGGGCTACAGTTCCCGCAAAGAGACTGGGTCTCTGGAACTGGAAGGGAGGGCCCTTGAGTGGGGCGGAGAGACTCTGACACAAGTAAAGGATTAGTTGGCAAAATATACCAGATTCTAAATAAAAATGAGGAACTGCAACAAATATTAAGGAAAACCTGGGAGAAGGAATTGAGTATTGCAATTGATGAGAATGCTTGGAAATGGAATCAATGATTAATGAAATTACAATAAAACCTCGAGTTACGAATAAACTCAGTTCCAGGGCATTGTTTTTAAATCAAATCTGTTTGTAACTCCAGGCATCTCCATTCAGATAAAGCAAAAGCCCCACCCCACCCTCCAACAATCAAAACAGGCCACCCCCACCCTCCAAAAATCAATCAAACCACCCAAAAACAACAGCAGCATTAAAAAGAATGCATACATAAGCAAAAACGCTGTTCCTTACCTTAAAGAAGTTTGAAAATGGACAGAAAACTCAGAAAACTCTAGCAATAAACAGCAACTGGCAGCCATTTTGCTGCAGAAATTCCAGACAAAGAACCCTCTCTAAGCATTCTACTGCTACCTACAGGGCTCTGAAAGGCTGCATGTGTATAAAACAGGGGAAATTGCATTTTTGTTTTTTGCTTCACTCGAGGCAACACAGAGGGGGGAATTCATTCGTAAATCGGGGCATATTTGTAACTCGAGGCATGGATTTCAGTGCAGAACCAATTTGTAAGTCGAATTATTCGTATGTAGGGGCATTCGTCAGTTGGGGTTTTACTGTACTATCTATTAAGGAGAAGGAGCACAACTGTAAAATTATATGAAAATGGTATATGACCCCAGTACGTTTACATCAAATTAGTAAGGGAGGGACAAATATGTGTTGGAGATGCGGTAAAGATATTGGAACATACCTACACATGTGGTGGGGATGTGAATATGCGAATAAACTTTGGAAAATGATAGAAGGGGAATTGGGGAATATTATGGAAGCTACAGTTAAATTAAGCCCAAAAACAGTAATACTGGGGGAGGTTGATGATATTAAGTTAGACAGCAACAAGAAAGAGTTGATAGTTGTTATCTGTGCCAAGACAATTGATGGCAAGTGAATGGAAGAATAAGTTTGTAATAAGTAAAGATAGATGGTATAGAAATGTCTGGCGATAAATTAACTGAGTTGAAGATAAAAAGAGGACTAACTACAAAAAAATCATTTTGGAAAATTTGGAAGCCCTTTGTTATGTTTGGACTGATAGATAAAGATGGTGTTAAGCTGTTCCAGGAAACATGTAGATTTTGGGAAAAATAAAGAAAAACAGTGTATCATAGCAAGGTAGAAGATAACAAGACTCACTTTGTACAGCACAGGGTAGGAGTTATGGGGTTTGGTGTTGTGAATTGTATGTGGTTTTTGTTATTGTTGTTGTTTATGTGTTTTATATAATAATAAAGAAATATATGAAAAGCCCCCAAATTATTTGTTCCTTGATTTGTTATTATTGGTACCTTTACTGTTAAAGATAGAGAGTGTTGTTTCTGGGATGTTCTGCCTTATATGCCAAAATAATTTGGTTGGCTTTGATTTCTATGCCCTCCACCCTATCAACCACATGGACATCAGCTGACACTGCAAACTCCCTCTGCGGGGTTCCCTACTCCACTTGGAGCTTAGCTGCAAACCTCACAGTACCTGAGTGGTAAACATATATTCCTAAGGATAATTTACACCAGAGATGAGTATTATACATGGGCATATCCATGCATAAATATGAATGATTAGAATAAACTCTATTTTCGATTCTTCTTTAGTAGAACCATTGAATCATAGAATAATTGAGTTGGAAGGGGCCCATGGGGCCACTGAGTCAAACACTCTGCTCAGTGCAGGAATCCAAGACAAAAGCAGATCTGACAGATATAGTCAAACCTCGCATAACGAAAATATTTCATTCTGCGAGGCTGCTCGCTATGAGAGATTTTCGCTATGCAAGTTTTTTCACATAACAAAAATTCCTATGGGAAAACTCGCATAGTGAAAATTGTTCGTTATGTGTGCTTTTCCCATAGAAATTTTCATTATGCGAGTTTTTCCATAGGGAAAGTCTGTTTTGCACAGCAAAAATTTTCGTTATGCGAGTAGGAAAGTTTTTTTAAATGCCTGCTCGTTATGCGAGTTTTTTGCAATGTGAGGCATTCGTTAAGCGAGGTTTGATTGTAGTTGCCTAACTTTCTCTTGAATGCCTCCAGCACTGGAATACTCATTACCTCCCAAACTAATTGGTTCCATTGTCATACTGCTCTAACAGTTATGCTTTCTCCTCTGATAATCAGCATATACTTGGCTTCCTATAGTCTCAGCCCATTATTATATGCCCTGAACTCTTCAATGATTGAGAATAGATCAATCTTTTCTAAAATCAATATTCATAGGCAGTCATTATGAGCACTTGCTTTCTAGAATTTACCATTATATCTTTGCTGTTAAGGACGTGGGATTGTTTTGCCTTTGATCAACCTTCAGAAGTGCCAACAGCCCTCTTCTTCCCTTTTTCTCTTTCTAACTGTGACACAATTGTTTTTAAAAAATTGGACCTGACTATGACACATGCTCATAAGTTGCTTTTGAAAAAAGGCTCCCGTCATCTCCTCCTAACCAAACTTTGTTCCTCACAACCAACACATACTGCTGTGTTGTTACATGGACATCACCTTTTGCCACAAGGGCACCTACATTACAAAAGCCCAAGCCTGCTTGAAACTGGAGACTAAGGAAGGTACAATACAGGGTCACATACAGGTAACCTCACAATTTTTATAATACAGTAATGTACCTATCTTCTTACCATGGTTTCCCCACTAAAGGAACATTGGGATATGAGCTTGCTTTTAAAGATCTGAACCTGTTTTATTAATTTAATTTGTCTGAAATGAATGACCTTGGGGAACTAGAGAAGTGAGGAAGAGGGAATTTGCAGGCAGCCTCTTTATACATAAAGGTAAGTGTAAAAAGTAGGATTAGACACTATACTCCATTTTCATAAATTTTTAAAATGTTATTTTTTGTCTGAAATGTTTAGATGATCTGTTCATCTTGATGAATAAATAACATCTGACTGTTTATACATCACAAGCTAAAGGAGCAAAAGAAAGAAAGTAAGAAAGGAAGAAAGAAGTTGGAATTCTAATTGCCTTTGCCACATCTTTCGGACAATTGCTCTCAGTTATGCAGTTGACTAAAGAGATGTTATCAAAAAGAGGACACAGAAGTGGAATTATTACTGTACTCCTGTTCTTAATTTTATACAACCATGTTTTTTCATCCCACAACACCCAAAGCAATTATGATTGTGTAACTGTATTTTGCATTTCTGTAAGCTGCCCAGAGTCACTGTTGTGAGTGGGGCGGGGTATAAGTCTAAAAATTAAATTAAATTAATTAATTAAAGGAGTAAAAGAGAAAGCAAAGAAGATGATCATTTTTTCAAAAAGTCGTACTTGTTTTAGAATTTAAGCTTATACGTTATTGTCGAACACACCATGTCTATGTCATAAAGTGAGTTCACAAATTATAAGGTACAGAAGGAAATCATTCTAAAAATTATGGAGCAAACGTTCTCCATTTCCATTAACGGTTACACTTGGACAGACTGGTAGTAAATAATTCTTCTTGCCCTGTGGCCTATGTCTTGTGTAGACATGTACAGGACTGCACTGATTGCTGCTAAGTAGCACCAAAATGCATGCTTTATATCTAGGGCATCCAAAATCAAGATAGCCATTATGAAATCCCAGCCTTAGTAGCAGAAGAAGATATACAGTCAAATCTTGCATAAAGATGAGGAACATCTGCGGTGGGGGCGGAGAGAGCGCCTCAGCGTTTTCACCCCAGGACCCTTTCCACCTATCCCTGGAGCTCCGCCCTGGTTGGGGATTTAAGAGATGCTTTGAGGCTGGACTTTTCACATCGCCGCTGCCATGAGGAACATCTGTGGCGGGGCGGAGAGAGCGCCTCAGCGTTTTCGCCCCAGGATCCTTTCCACCTGTCCCCAGAGCTCCGCCCTGGTTGGGGATTTAAGAGACGCTTTGAGGCAGGACTTTTTGCACCGCCACCACCGGCTGGGGTTTTAAGAGACATCTGCGGCTTGGGCGGAGAGGCTTGCCATTTGTTGTAACACTTAGCAATTACTGGTACATTGTTTTGTTAGTTTCTTTTTGCAGACTTGACAGAGATATGGATACTTTTGATTATTGATGTTATTATTGATGTTGATGTTTATTGAATTTTTTTACTGTAATGTGCTACTTTTTTACTGTAATGTGATACGTTTTGCTGTGATGTGATATTTTGATATTTTGATGATTTGTGGTCTGATACTGATTATTTGATATTTATATGTTGTTTTATGAACTTGTATATGTTGTGAACTTTGTAACTTTGTATATGTTGTGAACCGCCCTGAGTCGGTCCCACCGAGTAGGGTGGTATAGAAATAATAATAATAATAATAATAATAATAATAATAATAATAATAATAATAATAATAATAATAATAATAATAATAATAATAATAATAATAATAATAATAATAATAATAATAATAAAGAGTGCATTGCTTAAAGAGTAACTCGCTTAAAGAGCAGAATTTTCTCTGAATTGTCGCTTCGCATAACAAATAAAACCAATCAAAAACTCGCTTAACAAATAAATCGGGGTCCACAATCAACCCCACCAGAAGTCACAATTGGTCACTTACAATGGTGTTTTGCTTAAAGAGCAAACTCGCTTAAAGAACAATCCTGTGAAATGCATTATGCTCATTAAGCGACGTACAACTGTATAAAGAAGGTACTGTACAGTATATATGTTGTATTGAACTGAGTCAGTAGATTAATGTCAGTCTGTAAACTTTGTGACTTACAAAGTCATTTACTCAGATCTCCCCAGCCTTAGTCCAATATTCAACCCAGCACTGTCCACCATGGGCTCTTCTCTCAGCCCCAAAATAGCCAATTGTTGGAGATGGTAGGAGATATAGGGAAAAAATTAGGAGTGATCCATATTAAAACTTTCTGCTGTTATCACTCAACTCTGGACCTAATGATCATGGCTCTGAATCATCCCTTATTTACTTCTAAGGTCTTGTAAGGTCAAAACTTCCTCTAAAACTTTTTTGTGGAAAAAAAAAAGAATCTGATACTGTGACTCACATAAACATTTTGAAAGAAAGAAATGTTCCTCTTTTCTAACAAGCTGATTGAATCAGAGAAGACTAGAACTGGCTTCGATGAGCATTCAAAAACATAGCCATGGTTTTTGTTCTTTATTGGTCTTATTGAGTATATGGGAAAGCCCTAAGGCTGTGAAAAGCCATATTTCTTGATTTCTGAGAAAAAGTGTTCACATGGAAAAAAGTAGGGCTCTTACAGGAATTGTTATGCTATGTGCAATACAAAGGTTTGATGACAATGATCTACCAAGACCTCATACTAAGTACCCTGAAGCAAAGTGATATCTTGATTGCAATCAAAACATTTCTTTTTGAGATGAAGATAAAATACAGTTAAATTGTAACTTCTGTACAAAAATTGTATCTACTCCATTCAGGGTGATTTGAACCTTGACTGGCAGTGAAGTGAAGATATTCACTGTTTTGCTTCAAGCAAGCGAAATTTTTGGACCAGACTCATATCCATTGAGCAAAGAAGTAGTTTTGTCATTCTTCCACCTGAAAATAAAATTAGGAATTAATCTCCACCCATTTCAACAGGCTACTCATGTATACAAAGTTGAATTAAACCTGGGCTGCCCAAACTTTTTGAGCCATGGGCTAGTCATGTGGTTGAGCATGACCTGTGCATGTGCAAAATGCTGCCATAAATGGACCAGTGGCATTTATGACAGTCACAGGTGCATTTACAGTAGCATTTTGTGCATGTGCAGGCATGTTTTACTTCTGCTTCCAGGAGTGGCAAGGGCCATGTGGGCTGTAGTTTGGGCACCCCAACGTTAAACAATGTAAAATTGTTGAGTGAGAAATGTTACCAGCACAAGAGACTTGTGTCTCAACTTTCAATAATGAATCAGATTACATACTCAAAAGATGACACAGAGTCACCTTTTCCTTTTGCTATCTGACTAAATGAGATGCCTAAAAGAAGAAAAGCATGAAGATGAGTTAAATTGGATTTAAAAGTTGGGGAGCAGAAGAGAAAAGAAGAGGGAAGAAGAAAAGCAAAACAAAGCATTTTTTTTTGTTGCACAATCAAGGAAAAAAGAGATGCCAGGTCCTCAAAGGCCCTTATTCACTGGTGTAATATATTATTAACACAAATAGAACAGAATATTTCTGGGGGGTGTGGGGGAGGTATGGGTATGTAGGAAGGTGTTAGTAATTTTATTATCACCAACAAAATAAAATGCATAAAGGGAGCAAAAGAAGTTAAGCAGCTGACTAAACCATAAAAATGTTGGGATGCATGCTGCTTATAAAATTAGTGAAATCTATATTATTATTATTATTATTATTATTATTATTATTATTATTATTATTATTATTATTATTATTATTATTATTATTATTCCCACATGACACAGAGGCTGAGTTGATTCCACTTGTGGCTTATTTTCCCTAAAGTGGCTATTAAATAAAATGCATAAAGGGAGCAAAAGAGCTACTACCTCTTTCACTGCTGGAGAGCGACTACCTCTTTCGCTGCTGAAGGAATTGAAAGGAGAAGCCAAGCCATTGCAAGCAAAGGCAACAGCAATTTGCAGCAAAGCCAAAACAGAAAGGATGTCATCACATCCTAAGTAACTTCCTCTGAAAGAGACCAGGAACTAAGAGGTAGATAGAGATCAACACCCCACAAGTAGATATTCACTCCAGCAAAAGGCCTTTCTCTCCTCTTTGTATCAACCTCCAGCCTCCTTCACCACCACAACCTGCTCCAGAGGGTTTGCCAACTCTATTTTTTGAGAGCACCTTTGTAAGGCGTCCAACCTTACAAAACTGAATCTGGGATAGTGGGGCGGGGCCAACGTCATGACGTCATGGGCGGGGCCAACGTCACGACGTCATGGGCGGGGCCAAAAAATAAAGGAGCAAAAAATGGCTCCAATAAACTGTGCATGCGCAGAAACTCAATCTGATGCATTGTGCATGCATCAGATTGAGTTTCTCCGCATGCACAGTTTATTGGAAAATAAGCCATGTGCCGATTTTCGGGGGGCTCTAAAAATATAAGCCACCCCCCGAAAATAAGCCATCAGGCCATTTTTGGCCATTTTGGGGGGGGGAGAATATAAGCCATGGCTTATAATAGGCTATTATAAGCCATGGCTTATATTCTTTTTCCCCCCCAAAATGGCCAAAAATGGCCTGATGGCTTATTTTCGGGGGGTGGCTTATATTTCTATACTCAGTATATAGAAATATAAGCCACCCCCCGAAAATAAGCCATCAGGCCATTTTATACTGCCTGCTCGGACACAGAGAATACACCCCCCAACTCTGCTTACCTTGAAGCTCTGCTTATTTTCTCTCCCGACTAACAGCTGATCAGACTCAGAGGCTTTTTTTAAAACTCCGGTAGGGAAACAAGGAAGGGGAAAAATTTCAGCGATGTGATTGGATCTCTATGTCAGCTGACATAGAGAGCCAATCACATCGCTGAATAGGGGAAACACCTATTCAGCGATGTGATTGGATCTCTATGTCAGCTGACATAGAGATCCAATCACATCGCTGAATTTTTGGAGCCATTTTTTGCTCCTTTTTTAAAAAAAAATGCCTGCTGCCGAAAAGAAATCGGGACAGCCGGGACGTCATGGGGGAATTCCGTGACCATTTTCCTAAAAATGGTAACTCGGGATTCCCCCTCTCAAATCGGGACTGTCCCTGAGAATCCGTGACGGTTGGCCGCTATTGGGCCACTATGGGAATAGGAGTAACAAAATATACCGGCATTAGACTTCATCCAAATTATACCTGAAGTGTAAAGAGGGACATGGATTACACCACTGTTACCAACCCACAAACTGTTGTGGCTGCCTCCATGCCCTTTTAGAGAGCTTCTTTCAGTGTGCTTGGGCTACTATTTGTGCTGGTGTATGGCCAGACATCTCTCTATGGTAACAGAGTAGACCGTACAGCCATTGACTCAATGTTGAGTGTTAGGCGGCAGTTAACTAACATGACTCCCCCTAAAGTGGCCAACAGCTGCAGGCGAATGAGCCCCTTTAGATAGGGTGATGATCCCCTCCGCGGAGGAAATGCCACTGGAACTCATCATATTGGGCCCAACACCAAATGAGCAGAGGAGGAACTCTATTCCCCAATGGTTGTGGAGGCAGAGGCCATGCCAGATGGACTGGTTGTACAGGTGCTCCTTGTCCATATCTGCAAGCCTGCAGCAGTTCACTGCAGTCCCAGTGTTGAATCCTGCATGTCTCATTTCATATGTGCTGCAGGAGATGGCTTTGTGATCGTAGTGTGTGGGTCACTTCAGGGCAAGCAGGGTTCCACCTTAAACAAATTCACGCCAATGACATTTTTCCTGCTTTAGAGAAAAATGCATTCTCAGATATGAGTTGCAGTCAATGACGACTATTTGTGCTTTTCAAGAGTTCTGGGATGAGATTCGTTTTCCATGAATTAAGAAACAAAAATGCAATGGTGCAACTACAAAAGGCCATTGAGTGTGAGGGGTGGGGGACTCTGAGGGACCTTGAGCAGAAATGCATCTGGCCAGCCAGGGAAGTCCTGTCTGCAGAGCTGTGTGCTCAGGTTTATTTTAATTTCCCCCTTTCTTTTTCTAAGTGACAAGACAAAATCCTGATCTTGCAAATGAGGGGCACAGTTTCTTTAGGCAGCCACACAGAAGGGAGGGAGGGAGAAATTTTTAAAGGGCAAAAGGTACAACCTTTTGGGACTCTGTTCTTCCTCCCAATTACCTGTCATTTCACCTCATCCTCTTCCCTTTCTTGACTTTTCCAAGTTCCTCAGCACATCCAAGTTGGTGTTTACAAGAGGAAAAGAACAGAAAGAACAGTAGAAACAACTCTATCCTTTCTGTCCTTTCTCTTTCCTCCGATTTCTTTATCCTCCTTGCTGGGTTGAATATGAGGCCTCCATACAGGATACAGTCTGGCCAGGTTATCCTGCTGTGGTAATAGAGTAAACCATAGTGCCAGCAACTCAACACCAAGTGTCAGGCGGCTGTTAATTAACTTGAACAACCCTGAGGACAAATGACTTGGGTGCCAAAGTCCACAGGGAAGGGTGCTGGTCGCCAAGTGGATTAAATCCCACTTGTATACATCTTGATGGTGGGCAGCAGATTCATCAATACTGGCCTGGGGCAGAGGAAGACTTTGCGTGCCAAAAGGTCTCAGGATCAGAAAGTGACTCGTGGAACTGGATCAGTAGTATGGATGTCACGCTGTGATGTGGAAGGCATTATATTCTCAGGACAGTCTTCATGGGTAATCACCATGATGATCGCCAATATTCAGATTCCGATATGGCAGAAGAAGAATACAGAATGTATTATCCCTTAATTGACCAACCATTACTAGGTTTGCCATATGGTTAACCCATAAATACACAAATATCCCTGATTTAGATAGTTTCCACATTTGTCCAAAGGCAGTTTACATCTCAAGTAATAAACATGTAGCATGCATGCTACTTTGCCACAGCATTTTATTTCATGTGAAAAAGTCATCATTAAATGTTGGACATTTTACATCATCTAGTTCAGGGGTGCCCAAACCATACCCCATGGGCCAGATCCAGCCCCTGATGGCAATTCATCTGGCCTGCAAAGCCCTCATCACTCCCATATGGGCGCATTTTACTTCCACTTCCAGGAGAACGAGGGCTTCATGGACCAGGTGAATTGTTGTTGGGGGCCAGATCCAGCCCATGGGCCAATGTGACCGCCCCTAAACCACATGACTGGCCCATGGCCCAAAAAGTTTGTGCACCCATGATCTAGTTAGCCTGGGAAATGAGTCTCTTTGTGTCTTTTCTGGTTGTTTGTTTTGTTTCTAACTGTAAGGAAGATAATAGAGAGGAAAAGATAGAATAGAAGATTGCTTCCAGATACTGTACAGTTATTATACAGAAATGGTTTTACTACCCCAGCCTCTTCTTTTCTAAATATGCTCCACTTCTTTCCCTTCTCTTATTTTATGGTGTGAAACTGGTGGGTGAAGAAATGGTTGGAATGTATGCATACTAACATGATTTTTCTGCCCTTTAGTTGTTTGTTCTTTGTTTTCTGACCACTGCAGCATTCCATCTTTCCTTCATTTAGATTTTCTTCCAACTTCTGAGCTTGACTGTAATTTTTTTTCATTTGTTTTGTCAAGACCTGGGTTTTCTCTTCCAAGAAATTTAGCTCAAAACATGAGGAATCAGCCTTTATGGGAGAAAAGGGGAGATCTGGTCACTTTGGATTGAAATGCTAGCATTTCCTACATGTGCAGAGAGAAATTGATATTGCAATTGTCTATTCTCACCTATCCTGCTTCATCATATCCTCAAAGACTCTGATCATTTC
The DNA here is from genome assembly GCA_030440675.1 of Furcifer pardalis. Lineage (NCBI taxonomy): Eukaryota > Metazoa > Chordata > Lepidosauria > Squamata > Chamaeleonidae > Furcifer > Furcifer pardalis. The sequence goes on from CP126894.1 coordinate 133,773,119, forward strand.
TAGAACCTGCCTGTCTACATTCCCCAATGATTTTTCTATAATCAACGGAAGGAAGCAAAGAAGCAAGCAAGAATGTTGTGTTCTTCTGAGTCAAACAATTTGCCCATATATTTGCTGTTAACTGGTGGCAGTTCTTCAAGGTTTCTAGTAGGATACCTGAGATATCAAGAACCAATACAGCAAAACACAGCAGATGCTCTACAGTCTTTTCTGGGAGCCTTCCCTGAGCTTCAAAAACTGTTATTTAACCCTGTTTTAGTTTGGCCACATGCTGTATGTATTTGGGTTCTTAACACTCTTGTAAAACATAAGCTCCATGTAGGAATTCCTCTTTCTTACTACTGTAGGAAAACCAAGCCCACCTCAAACTTTCTCTTCTACTCAGGTATGAAAAGCAAACATAAACAGCAGGAGCCCTGTGTAAAATAAGCATCTGTAGCACCCACTTTTCTTCCAACTCCTTGGGTGGGTCTGCCATGAAAGAGAATGAGGCATTCATATGTGAAACAAAAAGGACAAAGTCCACCCGGCAAACCCAGAGGAAGGTGGAGAGACAACATATTCAAGACATATTACAAGAACACAAAATAACTCCAGGGTACACAGAAAGAGCCTCCTCTAAGATTATGGTATTTTTGAACCACAATCGGGAATGCCCTGGTAACAGCAACCTTGTGTTTCCAGCTAATCTTTGTCACACTAGGTCAGGCAAAAGGAACTGCAGAATGAACTCACCAAATCTTTCATTTTGGCAGTTTCACATCTGGTTTAGACATGGAAGAATAAGAATAACCAAATAATGGCAGTGGAGGCCACTAGACCTGCCAGAGCAAGAACCTTGTGTTTCCCTTGACATCTGAAGGGGTAATTAAGGAAGTCGGGGGGGGGGGGACAATGACCTCAGGGGGCAAGTTCTGAATGGCCAGGAGCAGTAACAAGGCTTTGAAAGACAGAGCAGTATGTTCCATCCTGATCCAGGGTCATCTTCACAATTGAAATACCATTCAACTGCTGGTTTACACAGATTTTGTACATGGAGTAAAAGACAGGCTGCCTTGCCAACACAGTATCTTGGGCTACACCTTCCCTGTCTCTCAATCCGCATATACCTCTCCTGATATTATCTATTCTCTCTTAAAGAACTACGGTATATTGAAGACCACCATCATATTCTCCAGGGTGTTCTATTTTTAGCTGTGGAAAAGGTTGTCTCAATTCCTCCTAGTGAAGTATATTCATAGGCCTGTAAAGTATCAAGAGTACTCCTTCCCTACTATGCTGTGATGCAGTTTAATCTTACAGATGTTAGGTGTTCATCTTTTGTTAGGCAGAAGGCTAGTTAATAGCCTGAGGTTCGGTTACTGATGTTTTCCTAATAGCCAGCAATCTCTCCCTGGGCTATAGAATATGTTGCAAATGAGGAGGGAGTATGTAGTAGGATGGCACAAGAAAAGTTCAGGGCCAACACTTCAGTTTGAAGAAAGCTGAGGCAGGGATAGAATAGGAGTGATTATGGAGATCACTTGTTTGTCTTAGACTTATTCATCTCCATGTGTAGATGGATAGCAAAATCAGATTTGGTGAGATGGGGAAGCCTACAGCTATTCCCTCCACTTACACTGACTGAAATCCTGTTGCTTGGTAAGTAGCTCTACTCTGATGGAAGAAGGTTTTCCCAATTAAGAACTCTCTTTGCCTGCTGGAGAGGGGGAATGAGGGCCAGCTGTGTGGACCAGCTAGCTCAGCCATAAAGACCTTGCTGCTACTGCTATTGCTGCCTCCATGACCACCTCAGGAACATCACAGAACTCTCTCTGCCTGCTGGAGAGGGGGATTGAGGGCCAGCTGTGTGGACCAGCTAGCTCAGCCATAAAGACCTTGCTGCTACTGCTATTGCTGCCTCCATGACCACCTCAGGAACATCACAGAACTCTCTTGCCTGCTGGAGAGGGGGAATGAGGGCCAACTGTGTGGACCAGCTAGCTCAGCCATAAAGACCTTGCTGCTACTGCTATTGCTGCCTCCATGACCACCTCAGGAACATCACAGAACTCTCTTTGCCTGCTGGAGAGGGGGAATGAGGGCCAGCTGTGTGGACCAGCTAGCTCAGCCATAAAGACCTTGCTGCTACTGCTATTGCTGCCTCCATGACCACCTCAGGAACATCACAGAACTCTCTCTGCCTGCTGGAGAGGGGGAATGAGGGCCAGCTGTGTGGACCAGCTAGCTCAGCCATAAAGACCTTGCTGTCTCTCTTGACTGTATTGTATTTTTACACTGTATTTTATTGTATTGTTTTTTTTTCTTTTATGTAAAATTTATTGTGTTATCTGTGCTGCATCTGTTGTTATATTTTTATATTATGCTGTATTTATATTTGAGATTGTGATACTGTATATGTTTGTGTTATGTGAGCCCCTCTGAGTCGCCTCGGTGAGGTGAGTAGAGGGGCATATAAATCTAATTTAATAATAATAATAATAATTAATCCATAGGATGTAATACCTGCAGGTATCTGAGGTTTCTGGAAGGCCTAGAAACATTGAACACACACCACCGTCCCCACCAATAGCTTTTTCATGCCTCCATTCTCCTAATTGTTGTTACTTCCAGTATTCTGATAAGCATGCCATATGATTGAGTCAGAACCATTTCAGCCCATAGCCACCAAGGCACATTATGCTAGAAAATGAGACTCATAAATAATAAATTCTGAGTTGAGTAAATTTAATATAATGAATCTACCATCGGCTTTAGCCAACACAGTTATCCACAGTTTGGAAGTAATATGTTATACATAAATATGCTAGTTATATGCAGGAAATTGAGATGAGGAATTTAGTGGGCTTTTAAAATCTGTTTTAGGGTTTTTACACAATTATGAAAATATATGTATTTTATAGTTTTCAGATTTAAATTCAAATTTACTGATTCAAATTCAGTATATTTTAATTATTTCTGATATTCAAACTATCTTTAATCAGCCTTGAATCCTGACAAAGTAAGAAAGGCAGAAGAAAAAAAATAAAATAGAAGCAATAAACCATTATTGGAGCAAGGGATACTAGGAGGATAATAATGTTCAATTTTTCACTTTTTAAAGTGGTGCTCATTTTATTTATCCTTTTTGGAAATCATTTAGGATTCAACTGTTGTCTAAACCAGTGGCATAGAATGGGTAACTCTCTAAGTACTGTCAGTTGGCAATTCCCATGTTTCCAAAGCTTGGAACATTATTTTTAAATGCTACAGCAATGGTATTAGTGTTATTTTTCCAAAGCAAATAAATTATTCCCATTACTTACTAAGCATACAAATTGTGCATTCTTTCACTAAATGGTAATGCAATACTATTGTTCTCCTTTAAAAATTAATTATTTTAAAAAGATCTCACAGAAAATGACAAGAAGTTGTGAGGAAGGGTAACAAGCAAAAGTAATGAGAAGGCATTAGTTACTAGCAGTAGAAGTGATGTGTTGTCATTAACTTTAATTCATGATGAACGTGGTATAACTACAGTAAGGTGGAAGACTTGTTCAGAGAAGCAATAGGCATTAATTATTTCTTACTGCTTGTTATTGTTGAGGCTATAGAAGAGGAGGAGGAGCATCTACCATTCTGTTTGAATCCTACTCCAGTTCAGAACCTCTGCAGTCTGCTATCAACATTTTGTTTTATGCTTCAGTATAAAAATGCTAGTCAATCTAAAATGTGTAGTGGGCAACTTTGGTAGACTTGGGGCACTATTTGAATCCCCAGCACTCCCAACCAACATTGTCCTATAGATGTCAGAAAGGCCATGATTTCTCTACTGCTAACATAAACCAATAGCTAGCTAAGAGTCAGTTATATGTTGTTGTTGTTAAGTTGCATAGTTGAGTCCAACCCTTTGTGACCCGATGGACCACTGCATGCCAGGCACCCCTATCCTCCACCATCCTCTGCAACCTGCTCAACTCTACGACCATTGCATCAACAATGCCATCCAGCCATCTCATCCTCTGCCTCCTCCTTCTCCTTTTGCCCTTGACCTTTCCCAGCATCAAGGCTTTCTTGAGTGAATCCTCTCTTCTCATTTGATCTCCAAAGTACTCTAGCTTCATTGGGGTTGATTTCTTCTAAGATTGACCTATTCTCTTTGCTGTACTCTCAAAATTCTCTTCCAGCACCACAAAGGCATTTATTCTTCTGCGCTCAGCCTTCCTTATGCTCCAGCTATACATAATACATAATAAGTACAAACTATTCCAATGATTGCTGTTTCTTCAAATGTGTTAAAAGAAAGACACACCTTTGTGAGGTGATCTATTCTTTATGCTTTTTGCCTAGGTTTTCAGAAATGTATTTTTCCCAAACTAGTATAATCTGATGATTTATGCTTTTCATAATTTGGTGTGGTGATCAAAATACTTTTACAACAATAATAAAAGCAGGTGAACCTTAAAATCCTGTGTCACATCTTACCATCTGTTTTCAGCTGTTTGGTTCCAGCAATGAACCAAAGTTCTTCCTGCTGACTTTGCAGTTCTTTTACACACAATTTCTTTTTTATCATTCTTTCGACTTGCATTTAAAGATGTACTCTTACAATACTGTATATTTCTTCAAAGTAGGTGGGTGTATTTACGTGGAAGATTACTACCGTCATGTCTACTTTTTATTATTATTTATAATAATATTGTTTTCAACTAACTAATAATTGCTTGTCATCAAGTAAATTCTTACTAATGGAGACCCTTTCCAGGGATTTCTAGGTAGAGAATACTCAGAAGTGGTTAGTCGTTCCTTTCTTCTGGGGGCACTTGGAATGCTGCAGCTTGTATATGACTACACACACTGGCTCTCAGTGTAGCCAGGGGGGTGGCCAGGATGGGCATCGCCCACCCTGAGTTAGCAGTTTGCCCACCCTCAAACTCCCGGTTGCTTATTTATATATATGTGACATATACATATATATGACATTGTTGCCTATCCTGAAAAAATATTCGCCCACCCACATCTAGAATCCTGACTACAGTCCTGCTAGCTCTTCTTTTAGGAGGCACCGTGAGGAATTGAACTCCCAACCTCTGGCCCTGCAGCAAGATACCTAAAACAATGAACTATTACTACTTTATTATAATAATTAACTCAATTGCATTTTAACATGATAACCTTCCATGTCTTTCAACCTGAAACATCTGTTTCAAGCTGGTTGTTAAGCAATCTTGGGTCCCAGCCCAGGGGGGAAGGGGAATAAAAATAAAATAAATAAATATTTTGACTTTGTTGCCAACAGGAAAAATTGCCAGTCTTTATATTGCAAACAGCACCTGAATGTTGATTACAACAATGTCCACAAGTCAAGATATCCTACAGGATTTATTTGTTTGTTTGTTTGTTCAGATTTATATTGCCACCCACTCGCAGAAGCAACTGAGGGTGGCTTACAGTCAAAACAGCAACAGTACATTAAAAATCATAAATACAACCTCACAAAGCAACTGAAGCAGAACACAGAGTAACTCCCCTCTGTCCATTGTTGTGGACCCAGAGGAGGGGGCGATGTTCTCAGCCACCTGCCAGGCTTCTTGTTCTCACAGAGATACCAAACAAGAGAGAAATCCAGGACCTCACTTCTTCTTTTTTTTAAACCAACCACTCTTCACACAAATGGGTAGAGTTGTCTTTCAACACTTTCCTTGCCATAGCAAGTTGAGGGAGAAAAGCTTGTATAGGTCCAAAAGTTCTACAAACCTGTTACATACATGTTTTCCAATTGATATCTCTTCATCTTTTAAAATTTTAAAAAAGCGGGAGTTAGCAAAGTTTGTCCTTGGAGATGAAGGTCAATATAATCCATAAGATGTAAAAAAAAAAGGCTGGGGGAAATCAACTCATTTATAATGTGGTGTTGGAGGTGAGCCTTACAGGTACCGTTAACAGGCAAAAATATCAGTGCTCAACCAAGTCATGCTTGAACACTCACTAGAGCAAAGAAGAGTAAATTGGGGCTATCCTACCATGCACAAATATAATGAAAGTACAGAACAGACTAGGAAAAAATATTGTGAAAAACAAAATGGTAGCAATGGGCAGTAGAAAACTAGGAAGACCTAACATGACAGGGGCTGACTCCAAAAAGGAATCCGTAGCTGATAGTTTGAAGACCTGAGTAAAACTTACTGGAAAAGACAATATTGCTGTTGGACACCCTGATATGTGGTGCTATTGGTTTGCAAGATCTGAGCATAGCTGTTGATACAACATTTGTGAGTTCATAGAGTCATCAACATCAGAAGTGACTTGATGTCACATAACATCTTTGGAGGTATTTCCCCCCCTTAATTACCAAATAATTGTGACACAATAGGTGGAATAGTTAAGACTATAACAGAATATAGACACCAAAACTCTGCTAACATCCAGTAAAACCGTCCCCAGCCACAGTAATTTCACATCTTAAATAAGGGGTCATCTGAACATTTGTTCTCTATTTCTTTTCTTAAAAAAAAAAAAGAATTTTACAAGGAGACACAAAATTCCTTTGCAAGCATGAATCTCCTTGGCCTGGAAGAAGTTTAAAAACTTAGCTAAAAGTCAGCTATGTGGGTCCTAACTAATGGGGTCAAAAGTTTAGATGGCCCCAGATTTGGAGCTGATTTCCCCTGTGAAAACTTGTGTCAGAAGCCTGGTCTCAAAAATCCTGAGATAATGGTTACTGAAAGCACTCAGGGCTGGGACAAGCACAGCTGATCTGTGCTTTTGTAATGCAGAAATACTTTAAATAAGCATTACAAAATGGGATGTTGATTACCTGAAAATACATGGCAAAATGTCCCTCTTTCTGGAGGACTGTAGCTTTATTTCTCTTTTTTTAAAAGCTGTTTTTAAACCACTTTAAAGCAGGGGTTCCCAACCTACAGCCTGCAGGCCGGCCCCAGCCCACGATGCCATTCCAACCAGCCCATCAGCGTCTCCCTTGCACCCAGAAGTAGAAGCAGGCATGTTTTCATCAGCCGTAAAATGTGTCCATGCATGTGGAAACACGGCTAACATAAATGTAGAAGTGGGCGCATTTATGTCAGCCATAGATGGGCCTACTTCCAGAGGGTGTAGTCCGGCCTGCTCAGCTGTTCTGTTGCTCTTTAAGCGAAACACCATTGTAAATGACCAATGGGGGGGGATTGCAAACCCCAATTTATTTGTTAAGCGAGTTTTTGGTTGGTTTTATTTGTTAAGCGAAGCGAACATTCAAAGAAAATTCTGCTCTTTAAGTGTTACTCTTTAAGCGAGGTGCTCTTTATGCGAGGTTTGACTGTACAGTAAAACCTCACATAAAGAGTGCCTCGCTTAAAGACTAACTCGCTTAAAGAGCAGAATTTTCTCTGAATGTTCGCTTCACTTAACAACTAAAACCAACCAAAAACTCACTTAACAACTGAATCAGGGTTTGCAGAAGTCGCAATTGGTCACTTACAATGGTGTTTCACTTAAAGAGCAAACTCGCTTAAAGAGCAGTCCTGTGGAACGCATTATGCTCTTTAAGCGAGTTACCACTGTATACAGTTAAAGATCACAATGAAGCTTGCATAAATACTTTAATTAATTGTGCTAATTTATAATAAGGCCTGGAGAAAGCCATTTTTATGAGAAGACAGTTACACCAAAAGTCCTAAGTCATTTATCTAAGAGGAACAGACTTGTGTGACTGAGCATTTCTGAATATTCTAAATGAGTATGTAATGTCAAGATAAAATATGAAACGCCTTCCACTCCTCAGCCCCACTTGGGCTGAGAACACGTGTGTACAAGTTTGTCAAAAATATATAAGTCTGATTGAATTGTTAATTTGGGTTCTTGGAATTTATATGGAACCAAGCATTACATATACACATGTTATGTCATAATTGATTTTGTTGATTATTATTATTATTATTTATTGAATTTATTACCCGATAAAATCTCTTTTTCCTTCAAAACCTCTCTGGCTGTTTCATTTACATTTAAAGAAATTTATAAACTGATAGTTTTTTAAGAGAGTTTTCAGGTGACATATGAATGGAGAGTAAAATAGTCTGACTTTTAAGAATCATAAATTGAAAACCTTTTGCCCATTTAGCCCAATGGGCAAACAATAGCAGACTGTCTGCTACCCCTGCATTAAGCTTGGTGCCACTCCAAAGACCATTTTAAAAGTTATACATTTTTGTTTGGGTCACCTCATTTTTAGAATTGGTTTATAGCATGTTGATATTCTCTGCCAGCACAGGATCACTGCTGCAGTCTCATGCAGCAAGAATGCTGAGCAAGACAGATTTAGAATGCATGTGGTGCCATGACTCTTTGGGTTCTTGTCCCCAGGACACTTTTTTTTTAAAAAAAAACCACCTCCTATCTCTTGTAAACTTACTGATATCACACTTTTGTTTCCCTAGATCTTTTCAGATTCATTTCTCTCATTTCTCCTTCCTCTGTCTACCATTGGGGTACACAGAAAGAGCCTTTTCGAAGATTGTGGTATTTTTGAACCACAATCGGGTGTAACCCGGTAACAGCAAACTTCTGTTGCTGGCTAATCTTTCTCATACTAGGACAGGCGAAAGGAACCGCAGAATGAACTCACCAAAAGGTGCCTTCATCTTGGCAGTTTCACATCTGGCCTAGACACAGACGAAGTCTACTATCTGAAGGTTTTGCTCTTTTTGTCCCCCCCGCCCGCCCCCCATGAATCAGACAGAAGGTAGTTCTCCACTACAACATCAATTTCTTTGTTAGAATGAATACTATTTCCAGAATACAGATTCTCTAAACTGGCCCCTCTTTACTGCAGGCATAATTTGAGTTTTAACTTGGGTGTTCCAACCCACTGAGCTGCATGAGCATACAGTTTTCAAAGTACTTGTGAGGAAATTTCTTTTTAGAATTGTTCATCTTCATTACATTAGCTTTTGTTCAGCACATTCACACTGCTTCTGTCCCTCCCTCCCTCCTCCAGTGTTCATTCTCTTGAACCACTTGTTGAAGGAGTTAGCGTTGTACAAAATTGGGAGGGTGCTAATGGCACCATTTCAATTGAAGTAGCAACACAAAGCACTTTCAGTGTGACAAGTACACTTTTGATTGCAATAAAATAAAAAGAGTTAGCAAAACAAAAACATTCACACCAAAGTGGCTCTCAAATTATTCAGACCTGTTGACAAAAGTGAATGCAAGGAACACAATTGGTAGTAAGGGGCTGTGGTGGCTCAGTGGTTAAGAAGCATGCCTTGTTAGCTGGAAGGCCGGCAAGTCGGCAGTAAAAACCTATTCTGTTGTCACCTTTCAAGTTGGTGTAACGAGCTGCCAACATATTAGATCTCTGGAAGACCAAGTCTGAAAGCCCTTACAAAGCTCCATCTTAAAGAGCAAATCTAAGGCCTGTCAACTGAAGCAACCTATCAATTTTTCTACCCTTCCCCTTTATACCAGGCTGTCTCTCATAGAAACCCAAATACTTCTTATCTCACTATTGTTTGAATCTACCAAGCCACGCCTGCTATTTGATGCAATATAGATTTCATCTCCATGGATAACAAAAGGGATGTGAGTGGCAAAGTGCAATAGTGCTTCACATCAGTGATGGGATAACAAAAATTCCACTACCACTCCATGACGTCACGGACGTCATGGGCGTGGCCAATGTCATGACGTCACGACGTCATGGGCAGAGTCGACGTCATGACGTCATGACGTCGTGGGCGGGCCCAAAAATAAATAATAATAAAAATCCACCCACCCCTCAACCCACCCACCCAACCAGACAGCTACAACAAACCCATAAATAAATAAAATAAGGATATAAATAAAATAAAAATACAACCACCCACCCAAAACACAAATAAATCACCCACCCACCCTAAATACAAAACCCTAACTTACTTACCTTCCATGGCCCGGGGCTTGTCCCTCTTCTCCGGATCGGGGCCAGGCAGCCTCTGCGCTGGGGAAGAGCCAGGAGGCGGGGAGGAAAAGGGAGGAGGAGGGGGAAAGCAATGGAGAAAAAACCCTTTCACCCCCCCCCCCTCGGCAGGCAGCCAGGCTGCTTGTCGGCATCCGTCCTTCTCCGGATCGGAGCCAGGCAGCCTCGGCGCTTCGGAAGAGCGGGGAGGAAGAGGGAGGAGGAGGAGGAAAGCAATGTAGAAAAAACCCTCACCCCCCCTCGGCAGGCAGGCAGGCTGCTTGTCGCCATCCGTCCTTCTCCAGATTGGAGTCAGGCAGCCTCGGCACTTCGGCGCTGGGGAAGAGCGGGGAGGAAGAGGGAGGAGGAGGAAAGTAATGAAAAAAACCCTTCCCCCTCCCTTCCGGACAAGAAGACTGGCTCAAGGATCAGAGGATCGCTGCCCGGCGGAACCCCAGACCGCGGGAGCCCGGCCGGCCTCCCCCTCCCCTCCCCCGGCTCCCCTCCCCTCGAAGAGGGCTTCTCCAGGCTGGCTTCAGCTGTGCTCCCCCACCCCCTGCTGCCCGTCTTCTGGCTGTCGAGGACCCCCGGCAGCCCTGCAGAAGGGACCGTGCTCCAGGACCAGGCAATGGCTGTCGAAAGCCAGGAAGGGCTGTCGAAAGAAAAAATTTTAAAATTGGAGCCAAAAATGGCTCCAATTTAGTGCGCATGTGCAGAAACTCAATCTGATGCATGCGTAATGCACCAGATTGAGTTTCTGGGCATGCGCTCTAAATTGGAGCCATTTTGGCTCCAATTTTTTTTAAAAAAATTCCTGCCGGTGAGGCATCCGATCCGGACGCCTCAAAAATGGTATTACCCTCACGGAGAACCCTCCGGAAATCTTCCTAACGGTTCTGTGGATCCGGTCAGAACCGGTGTCATCCCATCACTGCTTCACATGCAAACTGGAGAAAAAAAATCAGATGGTATATCATCACTGCAGAAACTTTTTTCAAAAAAGGACACACAATCTGGCCATACTCCCAAAGACTGAACAATGTTCTCTTCTTAGTTCAGTAGTGTAGGTAAATAGCTTCAGAGCGAGCAGTTGGGAGCTTGATTCCCCACTGTGCCTCCAGTGAGAAAAGCCAGTCTATGTAACGTTGGGCAGCATAGTCCCAGGGCATCCCCAGAAGAAGAAAACAGTAAATCTCTTCTTTATATTCTCTAACTGGAAAACCCCAGAAAGTCAGAACTGGCTAGATGGTGCATGTTGATTATTATTATACTTGACATCCCACACTTGACATCCTACACCTCTGCTTTCTTCTCTCGAGTGTATGTTTTGTTTGCAGGGCTCCCCTCAGGGCCGTAGCCAGGATTCTAGATTGGGGGGGTGGGGGTGTTCAGGAGGGGCAAAAATTTTCCAGGAGAGGCAACAATGTCACACTCACATATATAACATTGGCACCACAGGATGGGGTGGGCAGGCTGTTAGAAAGGTTTTCAGCTGCCGCTCCCGGTCCCCCTAGCTATGGCCCTGGCTCCCCTACCTCTGATTCCCTCCATTGTCATTTGCCTCCTAGATAGAGAGAATTGCATTTCTACAAAGAGATTTTGCTATGTGTTGGTCATAAATTGAGCTGTAACCTCATGTTTTGTCTTCATTAATATACCGTACACTTGCTAATGTATAGGCAATGCTAGCTGGTGACATATCAGGAATCAGAAGAACCACTAAAGGCTAATTGTGCTGATGGCCAGGGGAGCTACTAAAAGTAAACTCTCACTCAGTTTTGGTGTATGTAGGCCCATATGCTTCCCAGTGCCACAGATCAGCCGGGGGGGGGGGGAGTTCTAGATCACAGCTGACCTGTCAGATCAGGAGTCTGGCTCTGACAGTGATTAGCCCTCAGTCAGGGAGAGATCCACTTGAGACGTAGGCAGGCTAGAGCAAAGCACCAAAGAAGGCTCCCAGCTGATACTGATTAGCTGGGAGGCTTATAAGCAAGTTTCTTGTAGCCTTCCAGCATCGGTACAACTCTGGTGTGAAGACTGACATCCTGCTTGACTACAGACTGCCTGTCTAGTGGACTTCAATTCCCAGAAGCCTACGTCAGTACATTGACTGATCAGTGCTTTGGGGAAATGACTTAGGCTTCTGGGAACTGAAGTCCAAAAACCAACATTTGGGAAACACTGGATTAGACTACTGACTCAGACTACCAGTAAACAGACCTCAGCTTGCCTTTTGGACTTTGATATCTGGACTATCCTCGAACAAGGCTCTGTGTAGCACTGCCATGCAGCAACCATGCCTGCCCAAGTGGGTCAGCAGACTATGCCATTTGTTTAATACTTGTTCCTTCTATCTCGATATCTAGAGTATGCTGTTTCCTTCCAATTGAAATTACCTCAGTCTTCTCTTTATTGGTTCTTATATTTTTATCTTACATTCTTGGTTCATGGATGTAAGTTCCAGCTAAGGAAGTGTCTCTGGAGGCAAATATGATTAAACTGAGGCTATCATACTTTGGGCACATCATGAGAAGACAAGATTCCCTGGAAAAGACAGTAATGTGGGAAAAGGTGGAAGACAGCTGAAAAAATGAATGGGTATGAGATGGATTGACTCTAAAAGGGAAGCAACAGTTTTGAGTTTGCAAGAATTCAGGGTTGCTGAGTAGAGGGTATTTTGGAAATTTCTCATTCAAAGGGTCATCATAAGTCAGAAAAGACCTGACAGCACTTAACAAAAACAGGAGCAGTTTATTATGCTTTCTTTTCTCTTGTCGTCTCCTACTCAAACCCTGGACTGCCAAATGAAGCCACCTTCTTGCTTTGTCATTGGCCAAACATAAGTTCTCATTGGTACTTGTTTCTGGAAGTAATCAACAGACCAGTAAATTATCTGATTTCTGTATCTCTCCATATTCACTTAGCGTGTTGTTGTCTACCAGCAGACCCCACTTGAGCATGTTGGTCTTACATTTAGGCCAGTATTTCCCAACCTTTGGTTTTTGGACTTTAACTCTCAGAAACCTAAGTCAATTCCCCAAAGCACTGATCAGCCACTGTGCTGACTTAAGCTTCTGGAAAGTGAAGTTGCCCTGTGGGACATAGCATGGGCCCCACACTGATTTAGGCACTCCAACCCTCCGCCTATTCAGAGTCCAAGTGACGTAGGGGAGGTCAGGTTCCTCAGCTATATCCTCTTTTTAGTACATTTACTATGATAAGTATACTAACAGAAATTGGTGTGTGGCTTGCTAAAGGGCTGTGGACTTTTACCTCAAAATGCAGACTTTAATTTTGCATGTCTGACCTTTCATGGCTACTGGCAGCAAACATCAACCTGGGTATAGACAACCATAAAAACTTGCACAGATTCCAGTCACTAAGATTAAGTACCTTCAGAAAGTAATCATTTTTCAAGCATGGGTTTGGTTTCAGCATCTCTGCCCTTTCAGCAGCCTCAGTGACATGTTAGTACATGTCCACCAAATAAATATATAAAAACAATTTCCCCTTATGTAAGGGAGGTTTTTATCAATGTTCCAATTACATCTTGTCTATAAAACAAACCCCTGAACCTAAATAGAGAACTGACTTGCATATACTGAGGGTCCAAGATTTTATTCTAAGTAAAAAAATTTTTTTTAATGCATTCTCAAATTAATCTTTGGAAATAATTGAGGAACTGGTTTAAAAAATAATAATAGCAAGATTGCTCAAGGCAAGTTATTGAAATGATCAGATGGTTTTGTAAGTTTAACAAGATCTCTGTACAGCTAGTCATTAAATGTATAAATGAACATGTGGCAGTGAGGAAATCAGACCTTAGCAGTGGACCCTGCCCCTAACTTTTGCACATTCAAGTATTCACTCATTTGCACAAGGAATCCTTCTTCTTCAAATGCCATATCCAATTCAAAAAATTGACTATATTCATGGTGCTCAGTCATGAAGTTTGTCCTGGGAATATAATGCAGTAGTCTTCCATTTCCATCGCAGCGTGACACCCGTACCACTGATCCAGTTCTGCAAGTCACAGAGACTAATGCATGAACAACTCTACGTATAGCCTATGCTTTGGAGAAAAAAAGATGTGATGTTCAAATATAGAAACCCAATTTGCACTCCAGGAGTGCACATGCAGGCTCTATGAAAATAGACTTTGCATGCATAGAGGCAGGACTCAGATGCCAAGCAACATCCCTGCTCCTGCCTCCCCCCCCCAAAAAAAAAAATTCCTTCCTACACTCTTTTAGATGATTAAAATAAGTATTTGCCAAGTGGCAATAGGGAACCTAGCAGCAACTGATCCAACATGGTTAAGTGTATGCCTAGGTACACCAGAATGTGGGAATTTGCCTTTTTAGATTGTATATTTGTCAGAAACATAGAATAATTAACCTGGAAGGGGCCTATGACACCATTGAGTCCAATCCTCTGCTCAATGCAAGAATACAGATCAAAGCAGATCTGACAGATGGTTGTCCAATTTTCCCTTGAATGCCTCCAGCATTGGAGCGCTCACCACCTCCCAAGGAAACTTATTCCATTGTTGTACTGCCCTAACATTAGGAAGTTTTTCTTGTATTTAGCCTGTATGTCTTCATGTTGTTTCAGCCCATTATTATGTATTCTACACTCTGGGATTATTGAGAACAGATCCTGCCCTTCCTCTTTACTGCTCTTTTCCAAGTACAGTACAGTACAGTAAAACACCGGATAACGCTAAAACTTGGTTCCACAAGTCTTGGTGTTATCTGATTTTTAGTGTTATCTGATGCATGTTAAAATCCTATGGGATGTATCGGATAACGTTAAAGCTCCATAGAAATACATTGTAACCAGACAGGCTTTAGCGGTTGTTATCTGATCCATCCCATAGGACCTTAACGTTATTCGATCCAATTCTCCTACCCAGATTACTTAACGTTATGCGATTTTAGCGTTATCCGATCCAATCGTTATCCGGTGTTTTACTATATTTGAAAAGTGCTACCATAGCCCCCTTCAGTCTCCTTTTCCCTGAGGCTAAAGATGCCCAGCGATTTCATTCTCTCCTCATAGGGCTTGGTTTCCAGTTCCCAGATCATCCTTCAGCTACAATGGACCCAAAAAAGTAGTCCAAAAAAGTAACTTTTCCAAGCAAATCTACATATGGAAGAAAACAGTCAAAGAGCCTTTTCTCTTTCCAACTGATGCTCCGCCTGCCACCACACCAGCCTAATGACCATATTGAAGTCAGTATGATCACCTGCAGCTTGAGCTGTTGTTAATGGCATAGCACCAGGGACTGTAGAAGAATGAGACTTCTACATACAATGAGCCCTGGCGGTGCAGTGGTTAAACTGCTGCACTGCAACCAAAAGGTTGTGAGTTCCATCCTGAACAGGAATCAGTATAAAATAGCTTCCTGTGTGCCTTTGAAAAAGTGTAAAGAACACGATGCTGTTTCTTCTCCAATTTTGAAAGTTACTTTCCACTTACAATTAGAGTTAGAAAGTAATTAAAAAACATAAGAAATAAAAAAAAATTCCTCCTAAGGTAGCTCATTGCTATATGTTAAAGAGACCTGAAATAATCTTAATTCTATATCACTATTGAGATCAGTCCAGATGTGATTGTGTTTTTATTAAAAGATTTAACCAAGAGAGTTCAGCAGAGTAAATTACATGAACATTAATGTGTTTTGGTTTGAGTAACACGCAAGACTTTGTGAGTTTTTAATGGAATTGTTCTAGGACTGAAACTTGAAAGGGATAAAAACAGAACCAGCTGTGTTACTTTTAAAACATAAAATGACCCTAAAATGGAATCCTTGTAAGGTTATATGTTCCACCCAGAACAGATTTTTATAGCTGAGCTAAATTACAAAATCCCTGAAGGTTTATAATGGAACTGCTGACAGACCCTAAAATATGGTGACACTAGCAGGCACTAGGGTAATAAAGTGCCATTTAGGTCTTCTTTGCTAAGGTTTTGATTTCTGAAAAGGTCACATTTGAATAAAATTCTGCACTTGCTATCTTTAAACTTCATTAAAGTATTATCTTTGCCAGGACCAAATTTATTTATTTTTTGCTTCTGTTTGCATTTTTATGAAGAATTGTGTCGAGGTCTTTAAAAATAAAAATCAAGCCTGTTATCTTTCGGGGCAGACACCCAATATATAGTCATCCTTTGGTAAAGACTTCTAAAGGTAAACTGGTAATGAGCAAGTTCACACCCAATAAATCTAAGCACCCTGCTGACTGAGCAAGAGGCAACTGCTAACAGCAGCCAGGGGAAACTCTCTTGGCTGAAGCCCAAGCCTCTTTTCTCTCTCTGGTTATCCCCACAGGGGTGCTTACAGAAGCTTAAATATTGCGCAGGACTTTTGTTTTTACACAAGAGAACAGAATTTAGTTCCAAAGTGGCTAGGAGGCCAGCCCTCTTGCCCAAATGGGTGGGTGGGGGAAGGAATGCAGATTAAAATATAGTAAAGGTCACCCTTGCTAGAAAGCCAATTGTATCTGACTTTAGGGTGTGGTGCTCATCTCCATTTACAGCCGAAAAGCCAGTGTTGTCAGTGTCTGCAAACATTTCCGTGGTCATGACCACAGGCATGATATATATACCACACTTGATAGCCCTAGTGCAGTATAGTGGATGGAGTGATGGACTTGGACTCTGCAAACCTGGGTTCAAATCCCCCCTCAGCAACTGGTACTCTTCCAATACAATATTTCACTTGCCTCAAAAGCCTTTTAGGGTTGCTGTCAGTCAGTACCAATTTGATGGCACTTAGCAAAATAAATTGTTAACACAGAGTTTCTCAAACACACACACACACACAAATTATACATGTGTAACCAAGGTGAAAGGAGGCACATATTTCATCCCATTACAGTTCTCACTTGTGCTCTGCTCGCTAGGGGAGTCATGACGGGAAAGGAGAAACTAGAGATTTGCAAAGACAAAGAAGGCACTCAATGCTCCTGTAGGGGGAACTTGAAGCAATCTAAAATGAACTCCAAAATAAAGATGAAATTATCTTTTTGGCAGGAGATGTACTAAACGTGTGACAAGGAAAAGCCCCTCACCCCAGCCCTAGTCCAAATATGCCACATATGTGATGGCACTCTGTTTTCATCCCAAGCTACTGTTCGATGGGTCAGAGAAAGCTTCGAGTTGAATGTACATGTCTCCTCATAATTCAAGAAGGGCTTGTTGTCATTAAATACAGATTGTATGTGCAGTAGGAGAGAACTGATAAATCACGCCAAGTCTCCTAATGTATGTCAACATACAGTTGTACCTCGCTTAAAGAGCATAATGTGTTCCACAGGATTGTTCTTTAAGCGAGTTTGCTCTTTAAGCCAAACACCATTGAATGTGATCCATTGTGACTTCTGGTGGGGGGGATTGCGACCCGCAATTTATTTGTTAAGTGAGTTTTTGGTTGGCTTTATTTGTTAAACGAAGCAAACATTAAGAGAAAATTCTGCTCTTTAAGCGAGTTACTCTTTAAGCAAGGTGCTATTTATGCGAGGTTTGACTGTATTGCAATAACTGGAATCTGACAGTACTGCACGGCTCACACACATATATACCTGGTAAGGGCAGTTTGCTCTCCTGTCAACAGAATAACAGGTGGCAAAGTTTGTGTCATCTGCCTTGCCGATTCTACTCCCCATATTTTATGTAGGCTGCATCCATACCACTGAAAAGCATCCTTACTTGGTAAAACCAAGATCATGGAGATAAGGTTCTTCTTTCCACTAGTGGCCAGTAGCAGATGCCTGGAAGGGAGCAAAGGGAAATAATGGAGTGTGTGCTTATTTTCCCTGTCATTCATTCTGTGTTTTTATGTGGGCTAAATGACAATGAATGAGGTAATTGGGAACTTGCATCAGCCAAATTATGTTACAGAGCAGGATGAAGCAAGATGTACCGTGCCAAGAATGTTTACAGGGTAGGCACATTCATTTAGCTTCAGTCACGTGGTATTCATCTGCAGAAAGAGAATGAGAGGGAGAGAAAAGAGGGAGGGAGAAAATGCTGTATTACAGCCCTTAGTCTTGGCTAAGGATCATCAGCTAACAACAATCAGTGGGAATATTTGGTGTAAGGAAGGGGGAGGAACATTAGACTATCTTTTTATAAATGTAGCTGGGAAGGGAACAAAAAGGAGCATGTTTTATATGCATGTCTCTTACACAAAGGAGACTGCCTTTTAAATTCAAAAATTACCTCATCCTGTTTATTTAGTCTGAAAGGTAGTCTGGTTGAATGTCTGGAGGGGAGGGGAGAGACATGGTCCTTGGGGGAAATCCGTTGGCTTTCCAAAGAAATGGTTCTTGCACTTTTACAATAAGTGTTGTTCTGTGGAGGAAGCAGCTCTTTTTATTATTTCTGCATGTTATCACAAAAGTGGTGACTTCCAAGTTATGCACAAAAGGCAAGAGCAGCTCAAGGAGGGGATGTGGAAGGAACACCCAGAAGGCAACCTTGGCATCCTGTAATTAGACCTCACTTACCTCTTAATGCAACAAAGAAAGTTGAGGAACAAGTCCAGTAAGTCCTCAAAGGCCTGCTATTAGAGCAATGCAAATTGAAAAATGCAGTGAGCGCTTCTCACTTCCTATGCTTTACTTTAAGCAGGCTTGAGAGGTCCCACAGCCTGTCTGAGCCTGAAGTTACTTTGCAGCCTTCCTGTTAAAACACCACAGAGGGAGCAGGCGGGTGAATTAAGCTGACTGAAAAGGGACAGGAATTTGAAAGGCCTTTCTGAACTGACCCCCAGGGAAATCAAAGGGACTTTGAAGGGGAGAGTGAAGTTTCAAAACCCTATTCAAGTATTATTGCATCCAGCTCTGCTTCCCTGTAACCATGTTCAGAGAACTGGATGCAGTAATACCTGACAAAGGCTTAAAGCAGGGGTTCTCAACCTATGGCCTGGGCTGGATTTGGCCCACAACACTATTTCAGTGCCTCCGCCACACCTGGAAGTGCTATGTGTGGCAAGCAGGGCAAAATGGCTGTCTGACCTACGAAGCTGCCTGAGGGAGCGTGACCTGGCCCTTGGCATGAAAAGGTTGAGAATCCCTGGCTTAAAGGGTCACTGGCTCCTACCTGAAGCAAACTTTAAGGTCAAATTGAATTCTTCTCTTTAGGTGATCAAGGTATTCTGAAAAAGATTGGAGATGAGTCCTCATAAATCCCTGGAAGCAAATACTTTAAACCAGGATTAAAATAAACAAACAGAAAATAAATACAGCCGTGTGGTTCACAGGCAAATTCTAAAATTAGATTGTGTAATAACGCCTAATTAGAGTTAGGTACTGTAATACCTTTATTGGATCTAGGGCTGCCAGGTCAGCAGTACTATTCCTTATTCCCTGATATCTCATGAGCACAATGTGAGACTGAGGGGACTGATTGTTATGGTGCCACAGGGTTGGACCCCTATGATGTCACGGCAGGAGGCCCTTATGCTGTCACGGGACCCAGCAGGGCACAGAAATGTTTCTGGGCCAGCTGATTGAGGAAGAGGGCAAAAGGGTAATCTCAGTCAAAGGACTCTGAGTGCAAACAAAACAAAACTGAGCAATTCCCTAGAGTGAAACCTGTGGGCTGGGTAGGTGATTTTTGGTAGCTGGGCTTCTGTCAAAATGTGCTCATCTGCAAAAAATGGTTTTCTGTCATTCTTGCCCTACCCAGCTTTATCTACAACACACCTGACCTGTGAGGACTTTTCCCACATGCCCTGTTGCTACTGAGCAACAGGGGAAGCTGATCCCAATCCCTGGCCTTTCATCATCATTGAAGGCTGGGAAAAGAAAGTTTTGCTGTGCTGATGCTCTAAATCAGGGGTTGCAACCGATGGCCCATGGACAGAATCCAGCCCACAGCATAAAATAATCTGGCCCTTGACCTTGCTCCAGCAGCCTCCACCATTGCCCCCACCAGAATCAGCCACAGACTCATTTACAGGCGCATAAACATGTTTATTACAGCCATAAATGAGTCTGCAACAGTCGTAAACACATTTACAACAGCTGTGGACAGGTTCTATGGTACCTGTCCAGCCCACTCAGCTGTCTGAGGGGTGTGGTCTGACCTATGGCTGAAATTTATTTATTTATTATTTATTTATTTAAATTTCTATAAGCTCAAGTACTCTTCCCCTCTACCTGCCCCCCCCCCCAGGCTCTTCCTCTCACTCTATGCTTTTTAGTGCCCCTCTTAAAAAGAGTTTTCATGATGAGACAACAGGCCCATGTGCCCACTGGTAACAGAGATGGGGGACCAGGCTTAAAGCCACTTCGCATACCAAAAATCAAACTTCTTCTCCATCCAGGAATGCCCCATGACTTGAGCTTTATCTCCCCTGCCTGAGACCTGGAAAAGCAGCAGTTTTCTGAGACTTCAGCTCATGCCTTGAGATCTAGCAACCCTGTATGAGAGATGCCCACGCTTAAATTTGGGGCCTACTAATAACATGCCACTGGGACGCTAGGGAAACAACTCAAAATGTTATAGTCACTTTTTGTATTCCACAGGTGTCCTCTGACAAACACTCAGTAACAGAAAAACACTTCCAGCAACTCACCCAGTAAGCACAGAACTAGAACCAGGGATATGCATGGTCTTTAGACAAATTGTGTAAATACAGATTAAATTAGGGCTCTTTCTGCTGCCCCATGTCAACCACAGAGTGGAGCTTGGAGCCTTTCCTTGCCTATAGTGCAGAGACCCTCTCCCCAAGTCAGAGTTCTTAAGTTCAGTTTGGCAATTGTGGAGTTAAAAAGAGGGAAAGAACTGTTGCACAAATAAATGGAAATCAAAGCTGATGCACAGCATCAAGAGGACTAAGCTAGCCTTAACAGAGAAGGACATTGACAGCTGAACCCCCAATAAAGCCCAAGACTGCTCTTGCACATGTCAGCTGCTGAGGTGTGGTGTGGGTGTCTGTGAGTGAAGTCACCAGGCTACAGTAGCTAGGCCTCTGTTCTCCATTTCTCCATAGTGCCATGTAAGGACTTCTATAGGTCTCACATATTATCTGGGCTTTGTCACTTTTTCTCTCTTTTTTTTTAAAGTTACACTGCTAGGAATTAAAGTACACGTCTATGTGTGCAGACATACAGATGAAGCCTTGCCTTCTTCTTTTAATTTAAACCATTAGGGTCTGTCTCCCCCACACACACACACACACACACATCACCTTTGGCTTCTCTATCCTTGTTGGTGCAGTAGCTTTGCTACCCACATTCATAATTATAATAGATGTCTCCTGCTTGTCTTGTTCCATTGTCTGTGCTGTTGGGATAGAGAAAATATTTCTGTCAGAAATAATTCTGATAGTGCTATATATTCCCTGAAGCTTCAAATCATGCTGTTGTTGTTATGTGCCTTTAAGTTGCCTCTGACCTACGGTGACCTATAATTGAGAAATCTCCAAAATATCCTGTCCTCAACAGCCCTGCTCAGCTCTTATAAATGCAAGGCCTTTAGAGAGTCAATCCATCTCATGTTTGGTCTCCTCCTTTTCCTATTGCCTTCAACCTTTCCCTGCATGATTGCCTTCTCCAGACAATCTTGCCTTCTCTTCGGGCATGATGTGCCCAATTAGTTCAGCCTCACTTTCCCCATTTCTGCCCCCAGAGTTAGTTCAGGTTTGATTTGCTCCAAGATCCACTTGTTTGTCTTTCTGGCAGTCTAGGGTATCCATAAAGATCTCATCCAGTACCAAATTTTATACAAATCAACATTTTTTCCCTGCCAACTTTCTTTAATTGTCCAGCTTTCACACCCAATCATGGTGATTGGGAATACAAGAATGTGAATGATCTTGTCCTCCAGTGACACATCCTTACACTTGATGATCTTTTCTAATTAATTCATTACTGGCTTTCCAAGTCTCAGGCTTCTTCTGATTTTTTGGCTGAAGAATCCATGTAGATTCAAGTTATACCTATTTGTATTTCCCCGTTCACTGGAAGGGGGCTTTCCAGGGAGCCCTGCAAACATAAAACTATTGACACAAACAGTTTCAAAGTCTCAGTTGAAGTATTTTTAAAATGAGCACAGTTGAGGTTAGATCCCAATTTGCATCCTTCATTTGGACATGGCTATAGTTAAGAGACCTAGTTCACTTTGTAGGTCCAAACTGACCCATGTATGTGCATCAGAGGGAGCAGTGGACTGTTTCATTACAGTCCTCTGAAGAATTCAGACCTTAGATTGCATCTTTTTTTCTTTCCATATGGACCTCATTTCTTGTACCATGTAATGTATTATCTTTTAGTGGGTTGTTGGATAAGATATATTCATTCAACTTGCAGGCCCTGACGATTTCTGTCCTCAGCTCAGCATTCAGCACAGAGGCCTCTTGTAAGCTACTCTTGTATTCAGAGAATGGAGACATAATTCAGTCACATACCCAACAAGATACAGAGCAGAAATTATATAAAATGAGCAAAATCATGAAAACATTTAGCTCTTGTCCCCCAAAGACCAAAGGTTGTGCTGGTTTTTATCTGGCAATTATTGAGGCATCAAAACTATGTTTGGTGTTTCTATAACCTTGACATTTAAAAAAATGATACATAGATGCTTTTGTAAAGAGCAAATTCTCTTGAAATATTCTCACTAGATTCTCATTTGCAAATATATCAGGAATGCACAGTTCCTCACACAGATCTCACCTTCATTATCTTTCTGCCTTTTGTCTGTTTTACCATTTCTAACTGGAGCAATTTCATCCAGATCATGATAAAAGAGACAAAGGACCAAAATTGTCACTGTGTTCCAGAAGTTCCTTGAATTCTTTTGCATGTTTTATTTGGGAGCCTTTCATGATAAACATTCATTGGTAGTAATAAAGAAATAGGGAGAATGCAGACATGCTTTCTCCTTTCCTCCCTTCTGCTTTCTTTTCCTTCATAATGCAGTTTGTTCTGAAAATAGGCATTTCTTATTGCAGAGCTTATTATACAGCTTAGAGTCAGACTGTATTTAAAAAACAAGAAAAGCCATATACTGTATAGTGGAGTCTGATCCACTAGAGCAAGGGAGCACTGCCCCAAATCAGTTCAATCTACCCTTGGCTAGCCCACTTCAATCTGGTTTCTTAACCAAGGAAAATGAGCAGGGCCCCATCTGGGGTCTCCTCCTGCCAAATCCCCAGCCTCAAAAGCTGTCTCTGTACATACATGTGAGTGAGGGGGGGGGGGACCTGGGAGGGGAGTAGTAACAGACAATAATGTTTCTAGTTTGGGGCAAGATGCAGGTTTTGCCAGCCTGCCTGCTTTTCTGTGAATACTTATTTGCTGGCCTGCACATGTGTATGTGTGAGTATGGAGGGAACATGCCTATGTGCATGCCTTTGCCTTGGCTCTGCCTGTAGCCCTGCCCACACTCCCTATTGGCAGCCATGTCTTCCACACAGCAGAAACACTATATACCTGCAACACCGTTCTTTGTACATTTGTTTTGGTGAATTAGAAGGTGCTCTGGGTTCATAATTTTTGAACAACACTGTTTTAAAGTCAGTTCTTTAACCATGACATTTCATAGTTAAAGTACTGAATTTAAAACAGTGCTGAACACTGAGGTCAGTGAATAACATCTAACACAAAGATTTTCAAGCTCACAACCAAGCCAGTTGCTGTCTTCAAGGAAAACCATACCAAGACATATATACCATGCCTTCAGCTGTGTCCTATTGAAACAAATTGATCTGTTAGTGGTTTCACATTACAAAGGACCTAAACCATATGTGATGTAGCATTTGCACCAATCCATGAGCAAGTGGGAACTTTCAACTGCTGCAAGAAAGGAAGCAATTAAAACAGCTATGAGGAATCTTGCCTTTGGGTTTCCTTTGGGTTTCCTTCCAACAAGCAAATAATGAAGGCAGGGAAAGGTGCAAAAAGAGAAGAGTTATGGGATTGGATGCCACCAGAGAGCCTAAATGAATTTGGCATCCCTTAGGTGTGTAGGATGGGCTGTTAGACTGTATCTCCCAAGATGATTCTGGCAAGGAAGGGTTAGTTGTTTAAAAGGTGCAGATAACAATCAAAACAAGCAACAGCAGTGAAGTAGAGTTACAATGAAAGATAGTGAGATGGGGAAAGCTATTTGGACTACCACCACCACCACCATCTGCCTTGTTAGAAGATAAGCAAACCAAGAGTATTAGCCATTGGCTATCCCTTTAGCCATCATGATTGCATCCTGTGGTCTTGTAGGATTTGTAGTTTGGCAAGATAATGCAAATTTGCTAGTACACAGCTCTAGCAATGTAACACAAGACAGGTCCTCTCAAGCTCTCTGGCTAAGATTTTAAGTATTTCACTAAACCAGGCATTCTCCACCTGCACCCATGAGCTGGATGCAGCTCATGGCACCATTTCATTTGGCCCCCCACTGCCTCCACCACACCAGGAAGTGCCATGTGGTGGAGGAAGGGCAAAATGGCCATCCAGCCCCCAAAACTGTCTGAGGGAGCATGACCTGGCCCCCAGCTTAAAAAGGTTGATAACTCCTGCACTAAACTATGAATCCTAGCTTTCCAAAAGAGGAGGCCATGACAGTTAAAATTGTGCCAACCAGCAATAATTGCATAATACTGTCTCATGGTCCCAGTTTGAAGCAGAGCCATAGCCAGGATTCTAGATGTGGGTGGGCAAATATTGTTTAAGGATGGACAACAATGTCATATATATGTCATATACAGTGATGGGATGTAACAGGTTCTCACCAGTTCGCCAGAACCGGTAGTAACTTTTCCCAGTGTCCCAGAGAACCGGTTGCAGCTTTTGGGGGGACCCACCTTTGGTGCTTACCTTTTCACTGATTCCCCCACTGCACATGCGCGCCAAGCACTTAATGTAATTTTTATTTATTTTATTTATTTATTTATTTTATTTATTTATGGGTTTGTGTTGTTGGGTTGAGGTGTGTGTGTGTGTGTGTGTGTGTGTGTGTGTGTGTGTGTGTGTGTGTGTGTGTGTGTGTGTGCGTGCGTGCGTGCGTGCGTGCGTGCATGCTTATTTTTATTTTATTATTATTTATTATTATTTATTATTTATTTTTCTTTGGCCCCACCCACAACATCATGATGTCATTACATTAGCTCCGCCCACACAGTGATCACGTCATGGTGGGGTAGTAAAAATTTTGACATTCCACCACTGGTCATATATATAACCAGCTGGGAGTTTGAGGGTGGGCAAACTGCTAAATCAGGGTGGGCAATGCCCGCCCTGGCCACCCCCTGGTTACGACCCTGGTTTGAAGCTGGCCTCACCTGCAAGAGGTGTCTGTCAGGAGTGATGAACCAGCCAGACATGCTGCCTTTTTACCAATAAGCCAGAGTTCTTAGCAGTTCTGGCCTGCAGTTTTGTGTGAACGTTGCCAGTTTGTCATGATCAGCCCAAGTAAGTTTGTTAAGAGGCAATACAGTACACAGGAGCTGATAGGCAGCAACAGGGCTCTGCAGGTTAACATATCAAAGTATGAATTGTATTTCACAGTGTTTGCCTGCTAGTCCATGCTAATTACCACATAGACTTTAGGGTAAATAAAGACAAATTGTTGCACTTGTTCAACCCAGAGAGAAAATTACAGTTTTGGAGTACTAAACACCATGTTTCTAAATGGCTGGTGGCCATGCATAAGTACAATGCATCAGAAGTAAAAATGAGCTGACTGCAGACTTGGCATCAGCTGAGAAACTGCCCTGTGGCACTGCTAATGTCCCCTAGAAAGAATTTGCCATGTGTAGAATTTGCTATTCCAGAAGTGGTCAGAATTGAAACAAAAACCGAAAGAATCTCAGAAAACAAATCTGAGGCACAATGGTGAGGGAGAGGGTTCCTTTGTTGTTGTTGCTGCTGCTGCATGATCTTATATTCAGATTTCAAGTTGCATGGATTTTCTGTAAGCACAGAGATAATGGTAGCAGGCACTGACTGACAATGAGTAGTTAAATATTGATGAGCAATATTTTAAGAAAAGCAGCCTTCAAGCGAAGAACATCTCATTTTCCTGCAAATGCAGTATCAATGAATGAGTTTTAAACAATGCAACTGCACCATGAGGCCCCAAAAGATTTTAGGCAACAGACACAGTTCCAAATTCCCCCAAAACATGGTTTTACAAACATGGTTTTACAAACATGTCACATACACACACAAACTTTGCTGTCTTCTGGCGTCAAGTGTCTGACTCTCAGACTCCTTTAAGTGGAGCAGGGTCAATGGTCTAACTTGCTAGCGGTATGTAGCCACCATCTCAGACATTTTAATGTATCTATTGGATTTTCTTTTTATTAGCCTTAGCTAAAATATACAGTAATATCTCTAGATCCAATTAAGCAGCCTGTTTCCAAACTTCTTTGGCTGAAATCGGGGTGGTGGGGGAGACTGATCATATCTGAAGACTATAGGGATGTTTTGTTTCCCTGGACCTTGCTGTTATCCAAATGAATTATTTTTAATTACAAGAAAACACAGGTTGTAAACACAAGTTGTGCAGGCAGGATATTTTTTGCAATGAAGGAATGTCAGAATTAATGTAGAATTTGGGAACAAAGATTGACTGGTGTTGGAATGGCTCTCAGTTCACAATTTTTAACCCACCTTTCTTCCAGTGAGCTGGAAATGACATACATATATGACTCTTACCTCAAGATTTCTTCATAATTATATATCCTCATTGCAATTTTGACCGATGGTTTCCAGGGTTTTCTAGGTATGGAATACGGTACTTGGATGTATTTACCATTACCTTTGCCATGGGATTATAGGGCTTGTAAACAGCGTTTTGTGCACTCTGATGTCTAGTCATGCCTGCCACATGTCCATGGAAACTTCTGCAGACTCAGACAGCACTGGCTCTTTGGCTGCAAATTAAAATGAGTACTGAACCCTAGAGTAGGATACAACTGGCTTTCAAGCAAGCACTATCTTTCCACTTTATAGAGCTTGCTCAAGGCTACAAATTTCTGAAAGTGGGATACAGTCAAACCTCGCATAAAGAGCGTTTTGCTTAAAGAGTAACTCGCTTAAAGAGCAGAATTTTCTCTGAATGTTCGCTTCGCTTAACAAATAAAACCAATCAAAAACTCGCTTAACAAATAAATCGGGGCTCGCAATTCCCCCCCACACACACACACACAACTGGTCACTTACAATGGTGTTTCACTTAAAGAGCAAACTTGCTTAAAGAGCAATCCTGTGGAACGTATTATGGTCTTTAAGCGAGGTACAACTATATTGTGTTTCTGTATTCATGATTCAAAATGCCAGGAAATGGCCTTATGTTGCTGCACAAAATTATTTCCACTTTGTCAGAAGGAAAAAGGATGCCAGGCTTTATATACTGGCCTGAATGTTGACAACACCAATGGCAGCAAGTCAAGAATGCCTATAGAATACTCTCTTCTGCTCACTATCATTCACACAGAGACAATTCTTCTTCTGCCATATCCGAATGTGAATATACGTGATCATCATGGCAATCAGTCATGAAGACTGTCCTGAGAATATAATACAGTGGGCTTTCATTTGCCTTCTGCATCAAAGTATAACCCCCATACCCAGTGGCGTAAGGTGGGTTTCAGTCACCCAGGACACAGGCCAAAATCGCCGCCGCCCCCTAAGCTCATCAGGCCCCCTCTAGGCTCATCACCCTCCCCTATTTATCGATGTGCAATTTCTTGCCTTTGAACTGCTAGGTTGGCAGGAACTGGGATAGATGGGAAGGACACAGGGGGGCCCACGCATGCACAGCAGGGCTGCAAGGAAGGGGGAGGGAGGAGGAGGAGGCAGGGATGCAGGAGCCGCTCAACTCCTTTCACAGGGGCAGAGCCAGTCTTGGACCGGAGCACCACTCATCGCGGCAGAGAAGACAAAGGGAAGGGAGAGCTCCGGTGTCACTCAAGTGGAGGCTGCGGTGTCAAGGGGTGGCAAGTCCTGGAGCCCACAGCTCCCTGTTCCCTGAAGGTGGGCCCAGGAGTCTTCCTTCCTTCCTCCTCTTCCTCACTGTCACTTCCAGTGCCGAGTTGGCTCAGGGCTCTCCCACCGGAGCCTCCTCTTGGCCAGGCAGCACAGCCATCCTTTCCCAGCCTTGCATCTAGCATGGCAGGGCAGAACAGAGCAAGCAGCCTCGTGAGGGCGGGGTGGAGACCCCACCCCGCCCCCCAAGGCTGCTCGCTCTGCCCTGCCCTGCTGGATGCAAGGCTGGGAGAGGATGGCTGTGCTGCCTGGCCGAGAGGTTTGCCACCACAGCTCTAGAGTGATTGCACTCAAAATCCTTTACCTATTCATTGACCTTCCATTAATCAAAGGGTTAAGATTTGCTATAAGCAAATCATCACCATACCAAACTATTTTTATCCACTTTAATCTTTTAGCGAATGTGTCACCAGAACACCTTTGAAATTTATGAGTGGATGATGTTTGGGAACTCTAGCATGTACATTGGTGTCTGGATTCTGTCCAATGCCTCATAGGAAAATGCATAGATTATTATTATGATTTTTATTGACATCATTATCCCTGTGGCAAGAAATGTACCTTGTTTTAAGTAAAGAGGAGAATTCCCTGCTTTCATGGTGCTTCACTTCAAAATTCAGCCTGAAGAAATGTCATTAGAGCTGAGAGAAAACCAAAATTAATCCTTCTTGTAAAACTGCCATTTCTTGCGTGCTTCAAAAGCAGCATTTTAAAGAAATGCATCTCTAATACATCTACAACAGCAATTTATGCCAAAAAGAAAACAAACTCCCACGCAATAATTGTACCAATAAAAAAGAAGGCACAGATCTGTATAACAGACATACATTGGTCATCAATACAGGGTGAGGACAGACATTTTGTGGAAGCATTCAGTGGAGAAATCAAAACTTTCTTCACTAAAGCAAAATCCATCAAATGCTGCAAGTGGACAAATCCTTACTTGATAGGTGCCACACTTATGGAATTTTGCCTGTGTTTACCCTGAGACATTGCATTACTCGTCAGTGACAAACCATCACCTCTCTTTGTCAAACTTCCCTTAAACCAGGGGTGCCCAAACTATGGCCCATGGGCCAGATCCAACCCCCAACACAAATTCATCCAGCCCACACCACCCTCATCGCTCCTGGAAACGGAAGTAAAGCACTCCCATACAGGTGTATTTTACTTCCACTTCCAGGAGCGATGAGGGTGGCATAGGCCAGATGAATTTGTGTCAGGCGCCGGATCTAGCCCATGGGTCGTAGTTTAGCCACCCTTGGTTTAAGCAGAGAAAATGGCAGCTTAAAGTCCATCTCATCCTGTTGCAAAATAGAGTGCAAGGCACACTTTACTTCCGCTTCTGATAGGAGGAACCACGTGACTGGCCTGCTGAGCAGCCCACTGAACCCTGTGACTGGCTTCCTAAACCACATGACTGGCTCACGGCCCAAAAAGTGTGGGCTCCCCTGTCTTAAACAGTGCCCTAGCCTTGGCTGTAGTTTACACCAAGTTGTCCATACTGTTGAAGTCTTTTACTGTGATTTCTTTCATATTCTGGGGGAAAACACAAACTGTTCCCCCTACTTCCTCTCCAAAAGCAGAGATCTCTTCTCTATATTCTGGTTTGGTAACTTCAGTATGTTATTTTGTAATCTTGACATCAACTTCTAGTAAGGGTTGCTGATAAATGTGTCTCTATTTGTAAAAACAAAACAGCTTTAACTAGTGATTTGTTTGCTTGTTTATTTGTTGAATTTACATACCACCCATTTAGTGAATATACACTGCTCTGAGTGGTGTACAAGATAAAACAGAAACCCCACAGCTTCCCCCTGCCATATTCCCATGACAACACAATCAATGTGATGCTATAATCAACTTGGGTGCAGTTGTATGCCACTGACATCTCCACCTGACTCCTTTCCACCTGGCCGGGGGGGATAAAAGGGCCGCCGGATGGACCCCAGCTGAAGACACTGCCCCAGCAGTGTGGGTGGCTATTGCACCACCCCGGGTGTGCAGGCAGCCATGGACATCTTCACTCCCGCCCTGGACTTTTTTCCACCTGGCCAGGGGGAATGTCACCGCCCACCCAAACCTCCGAACTCGCATTAGCTTTTCTCTTTTTGTTGTTTCTTGCTATCTTGTGGTAGTAAGTCGCCCTGAGTCACCACAACGTGGAAAGTGGGCAGCTATAGAAATGTTGTTTATAAATATAAATATAAATATAAATATAAATATAAATATAAATATAAATATAAATATAAATATTCTTAAAAGATGCCTTATATAGTTCTATATTAAGCAATTTCTTAAAAAATCAGAAGAGATGGAGTTTAGCATACCTCGATTGGCAGTTTATTATACCGAGTGGGGCTACAACTGAAAAAGCCTGACTCCTCAATGTAACCTGTCTAGCGTCCCTCAAAGTAGCCACCTTTAATATTGTGGGTTGGAAGGAGTGTGTGATATGTAATGCTGGTTTTTTAAACAGACATTCCAATAATTATCAAGGTCCTGCCCTGAGGCTGAGGACACCTGCTGCCCCAGGCACCCCCAGACTTCCACCTGGCCGGGGGTTTGAAAAGTTGTGCCAGCTCGAGCGGCAGAAGACTGTCCCGCCCTGTGGCTGAGGATGCCTGCCGCCCCACCCCCTAATTTTTTTGTTTGTTTGGGAACATTTTTATGTGGTTGTGACTTTATCATTATATTATTGAATTTTGTATATTATACTATTTTGTATTTACTGTGTATATTGTTTAATTATCATGCGAGCCGCCCTATGTTGGGTTTCCTGATTGGGTGGCATACAAGTGCAAAAATTAAATTAAATTAAAATCCTAAACCATGCAATACTCAGTATACCCATGTGTGGGCTCCTAGGATTGCATAATGTGTTCTTTGAGTAAAAAACTCAATATACATCTATTAAATGGCATCATTCCCATTTATTCCAGTGGGAATATTTTCCAGGAGCTAGTACCCATAGACAAGGACACAGCTCCTCTATCATTTCAGGAGGCAGTTTAATGGGTTTCAGACCCCTGCAATACCCATTCATGGCGATACAGTAATACCTCGGATAGCGTTTACCTTGGATAACGCTAAAATCGCATAACGTTAAGTAATCTGGGGAGGAGAATTTGATCGAATAACGTTAAGGTCCTATGGGATGGATCGGATAACAACCGCTAAAGCCTGTGCAGTTACAATGTATCTCTATGGAGCTTTAACGTTATCCGATCCATCCCATAGGATTTTAACATGGATTGGATAACACTAAAAATCGGATAACACCAAGACTTGTAGAACCAAGTCTTAGCGTTATCCGAGGTATTACTGTACTAGCAATCTGTTGGGCTGCAGTTTGCATCTCTAGCACAGAGGAAAATCAACAAAGTCTCAGGATGTTTCCAGATGAAAATGAAGACAGAGTTTCTGTGTCTTTCATAGTTGCTTAGAAGAGGAAGTTTCACCAAGTGTATAATATAGGACAAGTAATGTCTACAGACAACATCTGATTGACAGGAAACTTCTATTCCAATATTGGAATATTGGCCCAATATTGAGTAAGTGAACATCTTATCAGATTACGTAATAACTTATATAGCAACTGCGGAAGTGTAGTTAGAATGAATCAAGGAATATCGGAACCCTTCATGGTAACATCTGGAGTGACGCAGGGATGTGTACTATTGCCTCCATTATTTATCACCTATATAGACAATATAAGGAAAAAAGTTAAGCCTATGAATGGAAACAATATCAGTGAACTACTTTTTATAGATGATAGCAAGTACAGCAGAGCTAAGGATTTACAGCAACACCTAGTATCTATGAACCAAGAATGTAAGACAAATAATACAAAAATCAATAAAAAGAAACCTGAGGTAATGACAATTGGAAGGAAACACCACAACTTTAAATATCATAATATAAGGAACAAGTATAAAACAAGTGGCAGAGTTCAAATACCTATAAACAACATTTACTGAAAATGGCAAAATGGATGAAGAGATCAACATATGGTGCAGTAAGGCAAACCAAATATCAGGACAGTTAGACAGTTAGCTCCACTCCTACAACACAAGGCAATACAGACCAGCACAAAGAAACACCTGATACAAATCATATTCATCCCCACCTCATGTTATCAGTGCCAAACATAGACACTTACAACAAAACATAAACAAAAATTGGTCACCACAGAAATAAGATGTCTGAGGAAGGCTGCTGGAGTGACTAGAAAGAATAAAATCAAGAATGAGGTTAAAAGGGAAGGAATTGGAATAGAACCAGTCTTAAATACAGAGTCAACAAATAAAGTGATTTGCCCATTTGGAGAGAATGTCTTTGATGTCCATACCATACAAGGCATGTGTGAAAAGAGGAGAAGAACAAAGACCTCAAGTCAGACTCAGAGGAAGGTGGAGAGAGAACATTAAAGAAATATTAAAAGAACACCAAATAACACCTGTGGAGGCCACTAGAAGTGCCAGAAGAGGAACCTTGCATCTTGCTCAACACCCGACGGGATAAAAGAAGAAGCAAAAGATCATCTGCAGAAACTTCCTTTTCCACACAACAATGAAAAGTACAAGAACCCTGTCTTCCTTTTTATTTGGTCACCCTAGATGTCTATACAACTGGAAGTTGTAGTCCAAAAATGTTTTGAAATTAATTATATCCCTTGGGGACTCCATCCTTGGCATTACAGTCATACCTCACATAATGAATTTAATGCGTTCTGCGAGTTTGCTCTCTATGCGAAAAATTCGCTATCCGAGTCAGACTCGCATAACAAATTTTTCGCTATGCGAGTCGGACTTTTCTCTATGGAAAAACTCGCATAACGAGCGTTTCTATGGGGGAAACTTGCGTAGAGAAAATTTTTCACTATGCGAGTTTTCCCCATAGAAACGCTCGTCAAACAGCAACCCAAAAGGTTGCTGTTTGAAACCTGACAATAAGCTCCAGTAGTTCCAAATGAAAAGCAGCCATGTAGTGTCTCTCTGCTTCTCTTCCCTTTGCTCCAGGGTATTGTGTGGAAGAAACCTGAAGGCCAATCACTCACATTTTCTCTCTCATACACAGAGAGGTAGGGCAGGGATGGGGAAACCTCAAGACAGCAGAAGTGCTGGCCGACATAGTCTGGGAGGAGTCATCTGAAAAAGGAGGTTTTCCACATCTGTGCAGCTCTTTGTCTGGAGATTTTTCTCTTCTTGGTAGAGGGGAACACTGCCTAACATGTTTGGAGTATTTGTGGGAGGAAATGTCATTGTATGTCACAAAGCTGTGACAACAGACTTTCAGAAAATGCTTGGGTTTCTCAGTCTATTGGAGTAAAACCGTTTTGAAAGGTTTTATCAGACAGGAGAGCTCGAATATTTGTTGAAATACAATTTTTCCTACCAGAAAGGAGCAAATCGAGCTAGTGGAAGCCAGGTCTTCTGTTCTCTTTAGGAATATTTGCTCTGACTTTAATTTTCAGCATGCCAGACATCAGTAAGTCTGATCATCCCCCATGAGTGATAGACACCCAAAGGGAGAAAAAATGGAATAAAAAAAACCCCTGGCATCTGGCAATGTGATTTAACAGATTCAGTGTGAATGTGTGACATTTGTTTACTGAAAGGCAGGTCATACTTTAGTTAAGTAAAGGTAAAAGTTTCCTTTGCTTGAAAGCCAGTCGTATCCGACTCTAGGGGTCAGTGCTCATCTCTGTTTCTAAGCCGAAGAGCCAACGAATACAGTACAAAAAATTATTTTTCATTGAACCTCTTACAGATTTCTGTGCTTAGCATTAGGATCATGTTGCTTCAGGTGTCTGAGAGGTGTGCAGCTACTCCACCGCACATCTCATCTTTAATTGATGCCTAAAGAAAAGCCATCACTGTCCACACAATTGACTGTACAGTATTTACTAGCCTCGCAATTTACACACATATGGTACAAGGCAGATGGGCCCTTTCCTCCAGTGTTTTCAGCAATGAGGTTGCCTCATCCATGATGGGATTAAAAGCAGTCTAAAATCTTTAAACAGGGATGGTATTTGGTATTTGCAGTGAATAAATCAGCAATTTGTAGAGGCTCAGATTAGCTCCCTCCTACATACCTCCCCAGGAAAAAAAAAGATACTGCACGTAAAGCAAGCAAAGGGGAAGCAAAGGAGGGGTGGAGGGCAGCTACTTTGGACCACATTTGGGTGTGGAAATTCAAGAAATTTGTACCACAGATTGGTAGCAAGAGTGAGGTTTGAAGATATATTTGCAAATGGGCGACATATAAGTCAAACATCGTTGTCGTCATCACCATGTTGTTGTTGTTGTTGTTTACACAGAGCCACATTTTGGACTTGATAAGTACCGAAACAAAATTTATTGTTAACCTGTGTTTTTAATAAATGGCCAGTTTGTGTTCTTACATTGCATAAGCAGCAGAAATCTAGCAAGATATTATTACATGGTCAAAAGAGGAAAAAATATTCTGCAGGTCCAACAATACCCATTATACTGTAGTGGGTAGAGAGATATCCTAAAGAACATCCTGGCTTCAAATTCCTGTTCAGACAATGAAACTTGGGGAGGAGGTAACTGTCTCACTGTCTTGATTCAATTTCAGAATGTAAGCCCAGGATTCATCTGAATGCTGCTTGCTTTTGGCTGTTAATACATATCCTCTTTTTCTGAGCTCAAAAGGGCTTGAGCATGTGCCATTTTACATGACAGAAAGTTCCTAAGCACATCAGTTCCTTCCCTCCCCAACATTGTTCCTCCAGGATTCGGGATCATGTTGGTACTCTGCTTGTGTTGGAGTGCAAAGTTAGTGTGGTGCATCTCTTCACTCACCAGTCATAATGGAACAAGAGGGAAAAGAAAGCCTTATAAGTTCCAAATTTTTAGCTGCCATCACTGAAGAAATATTCTTCTTCTTCTGTGTCTAGGCCTGATGTGAAACTGCCAAAATGAAGGCACCTTTTGGAAGTTCATTCTGCAGTTCCTTTCGCCTAACCTAGTGTGAGAAAGATTAGCTGGCAACACAAGGTTGCCATTACCGGGGTACGTCCAATTGTGGTTCAAAAATACCACAGTCTTCAAGGAGGCTCTTTCTGTGTACCCTGCTGAAGATATATAATTCCTTCATTTTCAATCTGTATTACAATGGTCACCATAAAATGAATGAGTAAATGTAAGTGGCAAATGATATATTTGAGACTAATTTAAGAAGTTAAAAAAGATCTGTGCTAGATCAGGCAAAAAACTTACACTGATCTGACCTAGTAGCAAGTAGGATATGAATTCAGAAGGCACCTTCCTCTACAATGTACATCTTGAGTGATATGTGTCAACCCAGTCCCCAATTCTTTGGCATTCCTAGAATCTGTTTGTTTGAGGCAAAAACTTTTACTCAATAGAGTATGAAATACGTATGTCAAATATATACAGTAATACCTCAGATAATGTCTACCTCGGATAATGCTAAAATCGCATAACGTTAAGTAATCTGGGGAGGAGAATTGGATCGAATAACGTTAAGGTCCTATGGGATGGATCGGATAACAACCGCTAAAGCCTGTGCGGTTACAATGTATCTCTATGGAGCTTTAACATTATCCGATCCATAGGATTTTAACATGGATCGGATAACACTAAAAATCGGATAACACCAAGACTTGTGGAACCAAGTCTTAGCGTTATCCGAGGTATTACTGTATCATTGTCGTTGTCGTCGTTGTCGTCATCATCCATCTTGGCAATTATATTTTATATAAGACATTATCCTAATTTATTCTGCACTCTGCTGTGTGCTGATGTGTCCAGTAATCTTCATTCATTCCTTTCTTTTCAACAGTAATTTTGTCAACCTAAATTAGAGAACTCATATTTTAATCGACAACTTCCATCTTGACAATAATATTACCCTGGTAAGCTTTAGTTTTCAGCTCTCATTTTTCAGTCTTTACATAAAGCCTACTGTTCTATAAGTGACAAAACACTAACTGAAATCCTTGCATGTTGTAAATGAACACATATACTCTAATCCTTCTTAGACGATTTATAGTCTGATATTCTTCTAATAGGATTAGGTGGACAAGGGACTGAAAACATAGGATGTTTACGATTATGGGCACCTGAAAAGCAACGATGCAACTTCTCTGCTCTTCTACTCCATCAAAGAACTATCTCCTCTCTTCCTTGTAACTCTTATATGTATCCCAAATTTGCTCCAAGGAGTTGGAGGACATTGTAGAGGATATTTGGGGGTGTACAGAAGGCTATAGAGCAAGAAAGGGGAAGGAAAGCTACCTTAGCAAGCAGACATCTGATCCCATAATGTTTTACTACAACTTTGATGAGGAAGTGACTCATGAATAGGGTCATTCCATTGATGATTAAAACATTCTGTTTTTGCACCAACAGTTGTACCTCACTTAAAGAACATAATGTGTTCCACAGGATTGCTCTTTAAGCGAGTTTGGTCTTTAAGCGAAACACCATTGTAAGTGACCAATTGTGAGGGGGGGGGGATTGTGAACCCCAATTTATTTGTTAAGGGAGTTTTAGGTTGGTTTTATTTGTTAAGCAAAGCGAACATTCAGAGAAAATTCTGCTCTTTAAGCGAGTTACTCTTTAAGTGAGGCACTCTTTAGGAGAAGTTTGACTGCAGTTCATGATCACAGAAACCTCCAGAACTTGGAGAAGTTGCTTTTCTGGACTGCAGCTCCCACATCTCCCCAGCTAGTATGGCCACTGATGATGTCAGCTAGAGGAATCTGGGCTATGTAATCCCCAAAAAGAATCTTATACCAAGATCTGCTTCAAGCACAGAGAAAGTTCAGACCAGGAGTTATTGTTGCAGAGGTTTTCCTGTCTCTTGAGGTCCTTTAATATACCTTGCAAGGAGGTAGAAATAATGCTTTTAAAAGTTCTTTCAATGATAACAGGGATGTCGTGTGAATAAATCCAACTGAAACATGTTACACTGCTTACAAGAAAACTGTCAACCAAGATTGAAGGCCTTCTTTTAAACATCTGATAATCTTTTTATAGAAGCCGTACCACAGCCTACCCCTAATTTTAAAATAAAAACAGCATGAATCTCAAATCAAATTCTGACCAGATGAGCAGTTTCTGGCTAACGGAACAATTCTTCCTCATTTGTACCAGAACACATTTCAACAGGACCAATCTTTTGTTCTGTCACCAGCAATGTTGATTTTGAAGTTATCACACCTGGGATCAGACCTACCATCTCCCATATTAGCCATGCACAACTGGTGATCTAAAAACCATTACTGAGGGGGCAACAGATGTCAGTGGACCTCAAAGTGCACACTCTCTGTTGGGAAATGTTAATAATAATTGTGTGTCATCAAGTCAATTCTGATTTATGGCAGCCCTTTCCAGGGTTTCCTAGGTAAGGAGTCTTCCAAAGTGGTTTTCTACTCACTTCTTCTAGGAGTACTCAGGGACTGTGCAGCTTTCCCAAAGCCATATAGGCTGGCTCTTCTCCTTCAATGCACAACAGGGAATTGAACTCCCAATCTTTGGCTATATAGCCAGGTACATAAGCCCTGGCAATATGAGTGCAACAAAAAAGGGAGCAGGTATGGAGGAAATTTCATTTGTTGAAGTACAATTTCCAGAATCCTTTGTACCAAATAAGAAAGTATGTGAAAAGTAACATTCCCTATCTTTGTGAGTGAGGATACTCTCTGTGTTTTTTAAAATATCTCTTACCATTTAGAGAAGCAGGAGTAGGGTTACTGTAAAAAGTCTGAACCTTTTCTGCCTAGTCAGAGGAGACAAATCATCCCATCACTGTAACAGGATGATCTATTCAGGACAACAGCCTGGAAAAAAGAACTGCCAGCTGATTAACAGAAAAAGACGCTGCCTTGATAACATACACGTCACAACCACATCCTAGCAGTCGAACATTTATAATCAATGGTATCAGTCAGTTTGGGAGGCAGTGAGACAGTTTACAGCAAAAGGCATTCAAGTACAGACCTTACAGACTCTTTACTGAATAATTTTGGGAGAGAAGTGGGAAATGGGACTGATTGCCACTGATTTCCTTATTGTTTGACAAGTTACTTCAAACTTTGACAACAGTACCATCAACAGAGATGAGATCTTATGTAATTTTTTAAAAGTTTTTTTTTAAAGAGTTCTTAAAATTAGGGACCATGTTTAAGGCATAGCTCAATTTTGTTATCTATCAGCAGAAATTTCAAATATTATCATGAATACTCCCACATATATTTATTTATTTATTATTTATTTAATCACACTTCTATGCCTCCCTCCTCACGAATGACTCAGGGCTGCGAACAGCAGTTAAAAACACAATCAACAATAAAACCCATACAGAAAATTAGGCAGGGGGATGTGGGGGGAATTGAAAGCTTCATTAGACAAGACAATTAGATTTGAAGAAAACAGAGCTCTTCGGTGCTATTAAAATTACAGTAGAAAGATAGCACTGAGTTGATAACATCTTGAGATGACAGATTTCTATCTTTGGTCAAGAATTATGGTTTTGAAATGGCATGCACCTTTCTAGAACACTTGTCAGCTAGATGAGCTATAAATCGGTGAAACAGCAAATTTCACAACAGTTTCTACTTTTTTTTTCATCTTCATAACATTGCAAAGGAAGACTGTATAGGCCCTGATCACCAAGCAGTTGAGACAGATTCCTTGGTCTTAGGCCAAGTTCTCCCCTCTGACTGAGTATAAAGATGTTCTCATTCAACTGCTATTTGTTTATTGCCTGAGTCTTTCTCA
This sequence comes from Furcifer pardalis, assembly GCA_030440675.1. Taxonomy (NCBI): domain Eukaryota; kingdom Metazoa; phylum Chordata; class Lepidosauria; order Squamata; family Chamaeleonidae; genus Furcifer; species Furcifer pardalis. The sequence continues at coordinate 133,811,818 of CP126894.1, forward strand.
GTTACAGACATTTGATGCCTTTGAACTGTGTCACTAGGAGGCCACGTATCTTCTTCCTCTTCCTATACTATCTCTTTCCTAGAAGACCTGTTGATGAGTGCTAGTGCTAGGCCAGCCAAAATGAGTTCACACATGGGGTTCTGAGATGCAGTGCTTCACCCACTTAATTAATTGTATGCCATCAAATCAATTCCAAGTAATGGCTGCTCACTTAGAGTATTTAGGCATAATATACTCAGAAGTGGTGCACTAGGGCCTTCTTCAGTTGGTATTCTGGGATGATGCAGCTTGCCAAAGGCTGAACAGGCAGCAGGGCATGTAACCCTGTCAACTCCATGAGCTCCAGGTGGTTGCTTTCCTGGGATATCCCCCTTTACCTGGAAATAGACCCCTCTAGATTACACTTACTTCTGAGCAGACTGCATTAGAAGCTACAGAATGTCATAATTTGACATGGAAAATTGTTGGGGTTGAGAAATCAGCAATTTGCTGCTCCCTGATATAACGGCTAAAACCTGAGAGTGGGAAATGGGTCCTTGTGAAGATTTATGATAGGTCCTTGTAATGTAATGGGCAAAGCAGACAAGGGTTAGGCAAAAAAGCCTCCATAACACACATACAAACATGTTTGTGCTGAACCAGCACCCATGATGCCAACTGGAACCACTCTCTAGACCAGGAGTTCCCAAACTTTTCATGCTGCAAGCCAGACCACACACCCTGGACAACTGAGTGGGTTGGTCATGTGGTTCCTCCCACCATAAACACTGCTGTAAAACTCATCCACGCCTGTTGTAATGCATTTATGACAGCCACGGGTGCATTTATGGAAGTGTTCATGGCAGATATGGGTGCATTTATGCATGTGTGGGCTCATTTTAAGCCACTTCTGGTAGCAGTGAGGGTGGCAGCAGGCCACATTAAATGGTGCCATGGTCCGGGGCTGGCCAGCAGACCATAGGGTGGCTACCTCTGCTTTAGACTCAGTAGATCCTAGTGCCTGAAGTCTAATAAATTGAATTGCATTGAGAATAAGTAAATAAACAACCAGAGAGAGAGAGAGAATGTAGTTATTTTCTAAACTTTCCCCCCTCAAATAAATGTGGAAGATTTAGATCAGGAGCAGAGCATAGGAGTTAGTGATCTCAATGAAGATCAGGGGTTTATAAGAGAGGAAAGGCACCTGTTTTCTAACAGAGTTACTTTCTTGACACTTTACTTCTTTTCCATTATTAATGTTTATATTTTGAGGTTAATTAGGATCACTTCTGGTTCTCTTGCCAGTGGAGGGATGTTACCAAATTAGGTCAAAGATCTTATTCTAGATTTCAGTTTCTTGTTTTTTAAATTAGTATTCTTTGTTATTCCTTTTCCATCTGACAACAGAAACCAAAGGACTGTTTTTCCTCATCTCTGATCCTCATTTTTCTGAAAGCCTTTTATCTTATCAATTGCAACAAAAAAAATGGAAAAAGGAGAGGCGAAAAAATAAAAGAGAGAAGAGGATCTGCTGCCTTAATTATGCATCTAGGAGACAAGCTGTGTAGCTAATGCCCCAGACATAGCCTCATGAGGGGAAAACTGTGTTTGCTCTTTAATCCCAGTTTTATGTGGTTTAGGTTAACACCATTTGCAAAACTGTTGTGGCCAGCCTACCCTCAGCAGTTGCACAGTTAGGGGGGCCCTAAGAGGATTTATCTTTAATAGCTTTACCCAATAGCTTTACCCATCAGGCTCTTCAACAGAAGGGGCAGGGAACCTTCTAATGGTGTCTGCGTATATAGGCATTAAAAATGATAAAAGAGGCCAGCAGAAAACTACACCAGGCTTTCTCAGATTGTTTATGTCAGCAATACGATTGCTGCTGCTGCAGCAGCTATTACTAACAGACATGCTAAAAACAGTTTAATTTCCACATCTCTCACAGTGAGTAATATTTCTCGCACCACAGAGTGCTAGACAGCTGTGTAGAAACAGGTAATCATGCTTCCTTAAACATCCTAATTTTCACACTAAATATCAGTTCCTCATATTGGCTTAGTAGCTGCTTAAAGGGCCCCTTCAGCATTATTTAGAGGCCAGATGCTCCCCCCCCACACACACACACACACCCCTAGATCTTTTCACCCACTCTATTGAAAGCCTTGATTCCTTTCATCTTTGTTCAATCTATGGGAAGCTGTCATTTGCGCAGGTTTAAGCCAGAGTTTGGAAAATGGACTTTTAAAACCACAATCCCACAATCCTCAAACCAATTCAGGTGATTCAAGAAATTATAGCCCATTGAAAACATTTTCCAAGTGAGTGTGGAAGCGACATGTGTAGTTGGGCTTATGGATGTTGGAGCCTTGCCGGGACTCTTTTTAAACTTAGTTGCTTGCTAATTGTATCAGAGTACATATACATTTTTCCTGGAAATCAAATGACAAATGACAAACAGGAAAAGTGCCACTGACATTTTAAGGTGGATCCCAGCACACTGTGATCATGGAGCCGTATCCTGTGGCATGTATGAAGTGAGACATGCCGGATTTATCACCGGGACTGCAATGGACTGCTGCAGCCTTGAGGATATTAACAAAGTGCACTTTCACATCCAGTACATCTTCTGCCTCAATGCCCATTGGGAATCAGAATGAAGTGGTTCCTCCTCTACTCATTTTGCCATTGGGCCCGATATAATGGTTTCCAGTGGCATTTTCTCCACTGAGGGTGGTGGGCATCACCCCACCTAAAGGGGCTCATCCGCCTGTAGCTGTTGGCCACTTAAGGGGGTCGGGTTATTTACCACTACCCAACATTCGGCGTTGAGTCGCTGGCTGTACAGTCTACTCCATTACTGTGGCAGAATATCTGGACAGACATAAATTAAACTCTATACTCTGTCCAATACCAGCCACTGTAAAACTGTTGTTGCAAGCAGAACACCTGCTACCAGTGTAACAATGTCATCATCTTTACAGAGGATAATCTTCAGTATGAAGGGCTGTCCTTTCAATGCCTAGTTTAAAAATAAAATGGCATCTAGGTTGCCCCTTAGCAGTTAGCATCTGGGCAGAAGACTCAGGAGACAGGCAAAGAGTCCACCTTGAACAGTCTTCCACATTAAGGCAAGATATTAAGGTTTCTTTTTACTCAAATAATATCAATTCTTTCAGAATTTGCATCAATACCTGCCAATCAGCTCATAAAAATGTATGCAAAATGTACATTCTCTTATGGTAATCCATGACTTCCTTTGGGGGGGGGGGTGTAAATTAGCATCCTATATCTAACAAGGACAATAGTCCAGTCTAAGCATTTATTCCAGGATTTATAAACATCCCGACTTGTTTTCTTAATTCCTTAGTTTACATTGAGGTGTAGTTCTCTAGCTTGGATGATACCAGAATCTTTTTACTGAAGGTAGTGCATGAAAGGAAGAGGGAAGGTATGAGGGAAGAGCCCTCGTGTTCAATGCTGTAGGGGTCAGTTTTGAAGTAAAAGCACACATCACTGCTATTCCCTTAGTCAGTCCCCAAGGAATAATTCACATATACAGGCAGCTGTATTGATCCATATCAACCAGGTCTGGTTGTTTTCAGCTCTACCAAGATTAGCTGCTTTGTAAAGTTAAACTTTTTGAAATAGTAGCTGAGTTGTCTGTGTTTCAAGCATATTAGAGAGTAAACAAAACAAAAAGACAAAAAATGTTGTGGCACTTTAAAGACAGACATAACTACCAGTAAATACAGCAGTTAGTCTTTAAAGTGCCACAACGTTTTTTTGGTCTTTTGTGTTTTGTTTACTTTCAGATATGTTTGTAAAGCTAATGGATCATAATTGACTGTCTAAAATGCTTTGCATAATGACAGGGAAAGTCCACCTCAACATATTGTTTTTGCAAAAATGCATTTATTTCCCACCTCACCCATCTATTCCAGTGGAAGGAACATGGAAGCCATGGAGGGGTGTAAGATGACATCATTATCCCATCTAATGAAGAAGTCCCAGAGCTATGCCCCTGGAATCTCTGGCCTCATTACGCCACTGATGAGCCTAGAAACTCAGTTCCTTTAGTTTGATCTGGCATGAGAAAGATTAGCTGGCAAAACAAGGTTGCCATTGCTCAGAGTATGCCCGATTGTGGTTTAAAAATGTAAAAAATATCCGCAATCTTCAATGAGGCTCTTTCTAATCGGAGTGCCTAAATATAAGGCCAACATGCTCAGCTCAAGTGGGAGCTCTTGGCAAACAGCAACACACACTGTGATTGTGGAGAGATACAGAATTTGGCTCATTTGCTTGACTTTTAGTTACTATCACAAACATGTACTGATGAGGTCTTAAGTTTGGCCAATGACAAAACCAAGAAGGTGGCTTCATTTTGTCAGTCCAGGGTTTGATCAAGACATGAAGGAAGAAGAAGGCTAGAGACTAATTATTGCTTTTGAAGAACATGGCTTATGAAACCTCAAAAGCTGGTTAGAATTGTCCAGCAGATGTGCAGGGGAAAGGACATTTTTGGAGGCCACTCCTTTGTTTATCCCCAGCTGTCCTTCCATAATCCTTACACCCAGTGGTGGGCATCAAAAACTTTCCTACCACACTGTGGGCATGGCCATGTGACTGGGTGGGCATGGCCTGTTGGCCATGTGAATGCTCTTCACTATAGAGCTATGAAAATAGATGCCTCTTCTATTTTCATCACTCTATAGTGAACCTCTGAAGCCATTTCCCCCTTGCCCAAGGCTTTTCCTGGGCTCCATTTCACCCCAAAGCACATCCCCAGCCACTCCGGAGTGGCTGAGGATGCACTTTGGGGCAAAACGGAGCCCAAGAAAAGCCTTGGATGAAGGAGGAAATTGAGCCAGCCTCCTCTGAAGCCTCTTCTAGGAGGAGGAGGAGGTGGACAGGGCAGGGAGATGGGCGGAGCCAGCAATTTTTACTACCAGTACACATGTGCTGGTCCGATCCGGCTCATGCCCATCACTGCTTACGCCAAAAACATTTCAAAATATCCTGTAAAAGGTATGAAATACAAAACATATCTAGAGGAAACTGTGAAGATATAAGACAATACCGCTGTTGGCTCTTCTTACTGAAGGTGTTGTTTCAGCTTTATTAATTGCTTCCAGCTTTATTAATTGTAGATTTTAGGTTATACAGTTAAATTATAAATATATAATTGCAAGTAGAATATTTAACTAATGCTGTTACAACTCACAGTTAGATGCTTAACATTTATCCTAGGTGGCCCATATGACTGCCTCATCCCCAAACCCCTCTGTGTTTGAACCATGAGGCACCTCTGACATTTACATTTGCCTTTCATCTGTTAATCTGGATTAATTGAGAGAAAACAATGTTTATTTTGGGCAGACTAATTATTTTCACACATTGAAAAGATGAAATGAAAAGCCTAACGGAATGTTCTCTGAGGCCAGTAACAAAGCTACCTCCACCACCCCAGGGAGCTTTCCCATACACTGCCTCCACCCTGGTCACCACATTTTATCTTGCTTGGCAGTGTTGCAAACCTTATTTAGTTTCACCAACCACATTTGGGAGGTGTTTGTGCATATTTCAATAATTTGCCATCTTATTTTACCAAGCAAGTACATGAAACTGTTGGTTGACTTTTCTTTTTTCAAAGCTGTTCTTTTGTCAGGCTGATTCAAACAAGAGGAATTAGTCTGAATCTATCTCCCAAGACCATGCTACTACCCCCTATACCAGTGAGGGTGAACCTTTTAGACCTCTAGTGTCCAAAAGGAGGAGGGGTATGGGCAGCTGCAATCACCTGTATCAGTGATGTCACATAAATGTGTGTACACCCACGTGATGTCATTGTGTGCTTCAAACTGCACATGTGCATGCACATGACCAAGCCCCGCATGTTACACCAGGCTGACCTGCCTTCCGAAAAGCCCCACATGGTTGCTGGAAAAGCACCATACTGGAAAAGCCTGGAGCATCCCTCTCTAAAGCTGCAAACCCCTCATGAGAGCAAAAACCACACAAACACACCACTTGCAGCCAGCCAGGGAAAACCAATCCCCTCCATTCTAATGCCAACCTTCCCTTATCTTCAAGGAAAAACCCCTCTAACAGAATAGCAGGGAAGGTGACCATAAGAACAGGTGGTAGTGGTGGTGGTGGTTGGCTTTTCCCTTGCCTCTTCTCTTGCAAATGCAGAAAAGCAAGGGAACTGGCATGGCAAGGGATGGTGTGTGTGTGTGGCTGAGGCTTACCCCATAATGCAGTTGTCCTGGAGGTAGGCCAGAAAACTAAAGGAACATGAGTGAAGGGAGGGGAGGAGAGAAGCAAGAGAGGTGCTCCTGTCCAGCAATGGTTACCTCAGGGAGGGAGGAGGAGGAGGGACACTCCCCCATTTTTTGGCTTCTGGCTGATCTCTGTAAGAGGGAAGAAAAGCATTTCCTCCTTTTCCACCCCTGCTCTCCCCTGCTGGCCAGCCCGCCCTACTGCTTCCCCATCAAGGCAGGCTCATCCAATCCAGCCCCATGACATGGAAGGCATCGCGTGCTGGACCCAATGGTGTCGCTGCTTGTATTGGGTGTTCGAGGGGCAGGTGCTAGGCCTGAGGAGAGATGGGGAAGGGGCAGTTGGGTAAACCAATGTGGGGAGCAGCTTGAAATAGAAGAACCACCTCCTGAAATCGTGTACGGCAGTATTTTAAAAAATATCTGGAGAGAGGGGAAGCTAAGAGCAGCAACTGGAACAGGTGAAGCCAGAACACCACCCCGTGCTGCCGAACGCCATGCTGCCACCACCACTGCACCTCTGGTGAGCCCCGCCGCTGCCCTGTGAGAGACACAGGGGTAGGGCACTTTGGCTGCATGGTGGGAGGGAAAAACCACTGCCTGACACTCGTTGACCCCAGCGCACAATGCCTTCCATGTCATGGGGCTGGATTGGATGAGCCTGCCTTGATGGGGAAGCAGAAGGGCGGGGCTTGCTGACAGGGAGGGTGGGGCTTATCCGCAACAGTCTGTGTGCCAACAGAAAAGGCTCTGCATGTCACCTCTGGCACACGTGCCATATGTTCACCTACACTGCCCTAGACACGTGATGGATTTTGCAGATATTATTTATTTAAAGAAATGTATATGTGTATAAGCAGGGAAAGCAAGATCCAGTATAGCAGTAGTAAGAAGATGAGACATATCCCAGGAGACCAAAATTCCAATCTCTTAAAACCTTACTGAGCAGCCATAGGCTGTATCCAACTGTAACTGGAGGCAAGAAGTGGGAAATCCCCTCTCCCTCCTGCCACCCCTCACACTCTAACTATCCCCCAAATTTGCCACATTTTCAGCATTGAAGAGGGTTGCCAGTGGAGGGGACATAGCCACAGTGTATTTTAAGGGGGAAAGTGGGTATTGTATGCCAGCAAATACAGTATTTGCCACAAGTGACTGGAAGGTTCTAGATGTTTTACTAAGAAAATTAAAAAAACACAACTTGTTCAAGCTCAGCTCTTCAGAAGGAGAAAGGCGAACCTCACCATTTTATAGGAAAATCTGCAGAAATTTATAGAACTCCTGTCATCCATAAAGCCAGACACATAAGTTGAAGCAAAGAAAGAATTGGGTGTCCTCTGCATTTCCCTCTTGACAAGGAGCAGCCAAATGTGTGAAATTTCAGCAGAGTGACAAGAGTGAAAAAAGACTGGGAAGGAAATGAGTGTCAAGTGAAAAGTATGACACTTGGCGGAACAGCCTGCCAGAACTTTAACCTGTGGTTCCAGGGAGTCTGGAGTTCTGTCTAGAAAACCTAACCTGATGCTTAAGAGACTAAGCCTTCCCCAATTTAAAACCTAGTCTTCCTCCTGTGGAATGTACTGTCAGATAAATGGAATAGTCAACCCAGCCAAGCAAACCATGTTATCTGGGTTCTTCTCTTTAAATTGATCAGTGGGAAAATAGTTCTGCTGACATTTAGATGGCTATAATTTGGCCATGAGTGGAGGAGAAAGAGGAGGGCATCATTGAGGTGAACAGAATAGCTCATCCTATTCCAGGCTATTATTTCTTCTGGTATGTGCAAACAATAAGAAGAACGCAGGCCATTCCATTTTTGAATAAAGTTATCTTCAAAAATGAGAAGAGAGGATTCACTTGAGAAAGCCTTGATGCTAAGAAATGTGAAGGCAAAAGAAGAAGGGGGCGGCAGATAATGAGATGGCTAGATGATATTCTTGACGCAATGGGCAGAGAGCTGGGCAGGCTGAGGAGGATGGTGGAGGATAGGGGGCCTGGCGGGCAATAGTCCATGGGGTCGCAAAGGGTCAGAATCAACTGTGTGACTGAACAACAACAAATCTTCTCAATCGGGAGTCAAGGATATTTCTGGTGTCCTTTTTGTTCAATGAAAATTCATATTTACAGCATGTGAAAAGAAGAGGGAGAGATAGATATCTGAACACTATCAGTGTGTGGTCAGTTGTTCAGAAGTAATTACTGGAAGCTCTCTACCATTCCAAACCCATCCAAAATAATTTTCGGAATATCTTTTCGCTTGGCTATATGGACATAGACAGCAATTAAACCAGTGTTTCCCAAGCTTTGGTTATTGGACTTCAATTCCCAGAAGCCTAAATCAATTCCCCAAAGTGCAGCCAATGTACTGATTTAGACTTCTAAATTGAAATCAGATTGAAAGCATATAATTTTGTTGTTGTTCTACTATAAGATTCACAGTCAAAGACTGGTATAAAATTAACAGTTTGAGCCCTGCCAAGAGCCTAAAAACTGTTAAGGTTACATCTAAGTACTGTATATAGGAAGTTCCTAGTAAAGTTGTAGGGTGTTGTTTTTAAGTTAGGATATTCAAGTCCAATAAATCCAAAATTTCCAAATGCAGTCATACCTCGCATAATGGTTTTTTTCACCCATTTCTGGCTCTCCTGCACCCCTGCCAACTCTGGGGAGTTTGGGGGGACCCAATCCACGCTGTTTCCGACCTCCCCCAATCTCCCTGGCTGGTGCTGTAAGACAAAACACCGGGATTCGAATCTCAGCGTTTTGCAATACAGCACCGGCCAGGGAGGTTGGGGAAGGTTGGGAACAGTGCGGATCAGGTCCCCCAACCTCCCCAGAGGTGGCAGGGGTGCAGGAGAGCCAGAAATGGGTGGAAAAACTTCCATTTTCCATTGGGAAATGGTATCATACAGACTTTCATAAATGCACCCTTATAATCTCTAATTTATTCTGAATTAGAACATTTGAGAGAAATGTCAGAGTGGAATGAATCTGATTGTCCTACCTAAAGAAATGAAATTTCCTTCACTTAACCTAATGTCATTCATAGTCTTTTAATAACTTAAGAGGACATAAAAGAGACAAAAGGATTGAAGCTGCCTTAATACAGTTTTCCTGCTACTCATCATTGCATTGTTAAGGGAGAAAAGTCATCTGAATATAACATGAAAGCTATAAATGAACGTATTCTAAACATTCTAGCCTGGAAAAGCATAAGAGTTCTTTTTTTGTGTATTATCTGGTACACACTCACGCACACGCGCACGCACGCACGTGCACGCGCACGCACACACACACACACACGTTATATTTTCTTTGACAAAATGGAGAGAGGATGGAATTTGTGATAGGCCAGACTAGAAGGAAGGGAAAAGTAACCTTTACTGGTAAGGTTATATAAATGAGGATGAAGTTGTGTTTCCTGCAATGGGAAAAGGAGCAGGATATTTCCATTTCCTTTGCAAAGTGAAAAGTCTTAAGAACATCAGCAGTACATAGAGCTGTTAAATTTTTCTAGGTCATGCGTGGTAGCAATATAACTGATCCCTCTGTGTCATGGGAGCAACTTTGTAAAGAAAAAAACAGAATTCCTGGAATATAGGGAATGACAAGACAATGTCAGTCTTTCAAATAATAAAATACAGGAAAAGAAACATCAAAATAAATTGCCATTTCTACAGGAAACTATCAATTTTGAAAGATCTCCTGCATTTGACTGGATCTGATCTCTTCTCCTTTCGTTTTCTTTAGGCTTCAGCCAGAACAATTCAACTGTAAGATGTGGTGAGATGTTTCCCGTTAGCAGGCTACATTTGCAATAGGAAATGCCACACGTCTACAGAGATAAAAACTCAGATGTACAGGTCAAGATAGATTTTGTTTTTTCCCTTTGACCCTAAACATACAGAAATGAATTAGCCAGACAGCTTTTAAAGCTGTTGGCAGAAGATAACTATTAGCTCCAGCTGTGGGGCACACTTTGAAAAGGAAGCGGTTCCTCTAGTTACTGGAAAGTACCCAGTTCATTAATAGTTCCACATGTCCCATTAGGTTGACGAGATGGCCCAGTCACTTCTGTAATTTCTGACAATGTGGGGTATTGACACCAAAAACAGCCATGGATGCACCAGTCATGTTTCTGTCTGTCTTCTCTCAAAAATACAAACTTTTATAAATATTGTCAATATATCCTGCTTCCTTAGAACTCTTGCTCCAATTTCTTCTATTCACCGAAAATATGCATTAACATCAAACAGTGTCTGGTGCCTTCTGGAGGTGAGATTTTTTTCATCTTCTCATTGCCAGACAGGTTAGCAGTTAGTTTAATTTTAATTTTGGAGGTGGCAAGGTGTGTAAATGAACAGCTAAATCCAGAGCCAGCAGAAAAGCTTAACGAGAAATAAGCACTGAACAGGCTGTTAAGTGTTCAGATCATGCTGAGGTCACTTGGTGCCATGCCAGGTCACTGAGTTAAGCACCAAGCACGCATAATGGCTGTTCTTCCTATAACTGTCTTTTTGCATTTGTCTGCAGAAATGGATGAAGGAAAGTTAAAGATCTAGGAATAAACTAGGCAGAAGAATGTATACAATTTCTTGTGTAGGTTGCATTACACTTCTGATACATATGGTTTCCAACAAGTTATGTTGGCTTACTTCTATATGTGTTCGTTTCAACAGGTGATTAGCACTCCTGCTTACATGTACTGAAGTGAGAGATAATTAGGTAAAAGTAAAGGTTGCCCTTGCTTGAAAGCCAGTCATATCCAACTCTAGGGTTTAGTACTCATCTCTGTTTATTATTATTATTATTATTATTATTATTATTATTATTATTATTATTATTATTATTATTATTATTATTATTATTATTATTATTATTATTATTATTATTATTATTCGATTTATATACCAACTCAGGGCAGTTCACAAACACATATAAAGTGACAAGTTCACAACACAACATGTAAACATCATAAATCATCAGCATAAGCACCACAAAACATCAAAGTACAGTACAGTATCACAATATCATTACAATATTAAAAATATTCAATAAGCATCAATATCAAGTAACAATCAAAAAGTTTCCATAGCTCAGTCAAGTTTACAAAAAGAATTACAAAAAACAAAGAACTAAGCAAAAACAAAAATCACAATTGCTAAATCCCACAACAATGGCTGAGGGAAAAGACGCCATGGCCTGGCAGGCAGCTTGCCTCCACCTCCGGGCCCCCATCAACGGCGAGAGGGGAGTTAGTTTGTGTTCTGCTTTGGTTGTTTTGTGAGGTTGTATTTTATGATTGTTACTGTACTGTTGCTGTTTTGATTGTAAGCCGCCCTGAGTCACCTCGGTGAGTGGGCGGCAATATAAATCTGAACAAATAAATAAAAATAAATAAACAAGTGACTGAGAAAGTCCGAGAGGAGACTGGTGATGGTGGTAGTGGCGACAGCCAGGCAGCATTTTTAAAGTCTTCTAGCCGCGTCACTCAACTGTGGCCCATTCCTCCCAGGAGAAGTCTGAATGGAAACCGTCCCTAGAGGAGACCGTCAGGCTGTCCCCGTCCCTAGACCCCAAAGGAGGCCCCTAGAAAGAGTGATGGGCCACTCAGCTAGTGCGACTTTTCTTGGCCTGACCGGCAGCAGGCAAAACCAGCGAGGAGACAGCATCCGCTGCAGCGCTTTGGTAGTCGACCCACGGGATCGCTCTCAACCTCAGGAGTCTGCTGGGGGGGTGGCGGGTCTTGTAGCTGCCAGCCCCAACACAGCTGTGTCTCTGTCTCTCTCCGGGCTGGACTGGATGAGAGTCGGGAGTCGGCTCGGGGCGGTGGCGGGTCTTGTAGCCCCCAGCCCACATCACAGCTCTGTCTTGCTTTCTCCGGGCCGGGCCGGATGAGAGTTGGGAATCCGCTGGGGGGCAGGTCTTGTAGCTGCCAGTCCCTGACACAGCTGTGTCTCACTCTCTCCGGGCCGGGCCAGATGAGAGACGGGAGTCCGCTGGGGGGGTGTCTTACAGCCAAAGAGCCAGTGCTGTCTGCATTTGCAGATGTTTCCATACACATGTGGCAGGCATGTCTTAACACTTGAGTGCACAGAACACTGTTTACCTTACCACCAAAGTGGTACCTGTTTATCTACTTGCAATATAAATTTGAACTAATAAATAAATAATAAATAATAAATTTTCTTGCCTTTGAACTGCTAGGTTGCCATGAGCTGGGACAGAGACAGGAGCTCACTCTGTCATGCAGTATTCAGGAATTGAACTCCAACCTTCTAGTCAGTGAGTTCAGCATCTTAACCACCTGAGCCACCTCAGTCCCTGAGAAATAATTACAAGGACATAAATAGGCTTTATAGACACAGGCATTCCTGTTTGTCATTTCATAGGTTTGCTGAGGCATGTGGAAGTTCTGAATACCCCACAGAATAGAATTACTCCACAAGATAAAGAAAGATGTAATAAAGCCTGTCAAGGTAGATAGTTCAGTGGTTTAACTATCTGGCTGCACACTCAAAGGTTAGAAGTTTGATTTCCCCATTGTGCATCCAAAGAGAAGAGCTAGCCTGTGTGACTCTGGACAAGCTGCATAGTCCCAGGGCACTATGTCAGAGAATAGGCTCTCCTATGCTTCTGATGTGTAGGTTTTCTCTGCATGTGGTTATAAGTTTGTCTTTACATTGGAGAATGTTAAAACATTTCAGACAACTTGTGCAAAATTTATCTGAAAATCTGAACTAGATTTGAACATTTTATTTGACAAGCATTTGTAGAAATCAATAAATACATTAATATTTACATTAATATCTTTATGTATCAACACCTTCTGGTTACCTTCAGATTAGGATGCAGCACAGATCATTTTGAACAAAAATAATATTGTGAATTAGACTTCAAAGTTAAGACAACATTCTGAGAATGGAACATCATAAGAAGGCCTTTGCATAGTCAGCACAGACTTGAAGAATTTAGCTAGGCCTTCTCTGCATATATTCTTATTTGGTTGATAACATGTGGCTCATAATATCTCACATTGCTCAGTTCTTTCTCTTCCAGTCTTAACTGTAGGCCAGAATCCTCTTGTGTATATTCAGATGATATATCTTTTGGAGGAAATTGTGCCAGATTAAGATATAGTGTAGACATTATCAGTCATACCCTGAGTCACACACTTAACATTCTTAACTTAAGAACATTCACTTCCAAAAGTTACACTTCTTGTATTACACCATTGCAACTCACCAAGAGGATTTGGGCTATAATCTGATTGTTTTGCAATGAATATCACGTGACACATAGAATATACAAAAGGAATGCAATTCCAGACAACATCTGGAAATCAGAAATCTAAGGGTTACAGAAGCACAAGCCTTATAAAAACATAAGGTGTCCTTTTCTTTAAAGCCAGTTGTATCTGACTCAGTGGCTCAGTGCTCATCTCTGTTTATAGCCAAAGAGCCAGCAGAGCATAAGGTGCTGCAAAAGGAGTAGAACAAAGAGTTGGTCAAGCAGAACAGAATAGCAATAGCTATTACACTTATCTACTGCCCCATAGCACTTAGTGCATTCTCTGGATGGTTCACAAACAATTAGCATTTTGTCCCCAACATGCTGGGTACTCATTTTACTGAACTCAGAAGGGTGGAAGGCTGGGTCAACGTTGATCCTCGTTGGGATCGAACTTACAATGTCAGAAGTTTTGGCTGCAATACAGTGGCTTAACCACTGCATACCAGGGCTATGAAACATTGTTTCTGACAAAGGTTTTCCACAAGAGATAGAAGCTTTCATTAGCAGAACAGTATCACTGGTTGCAATTTTATTTATTATGTATGTTCTTATATTCCCTCACTAAATGGCCTACTTGTTTGAGGGAAATCCTTCAATCAGGCATAGATTTAGGAATTATTAGAATTATTTATTTTTGTGTTTATTTTTCGTTATATAAACCATTTTTCTGTCCAAAGACATGAAGAATGACACAGACCACAATTCGAACAGCCATTACGTGCATAACAAATATAATAAAATAAACATGTAAATAAAAATTACCAGAAATCAAAAGCCCATCAAATGCTTTTACTGTCGGCCATGAACTGCTCCCACAAAGAAAAATTCAAATAAATAAATAATCATCTCTATCTCTCTGTATTTGTGTACCGATAGTGTGCAGAAACATAAGGGATGTCAAAAATTTTACTACCCCACCGTGATGTCATCAGTGTGGTCGGAGCTAACATCATGATGTCATGATGTGGGTGGGGCCAAAGAAAAATTTAAAAATACAAAATAATAATAAAATAAAAATAAGCACACACACACACACACACACACACACACACACACACACACACACACACACACACACACACCTCAACCCACCCACCCACCCACCCATAACACAAACCCATAAATAAATTAAATAAATAAATAAATTTTAAAAATACATTAAAATACACCCACCAGTGAAAAGGTAAGCCACGAAGGTGGTTTCCCACAAATGCTACTACCGGTTCTCCGGGACACTGGGAAAAGTTACTACCGGTTCTGGCGAACTGGTGAGAATCTGTTACATCCCATCACTGAACATAATCCAAACAGCAGACCTGGTTTATGGTTTGGCTGATGTTTTTGCCAGCATACACACTGATGTCAGAGCACTCATGATGTTATGATATGTTCTTTTACCAAATAATTGGTGATTCAAGCAGGAGTGAAAAGTTAAGATATCACAAGGCTCGATTCCCACGTTTGTGATCTTATGAATTCCTCTTAGGAATATTTCCTAATGATGAATACCCATGGAGTGACAGCTGGCATTTACAGTATTATTTTTAGTATTGTTTCACTCATGGAATCCCCATCCTGGGCTAAATTTGATTTTAGGACCTGCCTTTCTATGGAATTCAAACCATCCTCCAGTCAAGAAGCACACCCTAAAAAAATTGCCACATCAAATAATTTAGTTTCGGTTTTATTGTACCCAGCCTGATTTATAGGTTAGGTCCTAACTCATTGAAATTCAAGCTTTGAATATATTTTTATGTTACAACCTTTGGTCTCTGACATTCCCCAAAGTCATGGGTAGTGATCTGAGTATGCTTTGTGCAAGAAGGACATGCTTTTTCTTAATCTGTGAAGAGAAGCAAGAGTTATTAAAAATTAAGAGCTCCTGCCTTATAATCAATTATTTCTTGCAAATCCCTTTTTCCATACTCTATTCACACTGTGATCAAATGAATATCCAAGCCTGCAGATTTTGTCTGGAATTTTATTAGATATTCTAAAACCATTCATCTTTTCTTCTAATAATAATTTAAAGTAATATTTTTGTGATCTTTATAATCTCTCATAGGCACATTATATATTATAATATATATTAAAGATTAAATGTATTATATTGGTTGAACTGTATCTAACAACATTTCCCCACCCATTTTAATTAAGAATTCCCATGGAATTATTATTAATACCTTTGAGCTTTATTAGCAGATATACTAATCAGCTCTTCTCTCTCCCACATGGCTCTCTGCAGGCGTCAGCCAGCAATCAGGAAAAATGATCCCATCCAGACATGATTGCTGCCAAATAGCTAATTGGATAAAGAAAGATATGAAATACTTGGTGGTTTGTATTGTTACTTGCTGTAGGGATATTACAGCTGTTGATATCTGCAATGAAGTCTCTGGCACAAACATTTTTCACGTGTACAATATACTCAGCGTATACTTTATATACTCTAGCAACTGTCTGATTTCTTCTGATTATGAAACTGTTGCAAATGTTTATTCAAATAGAAAATGTCTAATTCTCTGAGGATATATATGCTACTTTTGAGCTGTGGAGAATAAGACTGAAAAAATAAACGTGTAAACAAAAAGAACAGATGCAAACTTTCACAAATTGTTTTGAAGACATCCCATTCCACTTTGAATGTACTTACTGAGCATGAAAGTCAAGAGCAATTAAGTATTTACTCTCGTACTTTGATCTAGTGTGGCCAGATGTCCTCTTTTAGGGAGGACAGTCCTCCATTTAAAGGGTTGCCAGAGTACAGTCCTTGCTTTGAAAATGTCTCCTATTGAAAAAGCTTTCCATACCAGATCTTGTTCAGAATCCTAAGGAGAGAGAACTGGTTCTTCCACAATGAACAGCAGACCTGGAAAGTATAGAAGTTACCTGGTCACTGGAGATCTTCGCATGGGGTGCTGGCCATTCTCTCTCTGCCCAACAAGATCAGGAGACATATTCCAGCCCATATCAGCAGAAGTGAAATCTGAAACCTAGACTTCTGAATGACCTGAATCTGCAAATCCCATTTTAGAACTTGCTTTCAGCAAAGAAGTCTGATCCGCACATCTGGCCATTACTTTTAAAACACTTGTGTTCCTTATGCATCAACCCCAGGTCTGTGATGGGCAGCCCCATGAAGACCCATGACAACAAACTTATGTTTATGTTTTTTTAGAAGTCTACCATCATCCACCCTTGTTCTCAGATTGTATACAAGAACCATATGGCTCCCACCATCTCTTATCCATGGATGATGATTACTGTTTTTATATTGATTTTGTACATTCATGAAATATACCAAAATGTCTAAATGTGCCATGATCAGCCTTTTATAAACAACAAGTGTTTATGCAAAGGAGACTATAATAAATAAACTAAGCCACAAATTCGAAAGCAGAGAAAATATATAGCTCTTCAGGTGCCTTTGGATCCTATTTCTCCTCAGCCCTTCCAGCTGACCAATGGTGAAAAATAGTCAGAATAGGGATTCATCCACTTCTAGTGAACCACATTTTTTTCAGCCATGCTTTAGAACCATGCTACTCTATACCATTGGTTTAGCAGCTTATTTTAATCATGAAGAAGTTGTGAGTCACAGCTTAACCAATCCCATTCTACTGAAGTCGAGAGGACACAACACCATAAATCAAAATATGTCTGCTTAACTGGATTAATAGCACACCTCTAATGCTCCAGTAGTGTGCTATGGAGTAAACTCCACAGAATTCAGTGGGACTTACTTCTGCTTAAAATTGTATTGCCAGTGTTTCAAGGACCATGAGATCCTTGCTCATGAAGCAAAAATAAGCCATATGACCCATCCATAAAATCAAACTAATGCAGAAAGAAGGTGATACTTTCTTAAAAAAAATAAAACAATGCAAGCTTTCATGACTCAAAGGTCACTTCTTCAGGCAAACTTCATGGTGTGTTCTTCAAGCCAGGCTGTTGCTCATACATTTTTTGTGTTTTTACAATCCAAAGACAGGAAGCCAGGAATTTGCCTATTACCTTCCCCAAAAGGCCCTCTTTGAAGCTAGAAGCTTTCTTTGTGGCCGTAATGGGGTGGGATGCATTTCAAACCAAATTGACTTTGATTTGGACTAATTTGGCGACTATTGGCATGCCTAGTGGATAAAATAAATTTGTTGCCCAATTCTGGATGATACTTGGTTTGATTTCCACCCCATCCCCACCCCGGCCACATAGAAAACTTCTAGCTTCAAAGAGGGGGAAGATAATATACAAATCCCTGGCTTCCTATCTTTGCACTGTAAAAACACAAAAACATATGGTCTGCTGTTTATTTTCCCATGGAACATCTAAGCAACAGCCTGGCTTGCAGAACATGCCATGAAGTTTGCCTGAAAAAGTGACCTAGGGAGTCATGAAAGCTTGCAATGTTTTATTATTTTTTTAAAGTGATCCCATAAAAGCAGTGGTGGGGTTTTAAAAAATTACTACCTACTCTGTAGGTGTGGTATGGTGGACATGGCCAGAGGGAAAGCCTTGTGTTATTTCAAAACTTGGATGGGCAGAGCCAGCCATAATTTCTGCTACCGGTTCTGGAGAACTGGGGAGAACTTGCTGAATCCCACCACTGCATAAAAGGTATTGCCTTCCTTCTGCATTTGTTTGAGATCTTTGCTGACGTTCACAGCTACCAGCAGTATTTGAAAGGCCTTATCAGCAATAAGTAAATGAATATGCTAATGAAGGAACAATTAGCGCCCAAATAGCAAATAAAATGTATACATATTTAAAATCTTAGCGTAATTCTTTTTAAAGCGCCATGTGTCACAACATGGATACTTCACAGCAAAAAGGCATTACCAAAATACTATGGGATAAAATTGGTATGACTTACAGTTGTTAATATTTAGGTGGAGGCTGATGCTGTTGTAAATGTATTTGGGGTATGTCCCCCCATTTCTGAGATCCTTATGCTAATGGCTTGGCTTTGCCCACATTTCTTATTAAGAGAATAAACTGCATGGGAAGATGAAACATGAAAAGATGGAAATACAGTAATACCCCGGATAACGTTATGACTTGGTTCCACAAGTCATGACGTTATCTGGTTTTTAGCGTTGTCCGATACATGCATCCAACAACGCTAAAAACAAAACCCTGACTTCAGGGACAAACCGCTTTAAAGGCAGGCAGGGAAAGAAAGAGACCTCCCTAACTATTAAAGCCACCCCCATGCGACTGCAGTAGGGTCAGGGAAAGTGCCATTCCGACGCTATTGCAGGGTTCCCTCTGCTTACCTTCCTTTCCTTCTCCGACTCCCAGCTGATTGCAAAAGGCTTGGTTTTTTTAAACTGCAGGGAAGGGGGGGAAAGCTGTTCTTGCTTTATTTCCTGAATTGAAAAAAATACAGAGATGTGATTGGTTCTCTAGATCAGCTGATCTAGAAAAACAATCACATCTCTGTATTTTTTTCAATTCAGGAAGTAAAGCAAGAACAGCTTCCCCCCCCTTCTCTGCAGTTTAAAAAAACCAAGCCTTTTGCAATCAGCTGGGAGTCAGAGAAGGAAAGGAAGGTAAGCAGAGGGAACCCTGCAGTAGTGTCGGGGGGAAAGGCAGACGGGCGCTGGGGAGGGGGTTGGATTGGGTAGATGTTCTACCCAATCCAGCTCCCCCCCCCCCACGCACACGCTTGTACCGGATAACGCTAAAAATTGCGTTATCTGATGCAAGATTTTTTCGAAAATCTTGCAACATTATGCGGTTTTAGCGCTATCAGGTACAATCGTTATCCGGGGCATTACTGTACATTCATTTAAGTTCTATGACATCTGACAGGAACAAATGTAAAGTAGGTGAGGATGTTCTTCCATTTGTTATAAAAATGATTAGATACATATATTTACTTTGTGCTACAAGTGTACAAAAGTGGCTGATTGCAGATCCTTTCTTCAGGCTAGAACGAGTGGAGAGATCAGACCTGCGACAGCAGATGCACAACTAGTCTACAAATGCAGCAAGCTGCTTTCTAACAGTTCAGACAGATTTCCTGGAAGACTTGCCTCTTTGAGACGAAAGGGTTCAGAATGCCCCAGGCAGCAGAGGAAGTGGCAGTAGTTCAGACTAGCTGTCCAAGATTCTCATTCAGAAGCCAGAGTTTACTGAAGTGCTTTTCTGAACTACAGCTCCAAGAATCTGTGACTTGTCACCCAGTAGACAACTTTACCATTTTTTGATGCAGCTTTCCAGAGTCTCAGGCAAAGGAGTTTTGCATCATTTTCAGTTTGATGCTAATGATGACAGTGAGACCATCTGCATTAAAATCTACTGCACAACCATCCCTCCTCAAACATATTAATAAAAAGAAAGGTGCACAAACTTCAGTGGACAGCACATTCAAGTAACCGACATCTATCTCAGCTGAGGTTCCAAGCACAGGTTACCTTGAAAGGACTTATTCACACTTTCATGTTTTTAAGATGAGGATGTTCCTTGGCAGTATTGGGAAGCAGTATTTCTACTTCAGTTTCATAACTTGTCATTCCATAAGAGGGGCATTGCAGGAGATGCATTCCACAGGTGTTAGTCTTATGAGTTGATGCACAGTGAGCCAGGACAAGATTTTACAAGACACAACAGTGCTCTTCTTGCCACTGACCTGACTTAATAATTAAGACCAAGTGTTCCTGGTGCTCAAAGATTCATGTTGAGTAACTACTGAGCTCCACAGATACCTTTTTCAACCTCATGAAATCTGATTGGTGCCACTTCTTATTCTTCCATGTCTAGGGCAGACGTGAAACTGCCAAAATGAAGGTTCATTTTGGTGAGTTCATTCTGCAGTTCCTTTCGTCTGAACCAGTTTAAGAAAGATTAGCCGGCAACACAAGGTTGCCATTACCCTTGTATGCCCGATTGTGGTTCAAAAATACCACAATGGTGCCACTTACGTCATGGGAAATAGAGTATTTCTTTTAAAATTTGCTTATTTCCCAACCTGACATGCTACAGGAAAGTCATAATTAGATCTCAAAACTTCTTTTTCCATACTTAAAAACCATGCAAAACTGTATGTAAAGAAGTATTTAACTTTTACCCCAGTACCAACAACCCAGTCTAAATATTTTCACTTACGCTATTACTGGCTCAAACCAGAGTCCACGGGATGTTTCAGGTCAAGAAAATAAGATACAGGAAAGTTATATACTTTCCCTTCCACCCCTCAATGAATGTTTGGTGGCCAAATTAGTTCCTCCTTGCGGTAATTTGAAATACAGAAGGAGAAGAAAATACAGGAAATGCCACCCCATTATTACCTCTTTAAAGATTAGACATTAGCAATCCAGATGATAGGATTGGAACAAATGGATTCCCCCCCCCTTCCTGTGAAAACATGCTCTTCCAACCCTGAACATCCAGCCTTACTGAAAGGAAAGGCAGGTAGAGAAATTGTTTGAAATCATGAAGCACGGAGGGGGGGACCTTAACAAATACCCCGGCTTGACCTTTGTCTTTCTGCTTGTTCTCTACTGTCTAGCACTATATTGTTTACATTTAATGAAGATTTTCCACTATGTGAGCATAATTTATTTATCTTTATTATTAAATATTTTTAATTATTTTATTTATATCCCACCTATCTTGGATATTTTACCATTCTGAAACTATTATAACACTTAATAACAAAAATAGGGTCAGAGTCCTAGATGTAACTGTCAGCAACTGGCAAATAAGGCCAAAGGCAATTGTTATTATAAGTAATCACCATGAAGCAACAGGAAAAAGTCAGGGGGGGGGAGCCCTCTTCAATAACATCCAAATATCAAAGGAAGTTGTTTGAGAGCACAGAAAACTTCCATCACTTGAATTATATGGAATGGCTGACATGGGATCCTATAATGCCATCAAGTATAACCCCTGTGCTCAATGCAAGAATTAAAGTCAACATATATCTAACAGATGGCTATCTTAACTTTCTCTTCAATGTTTTGAATGAGGCAGCACTCCCTGCTTCCTAAGGTAATTGGTTCCACTGCTGTACTGCTTTAATGGTTAAAAAGTGAGAGCAGTCCAAAGTGCTTCTGACCAGTGAAATCTGTGACGGAGATAATGAATCACAACTCTCTGATTTTATATATGTATCCTTTGTTTTCCTCTATTCTGGCCTTTAATAGAGATGTCATACTTTCAGATTTGCCATATTGGTGAAAGTTGCCAATTGTTGAAAGTTGCATTTAGGACTCTGACCCTATTTTGATCATGTTTGCTCTCATCAACTTCCTAAATTGAGAATTAGTGCTGTTACAGTGTGAAACTTTAAGGCTACGGCTCCTAAAATCAATTTGTTGCAAAATTCTGGGAATGGCAAATGGACAGAATAATTTTATAAGCTCTGGGTTCAACCTGAAAATGTCACCTAGTTGCCATTCCTTCAAAACAGAACTAGTACTAGAGCAGAGCCAATTGATAAATGAATTAAGCTAGGGATTAAAAGTTTCAGAAATCCATGCTAGGGAGAACTGGGTCAGGGATCAATGCTCTGTCTTTCTAATATATTTTCTCTTAGATAAAAATGTGTAAACAGCTTTTAAAATTCTATTGGAATCTGTTACACTCAATTATGCTGTTTTGGCCAATTACTCTATGATCAAAAAACTTATGTTAAATGAAAGAGGTTCTAGAACAGTGATGGTGAACATTGACACGCCAGGTGTTCTTGAACTTCAATTCCCAGAAGTCCCGAGCTGCAGGAGTCCCTCCACCAATGGGGAGGTGAGAGGGGAGGCTGAAATTCTGCCTGGGAGGTGGCAGGGATGGCAGGAAAGAGGTAAGGTGAACACCCACCCCTCCTAGGAGGTGAAGGGTGTGTGCACATGAGGGGTGCACATCTGCCTATGTGGCATCACTGGCATGCCTCAAGTGATGCGCATGCACACACACATGTGTCATCACCAGAGGCACACCGGCGACATCACATGGGTGCATGGGCATGCACAGTGCCTGCCCACACACCACCACCTCCTCCTTGGGCACTTGATCTTTAAAAGGTTTGCCATCACTGCTCTATACCTACAAAACCACAGAAAAGATTACTGTAAGTTACGATTGACTTAACAATATGTACTAATTAAAAACAAGATTAGGAGTGCATGGACAATAGAAAAAATGAAAATACAGTGGTACCTTGCTTAAAGAGCATAATGAGTTCCACGGGACTGCTCTTTAAGTGAGTTTGCTCTTTAAGGGAAACACCATGGTAAGTGACCAATTGTGACTTCTGGTGGGGGGGGAGTGTGACCCCAATTTAGTTGTTAAGCAAGTTTTTGGTTGGTTTTATTTGTTAAGCAAGGTGACCATGCAGAGAAAATTCTGCTCTTTAAGCAAGTTACTCTCTAAGCTAGTCCCCTTTATGTGAGGTTTTACTGTACAGTGGTACCTTGAGTTACAAATGTAATGCGTTCCCCAGGACATTCTGTGTTATGAAAAATTCATAACTCAGATTCCCATAGGAACACATTGAATGCAGTTTTCCATAGGAATGCATTGAAACCCAAAATTCGTAACTCGAAAGGTGGTTTCCCATGGGAATGCATTGAAACCAATTAACCTATTTGCTGGCATATAAGACCCATCCCCCCTCTAAAATGCACTGGGAAATGGAGTGCACCTTGTACAGTATATAGTGGCCCATACTGGGCTATTTTGGTAATAATGGGGTGCGTCTTATACTCCAATGTGTCTTATATACAGTAATCCATTCCGGGGGAAAATTGTAACACAAGTGATTATTCTCTATGGGTTTTCATTTATAAATCAAAAAATCTTAACTCAAACCATTCATAACGTGAGGTTCAGCTGTAGTAAGTTAATGACCAAGCCATGCCTGGGGCAAAAGAAGAAGACTATCAGGTTGGTAAAAAGAAAGCCAGCCTAAGTATGTGACATGGGCAGGTCTGGACAGCTGCAGGCTGCTTTGCTTTAGTTTTTCTGACATTGTGACAGAAAGAGTGGGGACGTGTGTATGTGTGTGAGTGCTTATATATCTGCATAGGACTGCACATTAGATGGTCTTTCTACTCTGTCCATTATGAGTTAGTCATGCAGTTATACTCTGAGAACACAAGTAACATAATTTTGAATAGAAACATGTTTACCCCTTGAGTTCTAGATGTCACTGTTTTCACTGGAATAGTTTTGGCTACTTGAGGACATTGTTCAAATGATGCCTTTTCACTCTGTAGCTGGTGTGTGTGTGTGTGTGTGTGTGTGTGTGTGTGTGTGTGTGTGTGTGTGTGTGTGTGTGTGTGTGTGTGTGTGTGTGTGTGTGTATGTGTGTGTGTGTGTGTGAAGACATTGTTCAAATGTTGCCTTTTCACTCTGTAGCTGGTGTGTGTGTGTGTGTGTGTGTGTGTGTGTGTGTGTGTGTGTGTGTGTGTGTGTGTGTGTGTGTGTGTGTGTTTACTGGAGAATTACATGTACTTACATCACCCCTTCACCTGATCCAAGATCATATTTATCATCTTGGTGTGAAAGACACCCTACCATCTGTGATTTTTATTGAAAGGCGATATCAGGCCATAAGAAGCAGCTAATACTAAACTAGAACAGCTGTGTGCTGTCTCCAAAAAGAATTATGGGGCATGTATTGAATGTATGGCATTTCTTTGTAAGGATTTGCTCAGCTACAGTTTGGTAACAACAAAAAATGCTGAGAGTTAGCTGTACAACTTCTTGCTTTGAAGGCTGAGATTTGGGCACATATAGGTCAACATTGTTTCTCCCTCAACCCCTGCCAAGTTTTCAGACACTGTGTCATTCCACTCCAAACACAACAACTAACTTGTCATAAAACATAGGGAGGAAATAGACATAATACTGAGTTTCTTAAATGGTTGCCAAGAGCTGCTCTGAAACTAAACAGCGTTATAAGAGCCTTCTCACGGCACATACAGCATGAATGTCTACAAACAACTATACAGGAACATTGCATATTTTGATATTATATATTACCACTTTTAATATTGTATTGTCTACAAACATTTAGGATGTGCTCCTGTATGTTTGTAGACAATCGTGGTATATGTGCCTTGAGAAGGCTCTTTTACACACACACACACACACACACACACACACACACACACACACACACACACACACACACACACACACACACACACACACACACACACACACACACATTAAACCTGGTCTAAATCAATAATAACACAGATGATTTTCTTGTTATGAACAAAAGTCACTTTACCATTTAAAAGAAATTAAACAGTAATGCAAGCAGTACACCAAACGCCAGCTGTTCAACATTATTATGGATAAACAAGTAGATAAACAGGTGGACTCATTTACTTTGTCAGACTGTGAGAACATGGCCTCACTCCTTGCACAAAAGCTGAATTTAGTTAATAACTCCCTAATTAAGAAAAGCCTGAATAAAGATGGAACCTAGTTATTCATGTCAGTGACTGTAAATCAGACTAACACCAGATTTAGTCCTACGTTCTTAACCCTTCTTTCATGCATATAATATGAAACAGTGGCGTAGCATTGGAAGGCCCCCCCCCCGGCCCCAGGCAGTACTTTTGGGGGGCAGTAAAATGTCACTTGGGCCTACGGGTGTTCTTGGACTTCAGTTCCCAGAAGCCCTAGAGGCCGCTGCGGGGACGGGTGCCACTGTCTTCCCCCCCCCGGCCCAGGGTGCGGCAAATTTGGCTTATGCCCCGGACAGCTGAAACCCACATCCTGGGTCCCGGGCGGCTGAAACCCACACTATGCCACTACTATGAAACCATGTGTACGGGGCTGCAAATGCCATTCTCTCTTCAAAATAAAACCCTGCATCTCTGGGGATGACAAACTGAGCTCTCCTGATTTTAAGGCATCTTGAATGGTGTCCCAAAGTATAGAGCTCTAAAGTTCAGAACACATAATGCATAATCTTTCTCTTAAAAATGTATCCCTCCAGCCACACAAATATTTCAGTGCTATAGTGCCCAAGACATCAGGCATTGAACAAAGATATGCTGTCTCCCATATAACCAATTACAAAACAAACATAATCTAGTTTACCAAGTTTGGCTTGAAACAAGTGCACATCAAAATAAGCAGTCTTTTTCCTCTTATAGGAGCTCCCCTTTGAATAATATGTTAAGTGCATTGTCTAATTTGACCCTGAGCAATTGAGAGAGGGAATCAGAGAAAGAAAAAGTGCAAGAGAAATTATTAATGGGTACTACTCTCTCTCTAAGTAAACCTTCAAGGAATGGAGAGATGTTACAATAATGACGCCTTTATGGCTTGCACATCCTACAGTCTCAGCCTTTGGCTTAATAGATTAATAAAAATCTATTAGGCAAAAAGGCTGCATATTTATTATGACCACTTATTATTTTGAAACCGTACTCTTCCTGTAAAATAAAATAAAACAAAGCTATGTTAGGAAGCACCATCCATTTTGGATTGCCACTGCACATCATTTTGTTAATTGCTTCTTAATTATCAGAAAAGCAACAAAACAAGCTTTAATGACTTCAATCAAATTCTCATCCAAGAAATGCAGAATCCATCTGCATTTGTTTCAAAATGTCTGCATATGTGCAAATTGGTTGGATTGGCATCATCTCCCTTGCAGTGTGGCTAGAGATCTGTTCCGTGATATTAAAAAGCTGTTTTCCATACAAAATATGCATGGTACCACCCAATAAGCTACAGAACATCCTTTGTTGAAAGTTGGTTTACTTGCTTGCTTTTTGTGAAATGACTTAGTCACAGGGTAAGTCTGCTTGCATCAATGCATACACAGCCTTCCCTACCTCCTTTTTAGAAACAATTACAGTAAAACCTCTACATACATTTTTTCTCTGCTCCACAAGGTTAGTTGGGGAAAAAATGTATGTCAAAAACACATTGGATTACCAGAAGAGGCCTCTAGATGTCACCATATTTTTTGTATGTTGAATTTTTCCTATTAATAATGTGTATGTCGATTTTTTTTAGCCAGGATTTCTATTTGTATGTCAATTTTTTTGTAAGTCGAACCGTTTGTATGTTAGGGTTCCACTATACAGTATTTGACATTTTTTATACAGTGGTACCTCGCTTAAAGAGCATAATGTGTTCCACAAGATTGTTCTTTAAGTGAGTTTGCTCTTTAAGCAAAACACCATTGTAAGTGACCAATTGTGACTTTGTGGGGGGGGGGGGATTGCGAACCCTGATTTAGTTGTTAAGCAAGTTTTTGGGTGGTTTCAGTTGTTAAGCGAGGCGACCATTCAAAGAAAATTCTGCTCTTTATGCAAGGTTTTACTGTATATCTATGGGAAATGTTTTAATTAGTTGCACATATTTCTAATCATAAATCATATTATTAGTTATATTCAATTCTATCCTGCAGGTCATATGGGGCTCTCTGATCCAGTGGGACAGTCCTACAAATGGAACATAGGAAGACTATTTTGGTTGATTCCCCCTTTTCCTCTGCAAAATGTCCCCCACAAAGCACAAAGTCTAATTCAGAGAGACAGGACATCCTTTAGAACAAACGGAATTTGCCATGGTTGACTTCAGGAGAAAGGTGGACTTACCCTATTTTACTTCCCACTCATAGAAGCTTCTGCTAGAGCAAGCAACCTCCTGAAAGGCAACGATGACATATTTCAAAATAAACCACAGATATGTTTTTTTCAGATAACTGCCAATTATCTGAAAAACTACCTATTTCACAGAAAGCAGGGCATGGAGCATTCCTCAGCCTGAAGGCTGGCCGATACTGGGAGACTTCCTGCTGCTCCTGGCAGTACTGGGGTTGGGGTAATGTAGCCCACTTGCAATGAGAAGGGGAAAGGAGCTGACCTTACCTCTGGCAAACAGAAGGTTTGGCCAGTGCCAAAATGGCATTCTAGATGAAATGGGCGTAGATTTGAGTGTGCTGAGGAGGAGGATGGAAGATAGAAGAGCCTGGCGCACAATGGTCCATGGGGTCACAAAGGGTTGGATTTGACAGTGCGATTGAACAACAACAACAAAATGGCCAGGAAGTCTTTACATCACTGGCTAGGCATTATTCTTGCCTGAGGGACAGCTGCAGTAGCTCCTTTTTTACCACACAAGCCTTGACCCTTGCCAGGACAAAGGTCCTGGTGCAGTTTTTAAATATCAAACCAGTGCACCCTTTTAAAAACCACACCACTGTTGGTGTCATGTGAAATTATCAAAGTCACTGTGAAACAACTTTGGTGCTTTCTGAACCGGTTTGGAACTACAATTTTACCTGTAATGGTAATTTGAAACAGTCTGGAAATCTATGACTGTGTTCGGATGCTTACCTGGTCAAAGATTATATTCTCTTTATTAGGCCAAACCAAAAGACACCCAAAAGTGTGTGTACTGTACTTCTAAGATCACTGATATACTTTTTCATCAGATCAGAAGTGACAATACTTCTCAAAACATCTCAAAAGTTTGCATACTTTTCACACCTTTTTGGTTGGTATGACAAAAAGATCACCCTGATTTTTTAATGCTGGCCTAATAGATGTATATCACTCCCCCAGACACCCCACATGTATGCCTAGATGTGCGGAGGCCTCAGTCTCATAATTTTCCCCAGCACACTATAAACCAAATTGGTGCATGATTTTATGCGCACACACGTACGTACATATTTGGGTAGAGCAGCTACACTGCTCTTTTATATGATGAACACATTAAAGTGGGATTTGCATGCCCACTCCCAGTCAAAGAAACAAGATCCTGCTTCTGAATTTTTTAATTGAAAACACGCATAAAGCAAAATCACACAAATCCTACAAATGTAAAAATCTAATGGCATGTAACAACATATTCTTTTTTTAAAAAACAAAGAAAATTAGGCTCCTCCCAACCTCAGGATTATTCATAGAGATAATCAAATTGGAATCTGTTTATTACCATATTTGCTGGCGTATAAGACCCACTCCCATCCCCCTAAAAATACTCTGAAAAAGTGGAGTGTGTCTTTTACTGTATATAGTGGCCTGTAGTGGGCTATTCTGGTAATAACGGTAATATTATCCTGCATTTAAAAAAGCAGGATAATATACTCCAATGCATCTTATACACAAGCAAATATGGTAATTATGGAACACCATCTTTGAAATACTGTACTGGTGGGAGCACCAACCTTAAAAGGTGGTTGTGATTGAGGATAAGATAGTTAAGATCTTCTGGGACTTTAAGATGTAAACCCATAAGAAGCTCAAACACAACACTCCAGACATAGTTGTGGTTGGACAAAAATTGGTTAGGGTGATTGATGTGGCAATCCTAGGTGATGGTTGAGTGGAAGACAAAGAGCTTGAAATGATCATGAGATATCATGAACTGAAGTGCAGCATATCTGGGAGAAAAGATCAATAGTGATTCCAGTAGTGATAGGAAGCAACCCCCAAAAGGGTTTAAAAGCATTTGAGTGTGATTTCCATTGATAAAGTCATGACAGAGCAGTTGCAGAGCCACTGTCGAGTAGTAAAAATTTAACTAACTAAATAAATAAATAATAAACACTTCTAGGTACCAGCCACATTATCAAGTGATACCTCACTGACTCTTAGGTCCAGGACTAGGCCCTAAGCAGTGGGGTCCCAAAACTCAAGTCTGAACATCTGGTGGACCGTGTACGCCTTGGATGATGATAACAATAACAACCACAAGTAGGATTCTGGCCAGAATGCAAATAATACATACTAAAATAGGCAAAGATTTTGACTTGGTGTAAAACAGCTCCCATTTTCAGTCCAATCAGACACATAAACATTACCCAAAAGAGAAGTCTGAAACAGGTGGTAAGCATAATTCTTTCCCTCAACCCCACCAAATCTGACACTCTTTTGAAAATTTATAACAACACTGACACACTGATATCAACAAAAGACCAATGTTTGCTTACAAAGATTGCATTCATGAATGTTCCAAAATAATGGAGATACTATTTTTAGCTACTTAAAAATAACTCACAGAGCAGTCTTTCCTTGTTCCTGTTGGGGATGGAGTACAAATATAGATTCCCAAAGGAAAGTTTGTCATCAGAGTAGAATGCTATATTATTTTTAAAATTAATGACAAATCTGTTGCTGCCCAGGTCATCTGAAGGAAACTTTAGCAGCTCAAAATAAATATAGCGTAAGATGATATAACATAATGTAATTTAAGTTTTTAAAAAATCTTTCAACACATACACAATTAAGAGGATATGTGTTTTCACATACTGTATATAGTGTAAGTATGTATGAGACCTCCAAGAAATATCTTAATCTGCAGCATGGTTGTGATAAAGATGAAGGATGAATAACTAGCAAATAAAAATATTGACCAACTAGTCATGTTGGATTTCAATACAAACAAAACTACATATATAAAACACAGAGCTTTTTTTATGTTTGGTAGATTTACTCAAGGGAAAAAGCTCGATTAAACAGTTTGCACTCTCCCCAGTTTCATTCAATGTTTTCAGCAGCTTTCAAAGTTTCATCTTCCATTTGCCCAAGGGCTTGGCAGTGGCTCTTATATTGACAATACAATACAGATGCCTGAGTGAAACCCAGACATCTTTGTTTCAAAGTGATTTCATATTTATTGCTTTGTATTGCTGGCAGATACAATTTTTGTTGTTGCAAAGGAACATGAGAGCAAGCAGGTATTCTTTTTGTAACTTCCACAGACAGATAAGAAGTTGTACCCAAATAGACAGACAGACAGACAGATAGATAGATAGAGAGATCACTGCCAATGTACTGTATTGCATGTAAAGGTTGCCCTTGCTCGAAAGCCAGTTGTATCCAACTCTAGTGTTCAGTGCTCATCTCTGTTTACAGTCAAAGATCCAATGCTGTCTGTGTCTGTGAATGTTTCTGTGGACATGTGGCAGGCATGACTAGACACCGGAGTGCACAGAACACTGTTTACCATCCCACCGAAGTGATACCTATTTATCTACTTGCAGGAGCTGGGACAGAGACAGGAGCCCATTCTGTTGTGCATTACTCGGGTTTCAAACAGCTGACCTGCCAACCTTCCAGGCATCAAGTTCAGCATCTTAACCATTGGAGCTGCCCCAGCCCCTGTACTGTGTGTACACCCTCCTTAATTAAGTTGTTAAATTAACCTTAACAAGTGATGATGCTCAACTGATTAATGCTGAGAATCCATTTAAGTAAATTCTGATTGTGATTATTTAAAAAAGAAAATATGGTGAGAACTCTCTCTAAAGTTTACAGTTTAGAATGTTCTCTAGGGCAAAGGATTAGGACAAGGCCAAAATGCAGTAAACAACTGGTCACATGATTGTGCACTGTAAGGGAAGAGGTCATTTCTTTAAAGACAGTACATGCTTTAAAAAGATCTAGGAAGGCATAGGAAACTGAACCAATAACCAAAATGCTGTGATGATCTCATGCTTCATTTTGAGACACATAACTGTAGTAGAGGAAAAGGGGGACATATGGACTATTTTGGCCGCTGCTATGCTCACATGATTGGCTAGCTGTCTAGAAAGGAATGAGCTTCTTTTAATAACTGGCCATCCTGCTTTTGAAGTGAAATTATATCACTGAAAGCAAGTGACAAGGCTGAGCCGGCTCTCATAGTTCAGGTTTCTGACATTGCTGTTGTGCACCACTTCCTAAATGGAGCATATGGTGGGCATTTTCACAAAGGTTCCCACTCTAAAGGTGTGTCTGCTGCTGCCTGCTTTTAGGTGAGCATCTCGACAGATGCAAAGTAACTGTACCTAGTTGTTCAGCCGAGTAATTTTAGAGACCTTGAACTTAGAGCTAACCCCTTCTTTTGGGCAGACTGAAGAAAACATCTCAGGGAGCAAATGTTGACATGGCTTGCAAGGGTAGGAAATTGTTGTCCATTTATCTTATCCTTACATATTTTTAACTACCAGGTTTGGGGAGAATTGTCGATAGATTTGTCTGATTTATGTGTCCAAAGAGCTTTGAGTACTTAGACTTGCGAAGATGAGCTGATCATTTTGGGCAGCAAAATGTCATAGTACTGGCCTTGCCCAGCCCTGTTAGACTCATGCCCTCTTCTCTTTGGATGGCCACCTGTATTAATGGCACTTGTGAAGTACACCAATAGCATCTCTATTCTCCCTTTCCTCCACCTACAGGCTTCACAACTGCTTCCATGTTCCTTTTGTGTTAGAGAAAAACAGCAGCAACAGAAAAGCTATTTGTGAACCTCCTTTACTTACATTGTAATGCCTTAGTGGTTAAGGCACTGAACTTGATGACTGGAAGGTCAACAGGTCAGCAGTTTGAGACAGGAGTGCTGCAAAATGGAGTGAGCTCCTGTCTCTGTCCCAGTTCCTGACAACCTAGCAGTTCAAAAACAAGAAATTGCAAGTAGATAAATAGGTACCGCTTCAGTGGGATGGTAAACAGCATTCCATGCACTCTGGTGTCTAGTCATGTCTGCTACATGCTCACGGAAACGCAGGCTCTTTTGCTGTAAAGAGAGATGAGCAACAGTCCCTAGAGTCAGAGATGATTGGCTTTCAAGCAAGGAAGGCCCATACATACATACATACATACATACACACACACACACACACACACACACACACACACACACACACACACACACACACACACACACACACACACATACATACATATGCGCGCGCACACACACACACACACGCACGCACGCACGCACGCACACACACACACACACACATACATACATACATACATACATTTTTGTTGTTCAGTCGCACAGTCGATTCCAACCCTTTGCAACCCCATGGACCACTGTCTGCCAGACACTCCTGTCCTCCACCATCCTCCTCAACTCGCTCAGCTCTGTGCCCATTGTGTCCATAATACCATCTAGCCATCTCATTTTTGGCTGCCCCCTTCTTCTTTTGCCCTCAACCTTTCCAAGCATCAGGGCTTTCTCAAGTGAATCCTCTCTTCTCATTTGATGTCCAAAGTACTTTAGCTTCATCTTTACTATTTGGCCTTCTAAGGAGCAGTCAGGGTTAATTTTTTCTAAGATTGACCTATTTGTTCTCCTCGCTGTCCAGGGGACTCTCAAAACTCTCCTCCTCCAACACCACATCTCAAAGGCATCTATTCTTCTGCGCTCAGCTTTCCTAATGGTCCAGCTCTCACAACCATACATTGCCACCGGGAATACCATTGCTTTGACTATACGAATTTTTGTTTGCAATTTGATGTACTGTATCTGTTTTTCACTATGCTCCCCAGGTTTCTCATAGCTTGTCTCCCAAGAATCAGTCGCCTTTTTATTTCATGGCTGCAATCACCATCTGCAGTGAGCTTTGATCCTAGGAAAGTAAAATCTGTCACTGCTTCTACTTCTTCCCCATCTATTTTCCAGGGACTGATAGGGCCTGTTGTCATGATCTTTGTTTTCTTTATATTGAGTCTCAAACCAGCTTTTTCACTTTCTTCTTTCAACCTAATCAGGAGCTTCTTTAGGTCCTCCTCACTTTCTGCCATTAGGGTAGTATCATCTGCATACATACATACATACATCCTCACTCTGAATGTGTGCAGTTTCTCATTTTTAAATCCGTTCTTCTTTTGTGTCTAGATCAGACTTTAAACTGTGAAAATCAAGCCACCTTTTGGTGAATTCATTCGGCAGTTCCTTTTGTGTGACCTAGTGTGAGAAAGATTAGCCAGCACAGCAAGGTTGTCATTGCCTAGGGTATGCTCAATTGTGATTCAACAATACCACAATCTTCAAAGAGGTTTGTTCTGTGTACCCCTTTAAATCACTATTTGGATTTCAGCACTAAACACTGAATTTGAAATCTGTATCTGTAAGCTTGTACATAAACTAGCAGTATAGCTTAGTGGTTTAGGCTATTGGGTGAGAGTTCAATTCCCCACTGTGCCTCATGGAAGAAGAGCCATCCTGCATAGGCATTGGTCCAGGGCACCCCAAGAAGAAGGGAATGGTGAACCACTTATGTGTTTTCTCTTGTTAGGAAACCCTAAAAAGGGTTGTCATAACTCTGAGTTGACTCTTCTTCCTCTTCCTCTTCTTCTTCTAGCAGCAGCCAGCTTGTACATACCTTGTACTCTATCTGGCTGACTTTTTAATGGTCCCATAGCATCTACAGCACTAAACCTCAGCCTTGAGAGCCAACCTTAACTAGACCATTGCCAATATGTTATAAAGTCATTAATAGTTTGCAAGACCAACAATTCAAAATACCTGTAAAACAACAAGAAGAACAACGTCAACATATAGTGATTGCTTTTAAAACTCATATTATACATTAATCAAAACTGAAAGGAATATGTGCAAACTTTAAAAATCTCCAGATTACTTCTTCAGGTAAGATGAAGGCTGTATCAGGAGATGTAGGATTTTATTTTATCACTGGAGAACAAGGAACACTAGGAAGAAGAAAGGCAAAAATGTTTGATTCTTTATTTTTGTAAATATAAAATCAATTTCTAACCTCAGAACTGTCTGCATCCTAGATGGAAAACACATTCTCCATTTCTGATAGAGAACTGACTGAACCTAGGTAGCTTTTATATTAATGAGACAGGAAAATACTTTTAGATGCTTGGCGAGGTGATCTATTAATCTGTACAGAGCATATGGCTATTGAGGGATAGAGACAGAATTAAAGCAGTTTTCATGATGCCTGCTAATTGATCAAAAAATAAGCATGCCTGTACTGTAACAAGGTAGAAGTAGCTTTAGGAAATGAAGAACAGAACTTGGAGAAGTTCCTTTTTTTAAAAAAAGTTGCAGCTCCTAAAATCCCCCAATCAATATGGAAGCAGTGTACTGGGAGCTTTGTTCCATTCTCTGAGATTTAAGGGTTAAAAACATTGGGTGGGCCTTAGGATACCACAGGGTAAAGCTTGGTGATATCATAGGGCAGTGGTGGCAAACCTATGGCAAGTGTGCCAGATGTGGCATTCCCAGCCCTCTCTGTTGTCATGCATGCTATCACCTCAGCACAGAGTTTGCCCCACCCCTCTGTCCAGCAGCCCAATGGAAGTGCTTCCTCCCTCCCCCAGCACAGAGTTCATTCTGCCCATCAGCCCAGTGAGAGTGCTTCCTCCCTCCCGCAGCACAGAGTTCACTCCACCCCTCTGCCCAGCAGCTCAATGGAAGCACTTCCTCCCTCCCCAGCACAAAGTTTACCCTGCCCCTCTGCCCAGCAGCCCAATGGGAGCACTTCCTCCTTCTGCCCAGCACAGAGTTCCCTCTGTTTGGGTACTCAGTCTCTAAAAGGTTCACCATCACTGTCATAGGGCATGGTGATGACATAGTAGTAAGGCAGGCAAATGGTTGGGAGGAAGAGCTGAAACTGCTTCTGGGAGGTTGTTGACAAAGATACAACAAGATTGCAGGCAAATGGGACCAGAATCTGTTTAAACCAGTGTTTCCCAAACTTTGATTTTTGGACTTCAATTCCCAGAAGCCTACATATATTCTCCAAAGGACTGATCAGCCAACGTACTGACTTAGACTTCTGGGAATTAAAGTCCCCTGTGAAGCATGTGTCCCATGTTGGGAACCATTGATTTATATCCTAAGTAACCAGTGATATGGAAAAGGGGGTGATGAGGTGGGATACATTTTTAGTGTGTGTCTGTGTGTATGTACAGTAATACCTCGGATAACGCTAAGGTATGTGTATATGTATATATACAGTCAAACCTCGCATAAAGAGTGCCTTGCTTAAAGAGTAACTCGCTTAAAGAGCAAAATTTTCTCTGAATGTTCGCTTCACTTAACAAATAAAACCAACAAAAAACTTGCTTAACAAATAAATCGGGGTTTGCAATCCCCCCCCCCCACACAATTGGTCACTTACAATGGTGTTTCGCTTAAAGAGCAAACTCGCTTAAAGAGCAATCCTGTGGAACGTATTATGCTCTTGAAGTGAGGTACAACTGTATCATCCTTCGCTGTTGGTTACAACTAGAAGGTTGATGGTGGAATGTTGTTACTATTTTTTATTTATGTCTTCCTTGTGGTACAAAGCTGTGTTCTCTTCAACAATTGTGTGCAAACCACGCATGTATTTTTTAAAAAAGCTTTTGAGTAATTACATTATCCTTTTGTTCCTAATGTAGACAGCTCACAGAAAATCAAAGCCTTGAAAAAGCTGTATTTTCAGTTACAGATTCCTTTTTAACAGGGAATTATAATAATAATTACAATGCAACCTTTTGTTTTTGTTTTGTTTTGCTCTGAACACATACTTCCTGTTGAAAAGAACATCCATCAGTATTCTTTTAGTAAGACAATGTAGGAAGTCTTTGCAAATTCAATACACATTGATAAAAGACCATATACAAAATTCAGTCATCAGCAATGAGTTCTTTGTGTGCGAGTAAAGGTTGAAGAACTGCAGCTTTAGAGAACTCTTTAACTCTACTTTTCCACACTATCAGAATGAATTGAAGAATTTGCCTATATGGATGAGGTGCTTAATTTCATTAATATAAGTCATATACAATCTTTAAGAAATATACAAGTACAGCTGAGGCTTCATACCTATGAAATCTGAAATCTGCTCTTTTTTAAAAATTGGTTGAATTTTAGTGCATATGTGCCAACATGTTCCCAAATTGCACATTAGGAATCTGGCATATTTAGCATGATGTTGTTTTCTGACCTTTATGTTTCTTGACATCATGCATCATAAAAAATCATTCTCTCACTGGCCTGTTGTCATATACATTTTGTTTACAATCTGACTGGACAGACAGAGAACAACAAGGGGTTAAAATACACAGTCTCTAAGCATGCACAAAAATCATGAATAGCTGCAGACTGACTGTTTAGTCATGCAAACTGTATGAAATGCACATACACACACAAAAGGGGGAGATGTCATGATAAATCTTGTTTACAAACACATCACAATTTTAGTGTATCAGATTCAGGTTTCCTTATACATACAGGAATTATAAACACACAAGATATGAACTATGAATTGTTTAATAATGAATTGTGGTAGCCTCACCGATGATGATTAAGACGGCAATATGGATTGCAGAGTTGTAAAACTGTTTTAGCAAACTGCTAAGAGATCAGAATTCTAATATAGTGTCACTTTTCTTCCAGCACTGAAATTGGCTATGTGAATCAAAACATTCCCTCTGACCAAAAAAAGCAAAGACAAAGCAGGAGTGTCAAATATTTGGTTACACAGCCATACCTGCTAACACCTGTTGGCTTTGTTATTTTTGGCAACAGGCATAAGAGCCTGCTTTAAGTGCATATTTCAACTGCAGTTGCCCTGATGGTGAGATCAATCAAAATGAGGCTTCCTATGTTTGAAATCATTCTGTTATGCTGCTATGAATGCAGGAATGTTGATAATATTATGAGCCTAACCAATGCGTCAAATTATGTAGAAGTGAATGGAACAGGGTTAAGGCAGAACCCAAGATTTGGTTGCACAGTCCTGTTTGCACTGTTACAATTGTGTGTTTTTTCCTCATCATCATTTCCCCCCGCCATCATTGTGTTTTTTCCCATCATTGTGTTTTTCCCCCTCATTATAGATATTTTTTTGGAATAGTAACCGTGTCAGTCTGTGTTTCAGGCATATCATTATAGATAGTGCCTCTCTCTCTCTCAGACACATAGACACTCTGAATCTGTGATTGTTAGAAACTCTCCTGGAGAACCAAATTGACCCAATACATCAATCATAGGGTTTAGAGGAGCTAGTTTTGAAAAATCATCAAGGTATATGAGGGGAAAGAATTCACCTCAGAACTTGGATTCTCAGAGTTTGTTCTAAGTCTTCTTATCATATCCTTCTGGGGAAAGAGAAAACTCCTACAAGCAATGATTAGAGAAGAACATGCGTTATTCATGATATGGCAACAGAAACACACTAAATAAATAAATAAATATACTTTTGATACAGTTTACTACATAAGAGGTTTCATGGGTCACAGACTCAAGAAAAAGAATATTTTTTCAGAAATTGTTTTTAGAAAGCTTCCTATAGGTTTGCTGTCACTAAGGCTGCAGATGTACATATAGCAAGCAATAGGTTGCTTTGAACACAGTGAGGTTTTCAAATTCATATTCAAAATATTATACAGTGGTGCCTCGCTTAAAGAGCATAATGTGTTCCACAGGGTTGCTCTTTAAGCGAGTTTGCTCTTTAAGCAAAACACCATTGTAAGTGACCAATGGGGGGGGGGATGCGGACCCCAATTTATTTGTTAAGCGAGTTTTTGGTTGGGTTTTTTTTTTTGTTAAGCGAAGCGAACATTCAGAGAAAATTCTGCTCTTTAAGCGAGTTACCCTTTAAGCGAAACGCTCTTTATGTGAGGTTTGACTGTACATCTGTATATTTTGTAATATGATGAAACTAATGGCAATTAAAAGTCAAAGCCTTTTAAGGAAAAAATAATTTATGAACTGATATAACACAATGGTGATTGCATAAAACTGTATTTGAGTGAGCAAAAAATGTACTTGGAATAAGATGCAATCCTAGATCGCATGCAACATGGGAGAAAAGTTTTGCAATTGTGATTAGAGAAGGCAAATGGCAAAACATCAAATTACTTTCAGCCACTATAATGGTAATCAAAATGGGATTGGTTTGCTCTTGACATTTTGATGCCACTAGAGTTAGCATACATATTTTTCCCCAGGGTGTGTTTGTTAATTTTTGTACAGGATTAGGAACTGAGAACTATTTCCATATAATATATTGTGAACCTGCCTTCCACTTGCCCAGTTTTTGAGATGTATCAAACAACTTACGTCTAAAATGTAATATTTAAATAACTTCAGGGCTAGGGTTCTTAAATCTATTGATTCCAACAAAATGTAGGGTTTGATTTTGGGTGGTTTTTTAACATTTATTTATATGTGGAAGCAATATTAGTAAAAAATTGTATCTCATCCTTCTATACTGAATAAATGCAGGCCATTCTTCCACCTCAGCAATATACTAATGCCTACAGCAAAGCAAGAAATTGCAAGTAGATAAATAGGTACCACTTTCGTGGGAAGGTAAGCAGTATTTTGTGCATTCCGGTGTTGAGGCATGCCTGCCATGTGTCCACAGAAACATCTGCAAATGCAGACAGCACTGGCTCTTTGGCTATAAACAGAGATGAGCAGTGAACCCTAGGGTCGGATACGACTGGCTTTCGAGGAAGGGCGACCTTTACCTTTACAGCAAACCCATTTCCCTTTGTCAAAGGCCAGAAACAGAGCTTAGAGATAGCCTACAAACAAGAGGGGGCACACAAAGAGTATGTCAACTCATGGAAAACACCAAAATTTACCTAAAAGTGCACTGTCTGAATTTCTTAATATATTTGTGGTCCTGTCTCTATGAACTATACCTAAGGTAAAACCATGCCTTTGTGCTTTCAAAAGCACGAAAATCTTGTCACTGGTGCAACTGGTGTTTCTAAAATGAAGTTCCATCACCTGTTCACAGGGCCTCTTTTCTTCAGCCCCTCAGAGAAGCTCTGGAGCCTTTGTTGGCATTTTCTAAATTATATTTAACAACAGTGCAAGTAGATCTA
The DNA here is from genome assembly GCA_030440675.1 of Furcifer pardalis. Lineage (NCBI taxonomy): Eukaryota > Metazoa > Chordata > Lepidosauria > Squamata > Chamaeleonidae > Furcifer > Furcifer pardalis. The sequence goes on from CP126894.1 coordinate 133,850,927, forward strand.
TGCCTATGCATAGACTGAATTCAGTCTGGCTTACTCCCAGGTAAACGAGGATAGGATTACAGCCTTAAGCTGACTTTACATTAAAATGACCTGGAAATGTCTAGTCTGGAGAACAGCTGCCGGGGTTGATCTGGAGAAGCTGAGGTAAAGAGCACAATAACTTCGTAATGTTACACGCAGGGCTTGAAAACATAAGGCAGCACAGAAAGTTTAATTACATTTAGATTATTCTAATATATTTTTTAAAAAAACTGAGGAAGCTGATTTAATATGAGACTCCTACTTTGTTTTATCCTCTGAAAGTAAAGAGAGTAGGTAGACAATGATGTTTATAACTCTGCCTGGTATTCCAGAGCAAACAAACAGTCAAATGCATCTGATGAAGATCATGATGTGATGAGCGTAGAGAAAGCAGAGGCTCAGCAGAATCCCTAATTTTCAAAATAGACCTTCCACGGGGAGGAAAATAGGGAAGGTGGGATGGGAAAATAAATACAAATAGAGTCCTACGGGAGAGATTTGATTCTGATGAAGGAAAGAGAGATGTGTTTTCCTATGCATGCTGCAGCCAAGCCAGGCAAAGAGACAAAACACCTTTTGTGTGGGTTCATTTACCACAGATCAACAAGGTATTAGCAATGCGGCAAGCTGTTCATGAAGTAAGAGCAGCATGCTGTCAGATGGTGCATATAGTGCACATATAGTAATAGCTATTCAGAGAAGTCACGTGGAAGAAAAATATATATGTCTCTTTCCAAAATAACATGCAAAATACCAAATGTGAAAGGCAGGGGAAGCGAAGCGAGAAGAACAGATCAAAATCAATCTTCCTACAGCTTCTGTCTATGAGAGCAGTTAGTCTTCTCTGAGTGAGTGAGCCTCAAATATTGTGCATCACATAGACAAATAGATCAAATTTAAAGCAAATCTACCCTCTTAACAAATAAAGGTGATAGTGAAATAGAAAGGTTATTGTACAACAAGAGAGAGGGGAAGGAAATGAAATATAATTAAGTCTAATAATGCCCCGGGGGGGGGGGGGGAGAACATTTTGCAACAGTCATAGTTAAAAGACAAAGTAACATAACCTTTTCTTGATTGTTGGATGATTGGTTTTTTTGATGTTAGCCTCCCTACGTAGGGATGACTTTTTTTCCCTAGAGGGGCGGGATATAAATGTAAATAATAAATAAATAAATAACCTTATGCATTTATCATAGCTGTAAACCAAAGGGTGAATATTGTTACAGTTGCAAAGTTTGAAATTTTCTGGCAAAATTCCCATTAGCTGCACAGAAGAAGTACAGAGACCCACAGAGAATAATACTTAGAAGGCTCCCAGAATCCACCCTTTTCTCATTAACTGGCCCACGAAAGTCTCAATAAGTCACTCTGAGAATTGCCCTGCTAGATTACCTCCTCCAAGAGGCCTGACAGGGGTAACATGTCCCTGTTCATCCTCTTGAATCTCTCAGGGACTTTTGATGCTGTCAACTATGGTATCCTATTGGACAAGTTGGCAGAGTTGGAAATCGGAGGGCCTGTTTTGGACTGGCTCCAATCCTTCCTCATCGCCTGTGTCAGTTGGGTGGGATGACATCTACCCCATGGGTACAATGATATAGTGTACCACAGGAGCCTGTTATTTCCCTTATGCTGTTAATAGCTATATGAAACCACTAAGCAAAGTCATTCAGAGATCTGAAGTGCACAATCAGCAACTCTATCTTTGTTTTTCGTCTTCAGCAGAGACTACTGTGGGCCTCCTAGGGTGGTGGCTGCCTACGATAATGGACTCAGCAGGGATAACAAGTTAAAGGTGAATCCAGACAAGTTGTTGGGAGGTTCATCTGATAGGTTGGGTAGTATCTGATCACATTCCCTGAAACACCAGGTTCAGGAACTGAACATTATTCTGGACCCAGCTCTCTCTGTGGAGATGCAAATAACTGTCCTGGCCAATGCTGCCTTTTTCAGGAAAACATCTACTAGAGAGAGAACCTTCTCAGTAGTGGCGCCAGTGTTATGAAATGCCTCTCCAGATATGTTTATCAAGCTCCATCTCTTTCTGTGTTTCAGAAGTTGGCAAAAGCAAAAATTTTCAAGAAATCATTAATAAATATCCTGCCTGGATTTAATCTTGTTTTGCTTTATCTTTCACCATTGATTAATCTATCACCAATAATCCTTGGGTCATTTAGTGCTATACATTGAGTATATTTTGCTGATCATAAGGTGGGAGAAGGGTTTTATATAATATATGTTTTATCCATTATGTTCACCAGCCAGAGTGACACTGAAGTCAGATAAATGGTATAGAAATAGAATTAATAAATGATTTAAAATCATTCTTCTGAATGAAATGAAATGCTTACAGCAGGGGTCCCCAGTCTTTTTGCACTGCAGGCTGGACCACACCTCCCAAATAGCTGAGCAGGCTGGTCATGTGGTTCCTCCCACCATAAACACTGCCATAAAAAGCATCCACGGCTGTCATAAACACATTTACGATAGCCATGGGTGAATTTATGGCAGCATTTTCAGCAGGTGCAAGCATGTTTACGCATATGTGGGCGTGTTTTATGGCTGTTGTAAACAGAGCTGCTTCCATTTCTGGTAGTGGCGAGGGTGGCGGAGGGCCACATGAAATGGTGCCATGGGCCAGGTCTGGCCCACAGGCCAAAGGTTGGCCACCCCTGGTTTACAGCATAATAGCAATAGAGGAACATCTTATTTTAAAACACGCAGTCGAACAAATGGAAATTACAGTATGGTTTTTATTTACTTATATTAAAGAGCAGCTAGAAATAAGTAAAACTAGGAGCTGTTGTTTGCCAGCTTGTGACTGAAAATCTTTTATAGTTATCTTTACAAATTAACCAAATGTGTTAACAAACTGTATTGCCCAATTAACTATAAAAAATATTCAGTCTATTTTTCTCATTAATTTCACCTATCATGAAAAGATTTTGAATTTCAGACCTAGCTAGCTTTGATTTAATTCTCAAACATGGCAATTCAAGAAATGAGTAGTTTTCATAACCATTTTTACTCAGGGCTCTACCTTTATGCAAGATACAGCCTGATATTGTCAGTGGAAATGATATGCCAATAGTTTATAATGTTTACTTCATTGACTAACTATTGGAACAGAGCACTTGTAGAACCAAAACGAGGGCGTACAGATTAAGAAAGATTCTTAGACTCCAGTGCTCATTCAAGCATCATGCTGTGGCTAGGTTTATTAGTTGAACGGTTTTATCTAGAGTAATGGAAAGAGCAAGTTAGGGCAAGGCATAATGAAGTAACAACTCAAGGTGTGAGATAAAGCAGGGCAAGAACAGCAGGCCAGTAAGAGTTTGTTGCTCACGTCAGAGAGCTCACTGGGACTGACCCAGAATGTTAAATAACGCAGGTAAGCTAATCAGGAGCTTGCAGTCAATGTCTTAAGATCAGCCCTAGAATAGCTGAGGAAGCTGATCAGACTAATGTTACTTTTCCCAGACAGCACTGAGATCATGTCCAGACTGAGGAAACTGGGTCGCCACTGAAAAAGTTTCTTATCTTTCCTGGGATCAGTTTTATCTCTCATTGAGGATCACTTGAGTGTCCCTGTTACATCAAATCTGAAATTACAATTTTTATTATTTTCTTATACTTTTAATTTTCAATAAAAATGCTTTTACTCTTTTATTTTCCATTTCCCCCCAACTATACCCAATAGGCTTACACCATAAATACCACAATGTCCCATGATTCACTTGTAGATAAGATAACTGCAAGGGTGATTTTTAATAAATTTATAAAGATCTCAAACTGCTACTGGAAGAGGCATGGGCAAGCACCCACCCCTTCTCTCTGTCTGGGCCTCAGCAGTGAAAAGGCTGGGAACTGCAGTTTGGTTTAAAATGCATTTTTCCTTTCTGCCAAAAAGACACAGAAGACTTAACCCTTTCACTCTGTTTCATTAGCAGTTATACTTAGGATGTCAAATAAATTAATAAAAATGTTTTCATGTACTTTTTGACTGTTCAGTTCAAGCGAGACTCTCTGCTCAGACCATATTGGGCAAGCAGGATAAAGACGCCTGAGGGTCTGTTTGCCTTAAAGCCTACTTCTATTGTCTTTGATTAGATTAGAAATTAACATATGTACACAAGTGCTGGGTGGGGAGAATGTCCGAGGCAACTTTACTGCCTTTCTGCAAATCCTGAATGGGGCTATTAAATTCCCTTTCTTACATATTTTAATAAAGGGTAATTTCATTTCATTTCATTTCAAATTTATACCCCGCCCTACTCAGGTAAACCTGACTCTAGGCAGCTTACATATTATAAAAGTACTGTAACAGCATTACAATCACAAATTTCACATTATCATAATCACAATCACCACAGTATCAGAATATATATATAAACATCAATAACACAGTAACAATCCAAAAGTATTAATATCACAATAAAATTTTACAAGAAAGTATTACAAAAAACAACAGCAAAAATCACACATGCTGAGTCCCGCAATGTTTATAAGCAAAATCCTACAGAAGGTAGCTGGGAAAAGTGCAAGAGAAGTCCGAAAAAGAAAGAATTCAGTCCCCGCAGCATCTTTTTTAACCGGCCTGTGGCTGGGTGGGGAGCCGGCGATGGAATGGCCCTGGCGTCCCACAGCTGCGGTAGCCTCTCTGCCTGGTGGAAAGTCCGGAGGTGAAGGCAGAGAAGTCCTAACGTCTGCTGCCACAGCATCCTTTTAAGCTGGCCTGTGGCTGTGCCTTCTAGCCCGGCGGTGGCAGCGGCACCCAGGAAGGCGAGAAGCAAGGCGGATGGTTGTTGCGGCTCAGCAGTCCAGGTGTTTGGGGGGGGTCCTCAGCCTGGCCAGCCCTGGGCTGCGGCAACCACCGGCCTCGCTTCCCACCTTCCTGGGCGCAGCTGCCGCTGAAGGCGGATGAGCTGCCACCGCCGGGCTTGGAGGGCCTGCGCCCTCCAGCCTGGTGATGGCCACCAGGAAGTGTGGGGCAGTGGCATTGCTCCCCCCGCAAAGTGGCACCCAGGGCAGGCTGCCCCCTTGCCCCCTCGCTACGCTTCTGCTGTAGATGTTTGTTTTCTTGTGGCAAGCATTCAGACATAGCTTCCAATGAGTCCATTCCCTCCCCCCTTCACTTACTGAAACCCCTTGGTGCCCCCTGCCCCACATTCCTTTAGAGTAATCACTCATGGGGCCATTTTAATGTCACAACCAACAACATCTATCACTGGGTTGTCATCCTGTGTCTCTATGAAGAGTTGGGAGCTTGAGTTAAAGTTTTTATTTTCTTGCCTTCTTCTCTTCCAATTTTCTTTAGTGTTACTGTGTGTGGAGGGGTGAGGGGTGGGGAGAGAGACACATGCCTGCACATAATGGAAGCCAGGAGGCTGCTCCTGTGAGTATGGAACTGTGATAGCTTAGTGGTTAAGATGCTGAATTTGATGACTGGAAGGTTGGCAATTCAGCAGTTCAAGATCCAAGTGCTGCATGATGGAGGGAGCTTCTATCTCTGTCCCAACTCCTGCCAGCCTAGCAGATTGAAAGCAAGAAATTTCAAGGTGATAAATAGGTACCACTTCGGTGGGAAGGTAAACAGGATTTCATGCACTCCAGTGTTTAGTCATGGCTGCCACATGTCCACAGAAATGTCTACAGACAGACCGCACTGGCTCTTTGGTTATAAACAAATATGAGCACTGAACCCTAGAGTCAGATATGACAGGCTTTTGAGCAAGGGCCACCTTTAGCTAAGGAGATAGCAGCAACAGCATGGGTGGGGGGCAACAAAATGACTTCCTTTTTGTTGTTGTTAAATACAGTATATTGATATAGTGATACAACAATATATCTGCCTAGCAATACATGTTATTTCATGTCTAGAATTCTGCTCCATTGGTTAGGTTATTTTTTTAAAAAAGATGAAAGTAGAAGGGTATTTTCCACTGTCCATTTTAATGTCACAACTTATAACCTAATCATAGAGTTATCACCTCATGTGACACTCCCCACAGGTGCATTTGGCCAAGTTCTAATAACTATGCACAGGCTACAGAGGGGGATTTTGGTAAGCATCTTAAAAACTGCCAGAAAAAAAGAGCTCTGTGTCTTCAAAAAGAAGGGATGGAGAATTAATGAAAACTAAATCCAAAGAGCGCCAGTTGCTATATGATTGGTTGGGTTTAGCCTTCTACTTCAGTCATAACATCCTAGGTATATTTTGTAAACCAGATTCTATCACTGAATGTTACATGGCTGACAGATTAAAAACAATTTACCACTTAGCTGCCACAGAACAACCTCAAGCACCAGTGAATTTCCTGAGGAACTTCTTTCCTTCAAGGTATGTTAGCTTATTTTTTTTTAAAGGAAGCTACGATACCTGTGTTTAAATTCCAACTGATGCTATGGATGCCAAAGCTTTGGTTAAAGATCTTATTTTAGCATATCAACTATATTATGAATTGTGCCTCTACTCATCCATATATATTGTATATACCTGTATGTGAAATAGCTTTGCTTGGGGAGATGGAGTTAAGGTGAATTTGGGTGGAAATCACAAAGCATTCACCCATTTCTCTATTGCTCCCCTAGATTATTGGGGGGGGGCACTCCTGGGACCTCCAGCTGCAGAAGCGGTCCATTATTACAACATACAATCCCTCCTGTTCTCTTTTGCCTTTATAAAGGAAATTTACAAAGCCAGAGATAACTTTTAGTCACTTTTGCTTTTTGCCTTTCTTTTAGATTGGTGCAAGACATGGAATATCATGGCCTAAATTGAACTATTAGTTTCAAAGAAGATGTGCATGGGGTGTGCACATGTGCCTCCAGTAGGCCACTGAGCCGTATTTAGAGGGAGAGGAAAGTACAGTAGTAGGGAGGATGAGGCCCTTAGGAAACAACTGACCAGAGAAAGCTGACCCAGCTGGATCCTCTTAATGAAAGGCAGCTGAGCAAAGCCAGGAGGATACATATAAAAGAATGGAAAGATTTCATTTTGTATCAGTTGGAGATTAAGTTGATCTGTAGCAAGATGGAGTAGTGACTAGAAGTATTTGACACTGAGGGAGAAGAGCTGTACAGAAGCAGAAGATGTTTATCTTTTTCTTCCCCAAGACAGCTCTGTTTTGCTATCAGCAGGGAGGTGAAAGTGGGTATCCATTGAGCTGGGAATAGGTTGAGCAGTTTTGTCTCCCAGTGAAGTTTTTCACTTGCAACCTAAAACTGCTTACTCTAGGGTGCTTTATGCAGTGGCCTTATGCTCCCCATCAGTATGGGTGAATGGGGTACACAGAAAGAGCCTTCTCAAAGATTGTGGTGTTTTTTTTAACCACAATTGGGTGTACCCTTGTAATGACAACCTTGTGTTGCCAGCTAATCTTTCTCACACTAGGTCAGGCAAAAGGAACTGCAGAATGAGCTCACCAAAAGGTCTTTCAATTTGGCAGTTTCACATCTGGCCTAGACATGGGAAAACAAGAAGAATGGGTGAATGAGAAACCATTGCTTGGAACAAATACTGATAGGCAAGGACAAGCATTTCAGTCTTGCCTAATTTTTGATTCTGTCTGCAGTACACTTCAGCTCAGGAGCAAGGATAGTGGGAAAGGTGAGGCATGCGCTTTCCCTCTGGCAGGAGTACCAGGACCACCCATTGTTAATACTGGAGGTCTGGAAATGGCACATGGTTGGCCAGAGTGGGTGTCCTTGATAGCCCAGGAGACACCTACCTTCACACACACATGAGTTTTCATGATTAAGCAAGAATTAAACCCAAGTCTCCTGAGTCCGAGTCTGTCACTCTATCCACTTCATCACACTGAGTCCTTTTAGAGATGTACTATTTTTTAAAACCTAATACTTCCAAGTTGTGTTCAAAATTGATTAATAGTCCATGAAGCTGCCAAGAAATATACTTATCTGTACATTAATTCCATTAAACAAACAAATGAGGTGATTTTGTGAGTACTTATTCCTGGACAACAGGCTTTGTGAGGGGGAGATGGCAGGCTTCAGTGTTCCAAGGACCCATACTTTTTCCATCTCTTTAAGGTTTTTACAAGTTTATTATCTCATGTACCCTGCTGGAGATCTATAAACCTCTCTTCATACTTAAAAAGAACATAATGAGATTAGACTGAGAGCCAGCACATCAACAGTTTCTCAATAGATTTTTCTAAATTCTAATTAGAACAATGTCCATTGTTATTAGGCTTCCATTTTTCTAACAAGCCCAGAATGTGATTATTTTACTTTCTAAATCAGCCAAATAATTAACTTCTTTCAGCATATATTTCACAATGGTAACAATTAAAAATTGTTTTCATTATAATGATTAAAGGGCTGTAGAAATTTATTAACACTAAGTTTCTCAGAGTATCGTGCAATTATGTGAACAATCTGAAAATCTATCACTAAGTAAGAGTGTAATGTACAGTAAGTAGGTTAAAAGCACCTAATTATATGTGATTTCAGTCTGAAGATGATTTACTGGTGAATTCCATGATGACTTTACAAGTGGTGTAAATGATAGGTAAAGATACTCTTTGACTCTACAAGATACTGATAGTAGGGAAATATATTTTAAGGTATTTTTATGTTATTATTTGGTTGTTTTATTATGTTATTTTGTTATTAGAATGTGCATTGCCCAGAGTGGGAAATATCCTAGATGGGTGGTATAAAAATGCAATAAATAATAAAGATGAAATTACAGATATACAGGAACTGTAACAATTCATAGGAGAGCAATCATGGCTGGCATTGTGTGACAAAGTAGGAATACTTTAAATCTAACCATTCAAAACAAAACATGATACTTAACAATCAATACTGTTCACATTTTAATAGGCAACTTTCCAAATTGTGGCTTGCAGTATCATAGTTCCCATGATCTGCAGATCTGTGAGGTACACTCCAATTCAAAAGAAATAAACCAGAAGAAAGGAGTGGAGGGCTGTAATTTCCCATAAACATCATGGAAAATAATTTAATAACTGCTTGCTGTTAAGTGAGATTTGATTTTATGGTGACCATTTCCAGGGCTTTCTGGGTAGGGAATACTCAGAAGTAGTTTGCCATTCCCTCCTCCTGGTGGGTACCTGGAGCCATACATCTTGCCCATGGTTACACAGGCTGACTCTTCTCCCAGGAGTCACTATGGGGAGTCAAACTTGATACCTAACTCATTGAGCTAACCAGCTGGCAAGTAGCAGATTCCAATCTCTCATTATCAACAACAGCAAAAGTAAACTAAGTCTTGGCTTAACTGTGAAAGTTAATATTTACCATTGACTTTTAATAAAACCTGGGTTTCCCCCACTGAATTTGTCCGAGACAATACATTATTCTTTTTAAGGACATTATTTTAGTCTGTCTTCTTGGGAAAGCCATTTTTGAAAGACTTGTTTGTTTTTATTTACATACTTCCCAACATTTTTCAAACTCACTTTTAGCAGTAGGAGATCAAATTTCAGAAGTCTTCCACTGCAGCAGGTGCGAGCAGGTGGTGGTGTGCCAGGCAGTGTTCTCATTAGCCCTTGCTAGCATTGATGGTAAAGAAGAAGGCTGGAAGCTATAACTCCAATAACATTATGCTTGCTTTACATTATGGCATAATCTGCCCATGGCAATCAATTGACTAGCATCCTGGCCAGGATCAAGTACTGTAGTTGAACGGAGTGTCTGTGAAGTCTAGCATGCTCTGTGTTCAAACATTGGCTCTTGGGATTTCTTTAAATCAATCTGCCCTAACATTTCTGTTCATTGCTGGCTCTCTGTTTCTAGACAGATCATATGGGGCTGAAAAGCAGCAGCAAAACATTAAGGAACACTCATGAGACAGAAGCCATGTAGTTATGGCTGATGTTTTATCTGCTTGTTTAAATAGTATGGGCAAACTGGGTGACTGACAAAAATGGCACTTTTGACATGGCAAGATATGAATTAATTTTCCACTCCAATTCTGCCCCGCCCCCCAGCATAGAAACAAAATGATAAATGACTACCTATTGTTAACAGTGTTAGGAGATTCAGATGTTACTTGTAGAGCAAATATGTCACTTAGCTTCAGAAAGTGATTCCAATGAGGCAGACTGAAAAAGAATAAAATCTCTATTCTGATTTATGCCACCAGAGGAAATCATGATACCATGCTGTATAGATAATCAATTTGTGACACTACTTTGTCCCGATTTTGTAGGTTTTTGCAAGGCCAACTTTGGCAAATATCCCACAAAGACTGTTCCCCTCCTCAGATAAGTGAGCACCAATCCTTATTTATTGTTTATTTACAAGTATTAACAAACCACATAACAATCAAACAGCATAACACACAAATAGAAATTGGCTAGTATCTGAATACTTGATACAAGTTGCCATAAGACGATGGGAATTGCTGCTAGTTAAGAAGTGGGTGTTTGCATTTGATGTCATGCGTCAGACACATTGGAAGATACAGTTGTACCTCGCTTAAAGAGAATAATGTGTTCCACAGGATTGCCCTTTAAGGGAGTTTGCTCTTTAAGTGAAACACCATTGTAAATGACCAGTTGTGGGGGGTATTGCAAACCCCGATTTATTTGTTAAGTGAGTTTTTGGTTGGTTTTGTTAAGCGAAGCAAACATTCAGAGAAAATTCTGCTCTTTAAGTGAGTTACTCTTTAAGTGAGGCACTCTTTATTCTAGGTTTGACTGTACATTGATACATGAATAGTTAGGATGATCCACTGAAGTTACAGTAATTAGGAAGGACTTTCAGATAACTTAGGGTAAATGAAAAGCTGTTAGGAGTAGAACTTGCATTTGGATACACAATTCAATTAAACCAGTAAGCAGGAAAGATGCATGCCTCTCCAATTATCTTCTAGCTCAGCAATTCATTAATCAGTCAAAGCTCTTCCCAGTGGCTTGCAGTCCCCATTATATTAGCATCAATCAGATTTTTAAAAAACACAAAGTTTTCAGACATGCCAGCCAAGAATGCACTCCTGAATTGTTTGAGGACCTTGCTTTTATCTTTTGTGCCACAGGTTCAGTAGATTAGACGCATAGGTTAGAAACCTGTAGCCTTCCAAATGTTAATGGATTTCAACTCCCATCAACCAAAGCAGCACATTTAGTAAGCAAGGAGGGTGGGAGTTGCAATCTAACAGATATTGAGAAAATCACGCATATTCCATTGCGGGAAGGACCATCACAGATATTTTTACAAGAAAGAGGTCTCAGGTTCAGTTCCTAATGCTTCTAGTGAGAAGGACAGTCTGGAGATCCAGCCATTCAGCATATCTAGCCAATATCTAGCCTGAGGCCATATAAGGTGGCCTCTGAATTATTCTACTTTATGCATGTTTTTTATTGGCTCAAGTTGAGATGGGACTGAAAGACAATCCTGCAGCAATTGTTACCATTTTCTCTGCAGTCAAATCTTCTGGTAGCAGTGGTGCTGTTCCATTGGTAAAAGTATCCAGAAAATGTAGATCAGCATTAAAAATGCTCAGTATTTAGGCTATACCTAAATGTAAGAGGTCCATAGCATGCACTATGTACCACTTGCCCTCAGATGCCATTAGGTTTTTGTTTTGCTGTTTATTTTATTTTGTTGTTTGTTTTGCATTCATGTTATTTGTTTGTACATCTACCAGAGAGGGAAATATCCCAGATGGGCGTATAAAAATGTAATAAATAAATCCTTCTAACAGAAATAAAAATGCAAATACTGTACAGTAGTGATAAGAAAGCTTTCTCTTTCTGCTTGTTTAAATAGGATGGCAAATCAGGGAGTATCATTTGTGTAGAAATTGACACATCATATGGTATGTGTGAGGGTGCTGCGTTATTTTGAGCCACCATTGCTTACTGAGCTTGTGCATAAATCTGGGACTGAGGGATGGACTTCAGCATGCTACACTAAGCAGAAAGGGACTGCTGTTGCTGGTTGTCTAAGGCTCCAACCTCTAGTGAATATTGACTCTTTATCTTTCAAAGAAACACAGCCCCAAGCCCTGGAACCCCATCTTAATTGTTTTTGTTCAATCGCACAGTCAATTCCAACCCTTCGCGACTCCATGGACCATTGCCCTCCAGGCACCTCTGTCTTCCACCATTCTTCTCAACCCGCCCAGCTCTGTGCCCATTGCGTCCACAATACCATCTAGCCATCTCATTTTTGGCCACTCCCTTCTTCTTCTGCCCTCCACCTTTCCCAGCATCAAGGCTTTCTCAAGTGAATCCTCTCTTCTCATTTGATGTCCAAAGTACTTCAGCTTCATATTTACTATTTGACCTTCTAAAGAGCAGTCAGGGTTGATTTCTTCTAAGATCGACTTATTTGTTCTCCTCACTGTCCAGGGGACTCTCAAAACTCTCCTCCAACACCACATTTCAAAGGCATCTATTCTTCTGCGCTCAGCTTTCCTAATGGTCCAGCTCTCACAACCATACATTACCGCCGGGAATACCATTGCTTTGACTATGCGAATTTTTGCTTGCAAGATGATGTCTCTACTTTTCACTATGTTCCCCAGGTTTCTCATCGCTTGCCTCCCAAGAATCAGTCGCCTTTTTATTTCATGGCTTCAATCACCATCTGCAGTGATCTTGGATCCTAAGAAAGTAAAATCTGTCACTGCTCTACTTCTTCCCCATCTATTTTCCAGGGACTGATAGGGCCTGTGCCCATTATCTTGGTTTTCTTAATACAGATGTCATATTTGCAGGTAGTGATCTGTCTTAACATCAGATAAGTGTTACATAACCTTAGTGAAATTTGCCACCTGCATTCAGCTATTTGAGAGGACCTGCAGATTTTTTTTTTATTTAATTCTGAAAAAACAGACACTGAATCCTGGAGCAGCATTCAAAAAATGAATTTCACTGACCTGAAGATCAACAGCTTACATGCTGTTTTGATTCATTTTTGCTAAAAGTATATGATTTCTTTCTCTAAAATTGATACTCAGCCACTTGAGCTCCTTAACGCACTCCTGAGTTGTTAAAGTTCTTTCAACAAGGAAAATATGATTGATTGTTACAGTGACAGTAATTGCATTTTAGCAAAAAGTAACGATTATGGTAATTTTCTCTAGAAAAGAGACATTTAACTAACCTAAAAAGCGGACTACTTCATCACACATTATCTTTAACACAAAAGATTTGAAATATTCATAGATTCAACAGCCAGTATTTTTTAGACACCGTATCCCATGATAATGCTATACTGTGAAGTGCTCAGAACAACAGATGCTCAGGGGTTTTGCCAAGCCAAGGTTTTCTCCTTTCTATGCCTTTCCTTCAACTATCTCTAACCCAAAGACTCTTATCCAACTTTGTTACCTCCGTTGTTCTTGCCTAGGAGCCCCTGCTAAGGGAGAATATCAGAATATTGCAACTGCTAGAGGAGGGGAGGCAACTGCTCCAGCTAGCTACTGCTGGGAGACTGCAGCAACATTTTCCAGGTTGTTTCCCCTTAGCTTCCCAGCTATTTCAGGACGGAGTTGTACGTAGTGCTCAGCCTGTCCTCGTACTCTAAATCAGGCTCGAGATTATTTGTTAGCAATTGTACTTTGGGAGGCAAATTGCCCTAAAAAAATCACCATGGAAACTACATGTGGTGTGCCAAGCCATGTGACTCATGTGTGATAGGTCATGTCTATGGTGGCCTCTGGAGACTATTTGCCTCCAAGGTACATCTAACATGATTTGGGCCTTGATATGATTGGCTCTATGAGGAAAAGATATATTTGAGGAGCTGACCGTTTAACCATTAGAATAACCATTGTTAATGAGAAGTGTTCATGTTACTTCCCACTAAAAGCAAGTAGTGTACACTGCTTCCTCCTACACCTTTTAACCCTCCTGGCCCTTGTCACCGGCCGGGAGGAAGATAAAAGGAGCCGCAGTGGCGGCAGGACTTCCCCCGGCAGAGCATTGCTCGCCCCGCCGCCACGGAACACACCTGCGGCCGGGGGAAGAGGCTGCCGCCGCGCCCAGCCTGGACTTCCTCCACCTCTTCCGGAGGCTACGTTTAAAAGCCACAGCGGTGGCAGGACTTTTCGGTAATGTTAAATTCTTTATGTAAACTTGATGAATTTTGTAATGTTTGATTGTTGTTTGAAATTGATACTTACTGAACTTTTTATGATGTAACGATGTTGAGTTGTATATTTACATGATGTATCTATAAATTTGCTGTTTACTCTGTGCTTGTGAACCGCCCTGAGTCGGCCCAACCGAGTAGGGCGGTATAGAAATTGGAGTAAATAAAATAAATACATACATACATACATACATACATACATACATACATAAATTATGGCTATTGTTTACTGAAGATGTCATTCTGCCTTCCAGTTCTGCTTCCTTATGGAAGTCTTCAGGTTTATTGGTGCCTTTGCACAACAGGACAATATACATGGAAATTATGAAGAGAATACTGTATTGTGGTTTTACAGAGTGCCCCCTGGTAACACCTGGTGTACAGCTCATCTTGGAAGGTGCTTCACAAGCTGCATACTAACTCTGGGGTTGGGGGAGGTTTATATGACACATCTTGCCATATACAAGGTGTTTTTTTATGAGGGAAATTTAAGCAACAGCTTTCTTTCTTTTTTATACATATTGATGTGGTTTTCTTAGAGAGCCACTTGGAACTGATTTATACTACATGTCTATGGTATTATGTGACTATTGACTGATATTATGCCTATTTCAACACTGGCTTAAAAAGACATTATGTTATTCTGCAAGGAGAGATACACACCCTCCCCCCAGCACTGATGCCTATCTTTTCTCATATTTCAAAAATAAAAAAATGGTCCCAAATTTTGAGCAGAAATGAACTGGGGAAGAGCTCTGTTTGTTTTCAACTTGTTTTCCCACTCTTATCTTTTCTTCTTTTGTGCCATGTCTTTTTAAATTATAAACCTGAGAGTAGAGATTATCACAGTGATGTTTTTTTAATGAGCAGTTATGACAGTCTTTCCATATTTAGATTTGAATATGAATAAGCAAATAACAGAGTAAAAAAATACAGATTTTCCAATGTATATAATTATATTTATAATAATACAAATGTTAGCTCTGGAGGGAAGTGGAAAGGAGGCAATCACAGGAATCCACGGGGTGCCCCCCCTCCAAAAAAACATTAAAGATATTTGCTACATGTAATTAATACAGTCATATTGGGGAAAATCCTGTTGTGCAGTTATGCAAACTGTAACTTTTAGAGGCAAATTGCTTTATGTAAAGAAATCTCCATAGAATCTACACACTCAGTATGCAACAGATAGTGTCTATAAAGTTTTCTTACCTTATGGCAATTTGCTTCTTAAAGTTATGATATTTCAAAGGTTTCAAATCTTGTCAAGAAAGTATCAGTTGCTGGAAATAGGGATAGGTATAATAAACTTAAAATTGAGAACTGAGATTTGTTGAATAGAAAAAAAGATCCCAAGGGTGGAGAGTGCATGTGTCAAATGTAGAATGTTTAATGAGCAGTTATGAAAGTCTTTCCATATTTGGATTTGTTTATAAATAATATGAATAAGCAAATAGCAGGAGGTGATGGGGGCAGGTTTGGGTGAGCAAGAGCTCCCCAAAAGGAGCTTTTTCACCCCGCCCCGCCCGGCCCAGCATTGCTGCCCGTCAGGAAGCAGCAAAGGCAGGGTCAGGCTGGATGAGATTGGTCCTCTGGGAGCTGCCCTTTGCCCAGCACCTAGTGGTCAGTGACAGCGGCAGCTGAACCGCACCAGCAGGGGGTTTTTTACCGGCGTATAAGATGCACTCAATTTTTCTAGCATATTTTAAGGGGGGGAAGTGTGACTTATACGCCAACAAATACGGTATTTGTATTTCACTGAAAGAAAAGGAGAAACAAGAGGGGGAACCCAAATACATCCTTGTAGACAAGAAGAGATTGGTGGTATTCAATGTATCACTTCATTCCCCTTTCCCTTTCTTATGACCTTCAACCTTAATGTGTGAGACAAGAGCATATGGGAAAGTTAACAATATGGAGGGAAGCATATAATCATACAGCAGAGACAGCTACTTGTCATATAGGGACAGTCATTCCAATGATGGACTACACTTTAAATCATAATAATGTTCATAAGATAGCAATGAAGGTGCATTAGCATTTAATTTCATGTATTGCTTCTGGGCATCACCTGAATACTAATTAGTGACTAACCCATTGGAAGGGATGTGATTCTGCACATCTTCAGCAAATCTTTCCTCTTTGCCTTCTGGCAACATCAATAATACAATTGGCAGGGCAAGAACTTTTTTAAAATGTGCTTTTAAACTGAAGTGGCTCTCAGGAGTGGTGTTGATGGGCATGTAGGGGGTTGCCTTTGCTCGCTTCTTTCATATTAGAAAGGAATAAGAGAGAGAGGAGAGAATGTAATGTTTTTAATTTTTTGAAATGTGATTATGGAGGGGTAAATTTTTAGCTAACGTTAGGTCAGAAGAGCATTCATTTCTAATCCTGTGTTTCTGATTCTTCAGGCAAAGCTCTGAAGAAATCAGCCTACAGAGTTTTAAGAAAAGTATTGGGGTTTTTGTCTCTTTTAAATTAAGCATAAGAGCAGTGATGGGATGTCCCCGGTTCCAGACGGTTCCCTGGAACCGGTAGGACCAATTCCGGAGGGTTCTCCGGGAGGGGAGTCCACTTTTGGGGCATCCGGTTCCGGACGCCTCACCGAAAGAAAATTATTTTTTAAAATCGGAGCTAAAATGGCTCCAATTGACTGCGCATGCGCAGAAACTCAATCTGACGCATTGCGCATGTGTCAGATTGAGTTTCTGCGCATGCGCAGTCAATTGGAGCCATTTTAGCTCTAATTTTTTAAAAAAATTGTTTAAAGCTTTCAGGACGGTGGCGGCGGCGGCGGCACCAGCCCTCTGAGAAGGGCACCTCCCCCGCGGCACGTTGAGGGCTGCCTGGGCCGTCCGCTGCCGACAAGCCCCATGCCCTGGGGACGCCTGGCACGGTGCACCGCTGACGCCTCCTCCTCCGCCGGGCGCCTGTGGGCTGGGTGTCTGCAACCGCTGCCGCCGGAGCTGCCGCTGGCTGCATCCCTGTGGCCTCCTCCTTGGGCCGGTCCCTTTTTAGCCCAGTTGTGGCGCCTGGCGGAGGAGGAATCTGCAGGCGGCGGCGGTGCGGCATGGGGACGGCCCAGGGAGGCTCGGCAGCCGCGGCTGGAGCCACCGCCAGAGCCACTGCTGCCCGCTGCCCCTGGCCGTGGCCGGAGCCGGGCTAAAAAGGTACCGGCCCGAGGAGGAGGCCACAGGGGTGCAGGCAGCTGTGGCGATGGCGGCTGTGGACGCAGTCGGGGTGCCGGGTCCCAAGAAAGGTAAGCGAGGGGTAATTTATTTGTGTTTTGGGTGGGTGGTTGTTTTTATTTTATTTATTTATTTATTTGTGTCTGGGTGGGTGGGCTGAGAGGGAGGGGTGTGTGTGTATGTTTATTTTTATTTTTTATTTATTTTTATTTTTATTTTTGGCCCCGCCCACAATGTCATGACGTCATGACGTCGGCTTCGGCCATGACGTCATGACATCATGACATTGGCCATGCCCATGACGTCCGTGACGTCATGGCGTGGTAGTAGAATTTTTGTCATGCCATCACTCCATAAGAGGGGATTGAATATGTTTGCAAATGTATTCAATATGACTGTCAGGCAACTGGCCGTCTTGCCCTGCCCTGAAGTCTCCCCACATCCATTCCAGGGAATTCCATCTGTTGAGAATCTCCCTCAGGACTTCTCCAGGGCCCCCGACAAAAGAGCCAGCCTGCGAAAATCAGCTAAGCATAGCTGCAACTCCATTCTGGAGTAAGCATTATTTGTAGACGGGGAGATATTGATGCCCCTGTGTGTGCGTACTTGTAATTACCTTATGCTCACAAAGGAGAGATCTGGTTCTTCAGGCAGAATGTAGAATGTAGTTTATTAATCAGGTTTCTTACAGGATAGTCCATAGAGAAAAAACGTAAATAAAGTTCAATAGCATAAGAATCAGTCCAAAGGCAGAACAGGCCTATGTAATCATGATGACAACAAAAGGGAAATATTCCCAGTTGAGTTAATCCAAGGGCATCCCAAAACGAACTGCAACTTCTCCTGTCCAAAATGGAGATTGTTGACCCATGTGGTGCCTTCTGGGCCAATCAGGGAAAGTTCCCATAGAAATAAAAAGTTCCCATAACATGGAAAGTGTTTACACACATGCAGAGACACTTCTTCTGGGATAGCCACAACAAGGCCTCTGCTTGCTAGCTAGAAGATAAAGAGTGGTAACACTGAACTGGAAAACAGGCAGTCTTGTGACAGAGAAGAAATGATTTTTGGAACCTAGCAAGAATACAACCTCCATCTTTGTGGAATATTAGGAAGGGGGTCTTCCCATGACAATGACAGTGTTATCAGCAATGTTGTATGTACCTGAAAGGTGAGCAATAACAAAATCAGAAGAAGAAAAACTGGCGGTAATCCAAAGAGCAATGGAAAGATGGATGTGTTGAGTAACAATCAGGGATAAGGTCTGCAATAAGGAATTATGCCAACGAACTGGACTGTGTGATGTGGTGGATGAACTATAAGTGGCAAAAATAATAATAATGGGCAGGCCATATTACCCACCTAAAGGATAAGAGATGGACCTGTCAGCTAACAGACTGGATACCAAGGGACCACAAAAGACCACTAGGCAGACCCCGAACAATGGGATGAGCCGATGGTAAAGCTATTTGGCAAGAGAAAGAAACAGAAGGCAAAGGATAGAGCATTTTGGAGTTCAGTTATTTTTGCTTAAATAGATAAGCAATGATAAATTGATATTGGATCTAGGACAAGGAGGGATACTTTAGAGAGCACAAAGTCCATAGTTTGTTCCAATTTGTGGGTTTTAGAAGGAAAGGTTGGGTAAAGGATTTATTTTAAGTTTGGGTTTGATGTATAGCCATTTCTTTTTTAATGGTGATCCTAGTAGGGTGTAAGCGCCTAGAGTCATCCTTCTCTCCACCTTGGAGCCTCTCCATACCCCAGACTAGTGGGCCAAGATGATCTTGGGCTTGTCCAGCCAAAAACCTGGCTGCAATCTACCTCTAGGATTTACCTGCATGCAGGACCGAGAGAAAACTTGGGGAGAGTTAATTAATTAAAGTGGTAGCGCAATATGGCGTCTGGCTTACTGTCTTACTCCGGTATCCCATGGTTCTTGGAAAAAACATTGTTTTTGATGAATCAGGTTACAAATCTCAGCATAGAAAAATATACTAATCAAAATAACCTTTTAGAGAAAGAACAAATTTTCAGGCATTACTCCCCTAAAGAAAATAAATCTAATATCTATCTTAGGTTATCACATTGAAGACTCCGGGAGAAAGGGCCTGGTGGAATGGCCTTTCTCTCCCCACTCTGGTGGTTCCTTCTTGTTGAGAACTAGATTCGAACTTCCAACTCTCTCTGCCATGTGCTTCCCTCACCAGACATGAACAGATCCTGACTAACTAGCATACATCCAATCAGATCCCAGTATTGGGTTAAACACTGGCCATAATAATAAAGCATGGTGCCTCCGTGTCAGGCTATTCACCTCCAGGTCCCTGGGAGTTAAAAAAAAAAGGCCTTTTGCAAGCACATGAAGGCCTTATTTCAAAGACAGTATAAAACCTAATAAACTCCATCTTGTATATGTGATGAGCTTGGGGTCTCATTTTATTACATAGGGTTTTTGAGGTATGTGAGATGCAAAGAGGATGCCTGGGTGGGAAGCAAAGTTGATATGAGCTTCACCACACAAGCATGGCAGGACTTCTTTTCTGATAGAGTAAAGCCTTCTAAAGGGCTGGCATTTATTTATTTTTCTTATACGGTACAGTCTTCCAAATGATTAAACTGCTGGCCTGCAACCAAAAGGTTGGAAGTTTTATTCTGACTAGGGCTCAAGGTTGACTCAGCCTTCCATCCTTCCAAGGTTGGTAAAATGAGTACCCAGTGTGTTGGGGGCAAAATGCTAATTAACTTGTGAACCGCCTAGAGAGTGCATTGAGCGCTGTGAGGCAGTATATAAGTGTGATTGCTTTGCTTTGCTTTGCTTTGCTTTGCTTTATAAAGATCACATGTTTGAATAAGCCCTTGTCCTATAACCATGATGGCGAACCTTGGCACTCCAGCTGTTCTTGGACTGCAATTCCCAGAAGCCCAAGTCAACACTCCTGCTGATCAGGGCTTCTGGAAATTGAAGTTCAAGAAAAGGTGGAGTGCCAAGATTTGCCATCACTGTCTTATAATATAACTCCTCCTGTTTGTAGTGCTAACTTTCCAACAAAAAAAAAATTCTGGCTGGAGGTGAGTAGATGTTTTAAATCTGTTGCAGCAAAATCCCAAAGACTCTTGTTGGAAATTAAAGACCAACATGTTTTATTATTTAGGAGCTCTTATGGCACAATAGTTAAACAAATGGTTGTGAGTTCAATCCTGACCAGGACTCAAGGTTGACTCAACCTTCCCTCCTTCTGAGGTCGGTCAAATAAGTACCCGACATGTTGGGAGCAAAATGCCAATTAACTTGTGAACTGCCCAGAGAGTGTACTAAGTGCTATGGGGCGATATATTCGATAAAATATTAAGATTCCCTTCTGAATAATTTGCAAGACACTTGGCAGGTAAAGTAACTCAGAGCCACTCAATGGGATGCTGTAATTGATACAGTGGATGTAACTTTGCCCCCTGCTTGTCCAGAGATAAGATATGCTTTTCTCTTTGCACCGTTCAAGGATGTTGATGTGATTCTTGGAGAGGTGAAGCCATCACATGTGTGTTGGATCCATTCTCTTCATGGTGCATTGAAGCAGCTGGTAAAGGAAACTAACCAAATGGATAAGAAGAATGATAACTGCCTCCTTGAAGTTAGTATGCCTGAAGGAGACAGTAGTAAGATTGTTGCTGAAAAAGCCCTCTTTGAATCTCATGAACTCCATACCTAATGTCTAATCTGCATTCCACTCTTACGCCATTTATTGGATGAGGCAGGGACTTTGATGTGTTGGATACTGATACCATTTTTATTTTTATTTTTATATCTTAGATACAAGGCAGTGGGGGTGGTTTTTCAACTCTGTGAGGGTTCCTGAATGAGACAGACTATCAAGACATTAAAATCTGTCTTCAGGCCTGATTATGGAACAAAAGCAGCTACATCTACGTCTGTATCTATGTCTGGAATTGACTGGGGTGGCGTGACCTTCCTGGTTCTGCTGAGTAGAATCAGTGATAATTAAAAAATACTGTATATGCTGGTGTATAAGACTACTTTTCCCCCCTGAAAAACATGCCTCCAAGTGGGGGGGGGGTGTTCGTCTTATACACCGGGTGCCCTTCAGTTGGGGTAGACATAGCTGCCCATAGTGGCCTCCCGATGCCCGCCTGGTGCCCATAGTGGCCTCCTGATGCCCACCCACCTCATTCTATATACCATCCAATATCGCGCGGTATCCAGCGTGGCTGCGGCGAGCATCAGCAGCGAGACAGGGGTGCCAGCCTTTTCAGCGTGACTGACCCATTCTGCTCGGTGGGAAGCAGCGGTGCTCCACCCCGCCCCTTGTCTACGCAGAGCTCGCACTTGCACACTAGTGCCGGCCACAAGGTGATGTTGAAATCAAATCTGATGTTCTTTTATGTTTTATTTGGTGTGTGGAAGGTGTGCGGAAGAGGGTGTAGTCTTATACGGCGAATATATAACAAACTCTATATTTTGAGTGGAAATGTTGGGGGGTCGTCTTATACGCCCAGTCATCTTATACACCGGCATATATGGTATGTTATTTTTATAAATCTTCACTGGCAACCAATCCACTTCTGGGCATAACCCAAAAAGTGCTAACAATACATGGCTTAGATCAGTGTTTCCCAAATGCTGGTTTTTGGACTTCAGTTCCCAGAAGCCTAAGTCATTTCCCCAAAGCACTGATCAGCCAATGTACTGACTTAGGCTTCTGGGAATTGAAGTCCACTAGTGGGCTGTGTACCCCTTCTTGGGAACCACTGGCTTAGATCCAGGCTATCTGAAGGTCCATGTCTCTCCAAGTTTAAGAGGTTCAGAAGAAGCCTTTCCTTTTGTCTTGTCACCTGCATGGGCATGACTGTTGAAGAGAAAGCTACTCATATCCTAAGGTCTTCCATCTTCCTACCTAGGGCATCACCTTCACTTGCAGTACGTTCAAGGCCTTGTCTGGCAACACCATTTCCTCCCAGATGCATAAGACGAAACAGAGAGGCCTTGATGAGTCTTGGGTGTGACTCTTGAGCAACATACAAGAAAATTAAGACCTACTATAGAAAACAATAGATAAACTCAATATATAATATTTATATTATTTATAATAGTAAATACTTAGCAGGCTGAACTATGGTGGAAAGGCTAACCAAACTATAATTAAGGAAAATAATTTTTGGAATACTGTATATGGAAGCCATTTTTGGAACATACATTGACACAGGGTAAAGGAGGCAGACCAGCACCAGGCCAAATGAGTTTCTGGGAAAAGTAAGATGGAGGAAAAATCGCAGTCTCCAGGGCTTTGTAAATAACACAGAGGTGGATTTTTTTTTTCTTTTATTCTTTCTTTTGTCTTACTCTTCTTCTTTTTCCTACTTCCCCCTTTTTTCTCTTCCCCTTTTTTTTGTTAATTAAGTTGTTATTTGAAGTAAAAGTGCATATACGATTAGCAGTTAAGAATTTTTTAAAATGTATAGTTAAAAATATAAAGAGTTAAATATAATAAAGTTGTAAAAATAAAAGGGATTACTTTAAATAAATGATGTTGAGAAATTATTTTAAAGGAGGGGAAAGGAGAGGAGGGGAGGAGGGGGAAAGGAGAAGGTATTTTCTTTTCTTTTTGACTTATATGTTATTACTGTGTTTGGTTAATTGTATTGGTATGTAATAAGTTTTGAATTTTTGTTTGTATTATTAATTTTTCTTTAAAAAACAATAAAAATTATTTTTTTAAAAAAAGGCTAACCAAACCAGATACCGTATGTTCTAACATAGTCCTCCAAAATGACAATCATTGGCGTACGTCTAATATCAGGGAAATTAGTATGCCATATAGAAGATACCACCACAATATATAATCTGCTCCAAATGATTGCAGAGTGGACTCTAGGCAGACACAGTCTGATCAGGAGAACTGTTTCATAATCTCAAGAACTGATTGAATCTATAAGGGAGAAGAGAGTCACTAAAAATGTTGAAAGAACAGAGAAAACTGTGTTACCTGTAAAGCCAATGAAAATCTTCAAGGACTGTTAGTAAAGCTGTTTTATTAATTCTGTATAATTCCTGTTCTGTAAACTGAAACAAGGGTAGCCTTCATTTATTTTCACAGGTAATTTCCTGAATAAATGAATACTTCTATTTGGCAATGCCTGCCTACAAGGTTATTAGACTAACTGACCAAGTAAAAGTCATTATTTGAAAACATGTTTGTTGGTTCTTTTTTTAGTAACATAAATATCACCTGCATTATTAGCAGGGAAAATTGCCCTCAACACAAGTCTAACTAAAAGAGATATGTATTATGGGTTTACATTTGATAACTGAAATTAGTTATCGCTCCAGGGGGACAAGAAGTAAAAACAAAATATGTGCTGTAATGAGTCCAGGTAACTATTGGGGGGGGGGGGGATCGAATAGCTTTTTGGTGTTGTTTGCTTCATTATTTTAAAGAGATCTTTAGTTTTCTATGCATCCCATTCCAAACAGCCAGGTGAAGATGTGTGAAGATGAGCCCTGGTGGTGTAGTGATTAAACTACTGACATTTTAAATTTGATCCCAACCGGGCTCAAGGTTGACTCTGCCTTCCATTCTTCCGAGGTTGATAAATTAAGTACCCAGGATGTTTGGGGCAAAATGTTAATTACCTTGTGAACTGCCCAGACAATACACTAAGCACTATGGGGTGGTATATCTCAGAGGAATTGCTGTTGCTATTGATATGCCTAATGTTTTAATATTATATACTGGGTAAGTTCTTGCTTAGGTTGAAAGAAGAGAGTGCAAAAGCTGGCTTGAGACTTAATTTCAAGAAAACCAAGATAGTGGCAACAGGCCCTATCACTAACTGGAAAATAGATGGGGAAGAAGTAGAAGCAGTGACAGATTTTACTTTCTTAGGCTCAAAGCTCACTGCAGATGGTGATTGCAGCCATGAAATAAAAAGGCGACTGGTTATTGGGAGACAAGTAATGAGAAATCTGGGGAACATAGTTAAAAGTAGAGACATCACCTTGCAAACAAAAGTCCACATAGTCAAAGCAATGGTATTTCTGGTGGCAATGTATGGTTGTGAGAGCTGGACCATTAAGGAAAGCTGAGCACAGAAAAATAGATGCCTTTGAGATGTGGTGTTGGAGGAGAATTTTGAGAGGACCCTGGACAGCAAAGAGAACAAATAGGTCGATCTTAAAATAAATCAACCCGACTGCTCCTTGGAAGGTCAAATAGTAAAGATGAAGCTAAAGTACTTTGGACATCAAATGAGAAGAGAGGATTCGCTTGAGAAGGCCTTGATGCTGGGAAAGGTCGAGGGCAGAAGAAGAAGGGGTGGCAGAGAATGAGATGACTGGATGGCATTGTTGACACAATGGGCACAAAGCTGGGTTGGTTGAGGAGGATGGTGGAGGATAGGGGTGTCTGGTGTGCAATGGTACATGGGGTCGCAAAGGGTCAGACACAACTATGCAACTGAACCACAACAACTGGGTAAGTTATGCAACACATAGAACATGAGTGAGAAGGAAGTAGATTTGTGACTGCTGGTTTTGGCAGGATTTGCAGCTATGTTATAATTTCTAGTTTCGTTCAGAATGCTATGAAGCATTAACCTGCAGTTTGTTATTCAGAAGTATGTCTCACTGCAAAAGGTGTGTTCTAAAACTGTAGCCTTAGATTACTAAATCAGTTACCAACTGCATAATTATGCCAGTGGAGGGAAAACGATGTCACTGGAAGCATTAGATTGCTACTAATTAAAATATGTCTTTGTTTTTGGGTTGTGCACAATCCACATGCAATGATGTTAAGTCACTTGTGATCTAGAATTGAAAAGGGGGACTATTTCATAACAACAGTCTACAACAGCTAATTATATCATTTTCACTATGCTGTTGTAGCCATGTAAATACTGGTTGGAATATGGCCCATCATAGATGGCATTGTTGACACAGTGAGTGTAGATCTGGGCAGGCTACAGAGGATGGCAGATGACAGAGGAGCCTGGCATGCGGTGGTCCATGGGGTTGCAAAGGATCAGACTCAACTTTGCGACTGAACAACAAAATATGGTCTAGTGTTTCTCAACCTTGGTGCCCCAGATGTTCTTGGACTTCAATCCCAGAAGTCCAAGTCTGTATACCTGCTGATCAGGGATTCTGAGAATTGAAGTACAAGAACATCTGGGGACCCAAGGTTGAGAAACCTTTAGACAATTTGGTCTTTTAGACTTGGTCCATAGATAACAATTTGCATGTCACCAAAAAGGAATACATCCATCACAATAAGATACAATTAGCATAAGTCAAAACATCACAAATCAACTGTACCATCATAAAACATTTAAAAAGATGATCATCTAAAAAGTTCAGTAAGTCGACCGCAAAAGAGTCCAATGCCTAAAAGTCCAAAATGTCCTAAAAGTCCAAGGCCTAGACTGGCCAGGGGGAGATGTCCGCCCCACACCCTGCCCTAATGGCCAAGACCATGGTCAAGTCCACAGCACCAGCCAGCATAAGGGCAAGAAATTCAACCACACCAGGGCCCCTTCCACCGGCTCCTGTGTGGCCATGCCACCCAATCTGCCACTGCCCACTCCACCGTGTCTCAAACTGACATTGGACCTGCCACACCCAACGACGACTCAGCCGCAGCTGGGAATGGAAAGCCACTGCTGCCATGGCTGCTGCTTTTCAACCTCCAGCCAAGTGGTCGCATGGGGGTGGGGTGGGGGTGCAGTTCTTCCTCGCTCTGAAACAGCCTTGAAGGGGGCTTTTTATTTTAAATCAGGGGTCCTCAACCTTTTTAAGCCAGGGACCAGTTCATGGCCCCTCAGACTGTTGAGGGGTCAGACTGGTACTGCCACTGCTGATGACAGTGTCTGTGGTGACCACCCTCAGTCCCCACACTCCCCACCACCCTAAGCCCCCCTCCACTACTCCCCCACCATGAGCAACCTCACTCCCCACCACCATGAGCACTCCACACACTTCCCCTCCACCACTTCCCTGATTACCAACCTGGATGGTATGGGTGAAGGAGAGGTCCAGGCTGTACTTCTTGCCTGAGGCCCTAAGGAAAACAGTGCACACCTGCCACAGCCCCCAGAAAAACTGTGCCGCCCCCCCCCAACCAAGCCCCCAAGAAAACCATGCTCCCCTGCTCCCAGGAAAACCATGTGCACCCACCCCGGCCTCTGGGAAAGCTGTGGGAGGTCTCCCTGGTCCCCAGGAAAGCCATGCATGCCCACCCCACCCCATGGGAAGCCATGGGAAGCCTCCCTGGCCCCCATCCACCAGAGTGAGGGTGCAGGCAGGATGATTTGATGCAGCAGGCCAAATCTGCCCCATGAGCCATAGTTTGAGGACCTGTGTTTTAAACCAATAAATATTTCAAACCAAGTGAATCAGTGTACAGTATATTTCTCCTCATTGTATTTAGAAATTCATATACTGAGAAACAAGTTCATGTTTCAACATCAGGGGCCATGTGTGAATATGTCCGTGTTCCTTTAAAACTGCACCAGTAAGAGCCTTGGTGGAGCAGTGCTTAAACTGCCATACTACAGCCAAAGCATTGTAAGTTTGATTCTGACCAGGGCTCGAAATTGACTCAGCCTTCCATCCTTCCAAGGTTGGTAAAATGAGTACCCAGCATGTTAAGGGCAAAATGCTAATTAACTTGTAAACCGCCCAGGGTTTCATAGCACTTAGTACTATGGGGAGTTATATACCGGTAAGTGTAATTACTTTGCTTTCTCAGGGCAGGAAAAAGATGAAAACTAAAAGTGCAACACATTCAGAATCAGTTTTAAAAAGAAACAATTTGCAAAACAACATAGTAGCAAGGCTCGATAAAGAGTTAGGGAAATAAAACAATTTACCAGGCTTGATCATGTTTCATGTGACCATGAGTCGACTGGGGAAAATACAGGTTTTTAAAAGGGCTTTTGTTAGTTGTCTAACCACAGCCTCACATACTGTACTTGGAAAGCCCTACTAAGATAACTGTCAGTTCAGACTTGACAGGACATAACAAGGAATGGCAATAAATTATTTTCCGATTGTGTAACAAGCAATGGGAACTAATTACTTTTAAAAGTAACTTTCCAAACTCTGGCACACCTTGACTAAAAAACCCAGATGAATTGAATGGCCGTAGTGGCCACTACTCACACTTGTAACAGTGCCACCCTATTTATTCAATTTAATTTGCAAGTGAGCAACTGCTTGGGTGGAATGAACTCTTCAAACTATGGAAATCTGTCTCCTGAGAGCCACATAAGCTTTCCTAATACTTGTTAATCCACTGTGATACAGAAACACTAGACATTCTGGCACCCTCCTTTTGATTGCCAAATAAGACAAATAGTTGTTTTAAATGGCTGAGTGCTCCTGTTCTCTTAAGACAACTCTCATTGGGCTTTGTGATATGTCAGCAAAGCATCTGCATTTCAGATTGAGAGAGAGAAATGGAAGAATGTCTTGACTTAATTAAGAGAACAACTCTTACTAGCTGCCAGAGTGAAATGACAATCCTAGTCCCAAGCAATGTCATGGTCTGTTAGACAGCTACTCGAGTATAAACTGAGTTTTTAAGGCTCAAAAATGAACCCTAAAAAAGGGACCAATGTTATACTCGGGTCAACGACCACAACGGTCCCAAGACTGTGCCAGATTGAGATGCACCAACAATTTAATTGAGTTTACCATATTTTCAGGTATTTTGATATTGCAACTCACTAGCAGCTGCTGCATTTCCCACCCTCAGTCTATACTTGGGTCAATCTATTTCCCTGGGTTTTCAGGTCAAAATTAGGTACTCCAATTTATCTTTGGGTCGGCTTATACTCGAGTATATATGGTAATTGATCTGCAGAGAGATAAATACTGACTGAAATCCTGTTGCACAACAATATGCCATGCTAGGTTGAGAATGTAAAAAAACACAAAGTGGTTACCATTTGCAAATTAAACGTTTCTGATCCCACCCACCCCCTCCCCAAAAGGTTTCAAGGCTCCCTTAGGCTCCATTTTATCCTGAGGAAATCTTTGGGGGGCAGTGGGACTGGGAGGCGGTCTTTTAATGTCTTATACAATCAATGTCCTTGGAACCAGCAGCAGGACTAGTAGCAACAATATTCACACATTAAAGATTTTCTGACCTCCCCTTTGCCCCCTTAAAACTTCTCCAGGACAAAAGGGTTCGCAAGAGAGACTCAAACATTTTTATGAAGGGATTCAGAAATTTTTAATTAATAAAAGAGACCCACAAGTGATTATGCTTTCAACCTTGCACTTTTTGATAGTTTCAAGGCTTTTGTCTAGGCAACTTAAATTGAGAGAGAATAGAAAGTACAGCACAAAGAGGGATGGCAGCCACTTTAAGCTGTGAGCTGCCTCTCTTCTTGTTCTTCTGCCATATCCAAATCTGAATATTGGCAATCCTCATGGCAATTAACCATGAAGACTATCCAGAGAATATAATGCAGTGACCTTTCATCTGCCTTCAGCTTTGCAATATGACCCCCGTACTGCTGATCCAGTTCCACAAGTCACTTGGTCCTGAACCCTTTTGGCATGTAAAGTCCTCCTTAGCCCCAGGCCAACATTGATGATACTGCTGCGCTCCATCAAGATGGATTCAAGTGGGATTTAATCCACTTGGGAATCATCACCCTTCCCTGTGGACTTCTGCACCCAAGGTCCTCAAGGTTGTCAGGTTAATTAACTGCCACCTGACACTCGGTGTTGAGCCACTGGCAGTAGGGTCTACTTTATTACCATAGTAGGATAACCTAGCCAAACATAGCTGCCTCTAGTACCCACTTATAAAAAACATGAAATCAGGGAAAGCAAACTATAGTAAGCCATGTTTATCATGTGAGAAGGATAACTATCATATTTAGTATGACAATACAATGTGTGTGTGTGTAAGGAAACTTCTTGAAATCTAAGCCTATAACTAAATATCAGATTCATACAAAGTGGTGGTAAGCAACCAATGCAAAGGTTAGCCCATGCTTTGACATTAAAGTATGGGCCAGACTGTTGCCTCAGTTTGTTAGCTCATCTAACCCCTCCCTCTCTGTGTGTGACTTGTTTAATCTCTTTTAATTTTTGTAACTTTTTAATCCTGTTTAATACAATTTCTATACCATGTTTTAACTGTGATTTAAGTGTTTTAAAAGTTTGTTAGCCACCCTGGATCTTTGTGAGGAGGGCAGCATAAAAGTTTGATTAAATAAATAAAGTACAGCATAGAAGATGACTCAACTATCTGGGATTAAGCATTACCCACAAGTATCTTCCTATCAAGACTCCACTGTGCCAAATTTTAACCTTTAATAAAATGTTGCAGATATTATATATGCAGTTGTACATTATATAGTTATGCAGAGCTATTATATATAGCAGAGCTATTGCTTGTCCTTCAGTAATGTTTCAGCTTCATCATAAATTCACATTTTGTTGATTACATTCCAACACTGAAGTAAAAGTCTTTGTACTTTTCAGGCTTTGCATTATCAATATTTCATTTTGTTCATGCAGATGCTGTAGATAGGCATGCATTATTCACATGGTGGATCATCTTGGTTGGTGATGGAGATTATCCTCTATGCTTCACTTGCTTGCATGAGTCATTTATTTGCCTCCAAGGCTTATTATGCCTTTTCTAAGCATATCCGTATTTCTACTTCACAGTCTCATCCTGTTTTCTACTCCTTATTCCACATAACCCTTCCTGCAGATTAATTAGCAACTCAAACATGTTCAGGGAGGTAAGGAGGACTAAAGAAATGCATGCAACACTTTCATTTTTTCACCAAGGAAGTGGTTAGTTTGGAGAGGACCCCAGGCAAAGTGCCCTCTGGTTCTCTTCTGCACTGACTTTACTATCCGTTTGTGCTAGAAAGGGGGCTAAGACTGTTCCTTTGCTGCTCATGTGTCCTCACTGATCATACAATAATAAAGATACAGCATGATTGAGGTCACTGCCATTCTCACTCTAGGGGAAATTATTTCAGCTCATGTGGCTCACAGTCACAGCCTTGGCTGCTGGGATAGTGCTGGCACACTATGTCTTTCTGATATTCTGTTGCTGCTCCTTCTGTCTGGGGCCCTATAGTGCTTCAGAGCCCTGATTGCCATTTGTTGGGAATTGCCAGTGTTTTTAGCAAACTCCAGTTTTTCTTTAAAAAGAAATCTTGTGGTGCCTTTAAAAATGAGTAAGTTTTATTTTGTTTATGTGGACTAATTGCCCGTTTCCCTGAAAATTTACAAAATTTAGGCTTCCCAGTTAGCCAAAGACTGGTTCAGTATGTTAACGTAACAGAAAATGTCATGCTTGTACAAAAATTCTTGTCATGTGTTAACTATATACTAACTATGGTTATCCTGTATGGTTCCACTCATGTATGTCATCTGTTTGGCTAGACATCCCACTACGGTAATGGAGTAGACCGTACAGCCAGAGACTCAACACTGAGAGACAAATGATTTTATTTTTGGGGGGGTTTGGGGCGGGGGGGGGATGACGACCACATTTTGTCCTTAAAACAAGGCAGTCTTGTTATAATAGAAAAATATATTTCCTAGGATCTTCCTAGAACACACTTCTCTCCTTAAACAAATCACATTTAAAGATAGCAATAGAGAAGCACAAAAAAAAAGGTTTAAAGGTACCAAAATATCTCTGAGTCCCAACCTGGCAACCCTCTTTAAAACTATGTGATAGTCTAAATCCTGTTCACCTAAAGTTAATGGGATTATTTGTGATTAAAGTAAACTAAATTTAGTCCTACACACGCTATAACACCAACAAACAAGGATAAAATTTACAAATATTTCTGCTGACTTATCCTTTTGTGAAATGAATGGACATGGGACTGTGGTGGCTCAGTGGTTAAGAAGCTAGCCTTGCTAGCTGGAAGGTCAACAAGTTGGCAGTTACAGACCCGAGTACTACATGACGAAATGAGTACCCATCTCTGTCCCAGCTCCTGCCAACCTAGCAGTTTGAAAGCAAGAAATTACAAGTAGATAAATATGGACCACTTTGGTGGGAAAGGATCTTGGGGACATGAAAGGAGCCTCATTCAGGCATCCCCTGAGGGGGGTGGGTGGCGTGGCGTGGCATTGGGTTTAAAAGCAATTTTGACAAACACAATCCTACATGAGCTGTGTTGATGAATGTGTATGTGTACATTCTGATCCTGAGACCAAATGTCTAGCTCACTTTTTATGTCACAGATTTACATTTGATCTGCAAATATTCACATATTTGTCTCTTCTTGTTTCAGTCAGTAGATTGACTCAGATAATGTTATATACATTTTTGGACAGCATGTTCATTTTCCCAAAAATTGTTCTTTATCCATGTTATACAGTTTCTACTAGGATACCAATGTTCTTCTGCTGGAATAAAATCAATAAAGATTCCTGTGGCAACTTAAAAGATGGACATGTTTACGATAACATTTATTGAGTTGTTGCTTGTTCTATTTGTAAAACTTTCTTTTAAACGTACACCATCTAGAGTGGGAAAATGACCCAGATGGTGCGTGCATGTGTGCATGCATGTGTGTGTGTGTGCATGTGTGCATGCGTGCATGTGTGCATGTGCATGCGTGCACACAAATATTTATAAATACAGATACAGAGCTAGCCTTTTTTGTGGAATACACTGTAGCTCACACAGTACAATAATTTTGGGTCCATTTTCCCCCTTTTACTCGGCTCATTCTTTCAAGGCTTACCTATCTTCCCTTTCCCCCAAGTTCCTTTAAAATATATATCTTGAACTAGTCCTCTAGTTGTAATATTATGTGTGCACTGTAATACATCTGCTTCTTCCTCAGTTCTTTTCCTTCTCAAAACCTATTGATTGTTTTTTAATTTTCCTTTGCAGGCCCTTGCATATGTTCATGTCTATCACTATGTTTCAGAAGAACCAAAATGTTCCCCTTCTCTATATACACATAGTCAACTGATATATTATTTTATAGTATACAGGTAGTTCTGTATTTGTGCAATCAGAAACACATCTCATGGAAATCAGTGAGAATTACTTTCAGGCATATGTATAAACATCTGGTCAGGTTATCCTGCCATGGTAATAGAGTAGACCATACTGTCAGCGACTCAACATTGAGTGTCAAGTGGCGGTTAACTAACCTGACAACCAGTGGTGGGCATCAGCAGGTTTGGACTTGTTTGCCAGAACCGGTAGCAGAAATTCTGGCTGGCCCTGCCCTTCCAAGTTTTGAAATAAAGTAGTCCTGATTCAGGTGAAACACAGGGCTTTCCCCCTGGCCACGCCCACCATACCATGCCCACAGAGTAGGTAGTAAAAAAAATTTTTAATCCCACCGCTGCTGGCAACCCTGAGGACTAGCAGCCTTGGCGAAGACCACAGGGAAGAGTGATGGTCCCCAAGTGGATTAAATCCCACTTGAATCCATCTTGATGGAGGGCAGCAGCTTCATCAATGCTGGCCTGGGACTGAGGAGGACTTTGTGTGCCAACAGGGCTCAGGACCAGAGCTGGAACAGTGCTATATGGGTGTTACGCTGAAATGTGGGAGATTGGGGAATATCACTGCATTATTTTGTTCTCTGGACAATCTTCATGGCTGAAAGTCAAATAAACACGGGCTTAGTCCCCAGCAACCCTTCAATGGGCAGAAGGTGCTAAGAATCTCCAGGTCAGCCATAAATGTCTGTACCTGGAATGTTTTTTTTTTTTTTTGATGAAATATAAATAATGTTCATAGTCAATTAACTAATTTCCACAGTCTAAACTTCTACATAAGAATGAGTATAAGGTTTTATATACTACAGTACAATAAAATTGAATAACAAAAAGAAAATATTCAGTATTCCTTTTCATTCTACTACAGTAAATAATGGCTGGAATCTTGTCACATAACTTGCACTGCATAAAACTTTTCAGAAAACATTTTTTGAAAATTAAACATTTTTAATTTCTCCCCAAAAGCTCCAAAGTCCCCAATTTTATTTTTGGGAAGCTAATGTTGGCCAAAGAACAGGACGGAGAGTCTTTGATTGCTCTGGACCCTCAGGGAAGTAACCTCAGGACTTCTAGGATGAGAATGAATTGGAAATGATTAATTTCCAAAACATTTACCATAGCTGATGATGTCATCAACCTTACATTGGTGTAACTTATAGCAACAGGATTTCAATCAATAGAATGTGATATCTCAGAAATAGATAGGTATGTCTTAAGGCCACATAGATTTAATCCTGGTACAGCCTGACTAATAAAATAAAGCTTCTCTTTATTTCTTTATTTCATTTCTACACTGTCTTTCCATTGCTAAGTAGTGCTCAAGTCAGATTAACATTACGATAAACCATAATAAATACCACAAGTAAAAAATAAATTAATATGTAGCATCATTAAAGTCAAATACAACGGAACAAAATGTTAATACACTAAAACCCCTACTTATGTAAAAAGTCAATTCTGTAGGCTTTTGCTTAAATTAGTTTTTTATGTAACTCGAAACAAACCCATAGGAAAAAATATTTTTTTACATAACTCAAAGCAAGTCCATAGGAAATCATGTTACGTAAATTTATGTAAATTGGGACATTTATGTAAGTCAGGACATGGTTTTAGCACAAAATCATTATGTAAGTCAAATTTTATGTAACTCAGGGCATATGTAAGTCAGGGTTTTACTGTACTGTATTAGTTATACATACAAAAAGTTAAAAGAGTTACTCTGTCTATCAATATCTGTACAGTACTTTCTGAAATTTGAGTTCCCCAAAATTTACTTCCTTATATCCAACCACGTGTATATATACCCTCAACTAAGGTAGGAAACACTTCCAGTCTGGCTTGGTTATCCTTCTATAATAATAAAGTAGACCATAATGCCAGTGACTCAACACTGATTGTCAGGCAGTAGTTAACCTGACAACCCTGAGGACTAACAGCCCTCAGAAGCAGTGTCCACAGGAAAGGGTGATGGTCCCCAACTGGATTAAATCCCACTTGAATCAGTGATGAGATGACACCAGTTCTGACCGGATCCACAGAACCGTTAGGAAGATTTCCGGAGGGTTCTCCATGGGGGTAATACTGTTTTTGAGGCGTCCGGATCAGACACCTCGCCGGCACGAAAAATTTTTTTTAAAAAAATGGAGCCAAAATGGCTCCAATTTAGTGCGCATGCGCAGAAACTCAATCTGTGCATGCGCACTAAATTGGAGCCATTTTGGCTCCAATTTTTTAAAAAAATTCAGAGCCGGAGACGCAGCTTTTCAGAGCAGCTCCGGAGGCGGCCCTCAGAGGAGGGCACATCCCCTGGGGCCGCCGAGCTCCCACGGGCAGGTTGAGGCCTGCCTGGGCTGTCCGCCGCAACCGAGCCCCCATGGCCTGGGGACGCCCGGCGGAGCGTACCGCCTCCTCCTCTGGTTCCGGTGGCGGTGGCGGCAGTGGCGGTGGCATTGATGGGAGGCAGCAGCGGCGACAGTAGCAGCAGGCAGCGGCGATGGGTGGCGGTGGCGACAGCAGCAGGAGGCGGTGACAGCAGCGGTGGCAAGCGGCTCCAGAGGAGGAGGAGGCCGTAGTCGGGGGCAGCGCACCTTGCTGTGTGGCCCCGGGCCATGGGGGTTCATCGGCCCCAAGGAGGGCAAGTGAGGGTATTGTGTTTGGGGTGGGTGGGTGGTTTATTTGTGTTTTGGGTGGGTGGGTGTATTTTTATTTAATTTTTATTTTATTTCTTTATTTATTTTATTTATTTAAGTTATTTACGGATTTGTGTTGTGGTTGTTTGGGTGGGTGGGTGGGTGGGCTGAGGTGTGTGTTTGTTTGTTTATTTCAATTCTATTTAATTTATTTATTTTATTTTATTTTATTTTATTTTTATTTATTTTATTTTTATTTTTGGCCCCGCCCACGACATCATGACGTCATGATGTTGGCTTCCCCACGACGTCATGATGTCATGACGTTAGCTCCGCCACACTGTGATGACGTCACGGTGGGGTAGAAAATTTTTTGTCATCCCATCACTGACTTGAATCCATCTTGATGGAGGGCAGCAGCTTCATCAATACTGGCATAGGACCAATGAGGACTTTGTGTGTCAAAATGACTCAGGACCAGAAAGTGACTTGTGGAACTGGATGAGCAGTGCAGGTGTCACACTGTGATGTGGAAGGCAAAAGGAAGGCCATTGCATTATATTGTTCCCAGAATAATCTTCATGGCTGATTGCTATGATGATAGCCAATATTCAGAATCAGATTCAGCACTTTAAGAAGAAGGAAGAAACATTTTGTCCTTCTCTTGAAGAGGTTGGTGCAGTCCACAAATCATTATGCAATAATAAATTTATTACTGTTTAGAATGTCACAATTTTCTTTCTTGTAGTCTTGTTATATACTATGCAGTCTCTATGTAGAATATACTAGCCAAAGCTCTATTGCAGGCGTTCTCAACCTATAGCCTACAGGCTGAATCTGGCTCGTGGCAACAAATAATCTGGCCCCTGTCCTCGCTTCAGCTGTCGCTGCCACTGCCACTGCTGGAATCGGCCTTGGACTCATTTACGGCCATTGTAAATGGTGGAGGGGACAACCAGTCCAACCCCCTCAACTATTTGACGGAGCGTGACCCAGCCTCCAACTTGGAAAGGTTGAGAACCCCTGTTCTATTGGGAAATGACTTGGTATAAACCTAAATGCATAAAACATAGTAGCTGCTAACTAACAAGCTGCTGTTCACACTCCACATTGTTTGCCAACTGTCACACAGCAAAGAATGCAAGTGGCACCTTGTTAATTAGCAGTAATTTACCACTACAATTTACACAATTACAACAATGTAAATCCCCAATAGGATTCTAGCCAATTATTTGAGTAAAAAAAATCTATAATTTTCCACTTTACCATATAATTGGGACTTTGCCAAAAAGTCAAATGAGTGAACAGTAGGACAATTGAAACACATACTGATAGTTAGAAAGTATTATTCAATTTCAAGCCATGTTTCAGTGAGAAGAACAAATCCATTTTGGTCTGAGGAAGGGGGAATCAAACTGTTAGACCCATTGAATCATTGGGAATTTGGTAAACCAATGCTTACATAATTACCACTGATATAACTGGTTGACTCTGGTTGGGATTAATAGTTTAATTTAAGATAAACTTATTCCAAGAGTACTCAAATGTAAACTAAATTTCATTTCAAATGGAAGAGGTTGTGTGGAACCTGTATGGCTGGATTTTATATTAATCAGACATTCAAAATCAGAATCTTTTACACAACGTACTGTATTATTATGGCAGCTCCCATCAGAAATTGCTTACCTATGAGATCACACAAAGACATTTCTCCCACATTACAGTTTTTGTATACAGGATACAGTTTAGCCGCACAGTCAAGAAATGCTATGGAAGGGCTGAGATATGGCTCAATGTTCCAACTAACATATGGAGAAAAGGAGCCCCACCCCATGTGACATAAGAGATATTATGTGCATAATAGGTGCAGATGTTATAAACCTTCAATATTATCCAGCAACCTGTTCACACTTTACTTTAGGCATGTGAGTGATTTATGTTTCCACACTTTGGAAAATACAGATAATGATCATAAGCATGTTTACCTGCAAGTATTAAAGTGAAAATATAATCAAGTGCCAGGCTGCCCTAAAAGTAATGAAGACAAGACTTCTGCATGTTACTTCAGAGACTACTAATTCTTTGTAAACAATTCTTAAAAGTGATACTCTGGTTGAGTTGCATACACTCTGTTCCAGGGGTGCTCAAACTACAGCCCATGGGCTGGATCTGGCCCCAACACCAATTCATCTGGCCCGTGAATCCCTCATTGCTCCCAGAAGCAGAAGTAAAAGACACCCATATGGGCGGATTTTACTTCCGCTTCTGGGAGCGATGAGGGATTTGTGAGCCAAAAGAATTGGTGTCATAGGCCAGATCCAGCCCGTGGGTTGTAGTGACTGGTCTCTTGAACCACGTGACCAGCCCATGGCCCAAAACATTTTGGCACCCTTGCTCTGTTCAGATGCGTAGCTCTTTTGCAAATCTTTTAACATCACCATGGTCATTTGACATTTTGCAGTAGATTTCACAGTTGCACAGTATTAAACAGATTGTATGTTGGTGGTGGTTTTGGGTTGGGGTTTTTTTGGGGGGAGGGGAAAATTAAAGGAGAAATATTTGACAGCTAACTTATAACAATAACTGACAGCTAATCTACAGCAATAATATGTATTTGAAAATACCTCTGAACCGACATGCAAAAGTGGTCAGTTTTCTAACAGATGGTCCACTGTAGTAGTCAGCATTTTTCAATACTTGACAGATGACCAGCTAGTGTTTTCATACATAATGGATGGAACTGGTACAATTCATTCATTCACCAGTCAACACAACTGTATCTTAAAGTGTGTCAACATTTTATTCTTTAATGCTAATCTCATCTACTGTATTTACTTTTTCAAAAACCAAAACTTTTCAATTTAAATTTCAGATGACTATAATTTTTTTTTGTTCCAGCTCAACTTCTGTTTTGGTAAACCAGAAATATGTAACTAAACTAAATTACATAAACAAATAAATACAATCTATTAGAATTTTTTGGAATAGTAGCCGTGTTAGTCTGTGGTTCAGGCATATCAGAAAACAAACCAAAATAAACAAAATAAAATAAAAAGACCTGAAGGTCTGAAGAAGAGGACTTGATCTACGAAAGCTAACAATAAAGATATAGCAGTTAGTCTTTAAAGTGCTACAGTGTTTTTTATTTTATTTTTATTTTGTTTATTTTGTTTTATTTTCTGATATACAATCTATTAGTGTCTTCAATAATGTATGAAAATAAGTTACACAGTTCAGTCTTCCCACTTCTCTTTAGGATTTAATGGAAACTGGGTCTAAATTACTCTGTTGAAATGGGGAAATATGACATGGACAGGTCGAGGGGAACTCAGGAGAAGGCCATCTCTCGAGCTGGCCATAATGTCCCACCACAGGTCAAGGAAGGGCATCTGCCTGATGTGGGACAATTGAAGGATGCAGAGGTGGGAATAAGAAGGAGAAGGTTTCAGGGCCCAGGATTTTCATCACCCATGATGAATGAAGAGATTATTGAGCATTGCCATCCCATCTTCTGCATCTCTGTAGAGGTGCAAGCAGACATAAAGGACAAGTAGAGCCACCTCCTCTTGCCCCGCCAACTCAGCCAAGGGAGGGGATTGGGACCTGAGGCTCCAGCAATGCCTTGGCATCCTCACCACCTAACAGGATCTGTGGCACCTGTTCTAACCCAGCTTTGGCATTATAGATGCAAGCAGCAGCAGGTGTGACAAAGGAGGCTTTGGGAGGAACAATGTCCAGTTTGTATTGCCCATCTCTACCAGTCCAAAGCGTAGGGGGGGCAAGGGGGCAGCCCACCCCGAGCAGCACTTTGCTGGTGGCTGGGATGGGTGCCGGGACCCTCTGTTGCCGCCGGCGCCCTGGGCCCTGCCCCAGGCTGGGGGGCACAGGCCTGACGGCCCAGTGGAGACCAGGGGGCACCCTTCCCCCTTCTCCATCCCCCTCCTCCCCAGGCACCCCCTCCGCACGGCCTGCCGGGCTGGGGTGGCCCAGTGTGCCCCCAGCGGGGAGCCCACCGTCTGAGTCCCAGGTGCGCAGCCATCCACCTCCAAGCCCGGCATCAGCAGCTCGTCCACCTTTGGCAGCCACGACGCCCAGGAAGGCAGGAAGCAAGGCCGGCAGTCGCTGCAGCCCAGTGCTGGCCAGGCCGAGGACCCTCTCCTCCTGCAATGCCTGGCCAGTGCTGCTCCAGCCGCTGGGCCGCAACAACTGCCGGCCTCACTTCTTGCCTTCTTGCGTGCCGCTGGGACCCCAATGGCACGGGCGAGGGGCTGGGGTGGTGCGGCGCAGGCCCAATGGTGAGCCCACCATTGGCGTCCCAGGTGCACGGCAGCCTCACCTCTGAACCTGGTGGTGGCAGCTCATCTGCCTTTGGCGGCAGCGGTGCCCAGAGGGGTGAGGCCAGTGGTCTTTGCAGCCCAGCACCCACGGCTGAAGTAGCGCTTGCGGGGGGAGGTCCTCTGGTCACGTGTGCCAGGCCGCAGCAACCACCAGCCTCACTTTCTGGGTACCATTGCTGCCAAAGGCGGATGAGCTGCCACCGCCGGGCTCAGAGGCGGGGTGGCCATGCACCTGGGACACCGATGGTGAGCTCTCCGCTGGGCCCACACTGCACCACACCGCCCCAGACCCTGGGCCTTGCACGCACCATCAAGGTCCCAGGCATGCGGATGCCCCACCTCCTAGCCTGGCGAACCACCCGAAGGTAGGGCTTTCCTACCTGGGAGGGAGCCGGGGGGGGATGGGAAGTTTGGTCTGAGGCCCTGGGTGACTGAAACCCGCCCTACGCCACTGCTACCAGTTCTCCCCTAAAAGGTTTGCATCCTGGATGAGCAGCTCCCCCAGTGGCTTAGTGGTTTAGGCGCTGAGCTGGAGACTGGAAGGACATAGTTTGATACCTGAGAGCTGCACTTGGGGACATGAAAGCAGCCTCATTCAGTTGTCCCCTAAAAATCCTTTCAACCCGGAGTAATCTCTGGCACAAAAATACATCCTCGATGGGACTCATACCTCCCTCGCACTACTTAGAATGTATGAAGTGTTATGGGGGAGTATATAGGTGTAATTGTTATTGCTAAAGAGAGGTAGAAACAAAGAGTAAAAATGAAAAAACATTCAGTGATGGGATTGAAGGTAACTCTGACACCTCAATGTCCCTAATTTGCACCTGAAACATGATTGTTCAGTAGCTGCTTAGCTTGATGGAATAGTATTATAAACCAGTAGAGCAAGTTCAGTTTCAGTGCTGAGACAGAATATA
The DNA here is from genome assembly GCA_030440675.1 of Furcifer pardalis. Classification (NCBI taxonomy): domain Eukaryota; kingdom Metazoa; phylum Chordata; class Lepidosauria; order Squamata; family Chamaeleonidae; genus Furcifer; species Furcifer pardalis. The sequence goes on from CP126894.1 coordinate 133,891,151, forward strand.
AAATCTACAGGTTAAACAGGGTTTTGTAATAATTAATATGTATAATTCATTTAAAAATCACTGGTAGAAATGACAACATCTGAGATGTTACTGTACATATCTTGCTGTTTCTAGAAATAAATGACCATGCATAAAGCAAAATGTTATTAGGGATGGCCAGGCACATTTTCAAAAAATTCAGAAATCTTTTGGTTTGCAGAATCTCTTCATCATCTATTTCATACTGTGTCGCACAGAAGCAATAGAACAGGGTTCCTCAAACTTGGCTTTCCAGATGTTCTTGGACTTCAATTTCCAGAAGCCCTGATCAGCAGGTGTACTGACTTGGGTTTCTGATAATTGAAGTCTAAGAACACCTGGATAGCCACCTTTGAGGAATTCTGCTCTAGAAGAATCTGGGCTTGTCTACATGTCTTAATAATCCTGTACAGTACTGTATTTGCATTGGGTTTTGCCAGGTTTAAAACCAATTTAAAGATCAGCAAGCACATAATGTACAACTAAGCACAGTTTTTGGTTGGCAAGTGTAATGAATTAAAATAAAGTCCTGTGATAGTAGGATAATTGATGTGTATTATCCTTACAGCAAGTGTTTCTTTTTTTAAAAAAAAAAAGCTCCTGGTATGGGTTATTTATTTTTAATCAGTCCCAGTCACTGTATTTTTGAATCGTTTTTGCACATGTTATCATCTGTGTCAGAGTAAACTGTGTCTCTAGGGTTTGGCAAGTTTTCATTGCCAAGGTAATAGGTTTTTTAATCAAATTTATATTCCGCCCTACTCGCACAAGCGACTCAGGGCGGAGCACAACAGGCATATGGTATACCACAAACACACTAAAAGAGCAATAAAAATTTAAACCCATTAAAAACAACCTCCCATTCCCTAGCCTAAAAGGAACTGGATAAAAGGAATGGGAATGGGAGTCAGGATAGAGTACCATTGACTATATGATAGTGTCTAATAATCTGCTCAAGTGGATAGATCGGCTTGAGGTTACTCCATGCGTGGACAGCGATCATTTTCCACTCCGTCTACTTCTGAGGTCATTTGGCTACCCTCTGCATTTAAGAGAGAGGCATAACTTGGAACTAACTCATAGGGCACAGGGCTGTGGTGTGAAATGGTCTCAAGCCCTGGATGGCAGGATGAAGACACTCCTGGACTCTGAACAGTACCAGCAAAGGGCCACTGCTATTATTTCGGAGGCGGACCCAAAAGGGCTTTTAGCTCATTACGATGAACTTGTTGCAGACCTGAATAAACATCTCACCTTCAAATCTGATAGAAGGTCACAGCGAAATAACCCTCGGTCTAAGCCCTGGTTTGACAACGAATGCATTTTAGCCAAACAAAGACTGATCACCCAATTTAAAGCTTACAAGGAAAGTCCCATTCCTCTCTTGCCACAAGCTCTTTTGGAAGCAAAAAAGAGTTATAAGAAGCTGATAGCCAAGAAAAAAAATGAGGACACCAAGTTAACATGGAAGCGTCTCATACAAGCAGTCAAAGGAGGCCACTCTACAATATTTTGGCATATCACGGCAGGCCTCTCGGCAGTAAGATCACCATATATTGAATGCAGCATTCCACCTGAGACATGGGAAAATCATTTTCGGTCTTTATACAGTGAGACTGAACCCCTTGCTCCCATAGAGGTTAAGTGGGAGGAATTGCCCCCCTGGCCACCAGTATCAGAGAAAGAAATCAAGGATCTGATTGCCCAACTCAAGCCTGGTAAGGCAGCAGGTATTGACTGTATCCCCCCAGAATTAATTAAAAACAACGCTAGTTGGTGGGCACCCATTCTAGCTTCTCTATTTACTTTTATAGATAGGATGGGTTGTGTACCCCAGAACTGGGGGGTGGCAGTTATTGTCCCTATTTTTAAGAAAGGACAAAGAAATGATCCATCTAACTACAGACCTATAAGTCTTCTTAGTGTGGTCAGCAAACTCTACACTAGACATCTTTACTGGAAGCTAAAAGACTGGGTCGACCAGGAAGCTATTTTGGCCGAGGAACAGGCTGGGTTCAGGACAGGAAGATCAGTCATGGACAATTGCCTGATCCTACAACACCTTCGTGAGAAGTATCCGAGTTCACTGTATGCCGCCTTTATAGACTTAAGATTTGCTTTTGATTCCATTTCACGGACCAAACTGTGGGAGAAACTAAAAGCCACCTCAATTGATCACCGCCTTTTGGCCTTGATCTCTGTGGTGCATGAGAACTCAGCTTTGAAGGTGCGCTGCTCCCCATGGGGTCACTTGTCCTCTGCAGTTGCCACCCAGAAAGGTGTGAGACAAGGATGTATATTGGCCCCACTTCTGTTTAATTTCTATATTAATGACTTGGTCAATCATTTGGCAAATCCAGACTTCCATCCTCCAAAGTTAGCAGAGAGGCATATTAATTCACTGTTTTATGCTGATGATACCCTCATTATGGCAAGATCACCGGTAGGCCTCAGACGGGCACTCAGAGCATTAGTTGCCTATTGCACGGAAAACCATCTAGTTATCAATTATGCCAAAACCAAGATCATGGTCTTTGGCAGGAAACCCAAACTTTACAATTGGGAAATCGAGGGGCATCCTATTCAGCAGGTCCCCAGCTTTAATTATTTGGGGGTTCTTTTCCATGCCTCAGGCTCTAGGAAAACCCATATTGACGATGTAGTTCAGAATGCGCAGAGGAGTGCATCAGCAATCCTTAGGTTCTACTGGAGCAGGGGAGGGCGTTATGTACCAGCAGCCATTAAACTGTATGAAGCTAAATCACTTGCCCAGCTCACATATGGTGCGCAGCTAGGACCCTTACCCAGTTATCAGCAGGTGGAGAGAGTTCAGTCAAAGTTTCTTAGAGCTGCTCTCTCGACCCCCCGCTGCGTTTCCAATGCCAGATTAAGACTGGAGACGGGCTTAGTGAAGGTAGAGGCGAGGTGCTGGATGCTGATGATTTCATATTGGCTTAAAATACACAATTCCCAGGGCACCTTGGTGTTTCTTACACTTCAAGATTCATTTCGCTCTTCCTGGAAATGTTTTATACTTAATAAATTGGCTTCTTTGGGCTTGTGTCCAGCTACCCTGCTTGCAATGGAAGCACAACAAGCCAGGGAGCTAGTGAAACAGAGAATAAGGGACACTGAACGGCAGGAAGATGTGGCCAAGTCTCCTGGTTTCTTCTCCAATGTTTCCATCAGGTACCAGCTTGTCCCCGCAGCTTATCTGCAGGAATTAGATCTCCCAAAACATAGGCTGGCATTCACCCAGGCCCGCTGTGGATGCCTGCCTTCAGCTGTCCTTGAGGGCAGATATAACGGGATACCCTATTCAGAACGATTATGTCCATGTGGAGATGGGGATGTTGAATCGATTGAGCATGTTCTCCTTTTCTGCTCATTCTATAGGGATGCCCGTGCAGAATTAATAATCCCCTTGCTGCGCCAATGCCCAGGGAAATTGCCGGCCCAACAAGCTTCCTTCCTACTCCAGGACAGTAGTATTGCTATCACGCGCAAAGTGGCGGGTTTTTGTGCACAGGCTAGTAGGATACGTCGGCTGCTGACTAGGAAGTCTAGTGTGGCTCTATAGTTTACTGAGATTGCTCCCGCACTGAGCAGCTGACCTACACTACTTATTATGTTATCTCTTCACCCTTATCATTATCGGATTTTACTCAGTTTTTAAATTTTGAATGGATATGTTTTAAATAATATATTTTAACTATATTTTAAGCATTTAAATTTTAAAAGTTTATCTCCATTTTACTGTGCTGGTCATTGACTGTAATAAAGTGATTGATTGATTGATTGAACTGGATAAAAGGAATGGGAATGCGAGTCAGGATAGGAGGGTAGATGTAGGAAGTTAAATAAGCCAGCGGGGGGCGGGGGGCGGGGCGGAAATCATCACTATCCCACACCAATCCTTCCAGCCAGGATATCCTACAATCTGAACTCATAGCTTTTTTTTTTTAAAAAAATCTCTTTCAAGTTAAGCACTGCATCTGTTATGCATTGAAAATAGCAGGGAAACCTTGCTCATTTATCCTATAAAGCAGCACTGTAGCACTATGCCAGTGATGGTGAACCTTTTAGAGACTTGAGTGCCCAAACTGCAAGCAACACCCCACTTATTTATCCCATTGGGCTATGGGACAGAGGGTCAGGAGGAACTTTGTGCTGGAGGGAGGAAGGAAGCGCTCCCATTGGGCTACTGGGCAGAGGGACAGGGTGAACTCTGTACTGGGGGAGGGAGGAAACACTCCCATTGGCTGCTGGGCAGAGGGGCAGTGTAGTGGTTAGCAGCTGGACACAGACGAGATCGGACCACGACGTAGGTGAAAACAGCAAAATACTTTTATTTTCTGCTAGCAGAGGCTTCAGTGGAATAACTTCCAAAAGAGTGAGCCCTTATTATACTGTGAAGCACACTTTTAAAACCTTTTGTAGGCTCAGAAAGGTACATTCTCATTGGTTATAGAAGATAAGCACCAATCAAATTATTCATGTCCTTATATGGTGATCAGACTATGTATTACATAACAGGTTCATGCTTTATGTTGATTGGCTAACTTTTATCATATCACAAATTATTATCCATTTTTCTAATAAACAACTATTTTCTGCCATTTTAATTACTTATGGCTACCTCAGCAGGACAAAGCAGATGCTGAGATGACTGCATAGGTGCCCACAGAGAGAGCTCCAAGTGCCCCTTCTGGCACATGTGCCATAGGTTTGCCACCACTGCACTATGTCAATCTTAGTAAGTAAGTTCTCCTGAAATGCTGTAGGAATTTTGCGTGATTTGGGGGAAGTGTCTCTATTAATTCATTAATTTTTACGTAGTCAGTCCTCACACAAAAAGAAAGCAGAGGTAAAGCAATCCACAAAATGGAGGACAACCTGAACTGTAGTGAGCTTTTTCCACCCCACTTTTGGTGACTGTCCTCCCCCTCCCCTATTCCTTCTCTCTCCCCACTTTTTCGCCCATGGAGAACTCAGGTCTTCCGTCCTGCCTGCCCAAACTTTTCTTGGCAGGGATAGTGGGCCCATGACTTTGTGTATCGATGTAACTAATGGAGGAATGAACCACCTCCTGAACTTCAAAAAGATACAAAGCAAGGCATAAGGTGAGGGAAAGCCCAGCTAGAGAAGGATGCAGGCTCATGGATGCATGGAGGGATGATTAAGGCACTAATAGCCATCATCTTTCCCTTTTGCTCCTCTCGAGGAAGCTGTCAGCTCTGCCCTGAACTGAGCCAACAAGTAAAGAAGAAGAGTGGCAGTGGTTGGGAGAGCCAAGAGGAAGAAAAAAGGCAAAGGAGAGTCCATTGCTTTCTGCCAGGAATGGATGATTGCTCAAGAATCATCTTCTTCTGCCATATCCGAATCTGAATATAGGCAATCCTCGTAACAATCAGCCATGAAGATTGTCCTGAGAATATAATGCAGTGGCCTTTCATCTGCCTTTTGCAGCACAGAATGACAATCATACCACTGATCCAATTCTGCAAGTCACTTTCTGGTCCTGACTCTTTTGGCATGTAAAATCCTCATCAGCCCCAAGCTAGTATTGGTGAAGCTGCTCCCCTCCATCAAGATGTATTCATGTAGGATTTAATCAGTGGTGGGATTCAGCAGGTTCACACCAGTTTGCCAGAACCTATAGCAGAAAATCTGGCTGGCCCCGCCCATCCAAGTTTTGAAATAAAGTAGTCCAAATTTGGGTGCAAAACAGAGCTTTCCCCCTGGCCACACCCACCATACCATGTCCACAGGGTACGTAGTAAATCTTTTTGAATCACACCACTTGATTTAATCCACTCCAGGAGTTCTCAACCATTTAAAGACAGGGGCCGGGTTATGCTCCCTCAGACAGCTTTGGGGACCTGATGGCCATTTTGCCCATCCTACACCACATGGCACTTTCTGGTGTGGTGGAGGCAGTGGGGGTCACATGAAATGGTGCTGTGGGCTGCATCCAGCCCACAAGCTGTAGGTTGAGAAACCCTGGTCTATTCTATTGCCATAGCAGGATAACCTGGCCAGATAGACAAGAATCTTCTGCCAGTGGGTATCTCCATCTTGTGTTTTCCTTTTTTCTTGGGAGCTTGTTGGTCTGTGTCTCTCATGGCTTTCAATTGCACATGCCCACCAGCAACAGCCAAAACTTAAGAATAATATGGAACATATAGATACTGCTTGCTTTTGTCTTGATTCTTAACTTTGTGTGTCTTTTTTAGTGAGGAGAAATGTATCTATAAATCTTAAACTGTTACTCCACCACAACCTTGCCCAGTTATCTGAAATGCCACGCAGTCCCCTGCTCCAATATACAGTAATACCCCGGATAACGATTGCACCAGATAACACTAAAACCGCATAACGACAACAAATTTGTGGGGAAGATTTGCACTGGAGAACATTCTTTCTAGCGTTATCTGATGCATCGTAATAAAGAAGTAAAGGAGGCCAAAGCTCCTCTCCCTGCCACTTCCCTCCTTCCTCACCCCCACCCCCAGCAATGGGATGCCGTACTGCAGAGAGAATCCAGCCCAGCCCTGGCCCTGCTTACCTTCAAGCCACCACAGCTGCTGCTCCCACCAGGTTCCCCAGGCAGCCCTTTGCACTGGAACTCATGGCTGGCCCAGGCAAGGGTAGCGTGCACGAGCCTCGCCCATGTGGAGTCAGCCTAGCTGCTCTCTGCTCTGACTGAGCCAGGCTTGACCAGCCGATTGCAGAGCACAGAGCTATGCCTCATGGCAGGCAGAGGCAGCCAAGCGCCGATGCAAGAGATCAGAAAATAGAGAGGAATGCATCGGATAAGGCTGAAAATCGCATAACGTTAAGACTTGTGGAACCAAGTCTTAACGTTATCTGATGTATTACTGTATTCTACAGCTTTTGATGAGATTACAAATTGTCCCATTAGGACACGCACACTGACACAAAGACCAAGTGACATTAAATTTTAAGAAAAACGGAACTAGCTCCCAGTTTATTTTAACAGTACAGTACTGTATAGTTACACTCTCTCTGTTTCTCTGCACCCAGTTATGTAAGAAAGAGAAGGAAGCTAGAAGACAAGGTGAAAAGTAAGGAGATAATGTATTGGGAGAGAGGGAGGGGGAGTAAAAAATGGTGGCAGAAATTGAAAAGAAGAGTTGACCAAAATTTTAATGGTTCTAGCCCAAATCAATGCTGGTTTTAATAATTCTAGCATGTGATCTCCAACTGATTACTCTTAAGTGATATGGCCATAAAATGGGGAAACAGTTGGTTTTTGGTTGGCTTTCTTACATTTCAGTAGCCCAAAAATAAAGGACAAATACACTGACGCTGGTTTAAATGCATAAATGAACAATCCCCATCATAAGGGTTGGTGTAAACGCCTACAACAAACAGAAGTTCCAGGAGCCATCTATCTAAGCTGCATGTTAGACACCACATTTAAGAAGTACAGGCATCTTTTTAAAACCATTTCACTTTCTATCAGCTGCAATGATTTGCACTCAGAAGTTATTTCCACATTATTGTCAAACCTTAATGTGTCTCTTGGTTATTAGACATGTGTCAAGTTGCAGCTCTGTCTGCTACATCAAGCTGTAGTAAAGATTTATAACCATTGTTATGACTATGGTGATAAACCTGTTATTGTTGCTACTGATGTTGTTAGCAGTAACATTGCCTTGTTCTTACTAGTGATTGTTAACGATGGGCTTTTAGAAAGACCACATGCGATAACAGGTGCTGGTGTGTAGGTAAGTACAGTGATGGGCTGCTACTGGTTTGGAACAGGTTCACCCGAACCGGTAGCAGCCATCCGGAGGGAATCTCCGAGGGGGGGTGTTAAACCCCCGGGCGACCGGTTTGGTCACCTCTCCGGCCGCCCTGCAGATGTGTCTTCCGGGCAGCCAAAATGGCTGCTCGGAAGTGTGCATGCGTCAAAACTCCATTTGACGCTTGCACACTAAAAAATAGAAGTGCGCATGTGTCAAATGGAGTTTTGACGCATGTGTACTTCCGAGCAGCCATTTTGGCTGCTCAGAAAGGGCGCAGGCAATGCCTGGAGGAGCGGGAGTGGTGGCCTTTCCCCAGCGCACTGCCGGGCTGGGCCAGGCCACACTGCCTGGCTAGGCTGCATTGCCGGGCTAGCCTGCGCTGCCGGGCTCGGCTGGGCCAGGCCGCCAGGCCGCCTCCTGACCCCAGGTTAAGGTAAGTGACAGTTTTGTGTTTGGGGTGGGTGGGTGGGTTGAGGTGTGTGTTTTATGTAGTTTGTTTTTATGTCTATTTAATGTATTTATGTATTATGTGTATATATATTTATTTTAATTTATATGTATTTATTTGTATTTATAGGTATGTATTTATATGTATTTAAATAATGTGTATTTGTATTTATTTATTTATTTTATTATTTACTTTGGCTCCGCCCACAATATCATGACATTGGCTCTGCCCACAACATCATGACATCGGCTCCACCCACAACATCAGCTCCGCCCACAGTGGGGTAACAAAAAAATTGACAACCCTCCACTGGGTAAGTAGCTGAGAGTGGCAAATGCCAAGTCGCAAAATAAGATGTATTAGTCTTCATGGTACAATAAAACACAAAGTGGAAAATCATATACTATGCACAATTATAGTAGTTTTCCTTTTCCAATTCAAGTTAAATAAAATGTTAGCTAATACTACATACTAGTCTTAAACATTACAGTGGCTTTAAACTTTTTGAACACTGATTGCATAATGGCACAACATTATTTTGGCCAACATTTCTGGTCTAAGAAACTATGGCTTACAGCAGGGATTCTCAACCTGCGGCCTGTGGGCCGGATGTGACCCACGGCACCATTTCATGTGCCCCCCAATGGTGGGCTCAATTTTTTTTACTACCACACTGTGGGCATGGTATGGTGGGCGTGGCCAGGGGGAAAGCCCTGTGTTACGCCCCAATTAGGACTATTTTATTTCAAAACTTGGATGGGTGAGGCCAGATGGAATTTCTGTTACTGGTTCTGGTGAACTGGGGCAAACTTGCTGATGCCGACCACTGCCCCCACCACCTCCACACCAGGAAGTGCCATGTGGTGGGGGAAGGGCAAAATGGCTGTCCAGCCACTAAAGCTGTATGCGGGAGTGTGACTCAGTCCCCTGCTTTAAAAGGGTAAGAACTCCTGGCTCACAGGAATACGTTTGACCATATTATTATTATTATTATTATTATTATTATTATTATTATTATTATTATTATTATTATTATTATTATTATTATTATTATTATTATTATTATTATTATTATTATTATTATTATTATTATTAAGGAAAAAATCCAACAACTTAAGATAACATTACTACTTCCCCCCCACAAAAGAATTAAGGGACTGGGGTTTTCCCTGGATATGGACTGCTGAAATTTAATGGCAAAAATAAAGTTGAAAATGATCAGTAAGAGATCGGGGAAGAGGGCAAAACGGCTGACTAAAAACTCAAACTGGAAATTTACATGCTTCAAAACTGTATTGAAGAGCTCATTTTTGGTATTTCTTTTTAAATGCTTAATCTGCTTTTAAGACCACTCAAGTTTCCCAACATGCTTTTTTAAAAAATACATTTAAAAAAACCCAAAACAAATTTCTATTTCTCTACAAACGAATATTTTACTGATTCCGTGTGGTGTGTTGCAATCTTACATCTGACCATCAATGACAAATATCAAATAACTTAGAACAATGGAGATACAGTAAGGGAAATGCTCAAATCTCTACGTTTTCTCTTCACAGGAGGAAAGTCAATGTCAATGCATCACTTGCTATTCACCAGCCATCTTACGATATTTCTACACATCCACTGATTCCCTGGGTATGGAAAAGTACAAAAAATATATAAAATAATGCAAAAGAAATTAAAACAGCAAAATAAGCAAACAAAAATCCTGTAAGCTTGTAGGACTGACCGAATGTCAAGAGTAACAATACATTATGAACTCCTATCCCAGATCATGGAAATATTAACCTTGTTTGGATTTTTGTTCCCAGAATTTCCCAGCCAGGATGGCCAAGTTTTAAAACTCTGTTCTGTCACTGCTGTTGCCTGTTGCTTGTGGATCCTACTCTACAAATCCTGGATTGCTGCATTAATTTACACCAGCAACCCCTAACTCTTTGTAGGTCAGCTAAAGGAGTCTGAAAGAAGGAAAGTAAACCCTCATTCATTTGGTCCTTCCAGGTCAGGGCAAGAAGAATTGCAAGATGGCATTTCTTGCCCCACAGAGAGGTGAGGTATTTTGTGGCAATCTCAACAAGAGAAGAGAATGAGAATGTTAATTTTGTTCAAAGTAACAGAACTACATAAGCCAACACTCTAAAACATTGATGTTTTTAACACAAATAATGCAAGTTGTGCTAAATGACAAATGTTGCTGCTTTACTACATGGATTTTGAAGAGGATGGGCATTGGAGGAGGCACTTGTGATTCTTTTAACAATCCACCATTGTTCTGTGCTTGCTCTGGGTATCTGTGTTCATGCACTCAAAGAGAAAGAAATATTTTTTTCTGTGCCATTTGCAAAAATTAAAGATTTTACTTAAGGGAAAAAGCAATGCTTGACTTACTCTCACCTGGAATCTCACAGGGCTCAAAAATTCTTCATTGTCAAGCTGAGGCAGCCTCAAGAAGAACAAAGAATTAAAAGTACTGTTTACTTCTCTACCAGAGACACAGAAGTGTATGAATCTGTTTAATCTATAGTTTGAGAGCCATGCATTTTAAAGTCAAGGCCCCAAAGCAGAATCCCCTTCCCACCACAGTAGTTTACCTTTAACCATTAGGGGGAATCATAAGCTAGAAGAACTACAGATACAAAGGAGCTGCATTTAGTTCTATCTCTGTGTTACACAATTTCTTTCCATCCTTCACGTGTTGAGTGAAGATGTTTGCAGACAGACTTTTCTGGCCAGTGAAATTGTTACAGAGCCTGATACAAGAACAAAGTCCTTAAAGGCATAGACCTCCTTTGATCTTTGTGGTGTTGATACTTATTTAATCATTCAACATCTGCCACCTTTCTCCCAAACTGGCACCCAAGGCAATTCCCAAGATTAAAACACATAGTTTTAAAACAAGTACAAGTGAAAACATACAAACCTGTATGAGGTTGAGCTAATTATAATATGGGATCACTGCTGAATTAGAACAAATTTAAAACACAGCCATTATCAGGCATAGACCCTGATGGCGAACCTTGACACTTCAGGTGTTCTTGGACTTCAATTCCCAGAAGTCCAAGTCTGTTAATCCACATGAATGGGTTTACTGCATGTGCGCACAGTAAACCCATTTGTGTGGATTCACAGGGACTTGGGCTTCTAGAAAATGAAGTCCAAGAACACCTAGAATGCCAAGGTTAGTCATCACTGGCATAGAACTATTAAAAACTACTGTCTTAAACAGCACGACACTTACTGGAATCCTGGCTGAATAAAAGGATATTTGTCTGGGATGGAAAGAGGATGGAGGGGACAGGTCTGGCCTCTCTTAGTTTCAGAGCCTGAGAGCAGCCACTAAAAAGGACCTCTGGCTTCTCTAGGAAATGTCTTTGTGGTAATGATAGCACTGAGAGAAAGAGCTCCCCGAAAATCCTTTTGTCTGATGTAGGTTCCATTGTCCTATGGGACAATGCTGCATGGTGCTTTATAGTTCAGAACCAACACACTGAAATTGTTCCCGTAATAGGCAGTATGGCTGCTGAAACAAGAACATCACATGTTCACTATAACAGTCAACAATCTGGCCACTGTATTTTGGGACAGCAGAAGTTTCTCATCCTCAACACTGCTTGTAAACAACTCCAAATGGAATACGTCACAACAATCTATTGTTGTCGATGTCTGGCAGAATAGAGTTTTAAAAATTTTATCTTTCCACTATGCTGTTTAGCAGCAATTCTTCTCATTTCTCCCTCACAATTTGCTCTTCTTCTGGGGAGAAGAGTTATAAAAATACAGAGATTACCAGGTAAATTTTAGAAAGAGAAACACACAATATTATTTCTCTCTCTGTTAATATGCAGCAGGGGTTTCCAATCTTTTCAAGCCGAGGGGTGGGTCATGCTCTCTCAGTAAGCTTCAAGGGCCGGATGGCCCTTTTGCTCTGCCTGGATGATAGGGGAGGCTATTTTGACCCAACAGCTTATAAGGGGGTGGCCATATAGTTTCTTGAATGCCTTTGACGGGGTGGAGGCACATGAAATGGCACCATGGGCTGGATCCAGACCGCGGGCCTTAGGTTGGGAACCCTTGATATACAGTGTTACAACTCCTGGCAAGAAATAAATCCTAAAATGAAAAATAAGAAGCAGGTTTTGAATATTTGGACAAAAGGGATCTCACAGATAATCCACTGTTAGCAGAAGAGCAGATGCTGTCTGCTTGTATACAAACCAACTTGTTGATGTGGTGTGGCTTCACTTCTATGCCTTTCCTTGGAAGAAAGTTCTGCTGTGCTTAAGGAGGCTTATTATTGCTAGATAAATGCCACCATGTGATTACAGGTAATGTGTGCACAGATTATTGTTTGCTACTTGATGACAACCTACCTGGAAGTGCCTAAGTGTATCTGGTTCAGGATATTCTTCTTTGTGTCACAATAACAACTTATTACTACCATGACTGTTTAGATGAACATGATTCCCTTTAGTAATATCTCCCCCAGCCAAAAACCTTACTATTGACCAGAGTGTTAACATGAAAGATATTAGGGGTAGTTCTACACCTCTATCATGTTCTTAAATAAAGGCATTCATCTCATCCTACATGATTACTAACATTCCTGTGGAATACTTTTTAAATTTAATATGGAATAAGACGTTATCATAATATAGTTAGAAGTTTTTTCCTCACAACCATTTTGCAGATTAAGGAAATAGGTTCATAATTTAGAGAGAAAACCAGCCATCTGTAGCAGATGTCTTATGGACAAACTTCTTATCTATTTGCCTATATAAAAAGTCTATGGATGTGCATCCCCCCCCCCCAAAAAAAAATATCATAATTGTTCTACAATAAAACTTCAGTCTGCGCTAGTTGCATGGATCAAAAACTATGGAGGTGGGATGAAGACAACAAACCAAAACAATCCTTTTAAATCCCCTATTTAATAATTAAATTGTGACAGCATGTTCATGATTTAACCCTCTTAAATGATGTAGTCATCTGACACAGTAGCGAATGTCTGAAGTGTCCATAATATATGAATTTAAGAAGTAACAACCCTAATGATGGGAAAGAGCTTTATATACTAAATAATGGGAGACTTACAATCCCTGTAAGATCAAGTGAACTTCCAAACTAACTGGGTATAGGATCATAGCTGCAGTCTTACAGTATTTATCCAGCTTCCGACCCCATTAAGCGATCCTAAGTTTACAGGGATAACAATCCTACCGACTTCAATAGGGTTGTGCCACTTATAATAATAACAATTTCATGCCAGAAATTATTCTGGGATGAAAGGATTTTTGCTGGAGAAACTCTGCTCAGAGGACACCCCAATGAGGCTCCTTTCATGTCCCCAAGATCTTTTCCCACAGAAGTGGTCCCTATTCATCTACTTGCAATTTCTTGCCACGTAATTGTATCCAAGAGACTAACTGTGCAATTAAGTCTGCCAAAAGACTGTATCTTAATTGTATCCAAGAGACTAACTGTGCAATTAAATCTGCCAAAAGACCGTATCTCTGTGCAAAAATATGAGAGTAAGCAAAACAAGACAAAAAAGATTGGAGCATCTCAAAGACTAACTCCTGTATTTCAATGGTAGCTTTCGTGGATCAAGTCCACTTTGTCAGATGTAAGAGTAAGCCTTCATGGCATTAATTTATATACAGGTGCAGAGTTACGCAGGGACTGCAGTGGCTCAAGTGGTTAAGACGCTGAACTCGCTGACTGTAAGGTCGGAGTTCAACACCCGAGTACTGCATGACGGAGCAGTTCGAAAGCAAGAAATTGCCTAAAGAAGCTCCTGATTAGGTTAAAAGAAGAGAGTGAAAAAGCTGGCTTGAGACTCAATATCAAGAAAACCAAGATAATGGCAACAGGCCCTATCAGTCCCTGGAAAATAGATGGGGAAGTAGTAGAGGCAGTTACAGACTTTACTTTCCTAGGATCAAAGCTCACTGCAGATGGTGATTGCAGCCATGAAATAAAAAGGCGACTGATTCTCTGGAGGCAAGCAATGAGCATAGTGAAAAGTAGAGACATTAAATTGCAAACAAAGATTCGCATAGTCAGGGAATGGTATTCCCTGTGGCAATGTATGGTTGTGAGAGCTGGACCATTAGGAAAGCGGAACACAGAAAAATAGACGCCTTTGAGATGTGGTGTTGGAGGAGAGTTTTGAGAGTACCCTGGACAGCGAGGAGAACAAATAGGTCAATCTTAGAAGAAATCAAACCTGACTGCTCCTTAGAAGGTCAAGTAGTAAAGATGAAGCTAAGGTACTTTGGACATCAAATGAGAAGAGAGGACTCACTTGAGAAAGCCTTGATGCTGGGAAGGGTCGAGGGGAAAAGAAGAAGGGGACGGCCCAAGATGAGATGGCTGGATGGTATTGTGGAGATAATGGGCACAGAGCTGAGCGAGTTGAGGGGGATGGTGGAGGACAGGAGTGCCTGGAGGACAGTGGTCCATGGGGTCGCAGAGGGTCGGAATCGACTGTGCGACTGAACAACAACAACAAATAGGGACCACTTCGGTGGGAAGATAAACAGCGTTCCGTGCACTCTGGTGTCTAGGCACGCCTGCCACATGTCCACGGGGACGTCTGCAGACACAGGCAGTGCTGGCTCTTTGGCTACAAACAGGGATGAGCACTGAACCCTAGAGTCAGACACGACTGACTTTTGAACAAGGTCGACCTCTACCTAAGGCCAAGAAGATCCCTGATTAGGGTTCAGATTTATTACTGTGGAGTTTGATTCTCTTGCCAGCCTCCGGCGCAATAGGCACGCATAGGACCAGGCTTGCGCAATTTATTAGGGATAGGACTTTCTAGATTGTTTTGTATTGTATATTCTTGACCATAGTATATTTTCTTTTGACTGTATTGCATTTTTCT
The DNA here is from genome assembly GCA_030440675.1 of Furcifer pardalis. Taxonomy (NCBI): domain Eukaryota; kingdom Metazoa; phylum Chordata; class Lepidosauria; order Squamata; family Chamaeleonidae; genus Furcifer; species Furcifer pardalis. The sequence continues at coordinate 133,906,281 of CP126894.1, forward strand.
GATTGTATTGTGCTTTTATGACTATATTGACTGTATTATATTTGTTATACTGATATGTTGTTGCTTTCATATTTGATACTGTAACATTGTAAGCCGCTCTGAGTTGCTTCGGCAAGGAGAGCGGCATATAAATTTGAATTTAATAATAATAATAATAATAATAATAATAATAATAATAACCCGGCCACTCAATCTCTCCTGCTGCTGCGCTACCTCCTCGCCTGTAAAAGCGCCAAGCCTTGGGAACCCCGCCCAGCAGAACGATGCGGAGAGGTGGAGCGCCATCTAATCCTATTGCGGGGTGTGTGTATATATACAGTATGTGTGAGTGTTGGCGTGAACATTCCCTGCCCCACCCCCCAGCTTCTCTCTTTGATTCCGAATGGTTAGACCGAGCTGCCAATCAAATCAAGGAGAGCCACTCATGCGCGCGCTCGGGCTCGCTTTCTCCCTGCGGGCGCGCGCACGCACGCACGCCCACGAAACAGCAGCAGCAGCTGTCAAGGCTGGTGGTGGAACGGGAGGGGAGGCGAGAGAGCGCATGCGCGTGCGGGGAAAAGCCGTTGAGCGGAGGGGAGGGGAGGGGGGGACGGAGGGCGTTTACGAAAGAAAAAAAAAAAAGAGGAGCGAGGTGGAGAGAGGAAACAAAAACAATCGCCCGGGCGCCGCCATCTTGGGTCTGTTCTCCACACCACGCAAGTGAATGGGTAGCTATGAAATTACCACAGAGGCGCAGCAAGGTAGGGAGGGCCGTTCGTTGCTGCCAGCCGGGCCTGGGAGGAGGCCGTAAAGCCGGTTCTTGTTGTCCCCTCCACCTCCTGCCCCCGTCTTTCTTTTCCTTCCGCCCCTCTGAGGGGAAATCTCGGCCCGGCCCTGCCTTCTTCCTCCTCCCCTCCTCCCAGAAGAAGACCGCTCCTCAACTTCGTTCCCGGGGACCCCAAGTTGGACTGAGCCGCCGCCGCCGCCGCCTTGTTGTCGCCGCCAGCCCGCGGAGCGGCGGGTTGGACCGCGGAGCAGTCGCCACGGAGGAAGAGTTAGGAGGAGGAGGAAGAGGAGGGTGAAGAAGAAGAAGAGTAGTGGCTTCTCTCCTCGCCTGCCACCGCCTACATCTGCGTTGTGTGGGAGGCGCGGAAGGTGAGGGATTGGAAAGAGAAGAAGGAGGCAAAAGGAAAGAAGGAATTGACCAGGATCCGTGCCCTCGCCCGCCCCGCTCTTTTCGCCTGCTTGTTGTGGGTGTGAAGAAAGGAGGAGGAGGAGGAGGAAGAAGAGAGGGAGGAGAAGCCAAACAAAGCCCCCGTCGGATCGCGTGTGGAGGATCTTCCTGCCTGTACACGGCCGCCGAGGGGGAACCACTGTGGGAGATGATGGCGAGCCCATGAAGAGTTGGGAAGAACATTGCAGCTGCCCAGGAACTGAACTGGACGCCTCAAGGGAGAGGAAGATCTTAAGCTGCCTGGCCCACCAACCTGGCCCGCTGGAGGAGACCTGATTCCCTCCCTCCCTCCCTTCCCACGGCCCGCCTTGGTATCTGAATTGCCAAGGTTGTAAAACATCGCCTCCCCCCCCCCAACCCTTTTTTACTGTCGATTCACCTCCTCCTGCTCCTCCACCCGTTTTTGAGAGCTGCACGGCTAAGCGCTTCAGGAAAGGTGCCTCCCGAGTCGCTTGAGCCCCCCTTTTTTTAGAAAGTATTTTTAGAGCAGAGCTGGTGGTGGGTTAAGGAGGGGTGGGGGGAGAGGAAGGAGGAGGAGGAGAAATAATTTCCTTCTCGTTTCATAGCCTTTGGAAACGCTCATCACTTTCGTACGGCTTTAAGCACCGTTTGAAGTGATAAGCTCGGGTTGGGGGGGGGGCGTTCTCAATAGTTTGACATCTTTTCCTTCATCTGATGTGAAGAAGCTACTGTTTTGAGCGGACAGAAGATTGGGGGTGTGTGTGATTAATTAGACAACTGGAAATACACATCGCGCTCATGAACTAGAGAAGGAAGGAAGGACCAGAGATTGCTTGGGATGGAAGACGAAGCTCTTGTTTATGCCCTACTATCCTCGTGGGTGGCTCTCAGCATTTATTAATAGGAAACGTCACTGTTTCACCAAATCCTTTCAAGATTTTTTTTTTAAAAAAAGAACCAATTAGCTTACTATTACTAGTTCTGATGAATGCATGTTTGTGGTGACACTTGAACCCAGACACTACATGCTGTAAAAGAAGCCTGAAGTATTTGTTTACTAGTATCTATGCATCGAGCCTGTTTCCAACACCTATGGCAAATATATTGCCGATTTCAAAGTGAAGGAAACAATGTATTCTACTCCAGGACAGTTGCTTGCTTAGCATTCACTTGCTTTATTGCTAATCTTTAAACTGGGTACTTCATGTGATTTTGTGAATTGAATATTGCCACTGTACAGAAGCCAAATGATGTGTGTGTTCCAAAATACATATATTGCGTTGCTGGAGGATCTACTGAGGAAGAACTGGATAGACTGACTGGTATAGAAATATTATGGGACGTGTTTCTTTCCAAGATACAGTGGAAGAAGAGGTTTTCATTTTTTGAAGACAGGAAGCTGGATGTATAGAATTTCTTAATATTGATTCTGAATATTTGGAAAATGGGAGCTGCTACAAAGTTGGTGTTTGCTGTTTTTCTTATCTCTTGTTCTTCGGGTAAGTACTTTTTTCTGTTTATTCCTCAGTGTTTTAACATCTTTGATTGTATTCTAACAATTACTTGATTGATGCAGATGCAGGTTTTACACATTGAATGCTTTTGGTGTCAGCAACAGTAAAAATGCATATTTTCTTAAGAATGCCATAGATGGGCTTTACTGTTTTCAGTATTGATATCTTGCAGAAATCTTGCTAACTACTAGTATGGAAGCTAATTATTAGGAGCAGTGTGAAGGAATGATAGAAAGTACAGTACTTTGTTGTAGAACAGGAATGTGTTGAATGGTGGTCTTGGATTAAAGGTATAAATAAAAATGCTGTTCAGGCAGTTTCAGTTTAGATTTAAAAAATATTTAGTACTGATATGATGGGAAATTAGTTTTTAATAAATTGTAGGCTTTTGCAATAGAATTCTTTCATTGTAAGTTGGTCAGGTTCTGGTCACAGCCCAATGCTATTATGGATAGCAACCAGTGGTTTGAAGAAACCACTTGCTCTGTCCTGTGATTATCTGGGAAAAAATGACTACTCTTGTTTTCTTTCTCCTTGATGAAGGAGTTAAATATTTATTGTACATTTGTTTTTTGGGGGTACATACATGTTCTGTCAGTTGGGAGGCTAAAATGATTATATAGTTGAAATTGTAGGTTTACCTAGTTATTTTTTCACTTCTATTTTCATAATCAGATTATCTTCTCTGGCAGTTGTCTAATGTCTGTCAGATCTTGCTGAATGGTACATTTTCTTGTGGTTATTAAATGGACATAGTCTAGTCTTGTGTCTGTAATGTTATTGATCTGTTCGTGTGGGTTGAATATGCTATGAAATGGAGATCACTCCTAGACACTAAGGAGTAATTTTGTTTGAAGAGAAATGCAACTAAGCTAATGCCTTTAAATAACAGGTCAGTCAAATGAGAAGTTACAAGATAATTTGTGTAAGGTAAATATCATTGGGATGCAAGCCTGATTGTTTTTGTTCATTTGCCCTATAAAAGTAACCTTACACTGTGGCTCAGGTACTGAATATTTTGTTTTAATAATGTAAGAATTCAGATGGAATTTCTTTTTCTTTGTTCCTATTTTAATCAGTTGTAATCAAGTTCATGTTTTAGAATCTCTTCTGTCCATTCCAGAATACATGCTTAATTAATTTCAAACCTCCAATCTGATTCTAAATATGTTTACTTGTAGGTTGTGCTGGACTTTGGTTCTTCTTTATGTCTGCCTACTATTGCTTTAATTTTAATCTCATATTTTCCCCTAGTATGAATAAAAGTGACCATGTATCTATGGAGTTTATCTGGTTCATGTGTTTTCCAGTAATATGCAGAAATTAAGTGGTAGAAGATTTATTGAATGACATTGCAGAAAGATATATGGTAAAGGGTAATAAGCGATTAGAAAAGTTAGATGCATCCAGTTTGTAACAAGTACTATACTCCTAGAAATGGAAGATCTTTCAAAGTGCAAGTGGTAAAAATGTAGTGCTGGTTGGTACAAACCTCTCATACATTTTAAAAAGATTTGCTTCTGAGTAGTGCACATATTCAAATTACTTTACCTTAGTTACATGGCATTTCTGAACTAGAAATGTGTAATAATAAGATGCTTGTAATAATAGTTGTCTCTTCTAGATCTTCCCGTTTTGCTAGATAAATTAAATAGCAGACACCAAAATATATAGCCCTTTGTGGCTGAGTTGTTAGTAACTTCTATTGCATGCATAAGTGGACTCTTCAATAAAGTGTTTAGTATAAAATGTCTTTTAGATATCATCTTGCGGCATTTATGTGCATTGCCCAGATGTTGTGTTTTTTTGTTTTGTTCTGTGCTTGCCCTTTTTGAATTATAGTCTTCAATTGAAGAAATAGTTGTTGCAGAAAAAGGATAACTTTTCATGAACACAAGGGAACGGAATTGTTGTCTGTCCTTCAGTGTTCACCCAATTATAAATGCATAGGTTTAAGCCTAATTAGGAACAAAACTTTTTTGGACAACAGCATCCAAAGTCCTTTGACCAGTTTAGCTGGTGATCATATTGCCTGAGAGATTGTGGGAATTGTAGTCTAAAATATGTATATATATTCTCCTTGATCTTCCTGAGCACTTATAAATTTTGTACAGGGAATCAGTTCCATAGAACATAATGTAATTTCTCTTCTAATATTGTAGCTCTCTGTTCAGTAGGGTGAGTGTCTGAAAAGTAATTACTTATGTGTTCATAACAATTGGTTTTCTTGGTATAGTCTAAGTTTGAATTACAGCTTCAGTATATTTTATAACATTTACATGCTGGAAGAATAGTGAAGGGACATAGAAGCTAAGAGACTCAGCCTGAAATCCAATAGTAAGATGCTGCTACAAGGCCTGTTGTACTAGTGGAGTTTTGATTAGTCAAATCCTCTGTAAATTTCATTGATTTAGTGAGCCTAGTCTAGTTGTGTCTTACTCTTGCATTTCAGCTGTGGTTTTCTAGGTTGGTCAATCTAAAATTACTTTCAGGAGAATATAAACAAAAGATAGTAGCATCTTATAACTAGTATCTTAATACTATACAGTTTATGATTATCTTATGCCTCAAGTATTATGAAAGGATAGATGTTCAGAAGCTTTTAAAATACAGTATCGATTCTTTCTTGGAATAAACTTTTCTCATACCTTGCTTAATGTACAGTGGATTTTTATGAAAAATTTCAGTAACTATTTAGGTTCAACTTGATAGGAGTCAAAATCATTACATTGAACAGTTTCTTTTTTATTTGTCAGGTTATAATGAGAATAACCTGAAATATATAGATTAGCATGTTTAAATTTAATCAAAGATAATGAAATGTTTCTGAGTATCTATTGTGTGAATGGGAGGGGGACATTATTATTGCAAAAAAGTGTTATTTTTGCCTACGGTATCATGTAGTCATCTCATGTAATATTTGTTAAATTAATTTTACAGCAGAAAGTGTTTGAGTATAAAAATCATGTAAGCTTGCAGCTGAAAAAAGTATGGTAAATAGGGTACTTTACTGGAATGTGCAAAATCGCATGTCCTGCTATTGGGAGTACAGTAATACCTCGGATAACATCTACCTCGGATAACGCTAAAATCGCATAACGTTAAGTAATCTGGGGAGGAGAATTGGATCGAATAACGTTAAGGTCCTATGGGATGGATCGGATAACAACCGCTAAAGCCTGTGCGGTTACAATGTATTTCTATGGAGCTTTAACGTTATCCGATCCATCCCATAGGATTTTAACATGCATCAGATAACACTAAAAATCGGATAACACCAAGACTTGTGGAACCAAGTCTTAGCGTTATCTGAGGTATTACTGTATCTTGACAATATTTAAGATTTCAGTCACTAGCTGTAGAGCAGTGGTTCCCAACGTGGGGCATATGCCTCACAGAGGGACTTCAATTCCCAGAAGCCTAAGTCAGTACATTGGCTGATCAGTGTTTGGAGGAATTGACTTGGGCTTCTGGGAATTGAAGTCCAAAAACCAAAGGTTGGGAAACACTGCTGTAGAGCATAGACTAAATGGGTGTGATTGTCATGAAATTGTCTTTAAAAGATTATTCATGTACTGTAGTTGGTAATAACTAGTTCAATCTCCAAATTATTTATAGTTGATAGGCCTATAAACATGTTATGTAAAAATTTGATTATATTTACATTTACCTGGAAAGAGTAAGAGTCCAGCTTTTATTGTACTTTCTTTTGATTATGTCTTCAACATAAATTTACCATAATCAGCATCATAGAACTACAGAGCTGGATGTATGACAGTACTGTATTTGATAGTTCTCAAACAGTCAAGTAATGCAGGTTTTGTATCTAGAAGATGTTGTGTAGAAACTGGTTTTTTTTTTTAAAATAAGGATCAAAACATTTGGTAGACTACTCAACTTTGTGTGTAACTGAATTATCAAAACATGAATGTAAATAAGTAGTATGGTTTAAGACCTGTGTTTGCCAATTAAAACATTGCAAAGTTTGGTGGGGAGGTAATATACGAGCTAAAACATTACTATTAAGTAGCTGTTGAGGAACATTTCATGGTATGAAGTCTTAATAGGTTTACATTTAATTTTTCAAAAACTCCTTGACTAACTAAAACTATTGTTTGTGGTCATTGTGTTGCCTTAAAATTATTCTAGTTCAAAACATAACCTTAGCTTTTCTAATTTTCATTGAGATATTTTGTTTAATACCACCCATCTTAAGTATGTTTTAAGAACATTCTGATCTGAAAATTATATTCCTTGCTCATATTGGTTAAAATCCAAAGAAAAGTATTTTTCTTATAGTCCAAAGATAAGGCCACATGGTAGCAAAATGTAGAGAAACATGAAATGGGCCTCACAATTGAGAGATCAGTCAGGCATCAGTGGTTCTCCAAACAAGCACCAAGTTATCATAATGGCTCATTTTCTAATGCTTTTAAATGCAAATTTTAAATGTCAGTCACCTTTCTTCTACATGTGGAGTACAGAATCATTTCTCTTTTGTTGTTTTCTCTTTTCTCTTTTCTCATTTCTCACTTCTCTTTTCTTGTTTTGCAAGAACATGTTGGTGATATCCTTAAGTTTGATGTCTTTGCTTCACTACTGCTGGTAGATGGGATGCTCAGTGACTACCAACCATTTCTCTGATCAAATTGGGAGAGATATTCCAGTCAAAACCACCAAAGGTGGTATTTGAACCCTCTGTTAAGTCTGAAAACCCCATCTTGAAACTTACTTTCAATAAAAGAATGTGGAATGCACATCTGGTTATGATTTTTTGAACTTTGTTTGTTCTGGACCAGGCTTCCTCAAACTTGGCCCTCCAGGTGTTCTTGGACTTCAGTTATTAGAAGCCCGAGTCAGCACACCTGTTGATCAAGGCTTCTGGGAATTGAAGTCCAAGAACATCTGGAAATCCCTGTTCTGGATCATCCACAGCTCTGTGGTTCCATGTTAGATGAGGTATGCTGTCCTGATCTTCATTGTATTCATTGCTATTGTGATGGATGCAAAAGTATAAGATGTGTGTAAACAAGATATGCACGAAGGCATAAGTTTGTTTATACTTTTTTTTGTATGGTCTAATGAAGATATCATTTACCCTTGCATTAGATTAGCATTGTTTTGTTTTGTTTAAACTTTGGGTTGTTTAGTTTCTCTTCCAGTTTTAGGAAACACTTAGGTGTGAATAAGCCTTAATAAATACAGTGGGACTTAATTCTGAATAAATAGAGAGGACTTGCAGAATTAGTGATACTGTGATAAAGCTTGAAACTGCTCCGCTTACAGTGTTGTAATCAAACAGTTCCAAAGTAAGTAAAGATGCAAAATAAACCAGCTTGCTTTGCTTTCAGTTCTTGATTTGACCTAGTTCACATTTGAAGAAAGATTGTTATCACAATAGACTGTCATATCAAAAATTTTCTCCAGTACTTTTGCACATAAAATTATCTTATTTCCTTTTCTACTGTTAATTGAATTGATAGCATTGTCTAAATGATATTTTCTTTTCTCTATTTATTGTGGCCAGTCATGAGTTGAATTTCTTAGTGATTGTTAAAATAATTGGAAAAAAGAGCATATGACATTTATGCTGTGCTTTTGAGATTGTAATGGATTTTATAAAAGAAATACAAAGACAAAAAGTATGCACACTTTGTCTATTAAGTACAAATTTACTCTGAATTTTGGCAGGACCACAGTGGAAAATGCTGCCATTAGCAACCTGATGAAGTGTTATTAATTCTTTATGTTGCTTCATTTGAGAAAATTAAGGGTTTTTTTCTGTAATTGTTGCCTGGAGTTATTTTACTTCTAGATTTAAAAAAAAATTGCATATGATACATACTAGATGTTTAGTCCTATGAGTTTTGGAGCTGTAAAATTCAAACTACTTTTATAGCTGCTCTCAGTTTATTCTAGTCTAATAGAAGAAGAAGAGTGTATAACATCTAATAAAGCTTGTGGGAAGCTGGTGAAATTGGCTCCAATTTTCAATGTTCATTTATGCATAATGTCCAATTTTAGGGAGTCTAACTTGGCAATAGCTGCCTCCCCCACATCAGATGTGTTGCTGTGTTTATTGGGGTGTACTGTGTGGTACAGCACACCTCAATGTGTGGTACCTTGAGGAGCCTTCTCTTCCCTAATTCTTTTCAGCAATTATATGCAGTTGAAGAAATTATTGTCAGTTTAAGTTGTTCTATAATGTATGCTAATAATACCTAATCTTATTTTGATTTTGATCAAGTCCCAAAGCATAAATTCAGTCTTCTAAAGACATGCCTGAACATGGTTCGGGACTGGAGTAGTTGAGCATATTATGATTAACATATTTCGGGTGAGACTGATAATCTATAAATTATATTCATATGTGGTAGTGTATTGGAACTATTCTTGATTGCACTAATGCAGGGGCAGAGAACCTTGGACTCTCAAAGAATTTTGGTCTAGAATGCTTATCTGCCTCATCTGTCACAGCAACTAATAAAAGATTGTTCCAAAATATTTGAAGGACCAAAAAATTTCAACCAGTTTCCTGATGGATGGCTAGGAAGTTGGTTAGTTAAACTGCTGTTAATTATACCTTAATATCTTTCTTGGATGCTTTTTTCATAATAGAAATGCAAGGTGATAATTTTATTAGACAACTAAAAAAGCAAACACTACACAAGCTTCTGTTATTCAAGACCAATTATTCAGGTATACATCAATTTCATGTAGATAGTGCAGAAAAATTATAAATGAGGGTCCCAAAAGTTGTGTAAGAATCACACGGCTCTCTTTGTTTGTTCCTCTAATAGTGCTGTAACATACCATACTTCTAGTGGCTTATTTATTCCCATAAGATTGTTATGTCCTGGAAGGTATTAACTTTGACCAAGGGCCTTTGGGAGCCTCTCTTCAAACTTCCATCCTGTTGTTTGCATTGGTTGATGTCTGAATCAAGATCGATACTGGGCCTATTTCCCAGATATGCTCCTTCAAGTGAGAAGGTGCCTCCCATCCCCACCCCACTCCCATCCCCCAAAAGCATGGTGTAGGAAGGGAAGCATGCTTTGTTGTAGAAGAGAACTGTGTTGTGTGGAGCTGTCTTAAAGTATGATTTCCTAGTCCATGGAAGAGTGTTAGGACAGGAGTTCCCAACCTAAGGCCTGTGGGCTGGATCCAGCCTGCAGTGCCATTTCATGTGCTCCCACCCCTCCCAAGGACATTTGAGAAACAAAATGACCATCCCCTTGAAGCTGTTGGGACATAAAGACCACCCTCATCATGCAGGCAGGGCAAAATGGCTGTCTGGCTCTCAAAGCTGACTGAGAAAGCATGACCCGGCCCTCGGCTTGAAAAGGTTGGGAACCTCTGTGCTAGGAGATCTAGGAACAATGAAAATGGACTTTGGGGAGTTTCTTCTTCTTCCATGTCTAGGTTAGATGTGAAACTGCCAAAATTAAGCCACCTTTTAGTGTGTTCATTCTACAGTTCTTTTTTCCTAACCTAGTATAAGAAAGATTAGCTGGCACAAGATGACTGTTACCCAGGGTATGTCCAATTGTGATTAAAAAACACCACAGTCTTCAAGGAGGCTCTTTCTTTGTACCACTTTGGGGAGTGTGAAGCTTCCAGATGAAAGTGAACAAAACTTTGGGCTGACATAGATTTATTAATATCATTGTGCTCACTTTTTACTTACTTTTGAGACACATCAAGAAACTGTGTTAAATGCATTCAAGCATCTGTTCCATAGCTGACTTAAAAATTCCTTCCCAAGGAACTAAGCCAATGGTTGCTTGCTTGCTTCTGATACTACAAGCATTGGGTTGTGTTTATGCTGAGATTGTTCTACTTAAGTCAGATTGATTTTATTAATGCTTTGGTCATGACTGACTTATTCTATTGATTTTAATGGGAATCAGATTTTATTAACTAGCCTTTTTTATTCAAGTTTCAAAGTTTTTAAGGATTCTGACAATATGGATGTTAGTGGCTTTTTTAATAAGTTCTTTTTAATTTTATGCAAAAGGTGGCATAGGTGTGATTATGTATCTTACATTGTTTACCTATGCTTTTCTTTCTTAAGGTAAAATTTTGACATTATAGATGGGTATTAATGTTGACCAAGGAAATGGAATTTATGTTTGGGATATAAATAAAGTAGTAGTTGTTCAAGAATTCATGATTGTTCAAACAATAATCAGTAGCACATCTTACACTTTTAACATATAACTTCTCAGGTCTGAAGATTCTAAACAAGAAAGAAGAATCTGAGAAATATGAGGCCACACAGTCAATCTTACCTCTTTACAGGTAACAGATATTTGCTAATATTTGCAAATATTTGCTATCTACATCATTAATATCTGCAAAAATGTGGCTTGAGTTAAATCAAGGCAATGTAAGCCACTGATTCAAACAGAAGTGACTTTCAGTTCTATTGATGCATATGTATATATTTTAATTTTGCTGTCTCTGCAAATATAAAAATAATTTGGCAGTTTACTTAAGTGTCCAGATGTTGTACAGAATCAAGGCATGATTATTATATTGCTTCTCCCATTGCATTTAAAATAGATGCTAGTATCATGTGAGTGATAAAGTGTTCAGTATTTGCATGATGATACGAGTAAATATTACATTGTATGTTTTGTGAAAAATACCTGACATAAAAAGTCATATTTTTGTTCTTTGTTTATTATTTTTCCTAGAAAAGGTGATTCAAATTGACAGCTCATCTCTGACATCACTGCCAAATAATAATGAAAGAAACTGGGTGCTGGAGTGAAATTTTTATTGTTTATTATTTGTTAGTAATTTATTTTTTCTTAGTATATGGGGTTGATGGGATATGATGATGTTGATTGGGTTGCTGGGAATTATTGTCTGTAGTTGACTTCTCAGAATATTGGTCTGCCGCTAAATTGGGTGGTATATACATTTTATAAATAAATTAAAACAAAACTTGAAACTAGTCAGGAATAGAAACTAGGATTCAAAGTAGATTTCTCACACATGTTTTGTATTACTAGTTGATGTAATAACTGAGTAAAAATTGTAGCAATCATTCAGAAGCTGCTGTACTTCAGCGAGGAATAAGCATACAAAGGTTAAGGGCTGAAAGGATGGAAAGTGAATTCAGACAAGGCAGCTCTAAAGTACAGTCAAACCTCACATAAAGAGCACCTCGCTTAAAGAGTAACTCGCTTAAAGAGTAGAATTTTCTTTGAATGTTCGCTTCGCTTAACAAATAAAACTAACCAAAAACTCCCATAACAAATAAATCGGGGTTTGTAATCCCCCCCCCCCAAATTGGTCATTTACAATGGTGTTTCACTTAAAGAGCAAACTCAAAGAGCAATTATGTGGAACGCATTATGCTCTTTAAGTGAGGTACAACTGTATACAGTATTAGGGTTTTTCTCGTATGTTTGGAAATTCAAGGCATATTTGTACAACTAAATTGTTTCTCTAAAACAATAAGTCTAGAATGTATTTTTTTCATGTAAATAAATGCCAGTTTTCTAATTATGTCTTCTAGATGTTCAGTCAGCAGTGCAAAACATTACTGTACAGCAAAACATATAATAAAAGATTGGTACTGTGATTCAACATCTAAAGAAAACTTGTGCAAGAAGTATAAAGTGCACAGAGCACTTTTTGGAATTAACATATTGTCCATCCTTTTTCAAAGCAATCTACAGCTTCCTGCTGTTTTCAGTTGCTTAAGGACTTGTGCATTTTATGCTCTAAGCTAGTGTTTCCCAACCTTTGGTTTTTGGAGTTCAATTCCCCGAAGCACTGATCAGCCAGTGTACTGACTTAGGCTTCTGGGAATTGAGGTCCCCCTGTGGGGCATGGGCCCCACGTTGGGAACCACTGCTCTAAGCTTTCCATATCCCCAAATATACTAGTCAGTCCGCACACTGAAACAACTTGCAGGCAAAGTGGAGGAGCTGCTAGGGCTTCAGGGTGGATTTAAAGCAAAGCAATCTAAAACCCACTTTGACTCTGTAGCAGCCAGTTTAAATAATTGATTGAAATCAGGTTTTCCATTAGCGCTTGATATATTTTTGGAGTGTTGTTACATACAGATTGGTCAGTCTAACCACTGCATCATGCTAATTCACAGCTAAGGAAAGAGTAACAGAGAATGAGTGTTCATACACATAAAGAACGGTTAGTTGCAGAAATTTTGGAACTTAAACTGTTGTTTTATAGTTCTTCTGTTTTTTTCAAGGCAGAATTAATGGCTCCAGACTTTCCAGATATAATAGCTTGTAGCTGTTGTAAAGAGTGATTTATTTTCTGCATAAGAGGAAAGCACAATGTTGCTTTTTGAATAGATGTTGATAATTTGCCACTTTTGCAGATAACAGACTTGAAGGCTGGAAAACAACAACACAAGGATAGTCAAGATATTCCTGTGCTCTTCTTTTCCTGTTCTTCAATTACTTTCAGTCTGGAATTTACATCCTGGAGTATGTATCTTGGAATCAGAAGTTGAATCACGGTATTTGTGATGTATTGGAAGCACCTGCCCTCATCAAGTCTCAAAGAAAATACTATTCAATCTAATTCGTGTTATATTTATACTTTGACCAGCCAAAACTTAAAAAATGAAGGCTGAAATGCTAACCATCTGGACTTTACAGCTCTTTAGTGCATTCCTGAATGAACTCAGACATAAGTTATTTTATATTCAATAATACTTATAAATCTTAAATACTTGTAGTTAGACATTCACAGGAATGGGTTTAGTCCGATATCTCAGACAGCATTTCTGTGCAAAGATGTGAATAGTACTTGGCTAGTGCTGTTGGTGTAGGTTTTGTTTGATGCTGGGTGTTTGATGTTCTTAGTTTACCAGAAAGAGGTGAGAAGGATTCTCACGTTTGCTTGGTGCACTAGAGCATCTCAGAAGGCTGATGCAACTGTGATAATTCTGACTTCTCCAACACTTAATATTGAACTATGAGATGAATCCCTCAGCTCTAAAAAGAACAGGTTTGGGTATAGGATAGTAAAAAGTGACTTTGCTGTCTTTACCATTGTCAACAACACAGCCTTGAGGAAAGGTTGGATTTTATTTGTGTGGTGTGCAATAGTGAATGTTCATGAAATTTACTGCTCAGTGCCAGACATTCAGCTTCCTTCCAGCTGGCATAGTGGTGAGGGTCTTTGTAGAAGAAGCCTCCAAAATTTGGTGCCACTAGGGGGGATTACTTGGTGGTTATGCAAGGCAATGTATGAATGTTCTTATTAAAGGCTGTTCTGCAGTTGGCCTAAGTCAGGGGTGGCCAATCTTTTTTCGCTGTGGGCTTGACCACACACCCCGGACAGCTGAATGAGCCGGACCACACACCCTGGTAGCGGAATCGGGTTCATTTATGGCTGACGTAAATCCGCTTACTTTCGTGTTTACAACAGCCACAAGTGCATTTGCGCATGCATGGGTGTGTTTTATGGATCATGTAAAAGTGCCTGCTGCCACTTCCAGGTGCGGCGAAGGTAGTAACATACCAGATGGAATGGCACCAGGTGCCGGGGCTGGCCCACAGGCAGTAGGTTGGGAACCCCTGACCTAAAAGAATTCTCACAGTTAATTTACATGGAAGAGTAGCATTACCCTATTGTATTTGATAGGTCATGGATCCACTTAAAAGGCTGCTATATGTATTAATAGAGTTTAAAACAATATTTTGCTGATGGATACAATGAAATTTTCTTCCCCTATAGACCTTTGGCCTGCCTGAAAACTAGCTCTGAAGGATTTCTTAGCCACCAGAGCCATTTTGGGAGGCCTACAAGTCTGTGGGAGTGTAGCCATCCTTTTGGTTCCACGGGTTACTTCTGTGCCATCAGTAAAAAGGCACTGCTGGGTTCTACATTGTGTTATTTTAAATAGAAACTCCATACATTGTTTATAATGTTTCCCTTGACACCTGTTGGGGTAAAAGAGGAAGCAATATATATATATATATAAAAAAACCCCACACCTTTAACTGCTTGTACAGCTTGGAACAGTTGTTTCCAATGTGGGACCACACTCCACAGGTGGACCACAATTCCCAGAAGTCTAAGTCAGTCCATTGGCTGATCAGTGCTTTGGGAAATTGACTTAGGTTTCTGGAAATTGATGTCCAAACCCAAAAGTTGGGAAACACTGGCTTAGAAGGTGGGACAGTCTGTGGCTCCCCAAATGTCTTTGGTTCCCAAATTTCATTAACTCTGTCCACACACCCAGCAATTGAAGGTAGTCTAAATTGTAGCCCAGCAGGGTAATGCATCCGTTCCTCGCTTAGAGCTTTCACCCTCTTAAATGTCTTTTAAGCTATGTTCAGAAATTGCTGTTGCTTAAGAAGTATTCAAAACAGCAAACAATATAATAACAGACTAATGAACAAAAAGTAAGCCTGTTCATAACTACGAGGCGGCTGCAGCAGCTGCTATTTTCATTGAGGTCATTTTCTCAGCTGGTGGAGGTGTCTCTGGGGACTCCACAAACTGATCCTGGCATGAAACATGCAACCCCACACAGTACACTTAATAGATGGTGGAGGACATGGTTGGGTTTGATGAAGCTTCCGTGCTTGTTGCTTAGGCTCTTCATGTCTATGACGTTCCCCTTCAAAGTGATTGGTAGCAGCATAGATGGTTTGGTGCTAAAGTGGGTGATATTTGGCTGTTGTCTCCAAAGTTTGTGAGTTTATACTTGACACCTTCATGATTTGTTTCACCTGGTCCTTATAGCGGTTCAGAGGAACTCCGTGAGGTCTGGTACCGGATCTAAGTTCCCTGTAAAGTATTTGGTGAGGAAACCTGGAACCATCCAGACAGCAGACATGCCCTATCCATCTAAGGTGATGGCCTATGATGGAAACTTCGATGCTTTCTTGAGAACTGCAATGTTGTTGACATAGTCATCCCACTTGACTATGAGTAAAGCATAGTTTTCATACAATGTTGCAAGAAACAGTTATTAAAATACTCACATTTTTTGAAAAAGACTGAGTGTGATTATCTTCTAAAATATGTGCAGGTGACTATCCTCTCATCTGAAATAAAGCTATGTTACACAGAATGGTCAGTACAGCAAATTTGGAATCTATTTGGGCTTACACTAGAAAAGCATCCTAAAGATGCAGTTCCATTACTAGATAACTATATCTTCTTTGCCTGCTCTGGTGATATCATATCACCAAATTCTTGGCAGCTGCTCTTGAAACTGTTTCTGAACAACACATAGCAGCTCTGTGTACAATACATAACAGCACATCAATCTGGTGGTCATTAATATATGATTGAAAATAGTTGTGCAAGGACACAATTTCCAGAGTGAGACTAAGATGATAAAAAGGCATTTATAGTCACTCCTACCATCTTGGTAGCTAGTTGAAGTACATGAAAGATTATTCTTAAGTGAAATGTATTTTTATTAAACAAATCACCATTTTAGATGTGCCTAAGCTCAACCATATTCTCCAGAACTAGCTGCTCCTGCTTTTCATATCTCTTATCACCAACCTAGGATGTCAGCAGACCTTGTTGACATCAGACTTTGTTGGAAGCATGCAGCTGTATTCTGACTGAAATATTAATTTTAAATTTGCTTCAAAGCCAGCCCTGTGTGTATTGAATTTAACTGTTAGATATAGTATGGAGTATGTGGGACCGATCTTCTCTAAGAAGTGAAACATTTCGTTTATGAAATATATATCAGCTGATAGTCATTCTCTAAGTACAGTAATACCTCAGATAACATTAGTATCGGATAACACTAAAATCGCATAACATTAAGCAATCTGGGGGGGAGAATTGCATCGGATAACATTAAGATCCTATGGGATGCATCGGATAACAACCGCTAAAGCCTGTGTGGTTACAATGTATCTCTATGGATCCCATAGGATTTTAACATGCATCGGATAACACTAAAAATCGGATAACACCAAGACTTGTGGAACCAGGTTTTAATGTTATCCGAGGTTTTACTGTGTATAAAATATATTAGATCCACAAGCACATTCTAGTTCAGGGATTCCTAACCTATTGCCTGCAGACCTGGTCCAGCCCGCAGCGCTATTCCATTTGGCCTGCTGCCATTGCACCTAGAAGTGGAAGTGTATACGTCAGCTGTAAATGTGCCTGCTTCTGCTTCCGAGAGGCATGATTGGGCCCACTCAGCTGTCCAGGGGGTGTGGTCAGGCTTGTGGCATAAAAAGTTTGACCACCCCTATTCTAATTGGTACCTTATCATTCAAGGTCAGTGAGATACTGTCTTGAACAAACCTAGAAATTGATGCATTTATAGACAGTATAAAATCACTAATCATTAGAACAGCTTTTCACTGGAAGGCAGCTTCATTGGACAAGAAGTCAAGCTGCATCTGCTATTAAAGAATTTGCAATAGGTTTTATTGAAAGAATTTTGGTATGATTTACTTACAGCACTGCACTTCGAATAACGTCTGTCAATGTTATTATATGGATCTTAAACAAAAGAAATTGAAATGTCACTGAACTGTATAGAATTTCCATGGTGACAAACTGTCCAGATAAATGCGATTGTGTTATTTGCATATACAGTAATACCTCGGATAACGCTAAGACTTGGTTCCACAAGTCTTGGTGTTATCCGATTTTTAGTGTTATCCGATGCATGTTAAAATCCTATGGGATGGATCGGATAACGTTAAAGCTCCATAGAGATACATTGTAACCGCACAGGCTTTAGCGGTTGTTATCCGATCCATCCCTTAACGTTATTCGATCCAATTCTCCCCAGATTACTTAACGTTATGCGATTTTAGCGTTATCTGAGGTAGACGTTATCCGAGGTATTACTGTACTGCTGTACCTCGCTTAAAGAGCATAATGCGTTCTGTAAATGACTAATTGTAGGGGGATTGTGAACCCCGATTTATTTGTTAAGTGAGTTTTTGGTTGGTTTTATTTGTTAAGCGAAGCGAACATTCAGAGAAAATTCTGCTCTTTAAGCGAGTTACTCTTTAAGCAGGTGCTCTGTATGCAAGGTTTGAATGTATAGTAAAACCCTGGTTTACAATTTTAGTCCATTCCGAGGCATGTTTTCCCATAGGAATGCATTGAAAATTAAAAAATGTTCCTAACCTAAAAAAATTTCAAATAAATAAATGCTGGACACTGAGTAAAAGGGAATATAAATGAGGGAGCTAATCTCCCTATCTTTCCCTACCTTGCCTGGGCTCCAGCACTTCTTTCTCAGGGTTAGTATTGGGCGATGAAGAGGAGTGGTTTGTCTGCTCACCGGGGCTGGCCATGGCGCCCCTGCTGAAGACGCTACAGCCAGTCGAGGTGAACCGCTCGCCTCTGCCCCCTTCTGTGCCCAGGTCGGTGCTGCAAAGGGGGGAGGGAGAGGCAGTCGATCGCAGTGGGTCAGCCTTGCCATGTGCGTTCACAGCACCTCTTCCAGAGCTGTCACTAAGGTGCCAGATTTAAGAGACATCCCACACTTTAGTGACGGCTCCGGAAAAGACGCCATGAACATGCAAGGCAAGGCCACCCTGCTGCATCCAAAATGCCTGTGGGCAGTCTAATATACTCCCCAGGTGCAATGCACTCTGGGGAATTCCCGGTCATAAGGCGAAAAAACGTCGTGAACCAGGACATCATTTCCTCAGAATTTCCAGTCGTAAACCGTGGCAAACATAAGTCAAGGCAGTTGGGGACCAGGGTTTTACTGTAATGTTTTGCTGCTTGCATTTCTATGCCAGTTATATGAATTGGTGTGTGATTAGCAATGTAGGTGGTAAAGTTGAGTGGGAAATTGCAATAATACCTTTGGCTGGTGAAAATCCAAAGGAGGAATCTGGCCATTTTTTTTTTAAAAAAGTAACAGACCATAATTAAATCAGATATTGAAATATTGAATGATTTTTTTGGTTGGTCATATACATTAATTTCAACATATACTTTTGTATATACCAAAATATCTGTCAGCTTTGTTAATTTTGATGATCAGGAACAGGTTCAAATCCAGTGGATCAGCAGTCAAACTATCCAGAGGCCAATTGTTATATACTTACAGTACATTTTGGAGATAAAATTACTGTATTCATGCTTACTCTGACTTAAATTCCTTAACTTCCAGAAGAATTGAAGATGAATGCCTCATGTTGCTTTTATGGTACCTTGTAGCTTTTATACTTGTGGATGTTGGGAACCCCTGCAAGAAATAAGCTTTGAGGTTTTTAAACTCTTGCCATCAGGGTAGTAAAATCTATCAAGGTGGAGCTCATAGTATGGATATCAGAAATAATCATTGCCTTGCTGAAGGAATGGAGTAGTTCTGGAAGTTTTGAAGGAAAGTGAAACCACAGTTGAAGAAGCAACAAGACCTGTTTGGCACTGGCTTAATATCACCCAAGGTCACTTGTTACAGAAATGCAGTACAATCTTGGAGCAGATAGTATTTTGTATGCTGAATGTTATTTAGATCCATCCCAGTTGGAGTTCTGGCCTGGGTTCTGGATAGAAAGTGTCTTTCTGTTAAAGGATAGAAATGTCATATTAGTTATTTTTCTTTTTTCTCTTCCTTGTCACCCTGTGAACTGTATGTTATGGTGTTATAATGGTGTCAGTTTTTCACCAGGATTCAAGATGAAGATAGTACTCAAGAAATTTTGTTAAACTCTCTGTCCATTAATATCTATTTTCCTCAAGGCATTATCATGTTTCCAATGCTTTTGAACATCTGTCAGGGGGCCTCAACTTTTTTAAACTGGGTGCAGGGACACACTCCCTCGGACAGTTGAGTGACCAGACTGCCCCCCATCACCAAAGGCGGTGGCGGTGACCACAAGGCACCCACCACACCATTCCCCTGCTTACTGTCCTGGAGGAGCTGTGTTGCATGAGTGAAGAAAACACCCCTGCGGCCACCAGAAACACAGCTGCAGCCACTGGAAACATGTCCACAGCTGCCAGAATTATGCCAACAGCCACCTCCAGTGCTGGCGGTGGAAGGGGTGGCTGTAGTGAGGGCCCGGGCTATAGGTTGAGGATCCTTGATCTATGTGGAACTTCTAAAATAAGTTAATAGATTTGGGATGAGATGTTTTAAAAAGTGGTTTTTATTAATAAAAAAAAAAAAACCACACAGGCCCATTCAAAACAGAGAAACGCTGACCTAATAAATTATTGAAATCACTTGATCACATTATTCCAGCTTGAAACCATATGTCCAAAGATCCTGGCAAGTAGCAGGTGGTTCAAATATTGGACCAGTAATTTTCATGAATGGAATAAAAGGAGCCCAAATTGTGATAAATGTATGTGTTCAAATCTTTTTTGTCTTCAGAGTTTTTATAAGTTCTCCATGAGGGCAGTTAAGCAAACTTTGCAGAATGTGAATCATTAATGTTAAGTTCATCCAGCAATTTCCATCTCTGTTGTGTCTTGTTTCAGTGATGCACCAAGCAAGAAAATAAAATCCTTGTGTAGTAGTTATTATCCTTAGTTAGGGGTCGGCAACCTATGGCCCCCAGGCCAGATCCAGCCCATGGTGCCAAATCGTCCGGCCTGCACCCTTGCTCAAGCCACTGCAAGTGGATGCATTTACGGCAGCATTTACGAGGGTCACCAGTCCGCCCCCTCAATTGTTTTTGGGACCATGACCCGGCCCCGACCTAAAATGTTTGCCAACTCCTGTCCTTAATGAAGGCAGACAGTAACAGAGCATTACATTTTTATATTTGCATCTGTATTCTTAGAAATTAAATCTACTACTATTTCAAAATACAGTAATACCTTGTCACAAAACCAGCCGGCCCCCTATGCTCTGGCCCTCCTTCAACCAAAGCTCCCAGAGGGCGAGCTGGCCGGCAATGCAGCTATACAGCCCTTAGCTGCTTTTCTTCTGTCAGGAGGTTTAATAAGTAGCGTATTCAGAGGCTTGTATGCACTTTAACTCTTACCCAATAAAGAGACTTTAAAAAAACAACAACGTTGATTTATTGTATCATAACATAGTAAAAAAAACGTAGAGTAATTCCAACAGAGAAAACATATTTAAGTAGTCCTTTAGTTCTGTCAAGATTCCCTCCTTCTTCTTAAAGATTCTGTAATCTTTTACCTCAGAACTGTTCCCTCAAAACTATCTTTTCCTCAGAGCTCTCTTCACCTCAGAACCCTCAGAACTCTTTTTTCCTCAGAAAAACTCTGAACTCTCTTAGACTTCTCTTTTTATCACAGAAATCTCTCAGACCTCTTTTCCTCAGTCCTCCTTTTACCACAGAACCATCTCTGAACTGTGTTCCCTCATTCTTCCCACAGAACTGCTAAAACCCTCCAGCGATGTTCCTTTTTATACCAAGAAGGGTCTCTCCTCACTAGCCAATTTGCATATAACCAATCAGACACCCTCACTGTTCTCCTCACAACCTTAGAGTTGCAACATACCAGGCCTACTTCATCTTGCACACATTAGTGAAAGGGGTCTTCCCATGACATATCTCAGATAACGCTAAGACTTGGTTCCACAAGTCTTGGTGTTATCCGATTTTTAGTGTTATCAGATGCATGTTAAAATCCTATGGGATGGATCGGATAACGTTAAAGCTCCATAGAGATACATTGTAACCGCACAGGCTTTAGCGGTTGTTATCCGATCCATCCCATAGGACCTTAACGTTATTCGATCCAATTCTCCTCCCCAGATTACTTAACGTTATGCGATTATAGCATTATCCGAGGTAAACGTTACCCGAGGTATTACTGTATGAACATTTGGGGAAGATCACTCACATATGCTAATACAGTGGAACCTCATACAACAATCGCCCCATATAGCAACAAAATCTCATACCAATTAGGTTTTTGGGGGAAATGGTGTTCTGCATAACAGTTTCCCCTATGGAAAAATTGTACAACAATTTTTCAATGGGAAAAACCACTTAGCGAAAAAAAATTGCTGTATGAAGCACCCCATAGGGAAAATCGTTATACGATGCATGCATCGTATAGCAATTGTTTCATACAACAACAAGCCCTGTGGAATGGATTAAAATAGTTGTATGAGGTACCACTTTAATTTATATCAAGCTTTCTCAAGGGTTTTGGGTCACATGCCTGACCATACCTGGACTGCTGATCCAGCTGGTCATGTGGTTCCTTGCACCCTGAAGTAGAAGTAAAATGCGCACCGTGCATGGGCAGAACATGTTTTAATTCTGTTTCCGGGATCAATGAGGGTGTCAGGGGCTGGATGAATTGGCATTAGGGGCTGGGTTTGCCCAGCGGCCCGTAGGTTGAGAATGCCTGATCTAGCTGTAGAGTAGCTACAATGTGTTTTCTTTTAGTGCTGCTGATCTTATTTTGAAAACTGAGGAGGACCATATCTTTGATTACTCCTCATTGCTAAGTGAATTAGTTGTTGTATGAGCTGCTCATTGTGTGAGGGCTTACTGTATGTTTAGATCCAGTTAGGTTTACTAAGGGCTGTGTATCTGTTGTGAACCTGAACAATCCTGTTTCATCCCTTTGGTAAAGTTTATAAATATAGAGTTGATTCTGTGTGTAAATAAGATTAAAACCTTCATATATTCTCTTTGAAATAGGAATTGTGCACTACAGTTTGATTTTTCCAGTAATTTTAATACATACTGCTGCTCCACCCAATCAAAAATCTTAGGGAAGGAGGACAGTGATTAGATGCAGACTGGATGTTAACCAGTGTGCAGATGACATGTTTTTCTGCTACATAATTCCAAAGAAGCATTTGGAGTAGTGTTTTGGGGTGATATTGAGATTTAATCCCAATAATTGAGAAGTATTGTGAGTTGATAAACTGGATGTAAGTTTAGATCTCTCTTCTGGATGTCAATTTAACTTACTATGGATGATGTCACTCCTCCATAAGCAACCTGTGCAACATGGAAGTGCTCTTGAACTTGATGGTTTCTGCAGACATTGTTGGTTTTGATTTCCATAAGTGGCTTGTCAGGTAAAATTAGTTCCAGATTTTATAATGTAGAAAAAATTAATCAGCTGAGAAATGAGTATTGATTAGATACAGATTTCATTGCTATAGTGCACTCTAATTGAGGCTGCCCTTGACAAAGTTTCAGAAACTGCAACTGGTTTCATTTCAGTGTAACCATTGGAATGCTTGTGGGAGCTATATGGTCAAGTCCTATTAAATATATCCTGGATTGAATATATTTCCTGTCTATTTGCTATTTGTTTCCAGGCCAACTTCATAGTGCTGTTTTCAGTTACTGAGGCTGTCAGTTAAGAATAGTTGACTCTACAAAAGCATAAAAATCTGTTTTGTAGTTCTCTCTGAATTGCCAATGTTCTTGATTTATAGTTGACTATATTGAATAAGTATGTGAAACAAGTTCTGTATAAAAGTTCTATGTAATACATATTTTTTTTAGTTCTTCTAGAAGACTTTGAACATGTGAGATTGCATGCTTTGCCAATAAAAAATGACACATGAGAAGCCAGTGTATTACTGAATTCACTTATCTAAGCTGCTTCAAGTAGCACAGAAAGTAACTGTAAGAATGTTAACTGGTACAATGAAATGGAATTGTATTTATGAATGTGTGGAAGGAAACACTAGTACTCTGTGTTTTAGTTCAGATGCTTGAACCAGAGCTATTACCGTATTATTAATCTAGAAGCAAATTATTTAGGAGAAAGACCACCAGCATTAAGAAGTCCTGGTTAGTGTTCTGAGTTCAGTAACAGTGTGCTGGTGCACTTTAGTAGCCTTAAACAGATTTGGACCATCTAAAGATACATGTCTGTACTAACTTGCCAACATCAGATCATGAAAGGATGCTCTCTGAAGGCTAACCTTTGTGAATCTAAGTTTCTTGTGCAGGAACTAGCCAGATAGTATTTCTGTAATGATGTTTCATCCCTGATAGTGACTTCTGTTTTGAATTTTAACTGCTGATTTTGCTGTCATCCTGGCTCCATGTTAAAATCTGATTATTCACTCAGATGGTTTGAAATGTTAGCTGGTTTATTTCATCTACACTGCTACTTGTTGGGTTGGATTTATTGTGGTGGTCTGCAATATTATTCTATTGCATTGTGATTTGTTTTGAGTCTGTGCCTCTTTCATACTGCTATATGACTTCTTGATGATTTCTTGCTCAATACTAAGTTGTGCAACCTGAAATATAAGCATTACAGATATTTTTTGTTATTCCTAGCAATGTTTAAAATCCAAATTATTTTGGAGCAGGATAATCAGTATTCTATTTTTATGAATAAAATTTGATTAGAGTTTCACATCTTGAATTATGTACCATTTGTTGTTTCTAGCATAACTTCTTTCCTAATGATATGTAGCATTGGAAATGCATTAAGTAACCTTTGAACAATGATCCAATGAATTTAAAATCATTAGGCTAATTGTTTTGATGCAGTGGATTTTGAGTAAAACACTAACATATAAGCTATAATTGTGTAGCTTCTGGAAAATAACAGTCTGTTGGGTTAACCTATCTTGCAAAGTGATTGTGATAATAAACAGGAAAAGACCTCACAAGTAGTAAGATATCTTTTTGTAATAAGAAATTGTTGATCTTTTAGTAATAGTTATACATTAGTAGACATACAGTATTGTCAGAAGATGATGGTAGTTTGCAATAATATGTGCTTAATAAAAGAGAAGGACCATCTGGAAGTTATAAAAAAATGTAAATTGTTTTGATGTTTTAGTGAAATGGGCTCTCCACTTTTGCTTTTGACTTTCTTAAAGGCAGTAGTTTAAAGCAGGCAGAACCCTAGCGGGTAACTTGGCTGGATAGCTAAATGAGTTGGGTACCTGGTACCTGTGAAGTTTAGACAAGCTGCGTGGCCCTAAAGCAGTCACGAGGTCCGAGTACTTTATATGTAGAAAACCTTAGAAGGGATTGCTTTAAGTCAAATCATCTTGACAGTACAGTTGTTACTATTATATTACACTACCCAAAATCTTGTTGGTACAAGTTGCATTGCAAATCTCTGGTGATGTCATTAGCGAAAACCACGCTGCAGCCATTTCAAAAACTTAAAAATTACTCATACCCCTACCAAGCACTGGGGATCTGTAGTGATCAGCTTCACCCTGTGAAGTTTTTAGGAACAGCCATGTAGCAAGGCCAGGACTAGCAGCAACTATTTCCTGGCTTTAAATGATTCCTTACTCTGTTACATGCCAAGGATGAGAAGTAAGAATGGGAAACTTAATTTCCTGAAATGGACTTGGCTGATGACATCACCAGAGATCCATAGCAATACTTACTTCAATAGGATTCTGACTGTTTAGTACGTATCTTTGTTGTTCAAGACTTCCAGCTTCAACTTGTGACCAAATGGCATTATCATAAAGTACAGTACCTGTCAACACTGAAATGACAAATACAATTGTACATAACTGGAGGGATTGGTTAAAGAACAATTGCTTCCCTGGCTGATTCAAATAGTGGACAGAATTTTACCAGATTTTTAGTCTGAACTAAATGAAATTGTGTATGCTCCAGCAGCAAATTGCTCTGATTAACAAAGTACAAGCCATGTGCCTGGGTATATGAGAGGAATGTGAGTGGTACCTTGTTATTTGCTGCAATTTGCCAATACAATTTATGTGATTTTGTTTATTCTATAATTAAATCTTAGTAGTATTCTGGGTGGTGTGTATAATAAAGGAATAATATCATTTTTTTATCATTCCTATTCAGAATATCTTTTATTTAGAAATAATATTGTGTTCTTAGTGTTTATTACACTTTATCTGTAAATTGCTAGGTTCCTAAGCTTTGGCCAGAAGTGTCCTGCAGGATATTTCCAAGATAACTTTTGATACTTTTCCCCTCTGAAGAAAGATACAGTCAAACCTCGCATAAAGAGCGACTCGCTTAAAGAGCAACTCACTTAAAGAGCAGAATTTTATCAGAATGTTTGCTTCGCTTAACAAATAAAACCAACCAAAAACTCGCTTAACAAATGAATTGGGGTTCACAATCCCCCCCACAATTGGTCACTTATAATGGTGTTTCGCTTAAAGAGCAAACTCGCATAAAGAGCAATCCTGTGGAACGCATTATGCTCTTTAAACGAGGCACAACTGTACTAATTATTAGGAAGTTAGAGGTGAGAAAATAAAAAGGCATGAAATTGTTCAGGAAATACATATTAACCCAGTCTTGAATTCTTTGTTTTCTGCCCTTGTGGAATGTTGTATCATCTGAACAGTTATATTAGGCCCTGGTGATCTCTTATGTGCGTAGAGGTCTGCTTTGAATACTTTATGTTTTAAAGAAGAGGGATGAAGATGTGTCATGCATGGGTAATGGTAGTAGTCCATGTTGAGTTTCTGTTGTTCAGTGTCCAAATAAACCTTAACATTTTCTTTTGGAACCAAAGAAATCACCTTGCCCAGCTCAAAGCTTACTACTGGACGTGGTCAGTAAGGAATGCTACAGTTGCACCAGTCTTCTCAAATACAGTGTGGGAGTGCTGCCAACTCTTCTCCCCACTCTTCACCAGTATACATGAAGTACCAAACACCTCTGTACACTAGTACATTGGATAACGTTATGACTTGGTTCCACAAGTCATGACGTTATCCAATTTTTATCGTTATCCGATGCATTGATCGAACAACGTTAAAAAAAGCCCTGTTCCCTTTCCAAAGAGGAAAGGGAATGGGGGAGATCAGGTTGGCTTGGGGAGGGAAAGCGCCCTCACTCCCCAAGCAAACCGGCGGTCCAAGTGTAGGACGACCACTTTGCTTGCAGAGAGAATGCGTGCTCCCCCTGCAAGCGAAGTTTGATCGCTTGCTGGGCAGGTGCCGTTCCCCCCCCCAACACCCCAACAGCCCCAACGATCGATCGCTGGGGCTGAGGGGCAAGTTTGGGGACAAACCGTGCAGGCGGTGGATGCCTCCCCAAAGTCTCCCACAGCCCCAGCAATTGATCTTTGGGGATGAGGAAAGCTTCAGGGACAAACAGTGTGGGTGCCCGGATGGCTTCCCGAAGCCCCAACAATCGATTGCTGGGGCTAAGGGAGACTTCAGGGACAAACCGCATGGTTGCGCAGTTTGTCCCTAGAGAACCCCCCCCCCCCGGAGCCCCAGTGATCGATCCCTGAGGCTGAGGGAGACTTCAGGGACAAACTGCATGGCCACACAATTTGTCCCCGGGGAACAACCCCCCAGCCCCAGCAATCAATCGCTGGGGCCCTGGGGGCTTCAGGGAGCCATCCGTGTGGCTGTGCGGTTTGTCCCCCGAAGCCCCCCTGAGCCCCAGCGATCGGTAGCTGAGGCTGAGGGAAGCTCCAGGGACAAGCTGCGCAGCTGCGCAGTTTGTCCCCCAAAGCCCCCCTGAGCCCCAGCGATCGATCGCTGAGGCTGAGGGAAGCTCCAGGGACAAGCTGCACAGTCACATGGTTTGTCCCTGGAGCCCCCTCCCCCAAGCCTCAGCGATCGATCAATTTGAATCCCAACATTTTGACTGACTGTACCAGCCAAGATGGTCAGGGAATGTTGGGAACAGTGTGGATCAGGTCCCCGAACCTCCCCAGAGCCGGCAGGGGTGCCAGGGAGCCTGAAATGGGTGGAAAAAAACCCGCACTCCGCTTCAACCCCCCAACTCAAGCACTGATTGCACGCTGTGATCTGTCTGCCTCTTTGGAAAGGGCAGTGGGGATTCCACGCATGGAATCCCCACTGCCCTTTCTAAAGAGGCAGGCGGATTGCCCCCTGTGGGATTTTTTTTTAACATTGTGCGATCAATGCATCGCACAATGTTAAAAACCGGATAACAATGAGACTTGTTTAATAAAGTCTCATCATTATCCAAGGTACTAATGTACTGGATAAATGTCCACTGTTCTAGTTAGGTGGATGGTTTGTCCTGATCTTCATCTTAAAGCAGAAATAGTAGGTGGTGATGTATTTTGGTAGTGGATTAGAATTTTTAATTACACCATTCTGATCAAAGGTGCAATACAGATAATGCAAACTAGCTTTAGTTATAAGAATTGAAATCAATAGAACCTGTAATTACTTGTGACAAAAAGAAGTTTCATTCATTTTAGTAGATCTACTTTAGAAGTGACACTGGATACAGTCAGTGACATTTCTGCTTACTACAGAAATGCAGTGCATAAGCTGCAACTCTTCCTGGATATGATATTATCAAAATATGTAATGCATTACTTCTTAAGTAATTTATTATTGTAGTAAGCTCCCAAAATGGACTGCTTTTTCAAAGAGTTTGGCAATTTCATATGAAATGTTGTGCTTTACTTTTCTAAAGCCTTAGCACAGAGATTCTCAACCTGCGGCCCTTGGCACCATTTCATGTAGCGCCCCACCACCTCCTCCACACCAGGAATTGTCATGTGGTGTAGGCAGGGCAAAAGCTGTTTGACGGAGCGTGACCTGGCCCCTGGCTTAAAAAGGTTGAGAACTCCTGCCTTAGCAGGATGACTCTTCCTGCTTGAACTACCCAAACAATCAGGTTTTCAAAAGAGACAAAGCTCTGTGTCCTGTCATCATCTGACATAGGCGGGACTATGGTGGCTCTGTGGTTAAGAAGCTTGCCTTGTTATCTTGTTATCAGGCCGGCAGGTCAAGACCTGGGTACTACATGACGGATTGAGTGCCCTGTCTCTGTCCCATCTCCTGCCAACCTAGCAGATAGAAAGCAAGAAATTGCAAGTAGATAAATAAGAACTACTGTGGTGGGAAAAGATCCTGGGGAAACGAAAGGAGCCTCATTCAGACATTGCCTGAGTGGAGTTTCTCCAGCAAAAATCCTTTCAACCCTGAATAATTTCTGACATGAAATTTTTATTATCTGACATAGGTAACTGGGTGCACTAGTCAGGGACTACTCAGGATTTAAAATTATCTTCTGTGGAAGGTTGATTTGGCTGCCTCTTTGTTCACCTTGGAGTATTTTGATACTACTCTTTTGATGTGGATGGAATTGTAATTGTTTTCTTCTTTACACATGTTGATAAATCACTTAAATATTGAGTCATATCAGACAAGAAACCAAACAAAAGTAAAAACCAAAGAAGAAGATAAGAATGTGAAACTGCTGCATTTCAATGTGAGCTTTCTTGGATTAAGTCCATTTAGATGTAAGAATGAGACTACATGTTAATTATTTATACATAGCCTTAAGATAAAAAGACAGTGATTGGTTAGACAAGGATTGCAAATTGTGTGATTTCTTCTTTGGTTTGGTTTTTAAAACCTGATAAGTTCATTATTTTAGTTTAAAATTGCCTTTAGATCAAAGATTACATCATGGAATCTAGGTACATGCTAACATTTTCTTTCTTAAGTAAGGCAAAACATTTAAAATTAGTGACCTCATTATTATCATTAGTAATTCTACTGAGGTCATAGATTCAGAGCCTTGACTTCCTTTATTGAATTAGTGAATCTCATCATTTTTTTTACTGCTTTCAATTTTCCCAGTATTATTGCTTTTTCAGCTGAATATTCTCAAGATACAGGCAAGCATGATAGTTCAGTTTAGTCATTTCTTAAAAAAAACTTAAGAGTTGATTTAATCTAGAAGCTCCTTTGCATTGATCCATGGTACCGTATTTGCAAAGCTCTCCTCCTGCACCACACTTCAAATGAAGTGGAACACCACCACCACCACCACCACCACCACCACCACCACCACCACCACCACCACCAGAATTTCCTTCACTTTCACATCTGTATATCTTGTGCCGTATCAGATTCTGAATATTGGCAATCCTCATGGTGATCAGCCATGAAGACTGTCCTGAGAATATAATGCAGTGGCTTTTCATCTGTCTTCTGCATCGCAGCATAACAGCCAAACCACTGATCCAGCTACTTGAGTCACTTTCTGATCCTGAGCTCTTTTGGCACACAAAGTCCTCCTCAGCCCCAGCAGGCCAAGATTGATGAAGTTGCTGCCCTCTATCAAGATGGGTTCAAGTGGGATTTAATTCATTTGGGGACCATCACCCTTCCCTATGTACTTCGCCAAGGCTTCTAGTCCTCAGGGTGGTCAGGTTAGTTAACTGCTGCCTGACGCTTGATGTTGAGTCACTGGCAGTGTGGTCTACTCTATTATCATAGCAGGATAACCTGGCCAGACTGTGATCTGTACATAGCAGTTGAGAATATGGTATGATTCCAAGTCTCCTGTGACACATCCTTAGACTTTTGATCTTTTTTAGTTCCTTCATTACTACCTATCTGAGCTGCAATGTTCTGACTTCTGGGCTGAGTTCTCCATTTGGATTGAAGATTGCATCAGTGCTTTGAAGATCCTTAGCAGTAGAAAATATTTTAACAATTTTGAATCTTTTTCATTGTCACATTTGTTATGTAATCCTTCTGTACCATTTTTGTTTTCTTAATGTTCATTTACAACCCAGCTTTTGCACTTTTAAAAATATGCTCAGTCATTTCAAATTATTTTGAAATAATACCAGTACTGCAGTGTTATCTACATCTTTTACATTATTGATGTTTCATTGGTTAGTTTTTTGTTCTCCTTCTTGTGGACCTAATCTGGCTTCCTAGATTACTGTATATATATTGCATATAAATTGAATAGGTAAAGAGATAAGTATCTGCTTGTTGGTTTTTTGCCTTTTTGAAACAATTCTGTTTCTCCATTTTTCTTCCTACTGCATTTTCCGGGGGAGTGGGGAGGGACGGGGACTGTGTCTTATATTAATTTTTGCTCCAAAAGATGCATTAGGCCTTATTTTCAGGGGATGTCTTATTTTTGTCCATTACAAAACACAACGTATTGAATTATGAAGCTTCATCTTCCATAACCATTCAATATCAAGTGTGTACTTTATTTGTGCATTATGTCTGTACTCTGGTTGGTCATTTGGCAATAAGTCTGGAGTTCATCTGTTTACATAACCATTTACCTCTCTTCCAAAGGCACCAGCTTGGGTATTTACAAATACTTAATTATAATTTATATTATCATTTTTAAAGTATTAATATCAATAATATTAATTATTTATATTTAATTATTTATTAATACAGTAAAACCCCGGGTCACTATCTTCATCCATTCCGACACTTTAGTCGGAAGCCAGATCAATCATGAACCAAAGCACATTTTCCCATAGGAATGCATTGAAAATTTAAAAAATGTTCCTGACCTCCCAAAAACACAATGTTAAGTGAATAAAAGACGATGCAAAGCTCACTATTTTTTCTGCTGCTCGTTTCCTTTGTCGCTTACCCGCAAATCCTTGCTTCCTGGGGGGGGGGGGAGAAACTGCTTGCTTCCCTTGTCCCCTGGGGAAGCAAGAAGACACCGGGCGAGGGTAGAGTCACTCACCTAGCACCTCCTTGCTTCTCCAGGAGGAGAAATGGCTTGTTTCCCTTGTCCCTGGGGAAGCAAGGAGGTGGCAGGTGGGGGGATTGCTGTTCATTGCCACCTCCGTTTCTCTGCCCAGGTCACTGCCAAGCCTTGTGCTGAAGTCCTGAAGGGTTAGGAAAAGGAGATGTTTGTCACCTGAGAAAGCAAGCAGCCACCACTGCTCTGGAAGGAGGCTCCTTTTCTTTACCCTTCTGGACTTCAGCCCAAGGCTCAGCAGCGACCTGGGCAGAGAAGCATGAACAGACAACTCTACATGCCACCCACAGGGTCCAAAATGGCTGCAGGTGGTCTCATATACCCCCTCAGACACAATACACTCTGGGGAATTCCCAGTCGTATAGCAAAAAAAGTCGTGAAACAGGACATCATTTCCTATGAATTTCCCATCATGAATCACAGCAAATGTAAACCAAGGCAGTCGGGAACCGAGGTTTTATTTTTGTATTATTTTATAATTCAATGTTTGTCTTGTGTTGCAACAGACATACTAAATGTGCTCGTCTGGCTCATGATATTTAACGGGTTTATTTTTGAGGGTAGGGCTTATAGTAGGAGTATCTTGAAAAATCATGCGAGTTTTGTTTTGTTTTGTTAGGGGTTCTTTTCGGGGAAATACAGTAACAGTCCTTTTTTGGCCATATGAACCAGTACAACCAAACACTGCAGCATAGGCATTTCATTTAATGATCCATATAGTCAAAAGCTTCTATTCTGCAAAGTTTAGACTGACATTCTTCTGTAATTCTTTGATATACTCCAGTCATTTAAGTATGTTTGCAGTAAAATATCTAGTGTTGCTTCCATTTTGAATCCAATTTGATCCATTATGGAACTGAGTTGATGTATTTTACACTGTCTAATAAAACTGAAACTCTTTAGAACATCTCTTTCTACCTTTAGTGTGGTGTCATCTGCATATCTCATGTTGTTGATATTTCTCTTGGCAATCTTAATTCCAGTTTGTGATTCACCAAGCCCTGCATTACTCATGATTTGCTCTGCATATAAGTTAATAATCAGGGTGCCAACATACAGCATTGTCATACTTTGTTTCCTATTCTAAACCAATCAGGTGTTCCATATACAGACATAATTGTTGCTTCTTGACCTACATACAGGTTTCTCAGAAGACCTATGAGGTGGTCTGGTACTTCCATCTCATTAAGGACTTGCCACAGTTTGTTGTGAGACACACAATCAAAAGCTTTGGTGTAGTCAAACAAGTAGATGTTTTTATGGTACTCCCTTGTTTTCTCCATGATCCAGCGAATGTTGGCAGTTTGGTCTCTAATTTTCCTGTCTTTTTGGAACCCAGCTTGTACTTCTGGAAGTTCTTTATCCACATACTGTTGAAGCCTAGTTTATAGGATCTTGAGCATGACCTTGCTAATATGTGAGATGAGCACAATTGCATGATAGTTTGAACATTTTTTGGCATTACCCTTCTTTGGAATTGGAATGTAAACTGACCTTCTCCAATTCTGTGACCACTGCTGTGTTTTCCAAATTTGCTGCCATATTGAGTATAGCACTTTAACAGTGTCATCTTTGGGGGATCTAAGTAGTTCAACTGGGATACTGTCATTTCCACTAGCTTTGTTGTTAGTAATACTTTTTAGGTCCCACTTGACTTCATATTCCAGGATGTCTGGCTCAAGGTCAGTGATCACAGCATTGTGGTTGTTAGGAATATTAAGGTCCTTGTATAGTTCTGTGTATTCTTAACACCTTTTCCTAATCTCTTCTATTTCTTTTAGGTCCCTATAATTTTCATTCTTTAT
Organism: Furcifer pardalis; assembly: GCA_030440675.1. Lineage (NCBI taxonomy): Eukaryota > Metazoa > Chordata > Lepidosauria > Squamata > Chamaeleonidae > Furcifer > Furcifer pardalis. The sequence goes on from CP126894.1 coordinate 133,939,132, forward strand.
CATGACCATTTCTGCTCCAAATTTCTTGTAATTTCTCCAGGTTTCTTGATGAGATCTGTAGTCCATTCTGTTGTTTTTTCTATCTGCATTGTCCATTTAAGAAGACTTCCTTATGTCTCATTGCTGTTCTCTGGAAATCTGTATTCAGTTGGATTAATCTTTCTATTTCACCTTTGCTTTTCACTTTCCTTCTTTCCTCAGCTATTTGTAAAACTTCATTGAACACCCATTTCACTTGCATTTTTTTTGTTCTTTGAAGTGGTTCTAATTGCTGCCTCCTGTATAGAGTTGCCATAATTCTCTCCCACATATCCGGGACAGAAGTATATCACACATCGGCTGTCCCAATTCACAAGGGCACCTCCCTATTAGTCCCTGAGCCTCCTGCTCATTACTGGAACTTTTAACCCTTGCCTCACCTCTTCTGGGAGAGCCGAGGTGATTAGAAAGGAACTCTTACTATGCTCAGGCTTGCTGCAGTCTCAAAGAGGGTGGGGGAACTTCAAAATTAGCGCGCATCGGGTCTCCCGACCTCCCTAGAGCCGATGCGCACTATTTTTGAAGTTCCCCCACCCTCTTTGAGGCTGCAACAAGCCAGAATGTCGGGATTCGAACCCTGACGTTTTGGTTTGCTGCACTTACTGAGGACGTCGGGGAAGCCCAGAAACAGCTTGGATCGGGTCTCTCCACCTCCCTGGACCCGGCAGGGGGGTCAGAGACCCCAAAATTGGTTTTAGAAAATGGCCTTTTTTTACCAATTTTGGGATCTCTGGACCCCCCCCCCCCCCGCCGAGACTTGTGGAACCAAGTCATAACGTTATCCAGGGTACTAGTGTACAGTCAAACCTCGCATAAAGAGTGTCTCGGACTTGTGGAACCAAGTCCGGGAAGGTGGGGAGACCCGATCCAAGCTGTTTCCAAAGTTTCCCCACCTCCCTGGAGGCTGCAGCAAGCCAAAATGTCAGGATTCAAATCCCGACGTTCTGGCTTGCTGCAGCCTCCAGGGAAACAGGACTTTTTTTAACATTGTGTTATCAATGTATCGCACAACGTTAAAAACCGGATAACGACGAGACTTGTGGAACCAAGTCATAACGTTATCCAGGGTACTAGTGTACAGTCAAACCTCGCATAAAGAGTGTCTCGCTTAGAAAGTAACTTACTTAAAGAGCAGGATTTTTTCTGAATGTTTGCTTCACTTAACAAATAAAACCAACCAAAAACTCACTTAATAAATAAATTGAGGTTCGCAATCGCCCCCACCAGAAGTCACAATTGGTCACTTACTGTATTAGTAATTGCTGTGACAACTATTAGAAGGATATAGGTTAAAACAAAGTTGCTGAAACTCTGAATATATTCCATAGCAATAACATTTATAAGGCCAGAAGAATCCATGCTTTATATATTTTTATTAAGGCTTTTACTGGCCTTTAAGTCTGGCTATAAAATAAATTTTCCTTAATCTATATGAATGGATTTGAATATGGGAAAAACATATGAAGGAGAAAATAGCCTTAATTTTTAAACATAGATCAGAATTATATTGGTATTGCCAATACAATTGAGATATGCTCCTGCACCTTGTCAATTCACTGCAATTAACTAGTGAGTTACGTGAATACCAGTACGATTGCGGCCATAATGTAAATCTATCCCTGGAATAATGATACTAGGTTAGAAGATTACTGTATTAATCAGATTTGTCCTGTTTTAAAAATGCTGTTTATTTACAAAACAAAACTTAGTAATATCTTTATTCTTTGATGTTTGGTCTTAAACGAATTGTGCTTACATTTTTTCCTTTTGCTTTCATGTAACCTATAGCAAATATCTGTTAAAATGTATGTGTAGCATAATTAAGAGAAGCTTTAATATGATAACGAATTTTATCATGGAAGGTAATAACCTATCATTTGATAAACCAGAACATGATTCATATAAACGTAGAATTTTCTCTTTTTTTCCGTATGAGATAGGTTTCTGACATTCTGTCATAAAAAGATGGCCCCTAGTGTAACTAGAGGGGACTGTGGTAGCTTAGTGGTTAAGATGCTGAACTTGATGACTGGCAGGTCAGCAGCTCAAGACCAAAGTACTGCACAATGGAGTGAGCTCCCGTCTCTGTCCCAGCACCTGCCAACCTAGCAGTTTGAAAGCAAAAAATTGCAAGCAGATAACGGGAGCTCACTCCATTGTGCAGTACTTTGGTCTTGAGCTGCTGACCTGCCAGTCATCAAGTTCAGCATCTTAACCACTAAGCTACCACAGTCCCCTCTAGTTACACAGTCATGTGGTTCATGGGTGCCCAAACTATGGCCTGTGGGCCAGATCTGGCCCATGATGCCAATTCATCTGGACTGCACCACCCTCATCGCTCGCAGAAGCGGAAGTAAAACTCACCCAACTTCAGCTTCTGGGAGCAACAAGGGTGGCATGGGTGAGATGATTTGGTGTTGGGGGCCAGATCCGGTCCACAGGCCATAGTTTGGGAACCCATGAACCATGAGACTGGCCTTTGGCCTGAAAAGTTTGGGCACCCCCGCTGTTAGTTTTAAAAATTGATTCCTGTGCACATGGCTCCAGATGGCCACTTTGCATGATGGTAAATTTTGGCATCCATTTTGGGTCCTGCTTCTATCCCTGTTAGCCAGGGGTGATCAAACTATGGCCTGTGGTCTGGATCTGGCCCCCAACACCAATTCATCTGGCTTGCTCCACCCTCATCGCTCTCAGAAGCGGAAGTAAAACTCAACCAACTTCCATTTCTGGGAGCGTCAAGGGTGGTGTGGGCTGGATGAATTGGCATGGGTCCAGATCCGGCCCATAGGCCGTAGTTTGGGCACCCATGAACCACGTGACTGGCCCATGGCCTGAAAAGTTTGGGCATCCCTGCTGTTAGCTTTTAAAATGAATTCATGTGCACATGGCTCCAGATGGATGCCCAAACTATGCCCCTTGAGCCAGATCCGGCCCCCAATGCCATTCATCTGGTCTACTCCATGCCTCGTTGCTCTCAGAAGCGGAAGTAAAACTCATCCAACTTCCAGTTCTGGGAGGGATGAGAGCAACGTGGGCCGGATTAATTGGTGTTGGGCTGGGTCCAGCCCACAGGCTGTAGTTTGAACACCCATGAACCACATGACTGGCCCAAGGCCTGAAAAGTTTGGGCACCCCTGCTGTTAGCTTTTAAATGGATTCCTGTACACATGGCTGCAGATGGGTGCCCAAACTACGGCCCATGGGCCGGTTCCAGCCCATGACACTAATTTATCCAGCCCACTCCATTCTTGTCGCTCTCAGAAGCAGAAGTAAAACTTACCCAACTTCCGCTTCTGGGAGCGATGAGGGTGGCGCATGCTGGATGAATTGGCATCATGGGCCAGATCTGGCCCATGGGCTATAGTTTGGGCACCCATGACGTGACTGGCCCATGGCCTGAAGTTTGGGCACCCCTGCTGTTAGTTTTAAAACAGATTCCTGTGCACATGGCTCCAGATGGGTACTCAAACTATGGCCTATTGGCTGGATCCGGCCCATGATGCCATTTCATCTGGCCTGCTCCACCCTCATCGATCTGAGAAGCAGAAGTAAAACTCACCCAGCTTCTGTTTCTGGAAATGATGAGGGTGGTGCGGACCGTGTGAATTGGTGTTGGGGCCATATCCTGCCCATGGGCCGTAGTTTAGACACCCATGAACCACGTGACTGGCCTGTGGCCTGAAAAGTTTGGGCACCTCTGCTTTTAGCTTTTAAAATGAATTCATGTGCACTTGGCTCCAGGTGGGTTCCCAAACTACAGCCCATGGGCCAGATCTGGCCCTCAATGCCAATTTATCTGATCCACTCCACCCTCGTTGCTCTCAGAAGCGTAAGTAAAACTCACCCAACTTCCGCTTCTGGGAGCAACGAGGGTGTTGTGGGCCGGATGAATTGGTGTTGGGGGTCGGATCCAGCCCATGGGCCATAGTGCCCATGAACCATGTAACTGGCTTGTGGCCTGAAAGGTTTGGGCACCCCTGCTGTTAGCTTTTTAAATGGATTTCTGTACACATGGTTCCAGATGGCCATTTTGCATGATGGTAAATGTTGGCATCCATTTTGGCTCATGCTTCTATCCCTGTTCCAGGGGTGCTCATACTACGACCTGTGGGCTGGATCCAGCCCCCAACACCAATTCATCTGGCCCATTCCGCCCTCGTCATTTCCAGAAGTGGAAGTAAAACTCACCCAACTTCACTTCTGGGAGCAACATGGGTAGCGTGGGCAGGATGAATTGGCATTGGGGCCGGATATGGCCCACCAACCATAGTTTGGGGACTCATGAGCCACATGACTGGCCTGTGGCCTGATAAGTTCAGTCGGGTGCGTTTTACTTCTGCTTCTGGGAGCGACGAAGGTGGCACGGGCCGCTCCCTCGGGGACTGAATGGAGGAAAGTTACCGGGGGGGGGGGGGGGAGAGCCGTGACGAAGCTGCCAGGGCTTATCGGCCCTGACTGGATGGGCAGGCCAAGGTTTGGGCTGAGGTGGTGTCCACACTCTCGGATGCCACAGAAGGCTTCCAGGGGGAGACCTGGGCAAGCCCTTCTGGGTTGGTGGGAAATGCTGCTCCGCTGGTGTTTCTATGATTCTCCAGGTCGTGGTTGGCCTCCTTTCCTTCTACCTCACGATGCATTGAATAATGCTAGAATAACGTTATTCAGTGAAAACTTTTTTCCAAAAATTGTCATTGTTACCTGATTCTAGCATTATCCGAGGCAAACGTTATCTGAGGTATTACTGTATCTATCATAGATATAGATATATGCACTATATATGCTGTATATCTGGGTAACAGAATTTGGTCCTATGAAGGAAGGATAAACTAGTCTTTAACTGTAGTTATGGTAATTCATTTTTATTAGCTTTTCATTAAATATGAATACAGCATTTTAATTGTAAGTAGTTTCTGTTGATTTAGGAGGGAAGAGAACTGTGTGCTAATTGTACTGTGCACTGAACATGTTTTATTCAGACACATTCTAAAATGACCTGCAAGGCTTGTCTGATTTTCCTACCGTTTTCATCATTCTTTGGCCAAAATCTTGTTCCTTATGTAGTAAATTGCAGTAGATGAGACCACTGTCTCAATGAGGAATTACTCAATCAACTTCTTAATAAGTTCCATTGATTCAAATGAGCCTATTCGAACTGTAGCTTACTATGCTTAAGTAAATTCCCACTGATCCAATTGCGCTAATGTAGTGAACTAGACTAAGCAACAAGATTTTGTCCATTCTTCCTCTTCCATGTCTAGGCCAGACGTGAAACTGCCAAAATGAAAGCACCTGGGGCAAGGGCAGGAAGGAGGTGGCGACCAAGATCCCAACTGCCTTTTGACATCGCAGAAGCCCAGGGGGAGGTCAGTGAAACGTTATGCCACCTCCCCCCCCCCCACACACACACACCTGGGGCAAGAGCAGAAAGGAGGTGGTGACCAAGATCTCAACTGCCATTTGACATCACAGAAGCCCAGGGGGAGCTACGTTTGAACCATGGTTTAAGAGTAATTATATGATTCTCACAACTTTTCAAAATACTCCGGGCACCCACCAATAGCCAAAGGGGAGAGAGAAATCTATTATTGATTTAGAAAAATGTATTATTATTTTTTTGGTGCTGTGTTGTTTTGCTGATTGTAAGTCGCCCTGAGTCGCCATGGTGAGTGGGTGGTGATATAAATCTAAATAATAAATAAATTTCCTTTCGCCAGACCCAGTGTGAGAAAGATTAGCTCAGTTTTAACTTAGTTATACAGTAATACGTCAGATAACGATTACATCGGATAATGCTAAAATCGGATAACGATACAAAATTTTGTAAAACAATTTTCATCGGATAACGATCTGTTAGCATTATCCAAGGTCATTACTCATAGTGGCAGCGTGGGTGGGAAACCAAACGGGAGCTCCCTGTTCAGCTTCCCAGCCACGCTGCTGCTGCAGACGCAGGGGCATGGTAGCTGGGAAGCTGACGGGACGCCCCCGTCAGCTTCCCAGTCACCCCGCAGCTGCGGGTGCAGGGGCGAGGTGGCTGAGAAGCTGACGGAGGATTCCCCTGTTGGCTTCCCAGCCACCCTGCAGCTGTGGGCACAGGGGGTTCCCTTCACAAGCAAAGGGCTATCCCAGCATTGGATAGCCCTTTGCTTGTGAAGGAAACATGGTTTCTGACGTTCCCCGACTTCTCTCGGCAGAGCTGCAAGGCAAAACGCCGGGGTTCTTTCCCCAGCATTTTGCCTTGCAGTACTGCCCGGGTAGGTCTGGGGACATAAGGAACAGCACAGATCAAGTACCCTGATCTCCAAAGAGGTGGCAGGGGTATCAAAGAGCCCGAAATGGACATTCCCAGACATACCTGGGCGGTGCTGCAAGGCAAAGCACCAGGGTTATTTCCCCAGCATTTTGCCTTATCACACCACCGCGGTAGGTCTGGGGACGTCGGGAACAGCGCAGATCGAGCCCCCCAACCTCCCCACAGGTGGCAGGGGCAGCGGAGATCCCAAAATGTCCTGACGGAGGGTTTTTTTGCCCATTTCGAGCTATCCTCCGCCTCTGCCACCTCTGGGAGGTCGGGGGTCGTGATCCCTGTTGTTTCTGACATCGCCTGACTTACCCGGGTACTGCGATTACGCGTGATCGGCACTTGGCTTGGGGTGTAGAATGGGCGCACGCCCCAGTTTAACCCCTAACCCAAGTGCCGATTGCATGCTGTGATTCGTCTGCCTCTTTGGAAAGGGCAGTGGGGATTCCATGCATGGAATCCATACTGCCCTTCCAAAGAAACAGGCGGATCGCCCCCCTGTGGGCTTTTTTTAATGTTGTGTGATCAATGCATTGCACAAACATTAAAATCCGGATAACAATGAGACTTGTGGAACCAAGACAAGGCTGTCCTCTATCTCCTATATTGTTCATGGTGATGAGTGAATGACTGGCGATATTCTTAATACTGTAATAAATCCAAGTGAATTGATTGGAGGAAATAATATGAAATGAAATAAGAAGATAAAAAGATTATAAAAGATGCAAGAAATCCATTCTGCATTAATTTATTACAAATTGGAATAAATGTAAGAAATTATTCAGCCCACATAGACTCAGATAGCAGATCTAGAAAAATATCTAGAAAAATCAAAATTAGGTCTAATTAAAAATGTCGAATGGCATAAGGCAGTGATGGCAAACCTTGGTACTACAGGTGTTCTTAGATTTCAATTACCAGAAGCCCAAGTCAGAACACCTGCTGATCAGATCTTCTGGGAATTGAAGTTCAAGAACACCTGGAGTGCCAAGGTTCACCATCACTGGTATAAGGTATTAAGATTGAAAGAATGGTTAAGTAAGGTACCGTATATGCCAATGTACAAGACAACTGGGTGTATAAGACGACCCCCCCAACATTTCCACTCAAAATATAGAGTTTGTTATATACTCGCTGTATAAGACCTCCCCCTCTTCCGCACACCTTCCACACACCAAATAAAACGTAAAAGAACATCAGATTTGATTTCAACATGTTAATTTATATTCAAATGCTTATGACATGCAGAAAAACTGTCACAAGGCTGTATGTTATCAAACATGTACAGTAAATATAAAACAGTACAAGTGCAAAGTGGTACTTATTTATCTACCATATATACATGAATATAACCCAAGGTACCTAATTTTGACCTTGAAATCCAGGAAAATAGATTGACCTGAGTATAAGCCAAGAGTGGGAAATGTAGCAACTGCTAGTGAGTTTCAGTAATTAAAATACAGTAATATTAATGATTTTATTGATTTTTTAGAACTGTACTTTCACCACCCACCAGTGGTGGCGCTGCAGGTAAAGTGGGTGGGCAGGTCAATTGCACTGAGGCAGGAAGTGTTGATCTAGCCTAGCCTCTTGCTTCCCCTGCAAGCATGGCTTTTTCCTCCATTTTGGGCAGAGCAGAGAGACAAGGGCAGAAGGTACCAGTAAATGAAACCTGTTCTTTTTGCCCACCAGTTTGAAAGGGAGACACAATTGCAATGTAGAGCTTCTTTCTTCATCTGGATGGTATGTAGAATGAGGTGGGCGAGCATCAGGAGGCCACTATGGGCAGCTATGTCTATCCCAACTGAAGTGCACCTGGTGTATAAGACGACACCCCCCCCCCACTTGGAGGCATGTTTTTCAGTCATCTTATACACCAGCAAATACAGTATCTAATAAAAATCAGATAAAAGAGATATTAAGCAGGGAGAAAGAGCAAATATCTTGTTTTTTGATTGAACTAGTAAAATGGACTTTCAGTTGGATGAAAAAATATTGAAAATTTAGAAACATAACACAATTTGAGGAATTAGGTGCAGAAAGAGAACAACATTATTAAAATAAAATAAGGATAGGCCTGGTAAGTAAAATATATAAAATATTAATAGAAAAAGGATCAAAAGCAAGTGAAATTGGTTAAAATATGTTTTGAAGAACATATCTGATTAAAGAGAATTGGAGATGGTACCTGACACCAGTTACAATTCAAAATACAGTAAAACACTGGAAAACGCTAAAACTTGGTTCCATAAGTCTTGGTGTTATCCGATTTTTAGTGTTATCCGATCCATGTTAAAATCCTATGGGATGGATCGGATAACATTAAAGCTCCATAGAGATACATTGAAACCGCACAGGCTTTAGCGGTTGTTATCCAATCCATCCCATGGGACCTTAGCGTTATTCGATCCAGTTCTCCGCCCCAGATTACTTAACGTTATGTGATTTTAGTGTTATCCGATCCAATCGTTATCCGGTGTTTTACTGTACTCAAATCTTGTTGGACATATAAACAGTTTGTTGGTACAGTACTTATTTATATTTATGGTGGGAATGCACAACAATATGGACAATATGGAAAATGGTATTTGATGAAATTAAAATTTTGGAATCTGTATATATTCTGTTTGTTCCTTAGAAGGATACTGTTGCATAGACACTTAAAACAGTTTTGAATCTTCAGCATGCACACGCACGCACACGTGCACACACACACACACCAAACTAAAAACCCCTTCATAATATTTGTTAAACGATAAATATTGTATTGGTAAAAAAAATCAATAGCAAAGAAAAAAGGAACTTGTCTGCTACTTCTAAAAATAACTGTTTGCTACAGATGCCAAATTAAAATAGAAACCTAAGTAACTGGAAGAAATACAATAATATGAGAATTCTTTAATGCAGTTTATTTTGAGCACTTTTGGTTTTTGTAGCCTTATCCAGTGGTTTAATTTGTATTTACTTTCCATTCTTAATAGGTGCCATACTAGGCAGATCAGAGACACAGGAGTGCATCTTCTACAATGCTAACTGGGAAAACGATAAAACAAATCGCAGTGGCATCGAATCATGTTATGGCGATAAGGATAAAAGACGACACTGTTTTGCAACATGGAAGAACACATCTGGATCTATTGAAATTGTGAAAAAGGGTTGCTGGTTGGACGATATTAACTGTTATGACAGGCAAGCAAACTAGTGTTCTTGCATTTGGGAGAGAGTTTGTATGTTTGAAAAGTAATGGTTGGACAAAGTGTAGGACACAGTTTGATACATGTTGTATTTTGGTTTATTGTAAAGCACTTATCTTACAGTTTTGTGGTTATTGTGCCCCCCCTCCCCCAAGAATCTTGTAACAGAATGCATATTCCATTCTTTGATTCAATTATATAAGTCCTGTGCAGCATTTGTAAATCATATGTAGCTACCTGGATAGGTCATTTTGCTTTTCTCTTGGGAGAAGAGCCAGACTATGTAGCCTTGGGCAAGATACAAAAACCTAGACTGCAGTAAAAGAAAGGGTCATGAAAGCACTTCTGAGTATACCTAAAATGATTGTCATAAGTTGGTACATAATTAGGAAAAGAACATTGCATGTAATCACAGTGTACATTCAAACAAGTCATTTGTGTTTGAGATGTGAAGTCACCATTTTCTACCATGCGTGTTTTTTTCAGTGGTTTCTGAATCCAGGTTACATGTGCACAGTATTAATTGACTAAAAGGTTCCTTCATAGTAGAGACTACAGTGTCTAAAAGTGGATTATACAGTAATGCAACAATAGAGCGCTGGAACGACACAGAATCAAGTGTACAGTAATACCTCGGATAACGACTGCATAGTTTAACGCTAAAATTGGATAACGGTGCAAAATTTCTAAAGAAATTTTGCATCGGATAATGATCTGTCAGCGTTATCCGATGCAGTCGTTTGTAGCAGCAGGGTGGCTGGAAAGCTGAATGTGGTTCTCCGTTCAGCTTCCCAGCCACCCTGCAGCTGCAGAGACAGGGGTGGGGTGGCTGGAAAGCTGATGGGGGGCTCTCCCGTCGCCTTCCCCAACCACCCTGCAGCTGTGGACCAGGTACTCCCAACACCCCTCCAGAGCTGACAGGGGGGGTCAGGGAGCCCAAAATGGGTGGGGAAAAGTCCATTTTTTCACCCATTTCGGGCTCCCTGAACCCCCTGCCGGCTCTAGGGAGGTCGGGCGACCCGATCCACACTATTTCCAAAGTTTCCCCACCTCTCTGGCTGCTGCAGCAAGCCAAAACGTCGGGATTCGAATCCTGATGTTTTGGCTTACTATAGCAGCCAGAGAGGTGGGGAACCTTCAGAAGGAGTTTGGATCGGGTCCCCCAACCTCTCTGGAGGCAGCAGGGGTGCTGGAGAGCCCAAAATGGGTGAAAAATTTGTATTTTTTTCACCCATTTTGGGCTCTCTCACCCCCCTGCCAGCTCCAGGAAGGTCGGGGGACATGATCCAAGCTATTTTGGAAGTTTCCCCATCTCCCTGGAGGCTACAGCAAGCCAAAACGTCGGGATTCAAATCCTGACATTTTTTGCTTGCTACAGCCTCCAGGGAGGTGGGGAAACTTTGGAAATAGCTTGGATCAGGTCCCCTGACCTCCCTGGAGCCAGCAGGGGGTTCAGGGAGCCTGAAATGGGAAAATTTTTAGAATTTTTAAACCTATTTTGAGCTCTCTGACCCCCCCCTGCGGGCTCAAGGGAGGTCGGGGGACCCAATCCGTGCTATTGCCAAAGTTCCCCCATCTCCTGGGAAAATGCAACAAGCCTAAATGTCAGGATTCGAATCATGACATTTTGGCTTGCTGCACTGCCCCGGGAGGTGGGGGAAGTCCAGAAACAGCGCGGATCGGGTCCCCCAACCTGCCCGGAGCCGGCAGGGGGGGTCAGAGAGCCCGAAATGGGTGAAAAAAATGGACATTTTTAAACCCATTTTGGGCTCTCTGACCCCCCCTCCCCACCAGCTCCGGGCAGGTTGGGGGACCCGATCCACAGCTGCAGGGTGGCAGGGGAAGCTGACGGGGGAGCCCCGCGTCAGCTTTCCAGCCACCCCACCCTGCCTCCGCAGCTGCAGGGCGGCTGGGAAACTGAATGGAGAACCACGTTCAGCTTTCCAGCCACCCTTCTGCTACGAACTACTGGATCGGATAACGCTGACAGATTTTAGCTTTAGTCGATGCAGTTGCTATCCGAGGTATTACTGTACTTGTTAATTATTCTGATGGTCTGTCTTTCTCGTGGGAACCTTTCAGAGGAATAGTAATCTGTTACAGCCAGAATAATGAGCATGTGGTAGTGCTTCATGAATAGTTAGCCTGTTAAGCTTGTGCTTTTATAATTTGTTTTTAAAGTGTGACATAATTCATAACTGTCCCCTGGACAAATAGGTACATTAAGTTCTTCATGGTGTATATTTGCATGCAATGAGGATTGATTGATTCAGTTGACTAGTAAATTGTTTATTTCCTGTATTTTGTGCCATTTTAAAAAATTGTTCTGAATAGGTTACAATTTTTTCCCCTTATTAACTAAAACTATTTGACAGAAGCATCCTACTGGCAAATATTTCAAATAATATTGCTATCATTGCAAAACGAAACTGGTTTTAATCCCTTTCAGATCAGAATGCATAGAAAGGAAAGACAGTCCTGAAGTTTTTTTCTGCTGCTGTGAAGGCAATATGTGCAATGAACATTTTTTCTACTTTCCAGAGATGGAGGTCACACAGCGTAAGTTCAATTTTTGTAAAGTATTTGCTAGCCAGAGGTATATATTTTGCATCTTTAGGAATGGTGGCATTTCATCATGGATACTTGATGAGTCCCATCATTGGAAGAAATGATACAAAATTAGATAGGTTGGTAAGTAGGTAGATAGATAAAGAAAGATTATAATTATGTTTTTGACATTAGTGTGTCATTGATTAATAAAGTATTCATATCCAGAAAGTTCCTTAAAATTCAGCTTTATGATAATCTAAATTATCATTAATTAAGCTCTATAATAATTCTCAAATTTGCAAATACAAGTTGTACCTCGCTTAAAGAGCATAATGTGTTATACAGGATTGCTCTTTAAGCAAGTTTGCTCTTTAAGCGAAACACCATTGTAAGTGGCCAATTGTGACTTCTGGTGGGGGGGATTAGGAACCCCAATTTATTTGCTAAGCGAGTTTTTGGTTGGTTTTATTTGTTAAGTGAAGCGAACATTCAGAGAAAATTCTGCTCTATAAGCGAGGCACTCTTTATGTGAGGTTTGACTATTGGGAATTATCTTAAATAGTATTACATTTTCACTTGCACTGTTAAATCTTTTTAGTCAGCCTCAGTTGATTTCAAGAGATGATACACTTACTGCGGCGGCTGTGCAAACTGCAAATGTTCAATATGTCAATTAAAAATAAACAAAATTGAAGTTGATAAAAATATTAAAATAACTTTTAATTTTTTTTTAGCCCAGAATCTATTCTGGAAACCCACATGTATAGGAGCCATTGCACAAACACATTTTTGTGCTTCATGCACTTGATTGATCAAAAGAGAACAATGAGATCTGTAACAGCAAAATGCTTCTTATAAAATTGTGTTTTTGCGCTTGCATTAGAAATAGATTCTGACCATAAATCTTTTATCCAGATAAAACACTTATGTCATTCTGCTTTGTTGCATATAAAACTTTAATTCTTCAAAATTCTAAGAAGTAAATCTTTATTTTTTGCTTAAATAGACTGTCATAAAAATAATTGTGACTTTTTTTTACAGCTACTTCCAATCCTGTGCCATCTAAGCCACCTCTGTTTAGCACATTGCTTTATTCTCTTATGCCTATAATGGGAATAGCAGTGATCATATTGTTTTCATTCTGGATGTATCGCCACCACAAATTAGCATATCCTCCTGTTCTTGTACCAACCCAGGTAAGTTGATTATTTTCCATTTTGTTTATTGCTTATTTTATTGCAATTCTGTTTACATGTTGTTCATAACCCCAAGTAGTACCTGGACTAAGTCAGGCAGTATAAAAATGCTAAAAATGCATTAATATATAATGTACACAGAGCCTCCTCAAAGATTGTGGTATTTTTGGACCACAATCTTACATACCTTGTGCCAGCTAAGTTTCTCTCACTAGGTCAGGTGAAAGGAACTGTGGAATGAATTCACCAAAAGGTGGCTTCATTTCGTCAGTTTCACATCTGCCCTAGACATGGAAGAAGAAAAAGAATAGATCTGAATTGCATGTCATGTTCAATCTGTTTGTAAGAAAGATAGATCTGAATTGTTGTATTGTAGTAACTATTTATTAACTGTGCAGCTTTATAATATTCTTTGAATAGAGAAGCAGTCTATAAAATTTGAAAATAAATAAAAATGGTGAGATTGACTGGAATACCAAGGATTGTAGTTGGAATTTCCCTTGCTTAGTGAGGCTTACCTGATTTCTCCTGATTGTAGTACATTACCTCTTTTAGGTTTGGGGCAAGGCATTGGGATGTAAACTACAAGTCACCCCAACCCCATATCTGCAGGGGATATGTTCTGGATCTTCTGCTGATACACGAAACCACCAAAAGCTGTGAACTCTGTATTACAGCACACATACCTAAGTCATTTAAGAGTGGGTGGGTGGGTGGGTGGGTGCACTCAGGAAATGTATCCCCTGCAAACACAATCTGTTCCTTCTCACCATTACATTGTATATAGTGATTCTAGTGGTCAGCCTTGCCAATGCATCTTGTAAATACATATACAGTATATTATGTATTTCAGGGTGTTCTTTGTAAACTGAATCATTTTGGACTTGTGGATAACTGTACCTGCAGATACTGAACCTGCAGGTACACGGGCAACTTCAAATTTATGTAACAAAATCGGTGTTTCAGTGTGGTGGACACATTGGCAGTCAAGTTGGTTCTTTGTTTTCCTGTTTGTTTTTATGTGAAGTTAAAGCCTAAAAAAATCAGTTGAAAAAAAGCATAATTTTATTAAGACTTACATTTGCTATATAATTAAAAGTGGGATAAACATAATTTAACAAGTGTGGTAAAAACTTGGCACCCCATGGTTTATATGTCATGATCATGGATAATTTGCTTTTGAACTATTCAGGTGTACTATGCAAGGATTTAAAAAAACTGTTTTATGATAGTTATCCGATTTTATAATGTTTTTATTACGGAAAAGCACAGCTGCAGCAATCAAAGGTTGCTATGGTTTAACACTTTGAAATGTTTTGGGTGACTGTGGTCTGGAGTTTTGCTGAGGAAAGTGAAATGCATAATAAAATAATGTATTTTTCTTGTGGGAACTGTGAAACAAATCAGATGCTCCTAATTATCTGATATCCTGTTTGAAGTAGGGAAAAAATATGACATGAAAGGTGCTAGACATGGTGAAACTGTAACTATATTCAGCAGTGTACTTCCATACTTCCATAGTGCTTCCACCTTTTCCAGTGATAGTGAACCTTGGCACTCCAGCACTATCTGCTCTAAACAGAAATCTTCAAGAAGGAAAATAAGGAGCTTGGGCAAATAATGGTGACCAAAAAAAAAATCCCTAAACTCTGACAAATGTCAACAAAACAAGTCACTAGATACAGATGGCATCTGAGATGTCTTAAATAATTCAAACATGAAATTTCTGAAATTTATTTTACAAACGTAAAATCCATAATATGTCTGTAAGACCAGTCTCTGTATCAGGGGCCCAGATAGTGGCCAATATTACTTCACATTTGCAAGTACAGTAATACCCCGGATAACACTAAAACTTGGTTCCACGAGTCTTAGCGTTATCTGATTTTTAATGTTATGCAATATATTTATCACACACCATTTTTAAAAAGCTGGCTTTGTTTGGGGGAGGCCGGGATGAGGGTGCCCACCTGCTTTCCCCCAAACCAAGCCGGAGATCACAGTGTCAGTTTCCCAGCTTGGTTTGGGGGAAAGCGGGCGCGCACTCCCATGTGCATTCCCCCAAACCAAGCCGGGGATCAGACGTTGTGATTCCCAGGTTGATTTGGGGAAACTACTCAGACCACCCATTTCCTTGGGGTGAGAGCCCATGCGCATGCTCTCACCCCAAGGAAACAGGCAGTCTGAGTGCCAAGCCGCTGGTTTTCTTGGGGTAAGAGCCCACGTGCAGGCTCTCACCGCGAGGAAACAGGCGGCCCGAGGCACAGACCACTGGCTATCTTGGGGTGAGAGCTTGTGCACATGCTCTCACCCCAAGTAAGCCAGAGGTCTGAGCCTCGGGCCACCGGCTTCCTTGGGGTGAAAGCCCACGTGCGCACACTCACCCCAAGGAAGCTGGTGGTCTGAGCCTCGGGCCGCTGGCTTCCTTGGGGTGAGAGCCCCACACACGCCTGACATTGAGACCACCAACTTCCTTGGGGGAGAGCATGTTTGCAGGCTCTCACCCCATGGAAACCGGCGGCTCAAAGCTCAGACCGCCTGTTTCCTTAGGGGGAGAGCAGCCGTGCATGCTCTCACCCCAAGGAAACCAGCGGCCCACGCTTGGCTCTATGGAGGCACCCTTGCCCCTCCCAGCAAGGGGTCCTCTGGAGATCTCTGTCCCAAAGCCGGCAGGGCTGGTTTCCAGCCTTGCCGGCTTTGGGACAGAGATCAATGTCAAGAAATTTGAGGAACATTTCTGCATCGCACAACATTATCTTAACGTTGTACGGTGGAAAAGTGTCCCTCAAATTCCCCGACATCCATTTTTAGCATTGTCCAATGCATTCATTATTCGAGGTATTACTGCATCATGCATGCATCCTGCTCACCTGACTTCTACATATAGTAATAGCTGAATAAACTACACAGCTTTGCTCTGTGACTGATTTATCAAGTTGTTTGAACATGCATGCTTTCTCTACAGCAGTTTGCTAGGAAAGATGCAAAACAGAGGGAAAACAGCCTGTCTTTGAATAACAGGATAAACAAACCATGGATCTCTGCTTAGTTGCTCACCCTGCACACAATTCCTTTGCTTGCCATGTCATCTGAACCATCCATTGTTTACTTGGACTTTTAAAAACCTTTGACAAATTCCTTCACCAAATGTTCTTCAGCAAACTTGGCTATCATGGCATAAGAGGAGAGGAACACACATGGAAAACAAGTTAAAGACCAAACAAACAAACAAAGAACAAATGAGCAGTTCTTGCAATAGAAAGGCACGAACACTGGGGTTTCTTTGACATCTGCTGTTTTTTACCCCTCTCCATATACAGTATTGCTATCTGAAGTAATGGTGAAAAATAAGGTGGCCATCATTGCTCATTACACAAGATGATTTCACAATAACAATAATTCGGTGCCATGAAACCAATTCTGCCTCACGGTGACCTTTTCCACTGTTTTCTAGATATAGAATATAAATAACTGATTTACCATTCCTTTCTTCTGGGGGCATATTAGGACTGTGTGGTTTGCCCCAAACTACAGAGGCTGGATCGTTTTTTCTGGAAGGCACAATGAAAGACCTGACTCCTAGTCTATGGCTCTTCAGGCAGATATTTAAGATGTTGTAAAAGAAAAGATGCATTCGTTCTTCTAAAGGCATCAGTTTAAGGAACTAGCAGGCTTTTAAACAGCAACTAATAGACAACTATAATTTTAATCCTGATCACAGAGGGGCCTTTTCCAAGTGTTTTGATGCCAGTTATATCTGCTAATGGTAACTAACATAACTAAATGAACTATCAGGAAGGGAAAAGAACAGCAATTTTATGAATTTAAAAATACTTGCATTGTGACAAGGCAAGTATTTGATAACTTCACTCTTTTAAAAGAAATAGGCATTTTATTAATATGAATTTTTACCAAAAACACAGAAACATAAATTTCTCTTATTATTGGTAAGGCAAGGGAAGAGACATGATGCACAAATGCTTGCTCACAGACAAAGACATAGGAAACATTTAAAAAGAGAGGAAACTATTAATAGGAAGAAATTAAAAGTGAATGGGAAGTTCTACCTGAACATGTGACTCAGATGTAATGACGGTAATATGTCTATTAGTACTTATCAGCAATGCACTAGGTCAATAATGGCGAACCTTGGCACTCCAGCTGTTCTTGGACTGCCAATTACCAGAAGCCAAGTCAGCATTCCTGCTGATCAGCATCCTATACAATGAAGACAGATTAAAAATGCATTTAGATTCTCTGCAGTCTCCTTATCCTCCTGCAGTTTCTTAAATTCCAGTTCTCATTAAAGGAGGTCTAAATGTTGTCTTTCTGTTCTTGATGTATTGAAACAATTCTTTATTGTTGGCATTTGTGTCATTAATGATAATGTTTTTCTCATAAACTTCCTTTTCACTAAGTTGTAATTTTAGAAAACTTTTCTGTCCTGAAGTCAAATATATTTTTGTTGAGTTCCCTGGTGTTTTCTTTCCACACTAGAAATTTGGCGGAAAATATTTCAGTTTCCAGTTGGTTCTGTTATACTGGCTTCTCAGTCTATACAGTGTGCAACAAGAGATAACCATTCTATTGTTGTTTTTCTACTGATAGTAGCACTCACCAAGTACTTAAACTCTCTCTTTTAGATGGCCGCTTCTGGCGTTAGCACACAGTATTTATTTATTTATTTATTTATTTATTTATTTATTTATTTATTTATTTATTTATTTATTTATTTATTGAGAGGGAGAGTTCCTGCACAGCAGCACTGCCCTAGACACACCAGCTGATGTTCCGGAAGCTGTCTTGAGTTCCCTAGTACAAGAAAAACAAATAGTCTGAGTGAAAAAAACAAAAACTTTAGTTGCTAAATAATATACACAAGTCCTGGCATCTATGTACAGTGCAGGAAAATAACATAAATGAAGAAATAATATACCAAGCTTATCTTCAGCTTTCTGTTGTCTTTAAATGAAGGCAGGAATGAAACAAACAACTCCCAAACCTGGAAGCAGCGTTCTTTGTCCACAATGTATCCACAAGGTACAGCCAAATGTCCAAGGCTTCTGACCAATGGTCACAGCAATCCAAACAGTAGCACAAAAGCAAGCAGCAGAAAGAGCATCAGTGAGAGAGGGGAAAAAACCCAGAAGTTTGCTTGCTCTTATTTCCTCCACAATAGCTGCTTGTGCAGCAACACCCTATGGCCTTAAAGGAACAGACCATTATTTTGTCAAGTTGCAATCCAGAGTTCTAGGCACAGACCTATGGCCCTATCATTTATTTATTTATTTACTTATTTTTTCCAATTTGTTATCCCGCCCCAATTAGGTAGACCCAACTCTGGGCTACCCAACAGTAGCCCTTTCCATGTATCGATTTATTTATTTATTGTTTTAGTGTATGCTGATGTTCTGTTTCCATCCTATCCACATTTGGGTGATTGGAAATATTTTCAGCTTCTCCACTTACAGATGAATTGTCTTGAACTGGAGCTTGTCCAAGGAGCATATCCACTTCATCAGGGACAACTGGATCAAACCGATCCCAGATAACATGGCTAGACTGCACTCCAGACAACCCCAGCTCTACCTTCTCCACACTAGGGTTAAACTTAGAGCAAATCTGAGCGATTTTCTCCATCAGATAATCAGCAAAATCCTCAGCAGATCCCTGCCAGCCAGGGCCTGACCCCCCTGTACCGAGGAGGGATCTGGTAACCCGGAATAGGGTTGATGGGCGATTATCCGCAAAGGCAATGAGGGTGGTGAAATATTGACGTTTCACCACCCCCATCGCCACAAGGTAGGCTTTAATAGCAGCTCTAACCAGTGTTCGATCAGACTCGCTCCGGGTCTTCCCCTAGCAGCGCTCTAGAGGTCTCTTTGCCCGCTTGAGCTCCCCTAGTTCTTCAGTAAACCAGGGGGAGGATCGATGCCCGCGGGCACGGAGAGGCCGTAGTGGTGCGATCACATCCAAGGCCGCAGTCAACCTCTCGTTCCAAAGTCCTACAAGAACCTCAGGCGAATCGCATTCCTGGTCCAGAGGAAAACACCCCAGTTCCCTCTGGAATCCTTCCGGATCCATTAGTTGCCGGGGACGAGCCCATTTAACTGGCCCTACCTCCCTGCGGTGAAGCCTCGTCGCCAGAAAGTTTAGTGATCTGACCATGGCATAGGAGTAATGTCTAATTTCTGTAATTTCAGATCACTCTGCCACTGCTCCTACAAAACTAAATCCGGGGTGTGGCCGCTGCTCCTAGTAGGGCCCTGAATTACCTGAGTCAGGCCCATAGCTACCATGGAAGCCATGAACTCCCATGCTACCTCAGAGCCTACCCCCAATGAAGGCAAATTAAAGTCCCCCAGGACCATAAGTTCTGGGAGCTCCAATGTCACCATGGAGATGGCCTCAAGGAGCTCAGGTAGGGAATCTGTTACCTTGCAGGGAGGCAGGTACAAGAGCAAGATTCCCCGCTGACCCTTTGGGCCCAAACGCAAGAGT
Source organism: Furcifer pardalis (assembly GCA_030440675.1). NCBI lineage: Eukaryota > Metazoa > Chordata > Lepidosauria > Squamata > Chamaeleonidae > Furcifer > Furcifer pardalis. Next base: position 133,958,913 of record CP126894.1, read on the forward strand.
AGGGCCTCACAACCTGGAACTTGTTGGGCTGTGGCTCTGGTGACTCTCTGTGACTCTCTGGCCACAATGACCACCGCCCCTCCCCTTCTCCCTAGGCTGGGAGAAGGGGTGCTTAGAATTAGCTATCTGCAAGTAATTTAGTTATCTGTTATTAATTACTTTCAGAGTTATGAGTAACATAACTCTCAGCCTGTGAAGAAGTTACTTCATGATATAATCTGTAGCACCTAGATGACTTGGATGTTGTTGTCAAAGGTAATTTAGACGTTTAGCACTTTTCAAATCAGCACTTGAAAAATAGTCATAAAAAAGGGCAGGATCTGTTCTTGATCATCCTAGAGTGCTGAACACATACAAACAGGCTCTTAACTGTTAGAGTACTGTGACAGTGGAACCAGTTACCTCAGGAGGTGATGAGTGCTTGAGAGCTGGAGGCATTTAAGAGAAAATTGAACAACCATCTGTCAGATCTGCTTTGATTTGGATTCCTGAATTTAGCAAGGGTTTGGACTCGGCCTCATAGGCCCTTTCCAGCGCCTTTATTCTATGATTCTATATGGGGTTTGTGGCTTGGCTGTGTTGACAAATGCTTCCGATACATGCAGGCTGGATTGTAACATGTCCAGTCAATTTAATTACTCTAGGGTATGCCATCAAGTTGCATCTGGTTTATAGCAATCCTGATAGGATTGTCAATGTATTCAAGTGGTATTTTTACTGGTGTCACCCCTGTGGCCAAGCAGGATTTCAAACTAGGTCTTCTGAGTCCTAATCCATCGCTCTACCTACTACATCAAACTGACTCTCCCTCTAGTACATGGGTGCCCAAACTGCGGCCCACGGGCCATATGCGGCCCATGACGCCAATTCCTCCGGCCCCCGGCCTCCTCCCCACTTCCAGAAGTGGATGAGGAACGCACCCGCCAATATGCAAACGCGTCCGCGCTGCTCCTGGGAGTGCTTGCAAAGGCACCCGAGCATTTGCAAACATAAACACGTCTGCAACCACCCGCTCCTGCCGCCCGGACTTGGGGTAGTTTTTGCAACACTCACAGCAAGGTTGCAGAACAGAACAGGCTGGTGGCACCGGGAACCCTGCTAACGCCCAGGATGGGGTCCCAAACATCCGTATACCAATTCCAGGCATTCGGGTGTGATTCTTCTTCCTCATCTAGCGTCCTGGGAACCTTCCTTCCTTCCTTCCCTCCTCCATCCCCTTCTCCCTCTCCCTTCGCTTTCTTTTTTTCCTTTCTGTTTTGGTTTGCTTTGTCTTTTGCAGTTTGTCTTTCGAAGTAGACTTTTGTCCTGGATTCACTCGCCGAGCTCACCTCCCTAGCTTGGGGGGGGGGGGACCTTTTCCCTAGCCAGCCTTCCTTTCCCCTTTAAAATCGCCCTTGTTTGAAATTATTTGCAAAACCAGGCTTCCTCCCCCCCCCCTCTCTTTTCTATTTTGGTTTGCTCTGTCCATTTGCTGTTTCTCTTTTTGAAGCAGACTTTTCTTCCTCCAGCTTCCTGGAACTCTCCTCCCTAGCTCCTGAGGTGGGGGAAAACCTCCTTTCCCAGTAGGTTTCCCTCTCCTCTTTAAGGTCGCCCTTACTCGAAAGCCAGTCGTATATCCAACTCTAGGGTTCAGTGCTCATTTCAGTTTATAACCGAAGAGCCAGTGCTGTCTGCGTTTGCAGACGTTTCCATGGACATGTGGCAGGCATGACTAGACACCGAAGTGCACAGAATGCGGTTTACCTTCCCACCAAAGCGGTACCTATTTATTTACAGTACTGTAGTTGCAACCTCTTGCTTTGGGACTGGCAGGAGCTGGGGCAGAGACAGTCGTGTGTCATTTCTCCATTGGTGAAAAAAGATCTAAAAATTTCTCAGTGCCCATTACCTTCAGAATTTGGAACGTTACCTTTTAACAGTAATTTTTTGGAGTACCTTGTTGAAAGTAATTTTTAAAAGATAAATCTCTTTGAAAAGCATTCGTTTTTGCCATCACTGAGTAGTTGCAAAGAATTTTAAAATGCAATGTGCTTTTTCTATTGTTTTTCATTACCTTTTTTAAAAAAATTAAGTTTGTTAACAGGGAATGACCTATAATTTGACTAAAATGCACACAAATACATGTAAAAGCAATCTTGATAAACATCAGGATGTCTGGATGTTTTTCTTAGGAGAAATGTGGTTGAGCTTTTGGAATTCTACACAGGGTAGAGACAGTGGGGAAGACCAGCAGTGAAATGGAGTCAGCAAAGTTTGGGGAATTGAAGAAGGAAATTTCTTTTCCACCCAAGAGCCAATGGGATTTTGGAACGCATGGCTCCAAGATATAATGACAGCTTTGAGCTTGGGTGTTTTTAAAAGGTGGGCTGCGCTAAAGTATGATGCAGGAATGGTAGGGGGAGGTCTGGTAAAGGTAAAGGTCACCCTTGCTCAAAAGCCAGTCATAACCGACTCTAGGGTTCAGTGCTCATCTCTGTTTACAGACAAAGAGCTAGCACTGTCTGCAGACATTTCTGTGGACATGTGGCAGGCATGCCTAGTTACTGGAGTGCATGGAACGCTGTTTACTTTTCCACTGAAGTGATCCCTATTTATCTACTTGCAATTTCTTGCTTTCTAACTGTTAGGTTGGCAGGAGCTGAGGCAGAGACGGGAGCTCACTCCATCATTCAGTACTGTACTTGGAAATCGAACTCCAACCTTCCACTTGCTGCTTCCAAAGATAAACACAAAGGACAAACCTTCCCTCCCTCTTCCTTCCTTCCTTCTCTGGTTTGGTTTGGTTTGCCCTTTGCATTTGTCTTTGGAAGCAGAGGTGGCAGCGATGGTGGTGAGGGTTAGTAGCAGTGAGGCCGGGAGGGCAGGGCAGAGATCCCATTGAAAAAGTAGCCCGGCCCTCGAGCAACCAGAGGAACTGTGAACCGGCCCCTGGCTTTAAAAGTTTGGGCACCCCTGCTCTAGTACTACCATGGTATTTTTTTCCAATCATCTGTTCCATCTGTGTTGTCATGGAAATTGTGAGATGGATTAGGAGAACCTCTCCCTGTTTAATGCAGTAGTGAATACAAAAATTTCTGTATGCTTTGAAGAGGACAAGAAATTTATTATGTGCATATACCTGGTCAATATAGCAATTGCTATGTTGCTTTCCACACCAAAATCGGTTTATTTTCTGTAATTATTAACTGTGGATAACAGTTCTTTTGTATAAGATAGAACTCTTCTAACTTTTTACTCTAAACATAATTGTATCAACTACATAATAAACAAACATTCTTCAATGTTATTAACTAAAAAGGAGCAGTTCTTCCCATAATCAAAGCAGTGTAGTGGGGAATTGCCTTTCCATGCCTATGCAATCAGCTGTTTATCCCCCTTATCCCTTTTGCAACAACAGCTGACAACAGTCTGTTCTTCATGCTTTTTACTTTAAATATCCATCTTCAACTATTGTCCCATTCCCATCTTCTTTACATAAATTACCCTCACCATCTCCTTACCAAATGTTTTCCACAAATGCATGATTGTTTATACAGTAAAACCTCGCATAAAGAGCGCCTCGCTTAGAGACTAATTCGCTTAAAGAGCAGAATTTTCTCTGAATGGTCATCTCGCTTAACAGCTAAAACCAACAAAAAAACTTGCTTAACAATTAAATCAGGGTTCACAGTTCCCCCTGCCAGAAGTCACAATTGGTCAATTACAATGGTGTTTCGCTTAAAGAGCAAACTCTCTTAAAGAGAAGTCCTGTGGAGCGCATTATGCTCTTTAAGCGTGATACCACTGTACTATGAATCACGTTCTAGTGAATCAGCTCTATTAACATATTATTTTCCTGATCAAATTACTTTGCCTATCCTTGTTATTTAGTTTCTGGAGATTTCAATGTCCTTCCATTGTGAAAAGGTACATGAAAGGCTGCATTACACAGAGATAGTTCTTTTTGTACAGACTTGGTTATGGTGATGCTAACTACTTATCCATGACCGTTTTAAGGATTTTTAACGGTAGGATTATTTCTCAGCTTTTCCAAAAGAGAGCTCAGAAGGGATATTGTCCTGAGATGTTGATTTTATCTTGCATTCTTAAATTAATAATTAACAGTGATCTGGTAGTGAGGAATACATTTTCGGGAATTATCCAGCTGTTTAATATATTTAAATCTTCTTTATTTTGAGTAAAGGCTGCAGCTGGTCCAGAATGCGCCTACCCAGGTCATGTTGGGGTGTGGGGGTTATTCTCATACCTCACCATTGCTGCGGGAGCTGCACTGGTTGCCAGTATGCTTCCGGGTGCAATTCAAAGTGCTGGTTATTACCCTTAAAGCCCTATATGGTAGTGGGCCAGGATACCTGACAGACTGCATCGCCTTAAGGACATCTGTCCATCCCACCAGAGCAGACCAGAGAGGCGCTATGGTTGTACCATCAACTAGAGAGCCGCACCTCTAGCACAAGGAGGAGGGCCTTCTCTGTGTCTGCTCCAGCCCTGTGGATCCTCTTGCCAAGTGAACTGCATCTCCAGACAGAGCTGCTGCCCTTTAGGAAGGGGGTCAAGATCTGGCTGGCAGAGCATGTGTGGGGTGTGGGCCAGACAGTTGACCCAGTCTGTTGGCTCATTTGACCCCCTTCTCTCTGTTTTTCTTATTTTAGCTTTTTAATTTTTTTTAATCTTTTAATTTTGATTTTATATTATGTTTTTATTGTGTTTTAGGTTTTGAGAGTTGTATTAGCTGCCCTAGGTCTTTTTGAGGAGGAAGGCATAAAAGTTTGCATAGATAGATAGATAGATAGATAGATAGATAGATAGATAGATAGATAGATAGTGTAGCAAAAATATTTTGTGCAGACATGTAATTAGTGTTTAGATTCTCTTTATGAATGCCCCATGGTCCATAATAAGTAAAAATGTCATTCTAGCAATCGTGTGATGCTTGCCATTTTATTTTTGTTTTATTTCATTAGATAAAGGTAAAGGTTTCCCTTGCTCGAAAGCCAGTCATACCCAACTCTAGGGTTCAGTGCTCATCTCTGTTTCATAGCCGAAAAACCAGTGCTGTCTGCTTCTGCAAATGTTTCCATGGTCATGTGGCAGGCATTACAAGACACCGGAGCACACAGAATGCTGTTTACCTTCTCACCAAAGTGGTCCCTATTTATCTACTTGCAATTTCTTGTTTTCAAACTGCTAGGTTGGCAGGAGCTGGGACAAAGATGGGAGCTCATTCCGTACTGCAATATTTGGAAATCGAACTGCTGACCTCCCGCCTTTCAGTCAGTGTCTTAGCCACTTGAGCCAGTGTAGTCTTTTATTTCATTAAATACATGCATTTTGCTATTAAAACCAAGGCAATGTTCATTATCACATGAGACTCTTGTGTATTTTCATGGACAATAATCGTTTAATTGTATGAAACCTGTTCAGGGCTGTTCAGCTGAACTCAAGAAATGAACATATGTTAGCTTAGGCTCCTTGTGTACAAAAGTAGCTCCAGAACAACTCGGCACATTATCAGCACAAGAAATAGTACCCGAACATTGGAAGAACCTCCACAAACTGCATAATAACTATCCAGTTTTGTCACTATTACTCCCAGGTTGCTGCCTCTTGAGCAATGCCAGGACTGCAATTTTTAATTAAAAATTTCACTGTCCAACTGTATATGACATAATTGACCTCATGTTTTTATTTAATATTTTTTAAAAAAACATGTCAGCTAGATTTCTGTTGATGATTCATGCTTGCATAAGGAAAACTGCTTAAGTCACAACAGCTAATTGCTGCTTGCAAATGAAGTGAGGTTGCATTCCTGCATATGCACCTCATAATGTTATTTGACTTGTACCAAAGAATACAACCAACATCTTGTTAATGGGCCGCAATTCAGCACATATCTTATATGGTTTCTCTTATCCAAGAATAAGTCACCAATATACTGTAATTGTGGAAATCATGAAGTGGCTGTGTCCAGGGCAAGCTCATAACTATCAGTAAGATTAAAAGTAAAGGTCTCCCTTGCTTGAAAGCCAGTCATGTTCAACTCTAGATTTGAATCCACAATATTCTTCGATTGATTAGCACTGCTGATCGATTAGTTTGCTTTTTACTGTGTTTGCACTGTGTCAGAAGTGATATTGAATACTGCATTGCATTCTTTGCTGTTAATGAAATGAATTTTCTTGTGGGAGTTCTTTCTGAATTCTTTTTAGGCTTTGTCTTTTTATGCTTCGTATTTTGTTTGCAGTTGTATTATTTTCAGTGAAAACTATGACTGGCATCCAACACTGCAATTAAAGTAAAAAATTGGCATGCATGGATTCCCCCCCCCCCCTTTCCCCCTTCTTTCTTTCTTTCCTCCCCACATCATCCAACTGGTCAACTAGCAGCAGTCTGTCCAAAGAGTCTTCTAGTTTTCAGGGGCAGGTTTTGAAGGCTCAAGGAAGAGGGAAGAACTGCACAGTACCCACTTCTGCTGGAAGAAGTAGTTTTGACAGTGGAACAACCTGGTTGGATCCTGCTCAGTGTTAAAAATACAGTAGATGTCATTTTTCCATTGATGTGGAAAGGAGCTAATGCGCTATATTTGTATATTCTCCTTCACCGTACAGAAGCATTGTAAAATGACACATTTTATTCCTAGTTGATCTTCAGTAAAGCTGGAAGAAAACAATGCCAATACAGCTTGACTATACTGAAATATATTAACATTAGGTTTGCATGTTTTAGAGATGCTGCTAGTCATCCTGTCCCTGCCTTAGTTTTTGAGTTTGGTTGGTAATTTTCAGGGCTGCAAAAATAAGAAGGGTTGGCTGGTTCACTGATTTAGGTATCTGGCTACAAAGACAGATTTTGGGCTTAAATTCCTGACTGTACCTCCAAGGAGAAGGACCAGCCTGTATAGTAATGGGCAAACTGCACAGTCCCAGAGTGGCTCCAGAAGGGAATGATAAACTACCTTTGAATAGTCCCTATCTAGAAAACCCTAGAAACAGTTACCATAAGTCAGAATCGACTTAATGGCCCAAAATTATTTTTATTATTAAAAGTGAAAATGAACTAAATAGAAATTAGTAAAGGTAAAGTTCATACTTGTTCGAAAGCCAGTCGTATTTGACTCTGTTTATAGCCAAAGAGCCAGCACTCTCTCCGTCTGCAGATGTTTCCGTGGTCATGTGACAGGCATGATTAGACACCAGAGTTAGTCTTTCCCAAATTAGTGAGAAGCTTACAAATGTCACAAATACTATTAAATACTTGTTTCATGCTACAAAGGCCACCTTGGCTCTGATTTAGAATTTCTGTACTTTTAGCCTTTTGAGAGTCTACCAACATGAAACTTGAATGAGATGAAGTGTCATTGGAGTTACAGCGTGAACCTTCTAGAAAGCCATTACATTATTATAGAGGGAAAAACACATTTTCTAACATAAATTTTGAGTGGCCTGCAAACATAAATATATTGGCATCAGATAAAGTCATATTTTATTTAGCATGTACAGTACATCTATTAACTCTATGAGATTGCTTCACAAGTCTGAAAGGCATGCAAATAGTTTTGGATGGTGCAGTACTGCCCTCTGGTGTTTTTTCTGTAGAATATAAAAATTTCACACATGTTAGAGAAATTTGACATAATGTGTAAAATAAAAAATGATTGATAGTTGAATTATCAGATCTGAAATATTAATGCATTAGTACACTAAGATCTTTAGAAAAAGTGCAATATATTTGGAATAATCTTGCATCAACTAGGAAATTTAAATTGAATTTAAAAATACAGTGGTACCTCACTTAAAGAGCATAATGCGTTCTACAGGAATGCTCTTTAAAAGAGTTGCTCTTTAAGCGAAACACTTGGAAAAATTGCCACCGCTGCCATTCTACATGACTGATTGTAACTTCTGGCCCCGGGGGGTGGGGGGGGATTACAACCCCCGATGTAGTTGTTAAGTGAGTTTTTTGGGTTTTTTTAGTTGTTAAGCGAGGGTGACCATTCAGAGAAATTCTGCTCTTTAAGCAAGTTAGTCTCTAAGTGAGGTGCTCTTTATGAGAGGTTTTACTGTAAGTTAGAATGCATTTCTTATTTAAACCAAATGAAGAACATGGGCCACATGTGACCCATGGGGATCAGCATAGCCTTTCAAATACAAACTGGATTTTGTGATTTATTTATTTTTACTGTAATTTGGGCTTTTTAAAAAAGGTCCTGTTTAAGAAAAAAGAAGAAACAACAAAAAGGTGTTAGGAGCAGTAGTTTTTTGCTCCTCAGTGATTGAGACTATTCCAGGCCATAATTTAAGTGAATTTTTTTCTTACTGTTTTATTGAATAATTTGAGACTTTTCCTACCACCTGCAGTGAACTGGAAGTGCATATTTAATCACTTGCTGCTGGTGTTTTCTTTTGAAATTGCCATTTTTGGCCCTGGCCCTTAGACCAGTATTTCCCAACCTTTGATTTTTGGACTTCAATTCCCCCAAAACCTAAGTCGATTTCCCAAAGCACTGATCAGCCAATGTACAGACTTAGGCTTCTGGGAATTTAAGTCCAAAAACCAAGGGTTGAGAAACACTGCTTTAGACCTTGGCTTATTTGATAGTGTGTTGCCAAATTGATTCAGGGCTTTCTGGGACTTACAGCTATAAATTACAGTAATACCCCGGATAACGATTGTAACGGATAGCGCTAAAACCGCATAACGTTGCAAGATTTTTGGAAAAACCTTGTATCGAATAATGCGATTTTTAGCGTTATCCGGTACAGTCGTGGGGGGGGGGGAGTTGGATTAGGTAGAACATCTACCCAATCCAAACCCCCTCCCCAGCGCCCGCCTGCCTTTCCCCCGACGCTACTGCAGGCTTCGCTCTGCTTCCCTTCTCTCTTTCCCCCCTTCCCTGCAGTTTTTAAAAAAAGCCTCCATGATCAGCTGGCAGTCGGAGAAGGGAAGGGAAGCAGAGCGAAGCCTGCAGTAGCGTCAGGGGAAAGGAACTTTCCCCGACCCTACTGCAGTCGCAAGGGGGTGGCTTTAAAAGCAGGGAGGTCTCTTTCTTTCCCTGCCTGCCTTTAAAGCGGTTTGTCCCTGAAGTCAGGGCTTTTTTTTTAGCGTTGTTCAATGCATGTATCGGACAACACTAAAAACCGGATAACGTCATGACTTGTGGAACCAAGTCATAACGTTATCCAGGGTATTACTGTACTCAGAAGTAATTTGCCAGTCCTTTATTATGGGTTTTCTCTGGAACTGTCAGTCCACCCAACTCTAAGAAAGCTGCCTCTTCTCTCAGGAGGCACAGTGAGAAACAAAACTTCTGGCTCTGTAGTCTGAGAACTCACCTTACTGAGCTATCTAGGCAGCCCCAGACCTTGCCTGCCTCTCACTTAAACAAAATTACATTTCTGTCATAGTAATACTACTGTGAAACTTTTTACTTTCAGATGGGGGCTGTTTTATTATGTTTCTAACTAAGCCATACTCAACCTTCTTAGCATTCTCTTCTGTCCTTTTTTCTAATCTGCTCTTTTATCTGATTTGTACCATATGAATTAATTCCCTTTTGCTTCTGTGTTTTTCTTTACAAGCACGCCTTTCATATAATGATAGAGGTAAGATATGTTGTTTATTCATAGTCATGGATTTGGAAAACTATTATGAGTGATATTTGGACTAAGGACAAGTGCTTATAAATGTGTAAACCATAAATATGTAGTTATACTTAGGAGTTAATTTTCAAGGTGCCACGTCATTTTTAATCTTTTTTTTACTGTTTTTTTTTGTTTACTCTCTAAAGTACTGCTAGTTTAATTCATTGTTGTACCTTTTGCTAGTAACATATCATTTCTGGGCTAGAGAAAGATTTGGCTTTAAACTGATGGCAACAGTTAAACTACATTAGGAACTCAAATAAAAAAACTTAGTATTGTACTGTGTTTAATTAATACTTGCTGTGGGAATACTAAGCTTCACATCCTCCATGGATTTCTTAATTGAAGACTACAGTTGATTCAAGATGGAAAACAATGTTCCATTGTTTTTTTAAAAAAACCTTCCTAATAAATAAGCAAGAAGTATTTTTACTTGATAAGTGCAATTTTTCTGAATTATAAAAAGCTACAAGGTACCCATTTTACTTTCTCTGTTCCTCTGGCTGAAATCCTGTTACTTAGCTTAATAAGTTATACTGGAGTGGCCCATTGAATCAGGGAAGATTTGAATTTTTTGGAATAGGGAAGATTTGGTAAGTTAACTCTTCTCTAAATTCTGTTGAATCAAATGGGTCAATCTTATTGTGACTTCAGTGTAGTAAGTTGTATTAGAGTAGGCACATTTGAATGAGTGGATGTTGTAAAAGAGTTGACTCACCAAATCATTGATTCAGTGTACCTGTTCTAGTGAATTACTATTCTAAGCAGCAGGATTTCAGACAATAGATATCACAATCCAGATACACTGTACCATAATTTGTTTTCTAATATTTGTTTTTAAAGGGGTGATTAGAATTACACCTAATGCATATTATCTTTTACTCATACCTTTTAGCTAAAGTTTAATTCTAGACCTCATGTTCATGATGAATGACTGAGTGTGTAAGGCAGGAATTCCCAACCTTTTTATGCCACAGACCTGACCAGTAATAAGACATTTTGGAAAGTTCTAATGAACAATAGAATCAAACAAGAATTAAAGTACAGTAATACACGGGATAACGTTATGACTTGGTTCCACAAGTCATGTCGTTATCCGGTTTTTTGCGTTGTCCGATGCATGCATTGAACCACGCTTTAAAAAAAAAAAGCCCTGACTTCGGGGGCAAACCTCTTCTCGCCACCCGACAAGAGCCTTGGCAAGCGCTAAGGCTCATGTCGGGTGGCGAGACAAGGCACCCGCTTGTGCGCTTTCTGGCGCACCAGCGGGTGCCTGTTCCATCCACCCCACTGGCCCCTTAGCGCTTGTTAAGGGGCCAGTGGGGTGGACGGAACAGGCACCCGCTGGTGCACTTTGTGGCTGAAGTTTATGGGAGAAAGTTTGACTCCTTTCCACATACACAATACAAAGCAAGTTCATTTAATGCTTCTGGTGTGTGCAGGTGTGCTGGAAATTGACCATTTGAAGAATTCAGGAAAGCCAAATGCAAACATCTATTTCTCTGTTTGGGGGGCAATCACTGTAACTACCATATTTCCTAGAGCAGGACCCATATTTCTTTAAAATATATGGATTTTCCTGAAGGCAGATAATATTATCTGAAGTCTTATCCTGTCTTCTTCCCAAATGTCTATTTTTTGAAAAAGAAGCGTGTGCGTGTGTGTGTTTAAAATAAAAAAGACTTCATGTCATTAAAATGTGGTGTGACCTCTCATCATGAGATAGTTTTGTTATTTCTGTGATCCTTGTAAGTGATGTGGGGAATTTTACAACTGATCTTGTGCACAATCTGTCATGAAATGGTAATCTGCATTTACTACCTCTTAAGAACATTTCCCTATGTACAGGAGAGTTCTTAAGTGTATTTTTTTGGAAAGTAACATTTTCAGTAAGAAAAAAGATATTTACATTGTCATTAAATAGTACCATCACTATCCCAACATACAGTTTCAGCTGGTAGAAGCATTAAGTCCTGTTTAGTTATGATAAAATCATGTGTTCTGTGTATAGTGAAAGGAACTTGTTAGCATCACCGGCTGCCATTGTCTTTACTATGGAACATTGACTATCTGAAGAGGGAGAGCCTGTCATACCAATTCCTAAAAGTTGTAAGCTGCCTTAGACACTATCTTTTAGTGGCATGGTGGGAGTATAAATGTAATAAATAATAAATAAAATAAATTTTGTCTTCCTTGGGAAGTCTGCATGGGTTCCTGGTGGTGCAGTGGTTAAATTGTTGTACTGCAACCAAAAGGTTGTGAGTTCGATCCTGACGAGGAATCAAGGTTGACTCAGCCTTCCATCCTTCTGAGATAAGTAAAATGAAGACCCAGAATGTGGAGGGCAAAATGCTAATTAACTTGTGAAACACCCAAAGAGTGCACTAAGCGCTATGGGGCAGTTTATAACTGTGATTGCTTTGCTTTGCAGGTATAGAACAGCTTTTTCCTCTTCAAATAGTCACTTTCAAGTACAGTAATACCCCGGATAACGCGAGTACCGGATAGCACTAAAACCACATAACGTTACAAGATTTTCGGAAAAATCTTGTATCGAATAACGCGATTTTTAACGTTATCCGATACAGTCGTTCTTAGCAGCAGGGTGGCTGGAAAGCTGAACGGGTTTATCCGTTCAGCTTCCCAGCCACCCTGCAGCTACAGAGGCAGGGGTGGGGAGGCTGGAAAGCTGACGGGGGGCTCCCCCGTCGGCTTCCCCAGCCACCCCACAGCTGCGGAGGCAAGGATGGGTGGCTAGGGAAGCCGACAGGGAGTCCCCGTCAGCTTCCCCAGCCACCCTGCAGCTGTAGATCGAGTCCTCTGATCTCTCTGGAGCAGGCAGGGGACACGATCCAAGCTGTTTCTGGGCTTCCCCGACGTCCTCAGCCAGTGCAGCAAGCCAGAATGTCGGGATTCGCACCCTGACATTCTGGCTTGCTGCACTGGCTGAGGACGTCGGGGAAGCCCAGAAACAGCTTGGATCGGGTCTCCCCACCTCCCTGGACCCGGCGGGGAGGGGGGTCAGAGCTCCCAAAATTGGTAAAAAAACGGACCTTTTTTTACCAATTTTGGGGTCTCTGACCCCTCCCCCCCCGCAGGTTCCAGGGAGGTGGGGAGACCCGATCCAAGCTGTTTCCAAAGTTCCCCCACCTCCCTGGAGGCTGCAGCAAGCCAAAATGTCAGGATTCAAATCCCGACGTTCTGGCTTGCTGCAGCCTCCAAGAAAACAGGGTTTTTTTTAACATTGTGTGATCAATGTATCGCACAACGTTAAAAACCGGATAACGACGGGACTTGTGGAACCAAGTCATAATGTTATCCGGGGTACTAGTGTAATTAAAATGATGATGGAGATCAGAAGGACTGGGGTGGTTTCCTAATGATGGAATAGGGCTACATGAAGCATACTCTTTTTCAAAGCATTTAATTCCTACATCCCAAACATAGATTCTTTTCAGTTCTCTTTTAGTTATATTCTGGGCATTGATGTAGCAATACTTGGTGCCTAACCTACATGTGCTTCACACAGTAAGGCTTTTTCTGTTCAACAGTTTCTTGCAAATTCATACAAGTATAGAGGGTTGCAGCTGCTCACTATTTTTTAAATTGTCTATTAGTGGAAATGAAATACTAGCAGGGGCAACTCCAAAATTTAAGTCTGCATGAGTTGCTTAAGTACTTAATGATTCTGATGGATTGTAATATGAGGAATGCCTGAAGTTTAATTAATATCTCTGTTCTTTCTAGGATCCTGGACCACCACCTCCATCACCTCTGATGGGCTTAAAGCCACTTCAGTTAATAGAGGTTAAAGCCAGGGGAAGATTTGGCTGTGTCTGGAAAGCTCAGTTATTAAATGAATATGTAGCTGTGAAAATATTCCCAATCCAGGTAGGTAACAATGCTGAACTTTCTTTGGAGAACCAATTTGATGCATTTTTTTCTATGTCATCTCTTGTCTAGGTCTCATCCAGAACAAATAATTTCAGCCATTCTAAGAAAGATTCTTCTCTTCCATTTCTGTTTCCTCTGATATTCCATGGATTTTCAAGTTCTGATGCCTAAGATTTTTTGTTCTTCTTTAGATCCATCATTCAGTTCAATTATCTGACAATGAAATCCAGGAGTTCTCAACCTTTTTAAGCCGGGGGCCAGGTCACGCTCCCTCAGACAGCTTTGGGGGCCAGACAGCCATTTTGCCCTTCCTCCACCGCATGGCACTTCCTGGTGTGGTGGAGGCAGTGGAGGACCACATGAAATGATGCAGACCGTGGGCCACAGGTTAAGAATCCCTGATGTAATCCTTTAATTTGCTCTCCTTAACAATATAATTTCCTTTTTAATTTGCTTTTGCCTCGTCTTCTGTCTTGAATTTTTGAGCCAAGAGCCAAAACTTCCTTATGAGCTCATGACAACCCTGTTTCAAAATCTTTATGCTTTCTATTTCTCCTTTAAATTTTTTTAAAATTAATAATCATCATAGAATCTTTTAATCCATTTATTTGAATAGACAGTTTATCTTCTTTAGACTGTTTTTTTTGCCATGACAGAATGTAGGGATAATTGTTCAACTGATTCTAAATGTCAAAGTGTAGATAAGCTCTAATTGCTGGATGTGCCTCTTCTCAAATGTATATTTGTGGCTTTCTTTACATTTTGGTTCTCGTCTAGATATCCATAAAAGTCCAAATTTATCAGCTTTTTATATAATTCTTTTATTACTTTAAGAATAAAAACTATTTCCAAATTATCTGGTAGATGGAGCAATCCACTAAATCAAGGATTCCCAACCTGCAGCCCATGAGCCGGATGCAGCCCACAGAACTATTTCATGTGCCCCCCCCCCTCACTGCTTCCACCACACCAGGAAGTGCCATGTGGTAGAGGAAGGGCAAAATGGCCATCCGGCCCCCAGTTTAAAAAGGTTGAGAACTCCTGTACTAAATTAACCCAAAATTAGCTGTAATATCCAGAATATCCAACAGATGGAGCTTTTTAATGATAAATCATAAGTCTTAGAAAAAGTTCTTATTTGCCGTCATATAACATATAAAGGGAATCTTTCTTGTTTACTTGCTTATGCAAAAATGCCACATCAGCAACACTGACTTCCATTGCTTTTATCTGTTTCAATAATCTCCATTTCAGCAAGTATTTTTTAAACTCCATTAGTTCAATGTCTTTATGCTCCATTTATTTTTATAACAGCAAGGATCTATTCAATTCCATTCATAACAAGTATTTTTATAGTAACTAAAGGAGATGAGGGCAGGGTTTGTCTCCCTTGTCCCCTTCTGCTGAATTGCTATATATTGGTTGTTCTGGCAGGAGAATTGCAGTTTAAAAAGGAAGTTTAGGTCTTCTTTATCTCCTTATCTTTTGACCCATGGTTTTTAGAGAAAGATTATATTACTAATTTCGTATTCAGTTCCATTCTTCAACATTTATCCAAACAAATTGAGGTTTTCAGAGTTCTCAATTTAAGTGCACAGTCATAGTGGAGTCAAAGTCACAAACCCTCTGTATTACGTTAAATCAAGGTAGTTGGTGTAAATACAAGAGATTGAAATGTGTTTAGATCATAATTGACAAGCAAACCAGGATTAGAATCTAATGGGGAATGCTAGTTTGTTCCAAATCAAGCAGAAACTTTCAGTCTGCTTTTCTGCATGAAGATACAACATAAAATCTGAGGTTGGGATTCATATAGAGAATATTACTACTCACACAGTACCATTCACATACAGACACCACACAAAGGGAAATCCCTGAAGCCAGCTCATTTTTTCAACAGTTGGCCACTCCTCACCCAAACACAAAGCAGTTGTCATGATTGTTTTTCAACAAGTATTGAAAATCCTGTGGGCCATCTTCAAGGGTGGGCAGCCAAAATGGCTGACGGCCCTGACGGCCTCAACACCCCTGACGGCCTCAACAGCCAGCCACTGTGTCCTTCCTTGGAAGCCCAAAATGGCTGCTTGTAAGTACACAAGCGTCAAAATACCATTTGATGCATGCGCGCTTCCAGTATTCAGCGCACATGCGTCAAATGGTGTTCTGACGCATGCGCACTTATGAGCAGCCATTTTGGACTGCAAAGAAGAGCGGCCGGAGAGGCAACTGAACTGGTCGCCTCCAAAAAAAGTAACCATCTTGGGTGGTCTCTCAGGAGGGTTACTACCTCCCTGGGAGACCACCTGGGATTTTTACTACTGGTTCGGTAGAACCGGTCTGAACTGACTGCTGCCCACCACTGGCCATCTTGAACACTGCCATTGGTATTGCTGCCAGTACAGGAACAATATTGTACAGCAATATCAGACCATTTCCTGGTGCTTTGATTTGTGAATACAGAAACAATATCCCACATTCATACACTAGAGAGTTTTTAAAGAATTGAATTTACCTTAAGCCTCTTTCTGTGAATGATACTATGTGATTGGTGTTATTCTCAGTGTGAATGTAGACTATTTTGACTGCTGCCATTGGCATTGTCCACATTCAGGCTGCCCTTTGCTATATAAAGCTTGGCATCCATTTTCCTCATGGCAATGCAGGCACATTCCTTAGTGTTTTGAATTGTGGACGCAGAAACACAATATCCAACATTTATAACTACAAG
Source organism: Furcifer pardalis (assembly GCA_030440675.1). NCBI lineage: Eukaryota > Metazoa > Chordata > Lepidosauria > Squamata > Chamaeleonidae > Furcifer > Furcifer pardalis. The sequence continues at coordinate 133,975,176 of CP126894.1, forward strand.
TATTTTTTATGAAGAGCTCAAATCTTATATGAAAATTAATGTGATCTTGTGAGAATGTAGTTGCAATTTTGAGTGTTAATAGACCTTATTGGTATTATTTATTTATTTATTTATTTATTTATTTATTTATTTATTTATTAGTTCAAATTTATATTGCCACCCACTCGCCATGGTGACTCAGGGCAGCTTACAAATAATACATTACATTACAATACAATATGTTGCTGTGGGCACAGGGGGAGGGGTGGTGAAGTCCTCAACCTGCCCTGGCTTCCTCCTCCCCTGGCAGTTGGTGTAGGCACAGGGGAAGGGGCAGCAAAGTCCTCAACCTGTCCTGGTATCCAGTTAAATCATAGTACAGAAGGTCTGGGGTTATTTTAACAATGACTCATGGAAGTAATGTTATAGAAGATATTTTCAGCAGGTAATTTGAAGATTAACATACATTTTTGTTTTTGTTTTCAGGACAAACAGTCGTGGCAGAATGAATATGAAATATACAGCTTGCCTGGAATGAAACATGAAAATATACTACAGTTTATTGCCGCTGAGAAACGAGGAACCAATATTGATATTGATTTGTGGCTCATAACAACATTTCACGAAAAGGTGTTTCACTTGGTTAATTTCCATTTTAAATCATAAATCTATTAGACTCTTTGTGTGTATGTAAATAGGACATGTGATGTAAAGAAATAGATTCTAATACATTTTAATGTTACTTTCTCTTCTGCTTCACAAACATTGAGAAGCTGTTCTGCTTGCCCATGTATATCCATAAAGTTTTCTTCTCAATCTCAGGATCATAAAATATTGCAGAGTCTTAGATCTCTTTGCTTCTAGAACTGCAGAGATGGACCAGATGTGTATGCAGATATCTGTGCTTACAGTGAGAATTTTCATGTACTTTATCATTTCCAAAACCCTGGGTGCTTAATCTATAAAAGCATAGTGTTATTTTTTTTTCTGACAATGTACATCTGATAAAATTTGAGAGTATAGCATGATTTTCCACATTGCAGTTGAAAATAGGGTCCTAAATCACACATTTAACGGAACTGCTGCAATCCGAATATGGACACAAGCATAATTGCTTGCACAGTATCAAAAATTGTTTTGCACATGCATCGTCATTAAGCATATGCTGCTGTCTTTATGTTGAATATAGTGAATAAGTAGCTCATGCAGTTTGCTCTAGCCAAATGAGAAATAAGATACAGTTTTTGAAATCTCTATTGTTTAGGGCTCCCTCACTGACTTTCTGAAAGCTAATGTAGTCTCGTGGAATGAGCTGTGCCACATTGCTGAAACTATGGCTAGAGGTTTGGCTTATCTTCATGAAGATATCCCTGGTCTAAAAGATGGGCATAAGCCAGCTATATCCCACAGGTATGATATTATATATGTATATGTTTAAACCTGAACATTTATTATTACATTCTAAATGTAAAGAGGATGTGTTATGTTGCTAGTACTTGAGAATTACAGCATTTAATGTATCTTCTGTGATAATGTGCCTACAAGAAATACATAGTGAGTTGAATCCTGATGTGATCCATCAACAGTTAATAGTGATCAAGGATCTTTGTCTCATAAGGAAGCCAAACAATTGTGGTTGAAGAAATCCAAGATGAGATGTTCTGTCTTGCAAGACTTTTAAATCTTTATTCTCTCCACAACCGTTCTTTTTAATTGTTTTAAATTTTTTCCCCAAGGGACATCAAAAGCAAGAATGTGTTATTGAAAAATAATCTCACAGCTTGTATTGCTGACTTTGGTCTTGCTTTAAAATTTGAGGCTGGGAAGTCAGCAGGTGACACACATGGTCAGGTGAGTGTCAAGTCATCCATAGTTTGTGGCATTAACATTCAAAATCAGTCTAAACTTCTACTCTTGTTAAAGACTAGCTGCTTATTCATCTGTGCTTGTGTAGTACAACATTTCAGAAACTTCTTCAGCTCCTCTCCCTTAACAGATTAAGATTATGATTAAGAGATAGGGCTATGAAGACTGCCACCATCTTAAGTGAAAAGCTAGGGTGAAGCACATATGTTCACTCATTGACTTATTGCTACAGGAATGTCACCCAAAGGCTTCAGTGGTATACTGTAACCATAAAAGTATAAGTTATGTGCCCTCGTAAAGCAGTAAACTAAGCAGAAAAATGTATGGAGCTTTTCACATACAATTTAAGCAAAAGCACTTCTTTGCGGCCGGGGCGGGGAGGCCATTGCGTCGCCAGGCCCCTCCACCACCACCAGTGTCCTGGGCCCAGGCCAGGGCACAAAAGGCTGCTGCCGTGGCAGGACTCCGCCGCCACCCCCGGACTTTCTTGTGGCCGGAGTGTAGAGGCCGCTGGGGTGACGGGACCCTCCACCATCGCTGGCGTCCTGTTCCCGGGCCAGGGCATGAAAGGCCGCTATGGCAGCACATGACAGGACTTCGCCGCCCTTGGACTTGCCTGCTCCCAGAGTGGAGAGGCCATTGTACTGTTGTATTGTTGTACTGGTTTATATTAAGATATGTGCTTTCGTAGGATGAATATGGTATAATTATTGTCTATATTGTATTATTGTTTGTACTACATAATATTGTGTGAGCTGCCCTGAGTTGGGTTACCTGATTGGGCGGCATACAAGTATGAGAATTAAATTAAATATTGAGAAAATTAGTGTAGGGGGTAACTTAAATGTCACAGTGAGAGTATAAAGACATTTAAGTTAGTTTTGATGTCAGGTTGAAAATGTGGCAGCTTAGCAAACTAACATTTAACAAGGTATACTTAGCAAGCAAAACTACAGGGAATCCTTTGGGTCTCTTAAGTGAACCCAGAGGAAGAATCATCATAGATAGACCACTGTGAAGAGGCAACAGGAGAGGCTCTTCACAAATTAATGTAATGAAGACTTTGGGATATTGGGAATGAAAGCATAATGGTAATACGAAAAATGGAAATGCTGACACACTGAAAAATTGAAGAAAAGGCCACAGAATTTAGAAATGAAAATTGTTTGCAATCGAGTTATGAGAGTTCAAGCATTTTGAAACATAATTTTTCTCATCATGTGTAAATCAGTATGTGGAGAAATAAATGGGTGTTTCATCAAATACAGCTCTCACATTCCTCTAACAAAACAGTGGCAAGTGGCGATGAGCAAAGCCTGAGGAATCCACCTCTGAAAAATCATCCCCAAGAATAGTGAGAAGCACCTGATTTCACACCAAAAGAGCTACCAAAGCTATAGTAGCTTTAAAAGTCTTTAAAAGCTCTTTTATTATTATTAGGTCTGAACTGAAACTAGCCTTTATGTTGAAGCAACAGTGACCAAAATTTTGTTGCCAGACTAGCATAAATAGTATCACTTCTGATGGCAAATTGCTGAAAATTAGAGTCCGTGTAAATGTTTTGTTGTGCACTGAGTTGTGAGGTTTGCTGTGCAACGGATAACGCCTGCATTGATTTCAAAACTTCAAGCAAAAGTTGTGCTGTGGATGCTTAAATGAGCAAAAGGGTGTTGGTCACTGTTGAATGTAGTTTGGATTTAGATGGTGAGCTAATTCAAAATAAAGAATAAAACTCTGAACAGTAGATTATTTTGGCTCCAGTGCTGAATATATATAATTTTTAACTGTTGTAAGCTATCCAGAGTGGCCCTTGTTACTAGATGGGCTATAAAGGTGATTAAATAAATATGTGAAAAAAATCATTGAATTATACACCATGATCTTAAAATCTATTTTTCTTGTTGTTGTTTCAAGGTTGGCACCCGAAGATACATGGCTCCAGAAGTGCTAGAAGGTGCTATAAACTTCCAAAGGGATGCATTTTTGAGGATAGATATGTATGCCATGGGACTGGTCCTGTGGGAACTAGCATCACGATGTACTGCATCAGATGGTAAGTAAAACAGTTCAAGTTATTTGGGAAAATACCTAATTTGATCTTTTCTACTTTGTAAAGTATTTTCTAAGGACTGTGATGGCTCAAGTGGTTAAGATTCTGAACTTGACAACTGGAAGGTTGGAGTACCGAACAACAGAGTGAGCTCCCATCTCTGTCCCAGTTCTTGCAAACCTAGCAGTTCAAAGGCAAGAAATTGCAAGTAGATAAATAGGGACCACTTCAGTGGGAAGGTAAACAGCATTCCATGCACTCCAGTGTTGAGGCATGCCTGCCACATGTCCATGGAAATGTCTGCAGATGCAGACAGCGCTGGCTCTTTGGCTGTAAAAAGAGATGAGCACTGAATCCTAGAGTCGGATATAACTGGCTTTCGAGCAAGGGTGACCTTTACCTAAAGTATTGTCTAAGTGTTGTGTAGAAAATACTCTGAATTTAATTTTGAAATTGAGCACTTTTGCTCAACAAGGCATGCAGGGAACACACACCTTGAAAACAAGATGGCCTTGTGTGCTGACCCATCCGGGCAAGCACGGTTGCCGCACGGTGGTGCTACACAGTGAGTCTTGTTCAAGGATAGTCCAAATATCAGAGTCCAAAAGGCAAGCCAAGGTCTGTTTACCGGTAGTCTGAGTCAGTAGTCAAATCCAAAGGGTGTCCAGGGGTGTTGTCAGCGTTGGCAGAGCAATCAGGGTCATGGCAGGCAGTCTGGGATCAAGCAGGACGTCGGTCTTCACACAAGAGTTGTACCAACGCTGGCAGTCTGCAAGAGGCTTGCTTATAAGCCTCCCAGTTAATCGGTATCAGCTGGGAGCCTTCTTTGGTGCCTCGCCCTGGCCTGCCTGCGTCTCATGTGTATCTCTTTCCTAGCTCTCTCCCAGACTGAGGACTAATCCCTGTCAGAGCCAGATTCCTGATCTGACAGGTTAGCTGCCGGGGAGAACAGACATGGGCCAGGCACAGGCTGAGACCCCTGGCTCAGGGCATCCTTAGGCTTGGGTGCAGGCAGAACCAGACTGGGCATGGGAAGTGCCCCCTGATCCAGCTCATCTTCGGAGGAGGGCTGGATCACAACAGCTTCTTGCTCAGTGCTCATTTCATACTATTGAATTTTGCTGGGGAACTACCCTAACAAAAGTGAGTGAGTCGAACAGGCACAGTTTACCCACCTTCTTCCGTGTCTAGGCCAGATGTGAAACTGCCAAATTGAAGCTACTTTTGGGGAGTTCATTCTGTAGTTCCATTCGCCCAATCTAGTGTGAGAAAAATTAGCTGGCACAAAGTTGCTGTTGCCCAGAATATGTCCGATTCTGGTTCTAAAATACCACAGTTTTTGAGGAGGTTCTTTCAGTGTACCCCCAGAGTAAGCTGATCACAGGAGTTTTGCAGGAGAATCTCATGAGCAGAATTCCAATGGATTCCAAGACCGAGTAAGAAAGTGTATAATTTCTAAATCTTATTGGAACAACTATGGGAAAAATCACTAAATTTCAGAGTTATCTAATGCTTATGCCTAAACAAAGTTAACATGACTTAACTAAGAATCTATTACCTTTTTTAAAAAAAATACAAAATTCAGGACCTGTGGATGAGTATATGTTGCCTTTTGAGGAAGAGGTGGGCCAGCACCCTTCTCTTGAAGATATGCAGGAAGTTGTTGTACATAAAAAGAAGAGGCCTGTCTTGAGAGAGTGTTGGCAGAAGCATGCTGTAAGTAATATGTTAATACTTGCCGAGTAATATCATGGCTTCCATTTGAAATTTCAGTTTATTTGATTTTGGATTATTGTTTTTTACCTATAGAAATATTTTTGAAACCTACAGAGAAATAAAGGTCCAAGATGTTGAATATTTTTCACTTTGGAGCAGGCAATAGAGTTAGACGTGGTGAAATGTTTGAGGAACTTGCAGATGTCTTCCTGCATGCAGTAATATTTTCTTTAACTGTCTAGCCTGTTTCCTGAAAGTACAGGATAAAAGTTATGGGTTCAGTGAACAAAAGTATAACTGCATGAGAGACAGCAATCCTGTGGGCCAAGGGGTAATGGATCTGAAGTGGATAATTCACTGTTCCTCTGTCCTCTTGCTTGCAAACGTTCAGCATCCCTTAGAAATAGGCATTTTTGCACAGTGCCAAGGGAATAAAAGTGTAGTTAGCTGGTGAGTCTCTAAGCAGGAAGTTGTATGAGTATTGCCCATCGTTGGAAAATGGCTATTCTGCATTCTGCCTGAAAATTGAGAGAAACCATCAAGGGCCTCCCCATTAACCTCTTTGAGGTACTTCTCCTTCGTGTTGTTTGTGAATGCACACTGATGGGTTCTGCGCTTGCGCGGGAGCCATGTCGGAGCTGGAAAGCTGATTGGATAAATTTGAATGGTTAGTACCACCCACCATCTCCACCCGCCCTTTGCGCCATTTCGCGCTTTCCGCCTCAGTTCTTGTTTTTCCGCTGCTACAGCAGGAGCCTGATCGAGAGCTCTCCCGTTTTTTCCCTCACTACCAAATTGCTCGGTTGTTTAATCCAGGATAGCTTTCGGCACCTACACTTCTGGTTTATCCAGTACCCTTTTTTTGTTTAAAAAAAGAAGAAGAAGAAGAAGACAGAAAGTAGAAGAGCCGCGAAGGGGATCCCCCCTTCTAGCCCTTCGCCACCCCACTGTGGATGGCATCGTCGGCAGCCTTCAAAAAGTGCCTTTCGTGTTCGGCCAAGATCCCGAGCACCGACAACCACTCTAAGTGACTGATCTGCCTGGGCGAAGACCATCCTGTGCACTCGTGCTCAGCCTGTAAGAAGTTCTCCAAGGTTGCCCTAAAGAACCGGAGGAACCGACTGCAGGCCCACCTCATGGAGTCCGCCCTAGCACCACAAGGCCCAAGCCGCCCAACGGAGGCCCGCCAAGAGACGTCCTCTTCGGCACCGCCAGCCACCAAGAAGCTCACCACCGTCGAGCTCTTCAGAAAGAAGAAGAACAAGGAGGAACGGAAGAAGGAGGAAAAGAAAAAACATAAGAAACACTCTTCCTCTCTACCTCCCACACCTCGAGCACGCCGGCCGTCTCCTTCTGCTTCCCCGGCCTCCGCCGTCTTCGTGGCCGCCATTGCGTCGCCACCACCATCACCTCCACGTGCGTCGCAGCCGGAGTCAGAGGGCATTCCGCCGCACCAAGAGACCCCCCCGGCACCAACTCCACGGGGGGCATCTCTACTTCCCAACGGGAGAAGTGTTGAACGGGGATCGGAGACCGCCGCACAACCCTTCCTCACCCTGGAGATGCTGTCCCCGCTCTTGGAGGCCATGACGGGGAAAATCACCGACAAGGTACTCGCCACCATTGGACCCCCGCCCGATCCCACATCGCGGGCTACCTCCAAACGGAAGGCCGATCACGCATCCGTGGCCTCCAAACGGCGCCGAGCCCAATCCGTGGCTTCCCAACTGCTGCCGCCACCACTGCCATCTGAGTCCGGGGAGGAACCGAGTTCAGCCAGGCCTTACTGGTCTGACTCGGACCCCGAGGCCTCACTGCCACCACCATCCCTTGCCGGGGTGTCTGGAGGCTCGGACGATTCATCCGAGGGAGAAGGCGAGGAAGAAGACATGGACGATCTTCCTCCGGTCGATGCCGAAAAGTCCCCGGTAGAACAGATCGGCGCCAAGGAGCGCCTGCAGCCGGAGGATCAGAAATCCTTCACTGCCCTCCTGACCCGCATGGGCCCGATATTAAACATCAGGGCAGAACACCCGCCGGCTCCGTTCGTGGACGAGGTGTGCGGATTGGCGGACACCAAGAAGATCCTTCCAGTCCATCTGCCTTTCCTTCCGGCCGTCGCCCATTCGGCCAAGATGGTTTGGAGCAGGCCGGTCTCATCCCACGTCGTCTCCAATCGGCTGGATGGGATCTACAAGCTCCTTAGGGAAGAGGGTGAGTTCCTCCATTCGCACCCCACGCCGAATTCGAGGGTAGTTAAGGCCACCCAACACCGCACCGCCGTGCATAGCGTACCTGTCCCATCCACAAAGGAGGGAAAGAAACTAGACGCCATCGGAAGGAGGGTCTACGCCGCCTCCTCCCTCTCTACCCGCACGGCGAACTACGAGGCAGCCATGGCAGCCTACAACATCAAGCTGTGGGGCAAGGTGGAAGCCTCCCTGAACAGACTGCCCCCCGATCTCCGCGCCGAGTTTGAGACCCTGTCCGAGGAAGGGATCCAACTCAGCCAACAACAGCTCCGAACCGCATGCCACATCTGCGACTCGGGCTAAGACCGTAGCGGCTGCGATACAGCTGCGTCGCCATGCATGGCTCAGATCGGCCGACTTACATGATGACACGAAGAGGCTCATCGAGGAGCTCCCTTTCGACGGCAAGGGATTGTTCGCCGAAGACACGGACAATGCCCTTAACGAGCTTCACAAGGACATCACAACGTCCAACAGACTTCGGCTTGGCTCGACCAGCGGATACCAACGCAGGCCCTCCTCGGGATACAACCAGGACTACCGCAACCGCCAGTCCTTTCGATCCCAAGACCAAGCCAAGCAACACTTCTTCAAGCCGCGCAGACAATACAACCGCTCGCGCTTCCAGAACCAAGGCCAGAACACCAAGCGCTCTGACCGGAGGCAAAAACAACAGCCTTGACTCCCTCTGAACCGAAGATCCTCCCTCGCCCCATCCGATGCCATACATACCGCTCCGGAACTTCCTAGCCACTTGGAACTCAATAACTACCGATCGGTGGGTACTTCGAATCTTAGACGTTGGCTACGCCATCGAATTCGAGAGATGGCCAACCTTAGGTCACATTCGCACCACCAACCCATCCCTCCAGCTGCAAGAAGAACTCTCAGCACTTCTACTCAAGGGGGCAATAGAACCGGTTGCACCAACATCTCTCTGCGACGGATTCTATTCCAGATATTTCATAGTCAGCAAGAAAGACGGAGGACTCAGACCCATCATGGACCTCCGTCGCCTCAACAAACACATTCGAGTGGCGAAGTTCCGCATGGTCACGCTCCAGACCGTTCTCCCTCTCCTGAAGACCGGAGACTGGTTTGCAGTAATCGACCTCAAGGATGCGTATTTCCACATCTCAATACGCCAAGATCACCGCAAATTCCTCAGATTTTGCATCGGGGAACAAGCCTTCCAGTACACTTGTTTACCATTTGGTCTCTCCACCGCACTGAGAGTCTTCACGAAATGCATGGCACCGGTAGCGGCATACCTACGGACCCCGGGCATCCAGGTATTTCCCTACATAGACGACTGGCTGATAACGGCGCCGTCTGCAGAACAAGCACGGAGGGACGTGCGATTCACCCTCAAAACCATGGAGGATCTCGGTCTTCGGATCAATGTAAAGAAATCACGCCTAGAACCAGCCCAGGAGATGGATTACATCGGGGCGATCCTGGACGCCACGAAGGCAAGAGCATTCGCCCCTCCCCAGCGCCTAGCACACATCGGATCGCTGGTACACCAGTTCCAGAAAAGCCGCACGGTGAGTGCCAAATCGGCACAGAGACTCCTAGGCCTCATGGCCTCCACCACGGCGGTCATACCGTTCGCCAAATTAAAGATGAGATCGCTCCAGTCATGGTTCCTACACCTCTTCAACCCTGTGTTGGACGATCCAGGCAAACGGCTCATACCAACCCGCGAACTCAAACAGCAACTACAGTGGTGGACCAACCACGAATTCGTGGCCATCGGGAGACCCTTCCTACCTCCCACACCGTCAACCCAGATCTCCACGGATGCGAGCACACTCGGATGGGGAGCATGCTGTGGATCCCTGGAGATAAGCGTCAAGTGGACTCGACAGGAACGAGCACACCACATAAACTTCCTAGAACTACTCGCGATTTGGAAGGCCATGAAAACCTTCCAATCTAGCCTCCGAGGAACGGCGGTTCAGGTCGCCTCGGACAACACCACAGCCCTATCCTACCTCAACCGGCAAGGAGGGACTCACTCACCATCCCTACTCTATCTAGCAGTCCAACTCTGGGAGTGGTGCCTCCAGAACCACATCTTACCAATCGGAGTGCACATCCAAGGGACACTCAACACAACAGCGGACGGCCTCAGCTGCAAGACCTCGGACATTCACGAATGGGAGCTCAACGCATCGGTCTTCGAGCTCCTGTGCAACCGATGGGGCCGACCACGAGTGGACCTCTTTGCGTCCCAGACCAACACGAAGTGCAACCTGTTCTGCACGAGAGCCGGAGCGGGACAAGGATCCATGGGGGACGCCTTCATGGTCCCCTGGCGTGGAAGTCTCCTCTACGCCTTTCCACCTTTCCCGCTCATCCAGAGGGTCCTAGTCTGCCTTCGCCAGGAGAGGGCCCGAGCCATTCTAATTGCACCAGCATGGCCCAGGCAACACTGGTACCCACTGCTCAGGGAACTAGCAACGGACTCGATCACCCTCCCAGACGACCCGTCGCTCCTCCACATGGAACAGGGCCAGATGTTCCACGCAGACCTACCGAGTCTCCACCTCATGGCCTGGCTCATAATCCCAGGATAAGCAGGATCCTGGAGCAGAGCAGGAAACCCTCCACATCCAAGTCCTACAAGAACAAGATGGAGAGGTTTAACGCATTCCTCAGGGACCGGGACGAGGAACTGACCACAGCCTCCCTAGAGGATCTGATGGACTACCTGCTCCACCTAGCAGAAACCGGCCTGGCACACTCCTCCATACGTGTGCACTTAGCTGCAGTTGTCGCCCATGCTTCACCTCGCTCTGCCCTCTCTTCAGCCTTCCAAGACCACACCATGAAGAGGTTCCTTAAGGGCCTGAAGAATGTTTTTCCCCCCACACGACTACCCACACCACAATGGTCACTGTCTACCATCTTGGAAGCCCTAATGAAGCTGCCCTTCGAGCCGTTAGCAACAGCCGAGATCTACCTGCTCTCGTGGAAGACCACGTTCCTGGTGGCCATCACCTCAGCCCGCAGAGTAGGGGAACTGACAGCCCTCAGGAATGATCCCCCATTCCTCAAATTTTTCCACGACAGAGTGGTCATGCACCCGGACCTCTCCTTCCTCCCTAAGGTGGTCACAGAATTCCATTTATCGCAGGTCATCACCTTACCTGCTTTCTTTCCCAACCCTTCTAGTACTCAGGAAAGAAGCTGGCATTCCTTAGATGTGCGAAGAGCGCTGCTCTTTTATACACAACGTACCAGAGATTTTAGACAATCTAATAGACTGTTCATCGCCTACGGCGGAAGATCCAAAGGCCACGCGCTCTCTGCCCAACGCCTTTCCAAATGGATCTGCGAGACAATCTACCTGGCCTACCTCCTGACATCGAGGGAACCACCACCCCACGCCAGGGCTCACTCCACTAGATCCATGGCCACCTCCACGGCCTTCTTGGAGGGAATCCCCATGGAAGACATCTGCAAAGCCGCAACGTGGTCCAGGCCACTCACCTTTGTCAACCACTACAGGCTGGACACCAGAGCCATCCCCGACTCCAGGCTGGGACGCTCGGTCTTGACAGCAGGTCTTCGCGCTTCAATGCCATGATGACCTCCTGACCCTCGAGTGTATCCTGAGACCACACCACATCTCCACCAGGCGGCACATCTCACCACAGCACCAGCTACCCACCATCCAGGTAAGAGAGCTTGCTAGTCACCCATCAGTGTGCATTCACAAACAACACGAAGGAGAAGGACAGGTTGCACTTACCTGTAACTGTCGTTCTTTGAGTATGTTGTTTGTGAATTCACACAACCCACCCGTCCTTCCCCTCTTACTGCTGCAGGGATGAGATGCTTTATCCTCTGTACAGCTTTAATATTAACTGAGGTGGAAAGCGCGAAATGGCGCAAAGGGCGGGTGGAGATGGTGGGTGGTACTAACCATTCAAATTTATCCAATCAGCTTTCCAGCTCCGACATGGCTCCCGCGCAAGCGCAGAACCCATCAGTGTGAATTCACAAACAACATATGGGGCAGTATGGGGTGCCTCAGGGCTCGGTACTCTCTCCTCTCCTATTTAACATCTACATGAAGCCGCTGGGTGAGATCATCCGTTCCCACGGGGTACGGTATCATCAGTATGCTGATGATACCCAGTTGTACATCTCAGCCCGTGGGGACCCAAGCGGTGCAGTGGAAGTCCTTTCCAGGTGCCTGGAGGCTGTTGAGGTCTGGATGGGGGAAAACGGGCTACAGCTGAATCCCGGTAAGACTGAGTGGCTATGGGTAAGGGGCCCCGCGTTGACACGGGAGTTACCAGCTTTGGTTCTGGATGAGGCAGTTCTGCCCCAAACAGACCCGGTGCGTAATCTGGGGGTCCTCCTGGACTCACGGCTACTGTTCAATGAGCAGGTGGCAGCCGTGGCCAGGAGGGCTTTTGCACAACTTCGTGTAATACGCCAGTTACGCCCGCTCCTCGACCGGGACGCCTTGCTTATGGTCACGCACGCTTTGGTCACCTCCAGACTTGACTACTGTAATGCGCTCTACATGGGGCTGCCCTTGGTGACCATTCGGAGACTGCAGCTGGTCCAAAATGCGGCAGCCCGGGTAGTGATGGGGCGCGGGCGTTATGCTCGGGCCTCTCCACTGCTTAGGGAGCTGCATTGGTTGCCAGTTTGTCTCCGGGTGCAATTCAAGGTGCTGGTCATTACCTTTAAAGCCCTATATGGTAGTGGGCCAGGATACCTAAGAGACCGCGTCACCCTAAGAACATCTGTCCGTCCCACCAGGGCGGATCGGAGGGGCTCTCTTGTTGTACCATCGGCTAGGGAGGCTCACCTCGCTAGCACTAGGAAGAGGGCCTTCTCCGTGTTCGCCCCGGCCCTCTGGAACCTCCTCCCAACTGAGCTGCGCATGCAGACAGAGCTCCTGTCCTTCCGGAAGAGCTTAAAGACCTGGCTGGCAGGACATGTGTGGGGTTCCAGGGATGTGGGATCCCATGTGGGGTGGTTAGTCTAAGGATTTTACCCTTCTGACGACACCCCCAGATACTGTTTTAGTCTATGAATTTTTAAATTTTTTATTGATGTGTTTTATCTTGGGTTGTAAGCCGCCCAGAGTCGGGCTTGCCCGATTGGGGCGGGTTAGCAAGTATGAAATATAAATAAATAAATAAATAAATAAATAAATAACATACTCGAAGAACGACAGTTACAGGTAAGTGCAACCTGTCCTTCTTTAGGTATTCAGGATCCCAGTCCTTCGGGGCTTTAAGTGTAATAACTGGCAAGCTAGGTTAGGCTTGGGAGTGTGAGAGGTAGCCAGTAGAGTTTGCTCTCTGCAACCTAGATGAATCCAGTGGTAAACTAAAAAAGTTATACAGTAGCTGCTGTTTCTGAGCCTTTTTCAAAAAGCAGCCCCAGAGTGTTAATGTCACACACTTAACCTCTTTATTGCCATAGTTTTTGTCATTTATTCCACTTTTTAGTGATATCTCTTTTAAAATTCCACTTTTTCATTTGATGTCATTTAGCCATTATTATTTTTCCCTTTAGGGAATGGCAATGCTCTGTGAAACAATAGAAGAGTGTTGGGATCATGATGCAGAAGCTCGACTCTCCGCGGGCTGTGTAGAGGAGCGGATTATTCAGATGCAAAGACTCACAAACATTATAACAACAGAGGACATTGTGACTGTGGTCACTATGGTGACAAACGTGGACTTTCCTCCCAAAGAATCTAGTCTATGATAGTTGCACTGGTCACACACCTCTTGACCAATAAGACTCTGTGAACAGGAGCTGCTAAGCTAAATGGGCCTGTTTCTGGTCAACTGTTTTCTTTGTGACCTACGGAATGGTAAGTCTGCCTTTGGAGTGTCAGTAGGAAGAAGCCTGCTTGCCCTGCTGGAGGCACAGATCCTGAAGACTTACAGCATTCCTTGCATAATGACTGATGGATGGTCTGAGACTGAGGAAATGGCAACATAATGTTAACAAACTTATTTGAAGAACATGGACCTGTCCTGGCTAGTCAAACATTTTAAAAGCTGACATTGTATTTCTTAACATGTCAGACTAATTCCTTTAAAATGAACTACTGCTATTTTTTTTTAAATCAAACATTTCATTTCAGATTTAAGAAAAAAGGGTAACTTGTTTTTATTGCATTTGCTGTTGTGTTTATATAAATGACTATTGTAATGCCAATATGACACAGCTTGTGAATGTTTAAGTGTGCTGCTGTTCTATGTAATCAAAGTGGGATCTAGCAAAAAGGCTTCCAAGCATTACTTAACCTCCCTCAACAAGGTATACCTCAGTTCCACCTATGCTTAATTCTTGAATTGACAACACTAACAACCCTGAGATAATAAATTGATCCAGATTTTGTAAATGATGTATTACAGGTTTAAAGTGTTTTTTTAAAAGATGGTAAGCTGTGCTTCATGCCAACAAAGGCCATTCCTAAAACAACGTGTTAGCCTTTCCTTGTTCTAGCTGGTGTATAAAATTGTAGTGTGTGTTAAGCAGCAAACTCCCCCTGGTTTTTAGTTAAAAGCTTTATTTTACTTCCGGTTCCCAAAATATTGCATACATTTATTTTACTAAATATTTAGGTTTGCTGTGTCAAATGGTAAATTTTAAGCATGATTCTTTTTTTTTTTTAAAAATTATTTGAGGTATGGCACTGGAGAGCTATTTCCCCCATATTTTATGTATGCTTATGTTCTGCCTAGCATATTTTCCATTTTACTAAACAGGATACAGTGGTTGGATCCAGATATAGGTGAGTGCAGTGTGGCTGGTGGGAAGAAATTTCTCTTTGTCAGCCCCTCTTGCTTTTCACAACTGCTACACCAAAGTTATCCTTAACCTTTGGTGCACCATTTTTAGGCAGTTGGAGAAGGTGGTAGATAGAGAAGTCACTCTGCCAGTCCTGTTGCATGTGCCAAAATCTGAATTTGACCCATGTTACTGTTTCAGGATCACCTCAGGAAGCTTCATTCCCCAGCACTCCTCGATCTTCATGCGTTGCCTTTCGCAATTCTGCAACACGTTTTGGTGCCGACTTGTCAGAGTAATATATGTTTGTGATTCATAGGGTTTCCCTATGATCATTTAAAAAAAGTACAGCTACATAAGTCTTTTAAAACACATGCTTACCGTCAAGTATGCAATTATTTCTGTAGAGATTATCATGTAGCACAGTCTAGCAAAAAAAGTAAAAAGAAAAAGATAGTGAGTGAGAAACCTACAGTTTTAAATTTACACTCCTGTATTCAAGAGTTACAGGCAACTTAAGATGTTAAGCCTTATCCCTGAAACTTTAGCAAAACGGGCAGTAAGTAGACAGGTGCCAAAGTACTTTGGAAAAGTTATAATACACTACAGTATTATAAGTTATAATACACTACATGTATGCTGGCCAAAGTAAGTTGATGCTGTAAAACAAAGTCCAAACAGTAGCCAGTATTGTGAGATTCTGGTCTGATTGGCTTTTGAGGCATAGAATTATATAATTTTTTTAAAAAACACAGTCAGATGTTCCCTCTGAACGTTATCTTCTGAACAGTTATTTACAATCACAGTGTTTTATAAGATATTGCTCTCTAAATAGAGGCTTTATTTATAAACAATGTAATTGTCATGATGTCTAACTGGTATACCATCCAGAAAGTACAAATTGGGCTCATAATTTTATGGTAACCAAAAGGTCATATCCTTCTTGGATTACAAGTACTGTTGGTACAACATGCTAGAGGTACAGCTTAACTTTGTTTGTTGATGAATAAGGGTTGGGGGCTACTTTGCATTTTGGAAAAAAGATGGTTATTTGCTTGCTTCTGAGTTTAGCCATTGATACATCAATTTCAACTCAAGGATTCATGCTTAAAAATTAAATAGTTGATAATTGTGGTTTCTTCTCAAAATGGCAGTGTGTATACTGTACTAGGAAAATGCAAGCAACTATTCTCAGTAGTCATCTAAAAGACATGTGAATACACTAACTATTTCTAGCTAAAAACTTAGGTGCAATGTTTGTCTTGGGATGTTTAGCCCCAAATTTTCATAGAGCAGCTTTCTATCAAACATCTATGACCTGAGCCAGTAGGGATATTTTTCTCTTGTAGTTTTACTAGTTTGTTTCTCATTGGAGGTCATATAGTGAAGATCATCGAAACTGACAATCAGATTAATGATTTGACATTTGTAATGGGAATGATACTGTATCTCAGAATATTAAAGATAGCTTTTGGTAGGATCTGTAAAATTCCAAAATTTCACCAAACTGTTTTCATCTATACTTAATGTAACATGTTGCTAGGATTCTCAAAACCATTGTTTCAAACGTATAAAGAAAATATAGAGATGGGCAAGTTTCTAAAGATTCTTAAGCCACGACCCATAAGTAAAAGCCAATGTTTTTAGTAAGTCTGAGCTAGGAATTATGCTCTGCTTTCTGATGGAAATTGTGACCACTGTTGCTTTTTGTATTTGACTCATACAGCTTGTGTGGATCTAGCCAGCTCTGGTGGTTTAACTTGTATCTTTGACTTGTGGGGGGAAAGCTAGAGCCCTGGCTCATTTTTGAATTGTCTTTGGTCTGCCTGTGTCTACTTAGTTGGCTGCCATATAATTGCCACAGGATTTTACAAATTAGCCAGTTTTGTGATCAATTTAAAAGTCTAAACTTTGCAATACCTTTTCAGTTTGTGTTAGATGCTGTGATCTTTTCATCACATGATGCATGACTACTCTTTGTACAGTTGCTAAATATAACTTAACATTTCAGAACAGATTGTGCCTCGTAAATTGTTGGAGTTATATGACCTAGCGTTCTCATTCATGGTGGTATTCTGAAAATAAGTCTGGATTAAAATACACAACTTTATACCTTCTTTTATAGAAAAATCCTTGTGGAGTAGCTCTTGCCATAACTAAGATGTTATCTCAGATGTAGTAGTAATAAATATTGTTCATACTACAGTTCTACAGAAGAAATTGCTGATTGTAGTTTAACAAAGTGAGGTGACTGATTGGTTGACCTTTTTTCCACTTCTCTTTTTAACCTTTTTAATGCATTTTTATTAGGAATATTTGGTATATGATACAGAAAGCTATGTACAGAATTACAAACAAACGATAAAAATAGTATCCTTGTTGGAACACCATTTACCTCAAGATACTCAACCAGCAGTACTTTTTTTTTTAGATGCACACTCAGTCCATATAAGATGTTACCTCTCAAGATATTGGTAAGCAATTATTTTAGCTTTACTCTGTACTTGTCAGTGTTCTGGGCACAGGTTGTTGTACTACTGTCAGATTGCTCTTGCTATTTTTGGCAAGTATTTAAAAAGAAAAATAACCCCATCCTTGATAAAAGTGATTGTGAAATATTGTATAAATGTATGCTTTCTCTTTCCCTATCCCCACAGAAACACAAATAAAATAATTAAATGACTACTATGAGCTGCATTGTTATTGTCTAGTTTAGTTCTTGAAAATAAAATGCTATATTGTATCTGCTATGTTTTTATCTATTATGTTTAGATTCCTCTCAATTTTTTGTCTTACCATTGGAAATGGTTAAAAAAAATGGTTCAAACTACCTCGGCAACCTTAAAAATCATTTCTATCTTTCATAGATTAGACAAGTAGGGAATAAACTTGGTATGTAAATTTATAGGCCTAAATCCAAATACTAACAAAGACCCAGTTACTGAGGGGAAGCCAAGTATAAATCCCATTGATTCAGTGGTTCAACTCTACTTAGTATTAGCAGTTAGATTTAGACCAGAAAAAGTAGTCTTACTGGGATACCCAGTAAGGTTTAGTGGCTAGAATGACGAAGTAGGACTCAGAAGAACTAGATTCAAATCCCCAATCAGCCATGGAAACTTACTAGAGGTGTAGAAACTTAATCATCTCACATTCAGTGGAGCCCCAGTTTACAGAATTAATCCACTCCGGGACGTTTTCCCAGAGTAAGGAGACGGACAACTTCTGTGGTTTAAATAACAGACCACTTTATTAACAAACAGTTTAACTGTGGCATAACTGATCTGCACAGCAGCAAGGAAGCATGGGTGAGGAGTGCCTTTACTGTCACGGTCATGGTATTATACATTTAGATTTTACATTTCTAATTGACTTTATACCATTCGATTGAAACGCCATTGGCAACTAAGCTGTCCAACTTCAGTATGCCCAATGCTCCAATACTTTCTTTAAACCAATTATTTGTCTCATTACTCTGCAGCTGGTTTACTTATGCTGCTGATGAGAGTTATATTAGCTGAGACTTCTCTTGTCACCCATGTTGACCGCCAAAGTGACTTGAAGGAAAAAGGATCACCACATGCCTCAACTGACCATCAGCGTAGGGTGGGCAAAAAACCAGGATCCCAACAGCCGATCAGGGGTCGAGGAAGATTCCCATCCAGCCGTGTAAAGCTACCAAGAAAAGTCATCCAGATGTACACGGGGGAGAGTGGGAGGGCAAATCACTCAGAAGGGAAACCAAAAGTGGTGGGGGAACGGAGCCCAGCCCATATATAAGGGTCGGCTCCTCCCCCAGTGCCACACACTCAGGTGCACCAGTTCTCCATGTTCTCCTGAGTGGGGACAACAAAGTGTGTACCCAGAGCAGCTGCCCTGAGCGTGTGTCCCATCTCTCACTCACCTCACTCGATCCCTAAGAACACCTCCCCTCCAGCCACCCTCCAGCTGGGGAGAAAGAACAAAGTGATGGAGAGAAAGGGGGATCCTTTAAAGTTTAAGAACTCCCCTCCAGCTGGGGAGATCGAGGTGACAGAAAGGGAGATTCTTTATGAACACTCCCTCCTCTCCACCCCATGTGCCCACCAGCTGGGGAGATCGAACGAGGGACCTCGAGCATGGGTAGGAGCTCCATTTCAAAAATCGCTGTGGCACTTTAAAGGATTTACATGCCACCCACAGACTCCAAAATGGCACGGTGCAGCGCTATAAACTCCCAGATGCAATGCACTCCATGTTGCAAGTTTTTCCTGTAACCAAAACATCATTTCCTCAGGATTTCTTTCTGTAAGTTGAGTTTTCCATTACCCGAAGTGTCCGTAACCTGGGGTTCCACTGTACTTTGAAAGCCTTATTAGATTTGCTATACAGTAATACCTCGGATAACGCTAAGACTTGGTTCCACAAGTCTTGGTGTTATCCAATTTTTAGTGTTATCCGATGTATGTTAAAATCCTATGGGATGGATCGGATAATGTTAAAGCTCCATAGAGATACATTGTAACCGTACAGGCTTTAGCGGTTGTTATCTGATCCATCCCATAGGACCTTAAAGTTATTCGATCCAATTCTCCTCCCCAGATTACTTAACGTTATGCGATTTTAGCGTTATCCGAGGTATTACTGTAAATTGGTAACAATTTGATGGCACACGATGACTAGGAATTTTATAACTAAAAATACTTAAATTAGTAGGAAAGAATGTAGTCAAAGACTAGAATTATTCTTCCTGGGCTGTGTTAATCATTTTACAGCAAAAACCCCTGTGATTCCATCCTTCAGATGTTAGAAACTGGCATTAGAACATAAACAAAGTCTTACTCTCATTGAGCAATGCTTTCTTCAAGAATGAAGTGTCAGACCCAAAGCATTGGCTCCAAAACTAAGTTTCTGAAAGAAGCAGGTGGGGATATAATCTTTACAGGCTTTCCTCACTATGCATGTTTTGTGTCAGAAATTACTTTGGGTTGAAAGGAGCCCACATGAGGCTCCTTTTGTGTCCCCAAGACCCGTCCATGCAGTACTCGGATATCAAACCCCAACCTTCCTGTCCTCAAGCTCAGCATCTTAACCACTAAGGCACCACAGCGATGTGCTTTCCCCACTATCGGATTGCGACTGCGAGAGAAGTGGACTTTGGAGGGAGGACTGAAAGACATATGGCAGGAACATTTCCCAGTACCACACACTTTGTTTTAAGTTGCGCTTCATTCTTTAGATGTGGAAGATTGTAAGGAGACTTTCAATTGAAGAACTTATTTGTTGTCATTGGAAGTCTTCAGTTCAAGTAGTGTTCCTTTTCCGGTAAGAAGTAATGTGCTAATAAATCTGTGGTATGTGGAGATATTTTTATTTATGTGGACTATCCGTTATTAGAGGTGTACAAAATTATCTTTATGTCCTACATAACTCTTGAGAAAAGACAGATTAAGAACATAGGCTAGAATTTCTGTTGAGGGGGCGGGCTTCAAGCCTTTATGTCATGGCCATCAACTGTTAATCAAGCCATTGATCAAACCATCAGTTCATATTGTTACTGCTCCCTGGTGACATATCTGGCCCTAAAATATTTTCTCAGATTAACTTTGTTTGTAATCCTAACTCTTGCTATGATACAGCTAAATTTTTAAAAAAAGATATAGCCAGTACAGTAAAACCTCAGATAACGCTAAAACTTGGTTCTACAAGTCTTAGTGTTATCCGATTTTTAATGTTATCTGATGCATGCATCGCATAACATTAAAATCCTATGGGATGCATTGGATGTTAAAACTCCATAGTGATACACTGTTAACTGGCACAGGCTTTAGCAAACGTTATTCGATACATCCCATAGGATTTTAACGTTATGTGATGCAATGTTTTTTTCCAGATTGCTTAACGTTATGCGTCTTTAGCGTTATCTAATGCAAACATTATCTGAGATATTACTGTACTTTGTAGCAGCAGTATGAGATATTAATAAAAGTAGTTCAACATTCCCTTCTTTATGGTACTTTGGGATTGTGTTGCTTTTTCAAGGTCACACGGGTTGGCTCATCCCTTTGGAGACAAACCAGCTGCCCAGCAACCTCAGGTGGCTAATTTCTTCAGATGTTGAGGACTGCAAAATACCATCATCCCTCACCTTTGATTCTGCCTAGGGTTCTGGAAGTTTAATCATACTTGTTCATCCCTATCAACATCCTGACCTCAGAGGAAATTTTCAGATTGTCTCCCAACGCTTGTTATTTGGGAACATCAAGATACACATCAAAACCACCTTTCCGAGGACAGTGTACAATTTCAGGACCACTATGACAATCCTGGCCTTTTTTCCCAATACAGAACACAGATTTTCCCTGAAGAATGTGAACACATTTGGGTGTCCAGTGAGCAACAATAGCACCTGTCACTTGACCATTCCTTTCTACAAATGCTCATACTGTGCTATTCTATTCCAGAAGCACCAGTGTAAGGTGACTGCACGAACACCTCTCAGATGAGTCACTATGTGACACTGACAGCTTGCAAGTGACCAGAACAAAAGGGACTGGATGCAAAACAAACATTGTGTATTACACACTTTCTAATGAGTTCATTTTTCAGACCTAGCATCTATTGACAATGCTGTGTGAAAGTAGGTAAAGATGTGAGTGGCCCAGGCAGAGCACCAAGTCCTCCCTTTGTTCTGTGGTAGCTAAGCAACTCAACAGGGTCAAACTTCACAGCAAATCTGAATACTAGCCTGGGATCTTGTTATTACCAGTTGTAAAAAGCCAGGCTAATTTGTAAACTTATCTGTTATGCTAGCCAGCCATTGTGTGCCTCTACCTGATGTATATAAGTTGATGCCATGGATTCTCTTATGTCTGACGAAGGGGATTTGATCCACGAAAGCTAACATTAAAATACAGTGGTTAAGTCTCTAAGGTACCACAACATTTCTGTCTTCCTTTGTTTACTTTCTGATATGCTTGCACAGACTAACACAGCTTCCACTTCAAAAAGTTCTTGTCTGTAACCTATTTTTTTAGTTAAAAGGTTGTAACTGAAATATATTTTCCTGACTTAAGTATTTGCTTACAGCTTGTCTCCACATATTTTAAGCACATACACTTACAGCTATGCTCATACCTGTAAGAATGGTTTTCAAAGTAATATACCTGTTACATATTTTCAACAACTTTAAAGAATCCCCATAGTAGTGGTTAAACTGAGTACAACTGCAAAAACTCTGTTCAGTTTTTCAAAGCTGATGATGTAAAACGGGGGTGCCCAAACTTTTTGGGTCATGGGCCGATCATGTGTTTCCGGGAGCCAGTCACTAAGGCCCAGGGGTTGGGTGCGGCCCCTGACGCCAATTCATCTGGCCTGCAAAGCCCTCGTCGCTCCTGGAAGCGGAAATAAAACAGGCCCGTACAGGCACATTTTGCCTCCACTTCCAGGAACGACGAGGGCTTCGCAGGCCAGATGAATTGGCGTCAGGGGCCGCACCCGGCCCCTAGTTTGGGCGCCACTGATTTAAAGGTTGAACCCAGATAGTTGGGGGCAACATGCTAATTACCTTGTAAACTGCCCAGAGACTGCTCTAAACGCTATGGGCTGGCATTTAAGTGTAATTACTATTACTATTTTATGCTTATATGCATAGAAGCAATGAGGATGACTGAAACTTGTAGAATTAGACAAGCTAATGCTACTTGAACTCATTTATCCATATCAGAAAACAAAACAAACAAAATAAAATAAAAAACACTGTAGCACTTTAAAGACTAACTACTATATTTTTATTGTTAACTTTCGATGAAGTGGACTTGATCCATGAAAACTAACAATAAAAATATAGCAGTTAGTCTTTAAAGTGCTAGTGTTTAATATTTTATTTTGTTTTGTGATATGCCTGAACCACAGACTAACACGGCTACTATTCCAAAAAATTCATTTTATCCAGTTTACTTTCCCACAAGTGACAACAATGCTATATTTTCATGTTTTGAAGAGATGAAGCAAAGATTTGAAGCCACAATCCTGATAAAGCTAGGCAAGAGCAAGTAAATGACATGCTATGATACCCAGATTTTTTCGTGTCCCAATCAAACCCTGGACTGCCAAAATGAAGCCACTTCCTTGGCTTTGTTGTTGGCCAAACTTAAGTCAGTGCATGTTTCTGGCAGTAATCGGTAGACCAGTAAATGAGCCAGATTCTGTATCTCTCCACATTTGCACAGTGTGTTGCTGTTTGTCAGCAGCCCCGACTTGAACATGTTGGTCTTGCATTTAGGGACTCCAACCCTCAGCCTATTCAGAGGCCTCCAGGGGAGGTTGAGTTCCTCAGCTATATCCTCCTGTAATGATGTTCCTTGTCCAGTGAGCTCCTTCCTACATCTTCCAATTTGGTTTTCATGAACTTTGATTATTGTCATGTTTATCTGGTTTACATTGGTATGTATTTATTTCAGTGATGTTAGCTGTGAAAGGACCACCACAGACTACCAAGGGATGTTATAAAATTCTATAGTGTTCCAAAGGTTTGAGGGTCGTACACCAGCAGCACAAAGTTCATACTTCCATGCCACTCTTTTATAAGCACAGTCAGTGCAGCTTTTTTCAATGAATGACACTTCTAATCTTTCTAAGAGCAGCAGATGAAGTAGGAGCCATGAAGGTCTACGATAATGAATCTGCATTAAAATTTGCAAATAAAATCACTTTTATCCAGCTCAATCAGAAACTATGATTTTCAAAACCTTAGACACATATTAGCACCCATCTAGAGTCTAGCACTATTGCAATAACTAGTAAACCTCATTCTGCCTGCTGCACTGCATAATAAAACATTCATATATAAAGACCATGCCATTTTCTCTTTAACAGCCTAATTTTTTAAGCGTGATTAAGCTAAGTGGCATAATAAAGGCATCATTCTAGTGTAGATGTTGGAATTTGTTTAGTGCCAGTATGGTTATCACTGCTTTTGTTTATTATTTTGGACAACCAGATGGTGACAAGTTGCTTCGGGGCTTAAGATCCATGGCTTTGTTTACAAAAGTTGATTAATGCTTAATAGAGGAAAGATACAATTGATACTGAACTTAGAAGTATTTACAGTAAAGCAATTTGAATCCAATGATTCTAAATAATTATCTTGCAATAACAAATTGATCAAGTGCTATTTAGTTGCTTCCAGTTTATTATCCTTTGTGTACAGGAAGATGCTGAAAAATTCAGCTTTCCAATTTCAAAAGATTTTCAAGGAAACTACCTAATCAATGCATTCCACTCTGGTTTTCACCTGGTTTTCAAATTGACACACTCTTGTAGGGGCATTCTGCTGCTATATGGTCAGCAGGAGTATAATCCTGGACTTCTCAGCAACCTTTGCTATTATCAACGAGGGGCCACATCTAGGCCACTTACCTGGCAATTGTGTTATGGTGGCTTCAATCCTCCTCCTCCCCTCCAAAAAACAAAACAACAACAACAAAGGTGCCAGGCAACTCCTGTTTGAGCCTACATCCATGTTTGGGGTATCACACCATTCTATCTCACTGCTCTTACTAAAATGAGGATCTATGCCGTTCAAAGTGTTACTAAGGTCCCCATCACTCAATATAGCTAATTGTGCAAAAGCGGTGGTAATCTACTATCATTTGGAGCGCTATAGCAACCCTTTGCCTGAACAATCCTAATCATAGACTACACATTTAACTAAATATGGGAACCTCAAGTTAGCAAAGAATCCTATAGGTAATGCTCCAGTATTTCTGAAGGCAAGCCATGATGGCCTCAAGTATTCACACCAAAATGCATTTTAACACCAGTATTTATACTAAACTCACTACAGAAATGTATTGTATAAAATAACATGGCTAGTCCATATGAGCAAGTTTACATCTTTTATGGCCACCACCTAGCAAGGCCACAGGAGGCAGCCACAAGTTACAACAGGGGTGCCCAAACTATGGCCCCCAGACCAGATCTGGCCCTTGAGGGAAGTGTGGGCCAGATGAATTGGCATCAGGGCCCAGATCTGGCACCCAGGCCGTAGTTTGGGCACCCCTGGTTTAAGCAGAAAAAATGGCAGCCTAAAATCTATCTCGTCCAGTTGGAAAACATTGCATGGCGTGTTTTACTTCTGCTTTCGGTGGGAAGCAGTTTAGGCACCCCGAGTTACAAGAATATTTGAGGACACAATTAAAGCAAAGGTCTCTTTGTGGTCACTAGTTTAGGAGTTAAATATAATTAAGACTAACGTTTTGCAATATAAGGCGAAGAGTTTCCTTTTATGATGTTACATTTTGGATTTTGAAAAGTTGTAGGCAATGCTACTACTCTCTGTGAACAAGAGGCTCTCATCAGCACCTGTGTCTTCTAAAATTCTCAGGGCCAGGGAGAAGACCTTGCTGTTTAGAGCATCTATGGCCAGCCACACTCACAAATAAGCATAACCTGCATCCATAAAGGGTGCTCTCTCACATTTGGACTGAGACTGGCAAATAAAATCTGCCTTGGGTTGATGACGGCTCCTGTTGTCTCTGGGAACAGTAGCATTGGCTTATTCAGACTCTGCACTCCCCATACATCTTGACAAATGTTGCCATATTTTAACTTCAATTCAATTAACACAGAAGTTTTTATGCTTCCTAAGAATATTGTGACATTTCTGACAGTCATCAGGAAAGTTAAATTTGCACTGATGTTTACTAACAAATAGACCAAACACAAAAAGGGGAATGGAAATACAGAACGGAAATATACAACAGAGCTGTTTGGTAGGCTCTAACATTTCAGGATTGAAGCAGTGAAATAGTTGCCCTGCAGTACTAGGATTATAATGGATATTTTCCAGTTCTTATGAAAAAAATACTCATGCTCTTTCACAGCATGTAGCTCATGTTCAGCTGATAGTCCAGTTCAATGGAGACTAATGCCCTAACTGACCAATGCCCTTCTTTTACCTTGTTTCAAAATAGCATCACTTGCCTTTGTGTGTGTGTGGAATTAAAATTAAATAGCCTCCTTAATTTGGTTTAATTTTCAAAATGGAAATCATTTAAATAAGATTCAGGTGACAAGTATTTACTTACTTGAAAACTTTGTCTTATTTATTAAAGTAAAAAAAATCGTGTTCATATTTTAATTAATAAAAGCATCAATAACTGCAGGAAGCAGCTTTCCACTGATAATGATTCACCATCTGGTTAAGTATTAACTCCAGTGTCTTGTAATGCAATCCAAACTTCTAACATCCACAGTCAGTTTACTGAAGACAGAGCCCACTGTTTAACATCTGTTGGACAATTTGGGTAGACCTGCAAAGCATCTATAATTTGGCTGTTGTCCAAAAGCAGTTTCATTAATAAGTATTCTTTCTGTGCACAGGATGACCCTTCAACAGATTTTATCAATTCAAGATGCTGAAGATGTTCAAAAGCCTAAAAGCAAAAGAATGCAAATAATCTATAAAAAGCAGTTTAGCAGGAGAAAATTGCAAAGTACAATTTCATTGTAAATTGTTTTTTAATTATAATAATGCAGTAGAAAAACATGACCCGAAATAAATTACAACACATTTAAACCTGCTATTTAATCAAGGCCATGAATTAATTATATTTGAGTTTTCTACCAAACTTTTACTGAAAAATCAGAATCCTGGGTGATTTACATACAATAATGATAACCCAACCCACTGCCCCAACAAATAATAAAAATAAGGTATAGTATGAATAACAACAGGAAAACCATATGGCAACAATTTTAATTAAACACCAACAATTAAAAGTTGACAAAATTTTAATGCAGTGGAAGTAGTTTTTTTTTAAAAAAAGACTTATTTATAAAGCTCTACTTTGACCAATTCTCCAGACCAGATAGGAATGAAGCTAGGCAATCTGCCAGAGCTGAAAAAAGGGAGACCTGGCCACAGCAGGTATCTTCTTCTCCATAAAGAGAGCTAGATCCAAAAGCATATTCAACTTGCAAACCTAGTCCTTTTGGAGAAGTGTAACTTCACCCAGACAAGGCAAGTTATCACCTAGTTGGTCAAATGAACCTCCCAACAACAAGATCTCTGTTGTATCAGGATTCAACTTCAATTTTTTTCGCCCTTGTCCAATATATTATTTCAGTGAGGCAGCATTCCACAACCTGGACTGCATCCACTAAATTTGACATAAAGGAGATAGAGTTGTATGTCATTAGTGTACTGATGAAAACAAACTCAAAATCTCCAGAACACATCACCTAGTGCAGTGGTGCCCAAACTAAGGCCCGGGGGCAGCCCCCAACACCAATTCATTCGGCCAGCGAAACCCTTGTCGCACGTTTTACTTCCGCTTCCAGCGACGAGGGCTTCGCGGGTCAGATGAATTGGCGTTGAGGGCCGAACTCGGCCCCCGGGCCTTAGTGACCAGCTTCCTGAACCACATGATCGGCCCATGGCCCAAAATTTTTGGGCACCCCTGACCTAGTGGCTTCATGTAATGCAGGACGCAAGGGGTCAAAGCAATATCCACAAGTTGAACTGTATGGACACAACCATCAATTGACAGAGCCAGCAAAGTGCTAAGCCACCAATTTTGACACATGCTGGTCTTTCTAGAACAGGTGTTCTCAACCTATAGCCTGTGGTCCAGATCCAGCCCATGATGCCAAATAATCCAGCTGACTTCACTCCAGTAGCAGCTGGAATTGGCCACAGATTCATTTACAGACATTGCAAACATGTACGGCAGCAGGAACCACCAGTCCGGTCTGCTTAGCTGTCTGACGGCCCGTGGCTGGGAAAGGTTGAGAACCCCTGATCTAGAAGGATGCTATGGTGAACTGTATCAAAGAGATCCAGAAGTACCAACAAGGTTATACCCAGATCAGTCTCCCTTATGATGTCATTTGTGCAGAGTGACCAGTGTTGTCTTGGTCCTGTCGCACAGCCTAGATCCTTACTGAAAGGGATCCAGACTATCAGTATTCTCCAAAAATGCCTGCAGCTGGTCAGCCACAACTCTTTCCATCAATTTGCCAAATGAATGGAATGTTAGCAACATGCCTGAAATTATTTAAATAATCTCTAGCTAAGTTAGATTTTGTTTAAGACTAGGCTGAACAATGGTC
The DNA here is from genome assembly GCA_030440675.1 of Furcifer pardalis. Lineage (NCBI taxonomy): Eukaryota > Metazoa > Chordata > Lepidosauria > Squamata > Chamaeleonidae > Furcifer > Furcifer pardalis. Next base: position 134,002,914 of record CP126894.1, read on the forward strand.
TCTTTCCAACATGAATGCATATGTCCTTCCTATAGAAATGAATTTATAGCCTGGGTGGCCCATTCTATCATCCTGTCTTTGGTGGATTTCAAGAGTCACAACGCTATTAGATGGCTTCAATCTTAGAACATAAATAAGCTGCAAAACAATCACAGGTGGTTACATCAGATTTAAATATACAGTAAAACCCAGAGTTACGAATTTCTCGAGTTATGAAAGGGATTTTGGGGTAAACTGGTGTCCCGATTTACACAAAAAAACCTTACAATTGGGGTTTTAATTCAAATTTTTAGTACTCAAAATGGTGGTGCCACCATTTTACACACTAAAAATCCACCCCCACTCCACCCACCGTCAGAAGTGTAAACAAATTAATTACCTTGGTGGCAGTAGAGGCCTTCATTGCAACTGAAAAAGTGGGGAGGGGGGACAATTTTTGGTTGCAGTGAAGGCTCTGGGCTTCGAAGAATGGAGGGGAATGAAGGAATCTTTTTGTAAATTGTAAATATCCCTGCGGCTGTTTCTGCTGCTGTCCCTGGCCTGTCCGCTGGTGCCGCAGGCTCCACAAGGATCGGGGGGGGGGGGGGAGAGATTCCTTTGGTCCTTGCCATTCTCTGAAGCCTAGAGCTTTCATTGAGACTGAAAAAGTCCCCCCCCCTTTTTTTTTTCCATTGCAGCAAAGGCTCTGGGCTACACAGAAATTTGCTGGCAGAAGGAATCCTTTCCCCCAACCCTTGTGGAGCTGAAGGCAGGTGGGATGGGGTGGGAAAGAAGGACCCTTTAAGGTCCATTTCCACCCATCCCACCCCCGCTGGTTGCCATAAGCTGAAGGGAGTGGGATCGGATTAGCAAAATTGCTCCAAAAGGAATGATTCATCCACACACACTCCACCACCACTGGCTGCCAGGGGCAATGGGGGAAGGATTTCCCTTCCCCGCAGATCCTGCTAGAGAGGTTGGGATCCGCATGGAAAGTGCTTTTTCAAGCCCCCTGGCAGGATCTATGGGGAAAAGCAATCCTTTATCTATCGCCAGGTTGGGTGAGGCAGCAACTCTGTACGTAGAAAGGGGTGGAAGGTGTTGTGTCCTATCCTGGCTGTCTTCCTCCGTGCTGAAACTATTCATCTCAGTCTCCCACCAGCCATGGAGAGGAAGGCAAGCAGAGAAGGGAGGCCTCACCCGAGGAGCTAACTTGCCCGCTTTCCTTCCCCATCTCCTGATGCCAGTGGCAGTGAGATCAGCTGGGCAAGAGGCTTCCAAAGGAGCTCTCTTGCCCAGTCAATCCCCCCCTTCCCGCCTCCTTTAGTTAAAATGTAGAACAAATTTTTCCTTTAAAATGTATCTAAAAAAGACCCGATGCGTCTTATAAACTGGCAAATATAGTACCACTGGAGACCTGAATGTCAGCAGGAGTGCAAACCAGATCAGTCAGAAACCTTCCTAAGGCATTCTGGAAACCAACTTGATCCAGAAAGCTTCAGGGGAAGACCATCTTAATAGGTCTAACCTCCTAATAGAAGAAGGCTGCTAATATCAGTCCAAATTTCAGCAGATAATGATCTGACCATAATATGGTGGAAGGCACCAAGGTTGTCACCCTCAGATCATAATCTCCCTGACTGGTTATCAACACCAAATCAAGTACATGGCTTGCCACATGAATGGGGCCCTTCCCATGGGCCATGGTTGCCATGAATTTCAAAGTCAACCGGCAATGATGGTTTCTGCATGAATACTGAAATCCCCCAGGAGCACGAACCTGGGAGATTTTAGTGCTGTGGCAGATATGAAATCTATTGGCCTCAATAGGGAGAGCACTGTTTCACGGGGAAAGCAGTACACATGAACTATTCCTACTCTATTCTGCTAATCCACAGACAAATGGAAGCACTCTAGACCTGGACATGACAAGGTTAAGATTCTTTTGATTTGGATGGAATGCTTGTACAGTGACATCTCCTCTCACCCTTCTAGTCTCCCTTAATAATGGGTGAAATAACCTGTTAGCAATGTCTGGGAGAAAGTAACTCTTCCTTCTTCACTCTTCCAGGTCTTGGTTATTGCATAACAGGTTGACTTTTCCATCACTATTAAGTCACAGATTAATAGGGGCTTGTTCTGACCTAATTTTTAACAGCAGAAGAGTCAGAGCAGAAGTTTGGCTGAGCTGATGATGGTGAATGGCTGACATAGTTTGATTACTCTTCCCAACACCTCTAGTAAAAGTGGTCAGCAATGAGGAATAATGGGAGTTAAGAGTCCACAATCACTGCTTTAGGTTATTAGCTTAACATCACACTCGGAAACATGTGATCTCAAAAGATTTTCATGTTCAGGGAAGGAAGCTACAGAAACACACAGAATTTACACTAGAGGGCAGCACAGTATCAAACAATATAAGACCTACTCAGTGATTTTCCCCTTCCATACATTTACCTTAATTTTTAGCAATATTTGGGATAGATTAAAATTTTAATAATATAAGAAATTCCAATGATTTCAAACTATTCAGTTTTTGTAATAATACAGAAATTAGAACACACGTGAGTCAAACATACCTTCAGAACAACAGGCTTCTCAAAACTGTACACTGTATGTGCTTTCCTCTGAACAAACTTCTGATACTCTACATTAAGACATAAATATTAAACTAGCTTTAGAGGAAGGCATTTATTTTCTAAAGAACTTCATTTACTTTGAACTGCAACTTCCTGCTATATCTGCAATGTGTTAATAATAAATATGTTTAATTAGCAAGTTTAAATGAATTATTTTGAAACACTTTAATAAATAGTAAAGAATCTCATGTCATCTCACCATTATAAACCATCTGAAAATTAAATGGCTCTCCATCATAAGTATCATTTAAATGTTTCATAGCTATGACAAGACAGAACTCCAATACCGACAGACCTACAAGAAAAAAAGCAGTTATTAAAATCTATTATAGCTTACAGGATAGCTTTTAAAATTGAATGTCACCAGGAGTCTGATACTTTTCATTATTTTTGAAGCACATATTTCATTTTTAGTTGCTTTAAGCCAGGGCACACACCCCACAGGGGGACTTCAATTCCCAGAAGCCTAAGCCAGTACACTGACTGATCGCTGCTTTGGGGAATTGATCTAGGCTTCTGGGAATTGAAGTCCAAAAACCAAAGTTTGGGAAATACTAGGAAAGTACAGTATACTATATTAACTGCTTATCCTATCTGTTTTAGACCTCCACCATCATCCATACAGTATCTAGAAGAATACTCAATATCATTAAGACAGTAAACAAATGCTGTTTTCTTACCATGTACAATATTTGCTTTTTGGTCCATTCTACAGAGTCTGCTTGCTTCTAGAAGGTCTGGTACACTGATGTACGGGTGAAGAGCATTTACGTTATTTAAAGCACACATCTAAACAAAAACAAAAAAAATTCTATTTAACTGATACTATTAAATATGATCTATATTATTCACTCCCTCAACACTCAATGGGGTAAAACAGGAAGCAAAGGAAAAGATTATTTACTACAGAAAATATGTTTCGTAATCAACTGAGAGCAGTACAGCACATTCCAATCTTTAACAATGTTTGGTAAAGTTTTTTTTCTCCCCCCCCCCCACTGTTCATTATGTAACATGCATATGTTTGTCTGTTTTTATAAGTAAAGGAATAAAAAAATTTATAAAACACTGCAGACTGACAGCAATGATTAATGTTAAAAATTGTGACAATTGTATAATTACAAAAAACTTACATGAAATAATGTTCAATAATAGTAAGCAATTTTGAAAATAAAATTATCTCCAAGTCCTAGTTGTGACTTACTATGCTAAGCAACATGATTTCAATCAATTTATTTGCAAAACTATGTGAATATCGACAATCTTTAACAATAAAACTACAAGCTGCAAAAAACCGATAAAAATTAATAGGTTAAAGCTGGTCCAGAGTGAAATGTTTTTATAGCAAGATCACACATAACTCTTGCTGTCTGCTTGACTAATTCAAATGGCTTCTGCAGTACATGCCTATATGGAAAAATGTAATGCATGAATAGGTAGATGGATAAATTAGGCATCAATTCCCATGATTATGCAACACCTATTTCCAAGCTTTTGTTTCCTCTCTCAGAGTGTTCAGGGCCACTAGAGTGGGCACAGAACTTTCTTTATGAAATGGACCTTTGCTAGAGTTTTATACTTACAGAGATCAACCACACAAATTTAAAAGGAAAGCAATTTATATGCTTATATTACCAATAGCTAATTCAAGCATAATCAATCAGCATATAATTTATTCCAATTTAGTTTTGTTATTATGCAACAGTTGAACTGTTGCTTTGAATCATAAGTTGATTTACAATGCTTACAATAAAATGTGGAAAATGTAAAGAATCCAAATATTAAATTTACTTACCAATAACATGTACAGACACCGTAGATCTTTACTAAAATGGAATTGATTTTTCAGTACATCTTGCACTCTTTGATCTTCCAAGAGGGTCTAAAACAGATTTTTCAAAAATCAGTTATTTGTTCAAAATTTAATGAACAATTTACTGCACTTTTTTGTGTATCTGAAAATTTCCTACAGAACTATAGGCATATTCAGCTGTTATTTTACTGCTAATTTACTGTCAACATACATAAGACGGGCAACAGGACCTGCTACTTTTCTGTCACTGCATTCTCCACATAAAGAACATCATGTCTGAAGAAAAAACACCTTCTTAGCGTGTAAGCTTTTCCAATAAAGTTAGGGTTCCTGCTCACATGTAGAGCCTACATGTAAAGTTTCTCCTCTTCATGAATGTCAGATGCCACATTGACAAAGCAACAATGGAAAAGGTAGAGGCTAGTTACTCTTCTCAAAGTGTACTGATAACCAGGGAGGTGACAAAGGGAGTTCTAAAACATACGCATCACTACAGTCTGTGATGTACTATATTCAAGGTGGCCACAGTTTTAAAGGATGGATGCAGGAAGACCTGGGGTTTGGGGGATTCCTTTACATTGATATGAAAAAAAAGTGTGTGTGTATTTCTGTGTGTGCGTGAGAGAGAGAGAGGATTAGTCAGTCAGTCAATCAATCAATCTTATAAGCACTAAAGCTCTGCAAAATAAAAAACAATGTAGCGCTTTAAAGACTAACTGCTATATTTTTACTGTTAGCTTTTGTGGATCAAGTCCATTTCTTCAGACAAGGAGCGAAACTTCTAGGCATGGTTTATATACGATCTTCAGGAAAACATATCAAGCAGCTAAATCAAATGCCACACTGTCAGAACTGCATCCACACACACAATTTATTGGGAGACTATATCCTCCCTGTTCCACTGCATTACTCTGTTCTGTCACAGAAAGTCTACTATTGGATACTGCTCAGTTAGCTTTTCATCACTAATTTTATTTCAATTATTACCTGTATGCTCTTATTCCATTTATGAGCAAATGATTTTTCTGAAAATTCTGGAGACAGGGATAACTGTTCTTGACAAATACTTAGATAATTTTTGAAGTCAAAGGAATTCATTACATATATTTGACGGTGTGAAAATCTTGACTTCACCCGCTTCTCCATGAGTTCTAGAATATCCTAACAAAATTGCAAAAAATAGCTTTAAATTTTATACCTTCACTCTAGAATATAAAGTATGTAATTTCACATAAACTTTTTTAAAAACCATCTATATTCAAGCCCTTCTCCTCAAGATGTTAAAAATGCTGAAATGTAATTCTGAGCTGAAGTATTTGCTCAAAAATTAACGAGACATTTAGCAGAGCTTTGTACAAGTTGGATTTTTTTTTACACTTACACACCATTGTAGAAATTTCAGCCACTTTAGGTCAGTATTCAATTGATTACAAAATCAAATATAATTATTACTTATAATATATCCTGGGCAGACAATAAAAACAATCTACAATAGAATAAAACCAATATAACTGACAAACTAAGATCACTGCTTCCCAGCAAGCCCTGGGTAAAGAGTAAAGCTGTAATGTGTCCCTAAAACTAGGTCAACATCAGTTGCAATCAAGCCCTCATGGGGACAGTACACAGTTAAAGCAACTGTTGGAAAGTATTCATAATTGTGCCAAGAAGGACCTGATGCTTTAGATGTGAAGCTGGTTCCTCATTTCTAAGATGCTGTTTAATTGTCCTTGAACTGGGCCTCCAGTTTACTGAAGGTAAATACTTTCAGAGATCATTATACAAATGTACTGTTCATGCAATGTTGTTGGAATATGTTGGCAATGTTAAATATATTTTACCAGTCTACTAGTCAAACCAATGACAGCTATAGGAGTCTGTGCCGACTGTGATACATCAAAGAGATTATACAGCAGTGTCTGGTTCTTATGATGAACAAACAGATCAAACTCATCTAGCACAAACAGCACTGGACAACTGTGAGCACGGTCACCTAAAACACAAATCAAATTAGCAAATATTAGGACTCTCAAAATAAAAAAAATTCAAATAATTCATTCTTTACCCACCACTCCTTTTTCATATTTAGTAATTTTTTTAATTTGTCATTTTACACATGCCATTTGAGATATTTGTAACTTATTTTAATTGTTTTTATGTGAGCTGTTTGTTGCTCTGTGCTCTCATAGAGGGACAAGATATTTATATATATAATTGTAATAATTTGCATTTAAACCAGGGGTGTCCAAACTATGGCCTGCAGTGCCAATTAATCTGGCCCACGCCACCCTCATCACTCCCAGAAGCAGAAGTAAAATGTGCATGCACAGAATGCTACTGTAAATTAACCATGGCTGTGGTAAACATTTTTACGACAGCAGTGGGTCATTTACGGCAGTGTTCTGCACATCCACGTTTTACTTCCGCTTCTGGGTGGGAGGAACCATGTGACTGACACGCTCAACCATATGACCAGCCAGTGGCTCAAAAAGTTTGGGCAGCCCTGATTTAAACTACCTGTATTTTAACATTTTTATATTGTCATGCCTCAATAAAATAAATAAATAATAAATAAATGAAACATAACTTATAAATTAACAAAAGCAACGTAATATTTTGCTTTCCCTCTTTTACAATAAAATACTGTTTGTTTATGGTATCCGTGTTGCTCTCATCCAACACCAGACTTCAAATGGATTGATTTCCCCCCCTCCTTTCTTCTCCCTTTTATGTAGGATGAATATTTTTGACCTTGGTCTCTAAGTGACAATCTTTGTCAATTCCCAGCAATCCCATTTTTTTCAAAAGGTGAGGGGACATCTTTTGGAAAACAAGCACACATGTTTGTAGAACTTTTGGTCTAATAAAATAACCCAAGAAAAGTGTTTGGAAAGTAGAACATAGCTTTGCATTCTGGGGAGCAGGCACCACAATGGTAGTTTATCTGGGAAGTTGACAGGTGTGTCTATTTCTCTATTGTCTATGTTCCACTTACTTACAGCTTCATCATTTCATTATGTCCAAGACAGCCCTTCAAAAACTGTATTATGGTACAGAGGGCCTACAGTCACATCCCAGCTGCTTTTACTTTTGTCCTATCCCAGCAACCATAGTACAAATCACATGATCGTCTAACACTAGGTAATTCTACAAGAGGGAAGTTTCTAATGGAAATTGTGTACAGAGTATATATACTTAAACTCTGTTTTTAAAAGCCAGGTAATTCAATTTATATATAAAAAACCCTTCTGGTTTCTGAATGTGGGATATTGTGCTTCAGTATCCATGATTTAAAATGCCAGGGAATTGTCCAATATTGATGCACAGTATGCCTGTGTTGCCAGCAGAAAAAGGATACCAAGTTTTACAAAAGGCAGGCTGAATATTGATAATACAATAATACCTCGGGTAACGTTTACCTCGGATAACGCTAAAATGGCATAACGTTAAGTAATCTGGGGAGGAGAATTGGATTGAATAACATTAAGGTCCTATGGGATGGATCGGATAACAACCGCTAAAGCCTGTGCGGTTACAATGTATCTCTATGGTGCTTTAACATTATCCGATCCATCCCATAGGATTTTAACATGTATCGGATAACACTAAAAATCGGATAACACCAAGACTTGTGGAACCAAGTCTTAGCGTTATCCGAGGTATTACTGTACTTGTAGCAGCAGTCAAGATGTTCTACATTTACATATAGAATAGTACCATTGACATAGTACCATCCATACAGAGACACCAAGCGAGGGAAAATCCCAGAAGCTGAATCTTTTTTTCATCAGTTAACCACTGCCCATCCAAACACAAAGCAATTGTCATGGCATTTTTTAAAGTGTGAATGTTAGTGAGCACAAGAGAGTATCTTGCAGACACTTGACCTCCTCCTGACTTATGTTCAAGAAGCTCCTTAAAACTGAACAATGCAAAGAGGCTTATGGAGAGCTGCTACCCTAATTTAGTCCCATGACCTTGTGTTTGTTTGCTTTTTTTGTCTCTCTTTAATCTCTAATGCGACTCATTATTAATAGAATATTGCTGCTTGCATTATTATTATTACTGGCTTTAACTGAGAGAGTATATAAAATACATACATATTTAGGAGTGAGTATGTATGTTAATGTGGAATACCTTGCTCTGCCAAGATAAGCTAGTATGGACAATCCTTCTCTAACCTTAACAAACTGCTTATTAGTTTCATTTTTTAATGTCTACTGCTGGCCTTTATTTGCAGAATCATTTTCTCTTGCAGCAAATGCCTGTGTTATGTTTCAGAAAAGGTAAGTGCCAAATAAGGAAATCCTGCACACTCTCAATGTACAGTTGTACCTTGCTTAAAGAACATAATGTGTTCCACAGGATTGCTCTTTAAGCGAAACACCATTATCCGATGCATCCCATAGGATCTTAATGTTATTCAATGCAATTCTCCCCCAGATTGCTTAATGTTATGCGATTTTAGCATTACCTGATTTCAACGTTATCCGAAGTACAGTTGTACCTCGCTTAAAGAACATAATTCGTTCCACAGGATTGCTCTTTAAGCAATTTTGCTCTTTAAGCGAAACACCATTATAAGTGACCAATTGTGACTTGGGGGGGGGGTTGCGAACCTTGATTTATTTGTTAAGTGAGTTTTTGGTTGGTTTTATTTGTTAAGCGAAACGAACATTCAGAGAAAATTCTGCTCTTTAAACAAGTTACTCTTTAAGCGAGACGCTCTTTATGCGAGCTTTGACTGTATATCTTTTTCCATGGGAATTCCTTGAGTTGGGTGGGAAAGAACAAAAGAAGCTGGTAAAAGTGGTCTATAAATTGGGAGGTCAGCCACACTTCCAGTTGTTGATACCGTGTAGCACTGCACTTCCATGTGAGGTCACTGACTTTTATTTTCTACGATATTAGTGTTTTACCTCCCTGATTCCAAAAAATATCAATATATTTAAATATTTGCCGAAACTTGAGAACAACTTAGGCAAACTATGAATCAGTTTGCGGCTTGATTTTAAATAGTAAGTGTTAATGGAAACTAATATTAGATCATAAGCACATCTATTCTATACTGCTATTTTGGATGCTTTCTTTAAATGTCCAAGTCAAAGTTCTTGTTTTCACATTTAAGTCCCAACATGACTTGGAACCTTGTTTTCTGAAGGATTATTCACTTCTCTATAACTCTGCCTAAACATTAAGATAAGGTTGGAGCCTTTTTTGTGACCTAGAAGCGGAAGCCATTCATCTACCTTGTGTTAGAAATAGGTTTTCTCGGAAACTGCCATATAGCCTCTGGACTTCAAACATGTACATATAGCCCACTCCCAGGAAGCTGTCTCAATCCAGTCCACAAAGGGATAGGGGCCTGCCAAAGGCTCTCTCCCAGTCATTTCCCCCCTGGAGATACACCCCTCAAGCCTCCCATTCTGGCAAACAAAATCACAAAAGGGAGGGAGAATCTCACTATCTCCTAATGGTGACCAGAGGAAACAGCAAGGAATATATTCTCCTGTCCACTATTTCTCCTCTCAATTGGAAAAGCCATCAGTGTGTGCCAGAATGTTCACTGGCATCTCAAAGGCAACAATATAGAACTTTGCTTGTCCCATTATCGTCACAGCGAAGGAACAGTGCAAGGCAAGTAAACCTTCTAAAACATGGGTGCCCAAACTACGGCCCTTGGGCCGGATCCAGCCCCAAAGCCAATTCATCTGGCCTGCACCACTACCAGAAGCAGAAGTAAAACATGGCAGTGTATGCACAGAATGCTGCTGTAAGTGCACATGTGGCTGTCGTAAATGTGTTTACAACAGCCATGGGTGTATTTATGGCAGTATTCTGTGCATGCACAAGCATGTTTTACTGCTCCTTCCAGTGGGAGGAATCACATGACTGGCTCACGGCCTGAAAAGTTTGGGCACCCCTGTTCTAAAATGTCATATCTTGTCCCTGGAGATTTGAAATCAGCTTTGACACATCTGGCTTCTCTCCAAATGGTAAAAATAGGAATGTAGATGCCTGATGGATAAATGCTGCTGATATATGGCCTGACAACATGGATCCCACACAAGATGGGGCAGTTAACTAATCTCTCATCTAATATAGCTCATAGAAAAGAAATTGGATCTCACAATTTAAGGTCATATTAAATTTTTCTTCCCAGGTTTTTCCATGTAGACATGCAATCTATGTTTCCCTTTTCATTCTTATACTCCAGAAGCATAATTCTACTATGTTTCTGCTAAGTGTAAAGCACCAAAACATGAGACTGTGCTGCTTGTACAACTGTTCCCTTCAGCAACTGCACTGTGGGTTTTCTTCATGGAGATCACTGCCTGCACAAAAGCAACACTTGTACAAATGGCATAATCTCACTACACTAGGACCTTCCCTTCAAGAAAAGCTCAATAGAATACAGTACTAACTTTAAACTTCAAATAATAGAATCAGCCAAACCAGCCACAGTAATGCACTCAAAAATGCGCTTATGATCTGAGTTTGATTCTAACAGAAACACGATTGGTAAAATGAGTACCCAGTTTGTTGGGATCAAACTGTAGTTCACACAATTAACTTATAAAGCACACAGAGTGCTTAGCCTTATGGGATGGTATATAAGCAGAAACAAAAACAATTGGATCTTTAAACACCCTCAAAGGATGTTTACCTTTCTTTAATGCTTCCAGCAGAAAAGCAAGGTTTTCTGCAAAACTACCCTAAAAGAGAAAAATGGTTTAATTATTAACTGGTTAGTGATTAATGGAATGCAAAGTCAATTATCATTTATGAATTTATTTTACTTCAGAACTTTTACACACAGGAAAGTGTCTGCACATGTCACATACTATGTGATAGCATATCCTGTACAGTAATACCTCAGATGTTTGCACCACAAAATGCTAAAACAGCATAACGTTAAGGAATCTGGGTGGGAAATTGCATCACATATATAAATATATATATATAATTTATATAAATATAAATTTGAACTAATAAATAAATAAATAATAATCGCATAACCTTAAAATACTATGGGATGTATCGCATAACGTTTTCTGAAGCTTGTGCCGGTTACAATGTATATCTATGGAGTTTTAATATTATGTGATTCATCCCATAGGATTTTAATGTTATGCGATGCATGTATTGCATAACATTAAAAATCAGATAACACTAAGACTCATGGAACCAAGTTTTAGCATTATATGGGGTTTTACTATACTAGCTTATGCAGTTATCCTTTACTAGCTGATGTCTGTATGGTGTCTCATGATGCAGAGATACCCAAATCTAGATGTAGACTTCCTTACTAGGAACATGATTACCAAGCAACTGACAGCCACCTTCATTTATTTATTATTTATTTACATTTATATGTCGTCCTACTCGGCAAGCGACTCAGGGCAGCTAACAAGATAATTCATCAATACAGTAAAACCTCGGATAATGGTAAAATTTGGTTCCACAAGTCTTGGCGTTATCCGATTTTTAGTGTTATCCAATGCATGTTAAAATCCTATGGGATGCATCGGACAACGTTAAAACTCCACAGAGATACATTGTAACCACACAGGCTTTAGTGGTTGTTATCCGATGCATTCCCATAGGATCTTAACGTTATTCAATGCAATTCTCCCCCAGATTGCTTAACGTTATGCAATTTTAGCATTACCTGATGCAAACGTTTTCCGAAGTATTACTGTATCTGAGATCCTGATAAGTCTTCATTTTCACCCTAAGCATGTGTAATAACAGATTTCTGTGATGCTTTACATTCCACTGCATATTAGGATATCAGAGTTTGTTTCCCAAACCTGTTTCGTAGTCATGAAATGGAATCAAATTCAGCCTGAAATTAAAGATATTCACACCAACACAGATCTCATTTTTTATTTTATTTTTACGAAACCACATGCAGATGGACTTAATTTCTCAAGTCCATTTTCATGTGTGGAATGTCATCGCAGAGAACAGACTCCTTGTTGAATAACAACTTTATGGTATATATTATTGAACACGTGGTCTTTGACTTCAATAAACATCCAATTTGCTATGGTACAAATTCATACTTGGTTTATACAGAATGTATTCTTCATTTATATTTCTGAAAAATAACTGGAACATTAAAAAATCTGTAGCTGGAACATCTTTTACAGATTTTGTAATGTAACATATCTTAAAATAAGAAGTAAAACAAAAAGCAGTGCACTACTGAACTTTTTTTCATTATACAGTAAAACACCGGACAATGCTAAAACTTGGTTCCACAAGTTTTGGTGTTATCCGATTTTTAGTGTTATCCGATCCATGTTAAAATCCTATGGGATGGATCGGATAATGTTAAAGCTCCATAGAGATACATTGTAACCGCACAGCCTTTAGCGGTTGTTATCCGATTCATCCCATAGGACCTTAACATTATTCGATCCAATTCTCCTCCCCAGATTACTTAACGTTATGCGATTTTAGCATTATCCGATCCAATCGTTATCCAGTGTTTTACTGTAATTACATATTGCTACAACTGCAGAATGTATGTTGATTTTGAAAGTCTACAACTGTCACAGCAACTTCTAAAAGTCTGGACATTGCATGTCTACATTCCATTAATTCCAACAACCCCCCCCCCCCGCCTATTTTCCCTTTACAAATTGAGGTTTCCCACAAAAGCAACCTAGCATCTACTAGCTGCCAAAATTTACTACTGCTACTACCACTAGTACCAAACAGGTTTGTTAGACTAGAATATAGTAATACCTCGGATAACGACTGCATTGTATAACGTTAAAATTGGATAATGATCTGTTAGCGTTATCCGATGCAGTCATTCGTAGCAGCAGGGTGGCTGGAAAGCTGAACGGGGTTCTCCATTCGGCTTCCCAGCCACCCAGCAGCTGCGGAGGCAGGAGTGGGGGGGCTGGAAAGTTGACGGGGGGCTCCCCTGTCAGCTTCCCCAGCCACCCCACAGCTGCGGAGGCAGGGGCTGGTGGATAGGGAAGCCGACGGGGATTCCCCATCGGCTTCCTCAGCCATCCCACAGCTGTGGGTGAAAAAAACGTCCATTTTTTTCACCCATTTCAGGCTCTCCCCTTGCCGGCTCCGGGGAGGTTGGGGGACCCGATCCAAGCTGTTTCTGGAGTTCCCCCAACTCCCTGGCCAGTGAAGCAAGCCAAAACGTCGGTATTCGAATCCCAACGTTTTTGCTTGCTGCACTGGCTGGGGAGGTGGGGAAGCTTCAGAAATAGCTTGGATCGGGTCCCCCAACCTCCTTGGAGCCGGCAGGGAGGTCAGAGAGCCCTAAATGGGTGAAAAAACAAACTTTTTTAACCCATTTCGGGCTCTCTGACCCCCCTGCTGGCTCCAGGGAGGTCAGGGGACCTGATCCAAGCTATTTCGAAAGTTCCCCCACCTCCCTGGAGGCTGCAGCATGCCAAAACATCGGGATTCAAATCCTGATGTTTTGGCTTGCTGCAGCCTCCAGGGGAACAGGACTTTTTTTAAACAACGTTAAAAACCAGATAACGAGGAGACTTGTGGAACCAAGTCTCATCGTTATCCAAGGTACTAGTGTACTGGAGGGAATTTGGCTGAAACATGACAGCTTTTTCCACCCAGACAGTATGAGGTTCAGCTTAATTTTTTTCTTTTTTAATTCTTTAAAAAAAATTGGGGGTGGGGTGCCAGGAGGCACAAGGCTGCTGGGTGGGGTACAACTTACCCTTCATTTTAACAAGGGATAGCATACTTTTAAATATTGTCACTTCTTCTTTTTAACTTACAAAAACTTTATCTCCAACCACATTTTCCAGATTCAGCTGTCTTGTTATCTCCTTAAGAGCAATGTTATCATTGGTCTGTAATAATCCTGTAAGACAACAGAAGGTACATTATAACATTTTAGTTTTATTATACTTTCTATAAGTGAGTGTATATTATTTTTAATGCAGAAAAATGTCAGTTTTAGAAAAGAAGTAAAATAAATTTTAGAAGTCATTTGACATGAATCGATCTTTCAAACTTCCTCCTTCCCCTCCCTCTACCCTCGTAGTTTTTTAAAAACCACAATTACATTTGCATGCACAAGCTATAGTTTGGTACATATCTTCTGAGCCAGAATTGCAAAATACAGTTTGACTAGTTAGCAATTATTACAAAAAAACCTTGGGGGTTTTGGTATTCTGAAAAATGCATATCTTGAAGTGCAGTTTCCCATAGGAATACACTGAAAACCAAATAATGTGTTCTAGAGGTCAGGAAAAAGCCAAAAAGTATTTTAGCTGTTCAAAACTCTTTCTAAAGTAGTGAAAACATGGCAAAAAATTCCAAAGTGCACTTTAGAGTTTTGAACAGATCCCCACGCACATACTTTTTTCTGAGCTCTGGAATTATTTTTATTTTATTTATTTAATTTCATTTGTACCCCGCCCTCCTCCGAAGACTCGTGGCGGCTTTACAACTAAAAACAATTAAAACACATACATAAAAATTAAAATTCAAGTTAAAAACACTGAGGAGAGAGGTGGAATATTTAGAAGAGCCAGGTGACTGAGTTGACCGTCTAGCCCACTCCCCACACATGCCCCGCCAGCCAGGTCTTCACTCCTTTCCTAAAGGACAGCAATGCATATTTGTCACATTTCTGATAGCGGCCTCTAGTGGCCAGCTCTGGTAATTGCCAGACCAGTCTCTGACAATCAGCTGTTAAGGGCAGGGGGGAATTTTCAGCACTTCCTGGTGGTGGTAGGAGCTTCTGGCTGTGCCAAAATGGCACAAAAAATTCCAAAAATGAAGCAGAAGTGCTCCAAAAACCCTCCCACTGTCAGAAGACAAAAAAAAAAAAGCACCTTTCATATTTTGGGGGAAAAAATTCTTATCCCGAAGCATTATTTTTCCAGGATTTCCTTTCGTATTGCACGTTTTTTGTTAGTTGAGGCGTTCATAACTCAAGGTTTTACTGTATAAATCATTTTGCATACTATGGTTTCTGCGACTCTTCATGCAAGAGGTAAAAAATGCTACACTGAAGCAAAACCATTATGTGAACTGACCATACAAATCTGCTTTATGTTGTAGGAGAGCATGACAGACAAAATAATCCTCATTATTACACCGACTGATACTTCCATGCACTTTCTATTTCAATACTAAACTGCAAGGCTGAATTAGACCGAACTTGATGTAAACATCATTTTGTGACAAAACAGGCTATTACATACCATTTAAATGAACTTGTAAGATGTTATTCCTTACTTGCTTTATTTCCATGAGCTTTTTAAAGACATGACATAGTAACTAAAAAGAAAAAATAATTAAATATTTACAATGAAACAGGCTATACAGCAATTCATATCCCATATGCTGCTACTTTACCTGAGAAAATAAAATTCAAACTTTTTTTAAACTTATGTGACAGCAATATACATTATTACACACACTAGACCAGTGATGGTGAACCTTAGTACTCTGCATGTTCTTGGACATCAATTACCAAAAGCCCAAGTCAGCATTCCTGCTGATCAGGGCTTCTGGAAATTGAAGTTCAAGAACAGCTGGAATGCAAAGGTTTGCCATCACCGCACTAGGCTGTACAAAATATAGCAACGCTAATTCCTCACCATCTTTAGAAACAAAAGTTTAAGCGGCAACTGCTGTTTCTTTAGATTTCCTATCAATTCACAAAAGCGAATCAAAATGCATATAAATCCTTTGATTCAATGATCTATTCCAGTGGGGACAAGTACATTGTTTTAAGTTTAAAACATCCAATATAATTGTAAAAAGCCACAGAACTAAAAAAAATTAAATAAAACTAAAACTTTTAAAACTGTCATAAAACATACATTCACTTCAAATAGCATCTGAAAATGAATTTCTTTCTCAGGTAGATAGCTGTTTTCTGAACATCGGGATGCTAAACATTCTGAATAAGAAAGTCACAAGTATTTACATGAGACTCAGTATGCAAAGCTAAAATGGAATTAAACGTAATACCACAGTTTTTCCTGATCCTCTGGGTCCAATAATGAGTACAGAGTTGCTTTCACCATGAACAGCAGTGCGTTTTAACAGTTCAAGTAACTGCCTGTGGGGGGGAAATGCATGCTACTAAGATTCAGAGATATAAGGATCTGGAGAGGAGCTTCAGTATCAAAGAAAAACTATGATTCAAAAAATAATTTTAAACTGTTCAATCCACAAGGAATAAAATATCAGAAAAAAACAATGTGAGGCAATGCAGATGCTAGATGAAGCTACTGCACCTTATCACAGGCATCTGTCTGTCCCACCAGAGCGGACCGGAGAGGCTCTCTAGTTGTTCCATCGGCCAGAGAGGCACATAACTCTGGCACTAAAAGGAGGGCCTTCTCTGTGTCCGCTCCGGCCCTATGGAACCTCCTACCAACTGAGCTACTTCTACAGATGGACTTGCCGTCTTTTAGGAAGAACTTAAAAACATGGCTGGCGGGACAGGTATGGGGTCCTGGCGGTAACATGACCCCTGCTCGCTGGCTTGTTTGAGCTCCCTCCCCCCCCCCCGGTCTTTTAATCTTTTAAACTTTTGTTTTTAAGTTGTTTTTAACTTTTTAATTATATTGGGATCTGTTGATTTTTATAAAATTTAAAAACTTTTAAATTTAATAATTGTAATTTTGAAGTTTTTAACAATGGGTTTGGGTTGTGTTGGGTTGTGCTTTTATGATGGTGTAAACCGCGCTGGGTTGCCTCGGCAAGAAGGGCAGTATAAAAATGTAAGTAAATAAATAAATAAATAAATAAATTTCAGAAGCCTGTCCCCAACTAAGGATAGGACTCAATAGAGATAACACAAATGGAAAAACAAACAAAAACTATAAAGTTGGGTTTTTTGTTTTTTGCTTTCATACTCTTTTGTGGCTCCTTAACGATAGTTTCTGAAATACTAATAATTCTTGGAACAAACAAAATGTTTTGTGTTCTTTTACATTCTTTCTCAAATCTGCTAATTTTTCCACAAGCCCCGGACGACTCTTTGCCCCCGCCCGGCCACACCAATGCTAGGTGGATGAGAGGCAGCTGCTCAGGATGCTGCGGCCATCCTGTCTTTGTGTGGACATGCTGGTTGAATGTTTGGAAGTTTAAATAAGTGTTTCCCCTTGTAATGTTTGATGGACTTTGCTGCTGTTGCCCCCAGACATTGCCTGCGGCCAGAGTGGAGAGGCCATTGTAGTATTGTATCATCATATCATTGTACAGTATATTATGATATGTGCTTTTGTAGGTTGAATATGGTATTATTATTTTCTATATTGTGTTATTGTGTTTACTGTATAATTATTGTGTGAGCCACCCGGAGTCGGTTTTCCTGATTGGGTGGCATACAAGTGTGAGAATTAAATTAAATTAATTATTTTTTTATTGCTGCCTGATAGGTTCAATGGCAAGAATATGTGTGGCGAGGGAAATAAATATCCTCACATTCTAGTACAGGGGTCCTCAACCTTTTTAAGCTGGGAGCTGGGTAACACTCCCTCTGACTGTGAGGAGCAAGATTGGTGGTCCCCCCCCCCATGGCGGCCTGTCTTTGGCGCCAGCAAGGACCCTGAGCCCACCTCGCCTCCAAAAGAAACGCCCCCCATTCCCCTGCCTGGAGAAGCTACATGGCATGGGTGAAGGAAAAGCCCTGTGGCCAGTGGAAATGCCTCCACCGATCCTTCTGCCATCTCCACCTCAATCCTTGTCTCCTCCGCTTGGCTTGGCATGTCCCTAACAGTGCTCCACAGCAAGGTGGATTGTGTAAGGCTTACAACATCCACCCTGCTACAGAGCGCCCTTAGGGACACACCAAGCCAAGCGGAGGAGACAAGGGTTGAGGTAGAAGCATGGACTGGAGTGAGGGCACCGGCTGGATTATTTGGTGCCGCAGCCTGTAGGTTGAGGATCCTTCTTCTAGTAGTTGGGAGACATTTTATAATGTATTTTTGCCTTTATTTGCTGCTCACCATTCTTGCTTTGTGGAAGTGTTGTTGTTGTTGTTGGGTTTTTTTTTTTTGGGGGGGGTGTCTTTTTCTCCCTGAATATAAGTTTCTGTGTGTCTGTGCACACATACTATTGTTATTTGGATAAGGTACGGTACATTCAAATTTATTCTATATTTTGGTGTGTGGTTTTTTAAAAAATCTTTCTCGTGTACTGTTTCTTGCTTTTGGAACAAACTCATGTTGCCTACTTTGCCACTGCAAAGTAAATGGAGTAATTTTAATAGTTCTTTAGGACTTTGGATTGATTCGTCATTGTCTGCCTTGCCACTGTTTCTTGATTAGCCCTCCAAGGAAATATCCTTCCTAAACTCAGAGAGCTAGTTCTCCTCAGAAAACGTTGGATGAGATGAATTGTATGTTTGCGGATAAATTCTACTTCTAAATTTATTTTATATACTTTGTAAACAAAGTAGTGTTTATACAAATAAAAAGAAGCAAAACAAGAGAGAATACAAAATATGTTCATGGGCTATGCTCAACTTATTTTCATGCTGTTCAAATGAATGTGTTAGCTAGGAAGTCCTGGAGATTCTTTTCAATGTAACTACAATAGTAATACTGTCTGAAGAGAATTCTACTGCAGCAGCAGCAGCTGCCAAAGAGGATTTCTGCACAAATGTGGATACTGCTTTCTACCATAAAAAGTTAATTATTAAACCACAATGTAAGCATCCTTTTAAATACCCCACTCCTTTTACAGTCTTCTAACAGTGGGCAAAGATGAGTGGACTGGATCTACATCTGCAGTCACTAAACAGAGTTAGTGGAAACTCCTGCTGGGCTAATTATATGATCCAGCAACAGCTGGTTTTTGATCTCCCCTTCTCCTGCAGTGCCAAGTATAATCTTTTCAAGATCAAGGGATTTTTCAAATTTTCCAGAGTAAATTTCAGGCAGAAGGAATTAGCAGAAATCACCTACTCCATTTCCCAACTAGATAATGCAGCAATGTGAAATATTAGATTCAGCCTACTTTTTCTCTGATAATCTCTGAATTAACAGAAGTTCACAGAAGATAAATAAAATGATAACAGCTGCATGAAACATAAGTAAAAAGATCCTCTTGCTTACTTGCATTGGAGTTCAATTCCAAACAATTTGCCATCTGGATTCTGATGACAAAATCTTTCACGTAATATTCTTTGTACCTGCAATGTTAAATAATTGAAAAATGATAACTAATTTATGATTACTGATGAGTTTCTCCTATTATGTAGGGCGTGATAAAATACAAGTTACAAATATGTAAGGACCTTGTGCATATTGTGTGACCAGGAATGGAACAAGTATTTCATTAGCTCCGATTTGTAGCCATGACTTGTGATTTCACATACAGTATGGGTATAAAATTACTAACAAGATTTTACCCAGTTTCTAAAGCTTCTCACTGAACTCATATTGCATAGAAGTTTCATAAATCATAATTTTTCAAGTCTGAGTATATGAAAACTGCACAATTTTCAATTGCGATAAAATATTGGTATTATAACACTTTTGGGCAAAGTACTGGAGCAGGTTATGGCTTCTCAGCTACAAGGTTCCTGGATGAGACAGATTATTTAGATCCATTTTAGTCCAGCTTCAGGCCTGGTTACTGAACAGATACTGCTTTAGTTGCCTTGGTGAATAACTTATGCCAAGAACTGGACAGGGGAAGTATGTTCCTGTTGGTTCTGCTAGATCTCTCAACAGCTTTTGCTACCATTGACCATGGTACTCTTCCAGACTGTCTCTCTGGGATGGGACCTAAAGACAGTTTGAAGGTACCTCTGGTCTTTCCCAGAAGGGAGAACTTAGAAGGTGATGCTGGAGGACTCCTATTTGACACTATGGCCCTTAGCCGGCCACTCGAGGTTCCGTTTTGTCTCCAATGCTATTTAATGTCTACATGAAATTGCTGGAAGAGGTTGTCTGAAGTTTAGGGGTTTGGTGTTACCAGTATATGGATGAAACCTAACACTATGGGCAGCGGTGGCTCAGTGGTTAAGAAACTTGCCTTAATAGCTGGGAGTTTCAGACCTGGGTACTGCATGACGGATTGAGTGCCTGTCTCTGTCCCAGCTCCTGCCAACCTAGCAGATCGAAAGCAAGAAATTGCAAGTAGATAAATAGGGACCAGTTTGGTGGGAAAGATCTTGGGGACATGAAAGGAGCCAAATTCGGGCCTTGCCCTGAGTGGAGTTTCTCCAGCAAAAAGCCTTTCAACCCAGGAGAATTTCTGTCCCACCCTGATCCTAAAGCAGAGAGCCCGAGCAGGCTGCCTGCTTTAGGATCGGGGTGGCTGGAGGTGGAAGGCACCCCCAACTACCCAGATCCCAAAGGAGAGAGCACGCCTGGGCTGCCTGCTTTGGGATCGGGGTGGGTGGGGGTGCCTTTCACCTCCAGCCACCCCAATCCTAAAGCAGGCAGCCCGCTTGGGCTCTCTGGGATTGGGGTGGCTGGGGGTGGAAGGCACTCCCAGCCACCCCGATCCCAAAGCAAGCAGTCCGCCCAGGCTGCCTGCTGTAGAATCGGAGTGGGTGGGGGTGGAAGGCACCTCCAGGCATCCCAATCCTAAAGCTGTCCCCAAACTCCCCCACAGCCCCAGCAATTGATCGCTGGGGCTGTGGGAGAGCGAATAACCATGTAGTTTCCACCCGAACTCCCTCACAACCCCAGCGATCAATCGGTGGGACTGTGAGGGAGTTTGGGACCACCCACCTGGATTGCTAATGGGCTTAGCCATTCAGGCCGGGGGGGGGGGGGCTTCTGGAGGGAGGCTGGGAAAAGGTTCCCAAGCCTCTCTTCAGAATGCCCCCCCCCCCAAACCTGGATCACTAAGCCCCTTAGCAATCCAGAGGGAGGTTTCTGAAAAGAAGCTGGGGAAAAGTTTTCCCAGCTTCTTTTCAGAAACACACACACCCCGAGCCTGGCTTGCTAAGAGGCTTAGCCATCCAGGCGGGGGGAAGGAGCTTCTGGAGAGAGGCTGGGAAAAGGGTCCCAAGCCTCTCTTCAGAACGCACCCACCCACCCGGATGGCTAAGCCCATTCTTTTCCCCAACCCTAGCGCAGATGCCAGTGTTGGTTCAGTGCTCAGTTTGGGGCACCCATCCCCCTCTGCTTGCGAAGGGAACACGCGTTCCCTTCGCAAGCAAAGGGTGATCCCATGCTGGGACTACTGGTTTGCTTGGGGACGGAATGCGCGTTCCCTCCCCAAGCAAACTGGATTTCCCCCCTGTTCCCTTTCCTCTTCGGAAAGGGAACAGGGCTTTTTTTTAAACGTTGTGCAATCAATGCATCGCACAATGTTAAAAACTAGATAACGTTATGACTTGTGGAACCAAGTCATAACGTTATCCACGGTACTAATGTACTAGTATTAATATACAGTAAAACCTCAGGTAACATAATTAATGCATTCCCGAGGACATTTCTTAAAGCAAAAATTACTTAAACTCTATTTCCCATAAGAATGCATTGCATGCAATTTCCCATAGGAATGCACTGAAAACCAAAATGTTAACTGAAACACTTTCCCATAGGAATGGATTGAAAACCAATTAATCTGTTCGGGGGGGGGATCCATAAACCGACCCACTATTTCTATGGATTTCCTTTTGTTATGTAATTTTTATGTTAACCAATCTGTTTCTTAACCAAGGTTTCACTGTACAAAGCTGTCTCAGAATCTGGATCTCCTATTAAGGCCCCGCCCATGTGTTGAGATGAACTGGGAAAGCATTTTTCTCAGTCCCACCACCTCACATGTGTTTTTGGTGGGGATACAGGGGAACACTTTCTTTTTTTACACTGCCAGACTCTGGGCTTGCCCCATTTTTGCTGTCCTTTCACAAGCAGTCAGACTTTTCTTTTTACACAGGCTCTCCCTCAGTGATTGGCTGCCCAAGAGTAGGTTTTTTAAGGGAATTGTTTATGCTTGCTAATTTTAAATGTGTTGCTTTTAAATGGTTTTAAAACTCTAGGGTTCAGTGCTCATCTCTGTTTATAGCCAAAGAGCCAGCACTGTTTGTGTTTGCAGACATTTCTGTGGACATGTTGCAGGCATGACTAAACACCAGAGTGCATGGAATGCTGTTTACCTTCTCACCAAAGTGGTACCTATTTATCTACTTGCAATTTCTTGCTTTTGAACTGCTAGGTTAGCAAGAGCTGGGACAGAGAGTCAGAGACAGAAGCTCATTCCATCATGCAGCACTTGGATCTCAAACTGCTGACCTGTCGACCTTCCAGTCGTCAAGTTCAGTGTCTTAACCACTAAGCCACTGCAGTCCCTCAATGCATCTTAGAAATATGTAATTTATACATATTTACAGGGTTTTAAATGAGTGTTTTCAGCCCACAAGTAAGTGAAACTGTGGATAGGCGCGGATTATCTGTACAACAATTGTGGAAAACGTTATACAAGAAAGGGACCATTTAAACTACAAAACTTCATACGCGTGAAATAAAATGGACTCAAACAGGACACTTTTATGGAGTCAATTAAAAAGCATTTTACTCTAGAAACAACCATATCAGAAAAAATCATGTAGTTCTAATAGTGTAGCCCAAGCATATAAAGACTATAAGGCAAATTCTGACTGAACATCACACTTTTGATGAGTAGGGACAAACTATTGTATTTGCCACATGAAAAATCAAATCAGAAAAAGAAAATACTAACCTTTGAAATACATTCCCTGTTTGTAACACTATTTTCCTTCAACTTACGTTTGCTCATTGCAATTCACACCCTAGAATACAGAAAACATCTTAGATTAAATACTGACGTTAACTCTCACTACTTTCTTTACTGTGCTTTATACTAAGGCAGGGGTTTCCAACCTTTTCGCACTGCAGACCTGACTATGCCCCCTGGGACAGCTGAGCAGGCTGGACCACACACACCGGAACATGAACTAAATGCACCCGCTTCTGAATTTACAACAGCCATGGGGGCATTTACGTCTGACATAAATGTGTTCACATGTGCATTTTACGGCTGTCATGATACGCACCTACTTCCACTTCCAGGTGTGGCGGCAGCTCACATGAAATGGTGCCATGGGCTATAGGTTGGAAACCCCTGTACTAAGGTGTGTCAAAAGATCCTGTAAATTTATATACAGTCAAACCTCGCATAGTGCCCCGCTTAAAGAGCAGAATTTTCTCTGAATGTTTGCTTCGTTTAACAAATAAAACCAAACAAAAACTTGCTTAACAAATAAATCGGGGTTCGCAATCCCCCCCACACACACACACACATTTGGTCATTTACAATGGTGTTTCGCTTAAAGAGCAATCCTGTGAAACACATTATGCTCTTTAAGCGAGGTACAACTGTATACAAAACAGAACATCCCTGAAGACTAATGTGTTCTCCTAAAACTGATTCTGGAGGGCTAAAAAAGCTGATTTTTAGATGATACAAAGAGCTGCAATAAAAAAGAACAAAGTTGCAAAAACCATACAAATAGAACTAGGTATCAACTGTGTCACGTGTGATTGAATCACATCTGACATGCTGACACTAACAATATTTTCAAGACGTGTGAGATTTTTTTTAAAGAGTCATTTTACCACTGATACCCTCCCTTGCAATGAGTTTCCATGGGTAAACAGGAATTTGAATCCAGGTCTCCTGATTGATTGTATTTTTATACCACCCATCTGGGATATTTCTCACTCTGGGCGGTGCACATACAAATAACGTATTAAAACAAACAACAAAATAAAATAAACAACCAAGTAAGTACAGCAATAAAATACCTGGCATCTGTGGGCACGCAGGGTCAACTGACTCCTAGTCCACCAGTCTATCCACTACACCACACTTGCTCTCTTATGCCAACTACCTATATATTTTGAATGAATTCCTTGGTTCTACAGTAATCTACAGTGATACCTCGGATAACGCCAAGACTTGGTTCCACAAGTCTTGGTGTTATCCGATTTTTAGTGATATCCGATCCATATTAAAATCCTATGGGATGGATCGGATAACATTAAAGCTCCATAGAGATACATTGTAACCGCACAGGCTTTAGCGGTTGTAATCCGATCCATCCCATAGGACCTTAACGTTATTTGATCCAATTCTCCTCCCCAGATTACTTAACGTTATGCGATTTTAGCGTTATTCGAGGTAAACATTATCTGAGGTATTACTGTATCTGGAATTCTCAGACTATAATTAGAATAGAAAAGCATTCCTACATGTAACTACTGCACAACAGAAAGAAGCATTCATTATAAGCATATGTTTTGTCTGTTTTGGCTACACTTACTATTATTTCAATGTAATTTGCAAATGTACCATGGTAAACTTTTCAATCATATATTGAGAGTACAACACCAGTACCATTAACAAAGTGTTTTTTTTAAAGTGGAGTTGTTCTCACAGACCACTTGTCTAAACAAAGAAGCATCCTGTACACTTTGATCTCAGCATTAAAGATGCTCCCGGTGTAGAAACACATAAACTAAACACATCCCAAACAATTAAAACTGCAGAAACGTGGCCCAAAATAAGTCATCTGCACTTACTAAAGTTGAGTCTGCAAAAGACCAAAAGCTAGGCATTTCCCTTCCCTTCTCCCCTTACGTCTAATTCAACCACTTGTTGCTCAGTCGCACAGTTGAGTCCGGCCCTTTGTGACCTTGTGGACCACAGCACGACAGGCTCCATCCTCAAGGATGCCATCTAACCATCTCATCCTCCACTTCTCCTTTTGCCTTCAATCTTTCTTAGCATCAGGGCCTTCTCCCTCTTCTCATTTGGTGGCCAAAGTACTTGAGCTTCAGCTTTAGTGTTTGTCTTTCCAAGGAGCAGTCAGGGTTGCTTTCCTTCAGGATCGACTGATTTGATTTCCTTGCTGTCCAGGGGACTCTCAAAAGTCTTCTCCAGCACCGCAGTTCAAAGGTGTCTATTCTTTTGTGCTCAGCCTTCCTTACAGTCCAGCTCTCACAGCCTGACATTATTACTACTGGGAAGACCATCACTCTAACTACCGGTAAGTAATCATTTGTCGGTAGGCTAATGTCTATTTTTTATTATGCGGCCCTGGTTTGCCATAGCTTGCCTTCCCAGGAGTAAACGTGTTTTTATTACACCACTACAAAAACTGCCTTTTCACAAAACTTTGCAAGCACGACCAAACAATCCAAGTATTTCTGCTTCCTATTTCTCCCTTCTAAGGAGACCTGCTAGATCATAGCTATGGCCTACCTCGCCCCACATCCCATTGCCCAGTGAGTGACCAGATGTGGGCAAAAGGTACTGCAATTTCCGAGTGTTCAGAGCTACTCTGCCTGCGAACCTGGACATTAAAGACAACTCTCGGGGCTACAAATTGCCACCAATGTCCCTGAATCCGTCCGATCCCAACTCTGAAGCTCCTTCAATCTGGAACCGTCATGAGTTCTGGAGGAACCGACTCCATCGGGTTTCGCTCTGCAGGGACTGGATATCCTTGGGATGGCAGAAGGAGGAGAGCGAGGGGGGGGGAACAAAAACCATCCCCTTCCCACATCATCCCCCCTCACCGCCTCCTTCGCAAGGGGAAAGGATGATGAACACCCACCTCGTCCCCTCTCCTCAGGGAGGGCGAGAAAGAGAGAAGAAAGGGCGGGAAGCCCCCGCGCTGCCCTTGAAACGCCTCAGCGCCCCGTCCCGGATGAAAAGAAGAGGGATTCAATCTTTTTTTAAAAGAAAGGGGGGGGGGAAAGCCGCAAACGACGAGAAGTCGGAAACGCCGCCCTGCCTGGCCGAAGCGCCCACTGGCCGCCGCCTCGCTCGCGACTCCCAACGGCTTTCCCGCGGCACCAACCGCCACCTCGCGCTCCCTCACGCGACGATGGGGAGGTTAGCGCATGCGCCTTTGCCTCACAAAGTCTCTGGTTCGCGAGGTGAGGGAGGGGGGGAGGAGAAAATCCGAAGCATCCCAGCAAGCACCGCGCGCCAGAATAAGCTCCTGCCGTGTGACGTAGCAAGCGAACGCGAGTGCGTGCGTTCGTGCGTGCACAGGGCCTTGGATACGCTTGTGGCCCACAACACACCACCACCTCACCTCCCTGTCGCGTGCCTGTGTCTCCACCCCCCCCACTTTGTTTTGCCCCGCCCCCCCAACTCACCGACTTCCGCTTTTACCCTCCTATTTCCCTTCCCACCACTTCCGGCTTCCTTTTTTTTTTCCCCCTTCCATCTTTACAGAACCTTTTTTTTCCGGGGGATCGCTTCCCGCGCGCGGGGCATGCTGGGAGGCCACCTTATTCTTCCCTCCCCTCCTCCCACCCTAGCGAGCTCCCTTGAGGGCGCATGCGCACTGACAGCCTCCCATCTTTCCTCCCAGCCAGAGCCAAAGCGCCTCAGCAGCAGCTGATGAAGAAGAAGAGAGAGAGGGAAGGAGGGGAGCCTGCGGGGGGGGGGACACCTTTTATTTATATTGTTAAAGGGACAGAGCACTAATTCCGCCTTGGAATTGGCTGGCGGAGAGGGGTTTGGCCTGAGGAGATTTTTGAGTCTCTCTCTCCTCCACCCCTCTCGCCTGGCTGGAGGAGCCCGGAGAGAGTGAGAGAGAGAGAGAGAGAAGGAGAGTTTGGCCGTCAGACTGAGGAAAGAGAGACCCAAAGCCTCTTAGCAACGCAGCCCCGTCGTCGTCTCCTCCGCCTTCTCTACTACTCGCTGCTGCTGCTGCTTTTCTGGCCCTGGCTGGAGACACCACAACATTCACTCACACACACACTCATATACACACACACAGGAGGAGCAGCAGCCACTTCACCCTCTCTCTCCCCCCCAATCCCCCCTGCTCTCCCCTCCTCCCTCCCCCTTTATTACCCTTTGTGTGTGTCTCTCTCTCTTCCCCTGCTCCAAGAAAGGAAATAAAAGTGGGGTGCAGCCCAAGGTAAGCCTCTCTGGGGGTCTGTGAGAAAGGAAGCAATGCTTTCTCTGGCCCTACAGATTGCACTTTCTGGAAGGGGGAACTGGATCTGGAGGGTGTGTGTGGGGGGGGTTTGTTTGGTAGATTCTCTCTCTCTTTTTTTTCCCCTCTCAGGTTAGAAGCAGTTTGAGTCTGGGTTAGAAAAGTGGCAGTTCCTTTTTTAAAAAAATCTCCAAATGCTGCGTAGCCAAAGGTGACCAAAGCTGGGTTTTCTTTAAATGATACATTTGTGAGGTTCTTGCTCACTAGAGAAGGGATAGGAGGACATTTCTTATGCCATGTTGTCTCTTGGTTTTATTTGTTCCATAATAATAGGCTCGTGCCCTAGGGTTTCGGGGGGGGGGCAGTTGTTTTGGTGCTGGGGGTATGCTTAAATTATCTCAACCTCTAACTGATTGTTCTTTTTAGTAGAAGGTGTTTTTTTTAATCAGTAATCTTGAGAAGTTTCATCTGCACTCCACAGAGAGACAGATGTTGGATCAAAAGATGTCTTGGGAAAAAGCCTTCTAGGCTTTAACCACCCTAAAGTGTTACTGAGATACTTTGTGAATGTTGGCAATATGAAATTGAAAGCTCTCAGTATTTTTTTAAAAAATAAATATCTCTTCCTGGGTGTAGAATCGTTCATGTTGCATTACTTCAAGTCCTAACTTCACACAGTTCCCCCCTCACTTATTAGTATAAAAATAATGTTTCATATCTTATAGATATGCTTATTGTCCATGGACAGATCAGGGTCTAAAAAACTTTAAACAGCACTATCTAAAATATTTGCTATCCATTTTTGAAATGATTTTGTATCCTATTAGTTTTTAGTTCTCCTTTTGGTTTTATTTCCTAAAGGGGGGGAGGGACTGGTATTCTTAGGATGAAGAAAATTTAATTCTTGCCCTAATGTTTGAAGTATAAACATTACTAACGTAGAGAGAAGTAGTTCTCTTCTAAGTGTCTAGGATGACAGCGTGACCACTTTTCAGCTCCAGATTTGGTCCTTAGTTGCAAACGTGGAGGAGGAGTTTGTAAAATGTGTAAAGTGTTACAAGTCAGAATTGGTACAGTTTGAGCAGCTGATTTGGGGAGTCCTTGTTTTTCTGGTTTTATTCCAAAATAGTTTGGTTTAAGTTAGAGGATATTCTGCTCTGCTTGCAAGGTGTGTTTGAACTGTAATATGTGCACAGATGGCCTGTGTGTTTCAATAGGTCTGGAAATCTGACCAAAGCAACATGCAGCTTGATGCGTACCCTTCCTTGCTATACTGTGGAGTAAAGTAACTCTTGTCCTCTGAAATATGTCTTCTGTAATACAATTTATTGTCAAAGGGCATATTTTCTAAAATTGCTTAGAAGCAATTTTGTAGAATAAGAGATTTTAAATGTAAGTCAGATATGATTGGTGAAAAAATGCTTCAAAAGGCACTAGGACACCTCTATTATGGAATAATAGCTACAGCTTTGAAAAACTATTCACTCTCATAATCAGAGTGTGAAAACAAGGAACTGTGCTCACTGAAGAACAGAATAATGGGTAAAATAATATTTTTGTGGACATCATGTTTTAAACAATGGGTTTTTTTAGTCTTAAAAGCTTGATGCTCTCAGGTAAAAGTTGTTCTACAATTTAATGTTTAATCAGTGTTTTGGTGGGGTTCTATTTTTCTTTTCTTTTAAGAAATCTCTCTCACACATGAAAATCTGAACTTGGTTGGCCATTATGATTTTAAGTGCTACTCTGATTTAAGCTACATCAGTGTCTTGCTTGCTTTATCTGTAGTATTAGAGTACTGCACAATGTAAAAATATGGATGTACAGTACATGAAATATAGTTACTATTCAGAACAAATTAAAATGTTAAAATAATTAAACTTTTGTACATCTGGTGGGCGTAAACTGCACACACATAAATGCTACATTGATTCCATTTCTTCATATTCACAGAAAGATTGTTCTGTATCCAAGTAGCCCTATTTCACTTGGCTATTATTTGATCTAATTAAATTTAAAGTCTGTTACGTGAGTTCCAAATGATCAAGCCAGAACCTTGTCCTGGTGAGAGATATTGTTCAGCATTCAGCTAAGTGTATTGTCTTTCTCTCCATAGGTTTAGCCATTTCCCAGCCTTTGGCTTTTGGACTTCCGTTCCCAGCAGCCTAAGTTAATTCCCAAAAGTACTGATTAGCCAATGTACTGACTTAGGCTTCTGGGAATTGAAGTCTCCCTGTGGGGCATTAGCCCCACATTGGGAACCACTAGCCTAGCCTCTTTTGATTTAATATTTAGAACATGAGAGGATTATAGGAAACTTTTCCTCAGTTTTAGCTAACATCTAGTGAGTTGATGTCCATGAAGTGGATGGGTTCAGGGCTATGTTAGCTTATATTTCTTGATGTACATCTGGAGGGGCAATGCCAGCCAGATAATAGAGTTTTCCAGTGGAAAGTAAGTTTCCAGTAGCTGGTAATAATCTTAAATAATTTAAGAGCTACCGTACATCTATTTATTTGGAGTGTGTGGATGTATAACATACGGCACTATCATATCCTGCTGTTGAACAGCACATAGTCAAATCTGTTGTTATTCTTATTGTTTGTGGGTGGTTACCCTTGTCTGACCCAGCTAGTTTTTAAAATACATTGTTTTTGGCTGCAACTTTCTGTTTGGTGTTTTGGACAATATTTTTGTATGTCAACGTTTGATCCAGAGTGACACTCAAATAAGTTGGTGTATGGCAGTGCAGTATTTCAAAATCTTGCATTTCCAGCTAACTTAAAGCTTTCTCTCTGCTTCTCTGTTCTTTAAGTTGAAGCCATAGATCTGTGTTTTTAAAGTGTTTGATTTCAGTTAGTTTTTATAATATAAGGTAAGAGCTTCTAATGTAGATATTAATAATCTCAGTTTTCCCCCTGGACTGTCAAGGCAAAATTATTGGCACTGATGAAACTCCTGGAGTATGGGAGCATTGGTTGATTATGCGTGTAAATGTTAAAAAGTAATGGTGCCAGGAGTGTTACACTGTATTGATGTCTGAACAGAACCCCTTAGTATACAGAGGTAATTACTGTATTTTTATTTCCAGTGTGACTGAGTGTAAGGATAGATAAATAATATATCAGTTAGTTCATTATATAATTTTATCTTTTGGATGTCATAATAAATCATAATCAACATTTTCAGCTACAGTTGTACCTCACTTAAGGAGCATAATGAGTTCCACAGGATTGCTCTTTAAGCGAGTTTGCTCTTTAGGCGAAACACCATTGTAAGTGACCAATTGTGACTTCTGGCGGGGGCGGGGG
Organism: Furcifer pardalis; assembly: GCA_030440675.1. Classification (NCBI taxonomy): domain Eukaryota; kingdom Metazoa; phylum Chordata; class Lepidosauria; order Squamata; family Chamaeleonidae; genus Furcifer; species Furcifer pardalis. Next base: position 134,033,577 of record CP126894.1, read on the forward strand.
ATTGTGAACCCCGATTTATTTGTTAAGCAAGTTTTTGGTTGGTTTTAGTTGTTAAGCGAAATGACTATTCAGAGAAAATTCTGCTCTTTAAGTGAGTTACTCTCTAAGCAAGGTGCTCTTTATGCAAGGTTTTACTGGTACAGTAATACCTCCGATAACATTTGCATCAGATAACTAAAATCACATAACGTTAAGCAATGGGGGGGGGGAGAATTGCATCGAATAACGTTAAGATCCTATGGGATGCATTGGATAACAACCACTAAAGCCTGTGTGGTTACAATGTATCTCTGTGGAGCTTTAACGTTATCCGATGCATCCCATAGGATTTTAACATGCATCGGATAACACTAAAAATTGGATAACACCAAGACTTGTGGAACCAAGTTTTAGCGTTATCCGAGGTTTTACTGTATATCCTTTCCCATGAAACTCAGTGGAGCTTGCCTTATCAGATTTCTTTTAGTGGATTTGTCATTATGATTTAATACTGACATCTGACTATGTGTATTTTAGAGTAAGGCCTGGTGAACTCATGAAAATTGATTTAGATGTAAACTATTCATTATTTAATTGTTTATTTTTATGTAGTGCTCTGTATAAAGGAAGCCTAGTGTGATTTAATGGCTAAATTGTCAATCTAGGATTAAGGGGACTTGAGTTCAAATTCCTACTTAGTCATGGAAGCTCACTGGAGGTAGCATGGAAAGCCATTCCAACATCTCAGCGTGAGTTTGAAACCTGTAACAACATTATAATGTCTAATTGCTTTCATACTCAGTCATATAAATGTAATAAGATAAACACAATGCAACAGGAAGTAGGTATTTACTAACAATTCAACATATTTATGTCCTATTAACAAGATGTATTTGTAGAAACCTCTTCCGCAAGCTATATGCACTCCCATTGTGATACTTGGATCCAATGTACCATCAAATCATAGCGCTTACACAGGCTGAGGCAAAATGTCAGCTTGGTGTCAGCAGTCTTTGCATGGAAAGGTTTTCAGGATCAGTCATTGTCATCTCTAGATAGATTGGGAAAATCTAATTGTATAAGGTTTCCAGGCACAATTTGATGTGCTGTATTTTGGTGTGTAAAGTCAGGATAATTTAGACCTATGCTGCTTGAAAGACCACATACAGTATTCCTTTGTAAGCCAGCATGTCGACATCAGAGGAGGTCTTCTCTCATTTTCATCACCATCACAGGTGCATTTGGGTGAGGACATGAGAGAGTGCCTTCTCTGTCTTAAGCTATGGAACTTGATCCCACAGGAGGACAGACAGGCAAAGATGTTTCAAGCATGCTTTTTCTAAGTAAGTGCGTGGAAAGAGGAGGAGTTCTGTGGGTTTCCCCCTATTTTTGTTTTCATATTGCAAGCTTTTTGAGTCCTCTTGAGCAGTGTTTCCCAAATGCTGGTGTGTGGACTTCAATTCCCAGAAGCCTAAGTCATTTCCCCAAAGCACTGATCAGCCAATGTACTGACTTAGGCTTCTGGGATTTGAAGTCCATCTGTGGGCTGTGTAGCCCTTGTTGGGAACCACTGCTCTAGAGGAGAAAGGTAAATGTTTTAGACAATTAAGAGTAAAGATGTTTTCATGGAAAAGGACTCTGCTTGTGCAAAAAAACTTTGCAGAAGGATTGTATAAGGAAGATGAGAAAGAACTTATGAACTATCAATGGCAGTTTTGTCCAAACTTGTGAATTCAAAAGATTTTGTATTTCAGCTTTCAGAAACTATGATCATTGGTTGTGTTGGTTAAACCATGTCAGAGTTGTACCTCAGAAACATGTGTGGCCCTAAGTTTGCCCTAAGTTGATCAAAGGCTTTATCTGTATGTGAAAATAATTCTTTTAGCATAAAAATAGCTTAAGGATTGCTTCATCTAATGCTGCTATACAATTTTTGAAATGCTTCTTAGATATCATATTTGCTCAGTAGTAAGAACTGTACACTCCAGGTTTGTTTGTCGTAACTAGGACTGCATAATAAACATGCTGAGAATTACAGGGATAATGCTAATGATGCTTAAATAGTATGACTTACTGCGGCTGAGAGTGCTGTGTCAGTTCAGTCAAAGCATCTCACCGACTGATCTTACTTACTTGACCAGTCAAAGGTCGGCTTGTTGATCTCTGTGTGCATTTACTCAGAAGTAAAATCCAATTATATATGTGAGGCCTATATCTATATAAATACAAGTAGGATTTGCATGTTCATATATTACAAGCATCCTAGTTCCTTTTTTCTGTAATGACTATGGAATCAGCAAAGGCGCTGTCAATGTTAGTATATTGTTTCTGTAATACTGCTATTTATCATATAACATTAGTTTTGCTGGTGATTCATTTCCTTGGAGGGTTTGTGTGTAGCTTCAGAAGACACAGGGAATAAGCCAGATTTATTATGCATGTAAGTAAACTCCTGTTGGATCTGTCCTTGAAGAGAAGATTGCCCCAGTAGATCTTGCACACATTGCTCTATCGAGTTTTATGTTTAAGCCTAAAGTGCACATGAGCATTAGATGTTTTCTAAAAGTTTATTGGCTTTGCAGGATGCTTAACCATTTAGTATTTTCACAGATGGCAGCTACAGCAATATGTTTAAAGTTATGTTGTATAAGTCATAAAAGAGAAAGTGAATGCTAACCAGTTTTCAAGTCTTTTGGTAAAGTTGTCTGTTGTACTATAAATGCAAGGAATCATATGATGCAGAAACTTAATACCTTCATATACTGTATTATGGTTATATATTATAATGTAATGTATTCACAAAATGACCCAGAAACTGTTCATAGGGTACAATCAAGTCCTTCTAGTGCATGCCTGGAAATCATTTGCCTTGATTACATGTTTACTAGTGAAGAGCAGTTAACAGGTTGCTGTATTATACATATGAAATAGCATAATAAACATTTTAAAGAAGGGCCTAATAGGAACTGTGATAGGCCATACAGTATTATGGTTGTCCACATATTTCTTTTACTATTGTAACACATGTTGCAGAAGGTGGGCAATGGTTATCTGCCAAAGGAAGAGGAAGAGGAGGTCTATGCCTGCCTCTTTAATAGCAAGCCTTTCTATTTCACTGTTCAGGTCCTCCGCTCCTTGATAATAATCACTGCTTTCTCTTTACCTTAGTGGTGTAAATTAAGCATAATCTTAAATCCTGTTTCCTCCTTTATGCTTGATTTTCAGAACTGTTTCCACAATATGGCTCGTTCCTTGTAATTTTGAAAAAATGTTTATGACTATACCTGCTTTATTTAGATTAGTGTCGAATCGTATAGGTGCTCTTGAAAATAAAATGTTGGAAGAATGAGGCATATCTTTAAAATGAGGAGTCAGGAAGTTAACCTTTATGTGAGAAAGGAGATTCTATCTGCAATCTGTTGTGCTTCAGCTAAAAGTCAAATGTAAGCAGCACTCTATCCATCTTACCTTTTGACTTTACTCTGATGCACTTTCAAGTTCCTTTGGAATGTGTACAGGGCAAGAAATCAATCCCAAAGAGTTGTGCTTTATTATTCTGATGCTTCCTTCACATAGAAGATTTTTGTGTTTTGACTACAACAGTCAGCAGCATGAGTATTGAATGGTTCTGTTTGTCTTTAGCTCAGATTTTCAGGACTCCACCAAAGTCCAAGTACAGTACTACTTTATGTACAGTAAAACCCCGTATAACAATTTTAATTTGTTCCACGGGTCTGGTCGCTATGCAATTCTGTCGTAAAAAATTTCCTATGGAAAAAACCGTATAATGATTTTTTCCCCCTAAGTGGTTTTTCCCATTGAAAATTTGTTGTACAGTTTTTTTCCATAAGAGAAATCATTATGTGGGGTGCCATTTTCTTTACAAACCTATTCGTTATGCAATTTAGTCGCTATAGGTGGTGTTAGTTACGAGGTTCCACTGTATTTCCAGGCTGTTTATCTTCACTGCTATACTGATGGATCATAGCCATGTCTCGTTTAGTAAAACAACCAAACACTGATTGCTTGCTTAGTTAAAGATGTCCTAATAGCTTTTGAGCTATTTCAGGTTCTGATATATCCAGGACTGGGAATTGACACATGGCTTCAGTAGCCACTCCCTTCTCCCGGTGGAAAACTGCATAGTGACTCTTTTGCAACTGTTATACAAGGGTTGATCCAATATGGGAGTTGGAACTACCTTGGCTTTGAGGCTTCATGGTGTGAATTGTGGACCAGTATATTATTCTAAATGTACAGTAATACCTTAAATAACATTTACCTCGGATAAGGCTAAAATTGCATAATGTTAAGTAATCTGGGGAGGTGAATTGGATCAAATAACGTTAAGGTCCTATGGGATAGATCGGATAACAACCGCTAAAGTCTGTGCAGTTACAGTGTATCTCTATGGAGCTTTAACGTTATCCGATCCAGCCCATAGGATTTTAACATGCATCGGATAACACCAAGACTTGTGGAACCAAGTCTTAGCGTTATTCGAGGTATTACTGTACTGTACTTTCTTCAACTTTATCTTCTGCTGATAAACTTAGTTTGATTATACCCAAGATGCACTTTTTTGTTTCCAGAAATATTCTCTGGTATTTCTAATAATGACACAACCACTCTTTGCAGAGACCGATTCCGTGTGTACAGATTGGCCGATTCTTGCTTTTGAGAACAGAATGTTTAAAAAGTGATCTCAGTATCTCTCATCATATTCCAACAAGAAGAAACTAGGCACAGCAAAACAGTCACACCTTGCTTTCATCTGATTTCAGGGCTAAAATGTTGGTAACTGTATTCCTGGATCCTTGAAGAATTATGCCACAAGGTTCTTCACATAGTTTCTGTCAGGATTTGTTGTCTTCAGACTTTTTGTCTGCTCAGTCTCTTGTAAGACTACTGGTAAAAGGCACAAGTAATCATGTTGGCTTTCTCCTAGTCAGGCAGCTAGTTCATTGGTGTATAATTTTTCATAGTGTTTCCTAAACCCAGGTTTGCTACATTGTTTAAGAGTGAATTTTAGTGCAAGATGGGGTGAGAATAGTGATACAAGATATGGATTGAATTTGACAGAAGGCAAAATTTTGCAACATGATAGACCTGACTTTTTAGTTGATTATTTAAATACAGAACTGAAGGAAACACAGCAGAGATCTGAGGAAGACTGAGGAAGATTTATGACAAAAATTAAAATGTTTGATCACCAAAAATATTTGGTGTACCTTGCTTAAAGAGCATAATGCATTCCACAGGATTGCTCTTTAAGCGAGTTTGCTCTTTAAGCGAAACACCATTGTAAGTGACCAATTGTGACTTCTGGTGGGGATTTTGCAAACCCCAATTTATTTGTTAAGTAAGTTTTTTGGTTAGTTTTATTTGTTAAGCGAAGTGAACATTCTGCTCTTTAAGTGAGTTACTCCTCAAGCAAGGTGCGCTTTATGCCGAGGTTTGACTGTATAGCATTTTTATTGCTACTTGTGAATATTACATATGTACGCAGGCATATCACTAGTAGTGAATTAATATATGGTTAGTTTTCTGACCTTTGTCATCATCTTCCATGTCTAGGCCAGAGCTGAAACTGCAAAAATTAAGGCACCTTTTGGTGAGTTGATTCTGCAGTTTCTTTTGCCTGATCTAGTGTGAGAAAGTTTAGTCGGCATCACAAGGTTACTGTTGCCAGGGTACGCCCGATTGTAGTTCAAAAATACCACAATCTTCAAGGAGGCGCTTTCTGTGTATCCCACCTGTGTAGCCAAAACAACATCTTCCTTGTATGTGGAATACAGTAGAACCCTGCATAACGAAAAAACTCCATTCCATGGAGCTCTTGGCTATGTTGGTTTTTTTCGTTATGCACTTCTCTATGGGAGATACCCTGCATAACCGGGGGAGGGGGGGAAGGTTCTTTAACCAGGATTCCCTCTAAGCAGGTATACCCAAATTACCAAGAACCCCACATAACCGCGGGGGGGGTTCGTTATGCGGGGTATCACCATTGCATTACAAATGCTTCCTTGTGCAAATTTTTCACTATACAATGCATTCGTTATGTGAGGTACCACTGTAATTAGCTGAGTTAGTGAGGAGGTCTCAAGACTGGCAGAAGTACAGAAAACTAGGAAGGAATCTTCACCAAGGAGCTTCTGAGAGACTCAGAAACCACCTAATGAAGAAAAGATAATGAGTGGCCATAGAATGGTGGGGTAGAGTGGAAGTGAATTAGTATAGGGCCAGGGTCAGCAAACTTGGCTCTCCAGATGTTCTTGGACTTCAATTCCCAGAAGACCTGATCACCAGGTGTACTAACTTGGGATTCTGGGAATTGAAGTCCAAGAACACCTGGAGAGCCAGGTTTGCTGACCCCTGGTATAGGGCAATGGTAGCTAACCTTGGCACTCCAGGTATTTTTGAACTTCAGTTCCCAGAAGCCCTGATTAGGAGTGCTGACTTGGGCTTCTGGTAATTGAAGTCCACGAACATGGAGTGCCATGATTGGCTATCACTGGTATAGGGTATCCTGAGTAAGTGCACAATTGGTACACTAGGACATTGCCTGTATGCCACTCTAAACTATTAAGGCCAAACTCCAGTGTGAAGCTAGTAGTAGTATTGAAATCTTCTCCCTCTCTCCCCTACAACTGTTCATGGATGCAGTGATCCTGGCCTGGAGGATTTTCCAGCCACCAGGAGAAATTTTGGAGCACTTGATTGTGAAGCCAGGACCCTGAACTGGTGTGTTATTTAGAAATGTGCAGAAATGCCAAAGTCCCGTTAGCCTGGCTTAAGCCAAGAAGAAGCCATGTTGCTACCACAACTACAGTGGTACCTTGCTTAAAGAGCATAATGTGTTCCATGGGATTGCTCTTTAAGCGAGCTTGCTCTTTAAGTGAAACACCATTGCAAGTGACCAATTGTGACTTCTGGTGGGGGGGGGGATTATGAACCCCAATTTAGTTGTTAAGCGAATTTTTGGTTTGTTTTAGTTGTTAAATGAGGCGACCATTCAGAGAAGATTCTGCTCTTTAAGCAAGTTAGTCTCAAAGCGAGGCAGACGCTCTTTATGCGAGGTTTTACTGTACAGTAATACCTCGGATAACGTTAAGACTTGGTTCCACAAGTCTTAACGTTATCTGATTTTTAGCCTTATATGATGCATGCACCAGATAACGTTAAAATCCTATTCAGGTAGATCAGATAACGTTAACTCCATAGAGATAAGCAACAGAGGCTTCAAGGGAAAGTCAAGGAAACATGCTGGAAACTTAAAGAACTTTAAGAAATAATTGTCTAAAGGGTAAATACATTACAAAAACATGCCAGACCACCCTGACTTTAGGGGAACAAAGCCATACAGCATTTTTAAATTTTTGAAAATTTTATAAAGTGCTGTTTTAAAAGATCTGAACAGAAGCTAGGAAAATGTTTTCATTTAGAATCAGTCCAGCTACCATTGCTGTAATAAAGAAAGTTCCCTCAGGGCTTTGCAGGGTGTGAAAAGCTTAATTGCTTTGTAGGTGAAAGGTTTCAGTCTGCTTGTTTTCCATTGACAATGCATGAGGCTTGCGGAGCTACAATCTTGGGTTCAGGCTGTTTAGAATTTAAAGGGAAACTTCATAAAGGTAGTTGGGTCAAATTGTCTCTTTGCAGTTATTTTTCTGCAAAGTGTTCTTGGTTACACTGGGGAAAGGGTCCTAAGCCTTTGCTTTGCTAAACTAATTAGACTGGTTTTTGCAAGCCTTTGTTATTCAGATGTGGCAAGCTTGAGAGCAGGCAGCCCCTCCCTTTCTCCCCAGAGAAACTGGTGAGTCACAGCCACACCTCAGGAAATTTGAGGCAAAGGTTATCTGATGGATCGGATAACGTTAACATAATGGTTAACATAATGTTATCCGATCCAAATGTTTGCCTCAAATTCCCCAACATTATGCGATTTTAGCGTTATCCGATCCAATCGTTATCCGGTGTTTTACTGTACTTTTATTCTCTCCATTGTCATGGTCTGGGATCACTTTATCCAAGTGGATATCTCAGGTTGCTGCAAGGGTTTTTGCAGGACCAGCTTACAACTGCTAGCTGCTCTAGGTCTGGGCCTGACGGGAGGTCAGGGGTCCCAAAGGGAACACAGAGAGGCATGAGGCAGAGGTGGCTGAGCAGTAGTAATGCTGACATGAATCAAATTAACAGACTGTTTTAATAGTCTGCAAGGAAGACTATAGGAGGGAGCAGAAATGGGCCTCATCTCTTTCATTAGCAAAAGTCAGTGTTCCATACTGAGTTGATTTTAATAAATGCATGTATGTATGACTCAAGGCAACTGTTTATGTCTTTGATTTACTTCATTGTGCAGGGGAACTTGTAGTTCTTCAGGATTGGATATTTCTAAATAAAGGGAGTAGGAAACATTGCTGGACAAGACTAAAAGTTGACTAGTCCAGCATTCTGTTTTCAACAATTGGGCTCTCAATGTCTCTGGAAGCTCATAGGCAGGATATGAAGACAATTATAAAGTCCTGTCACTGTTCTCCAGTATTTTCCAAGAAAAAAGGCACCCTTCAAAAGCTAGTATGTATATACAGTACAGTAAAACCTCATATAACACTAAAACCTGGTTCCACAAGTCTTGGTGTTATATGATTTTTAGTGTTATCTGATGCATGTTAAAATCCTATGGGATCCATAGAGATACATTGTAACCACACAGGCTTTAGCGGTTGTTATCTGAAGCATCCCATAGGATCTTAATGTTATCTGATGCAATTCTTCCCCCCAGATTCCTTAATGTTATGCGATTTTAGTGTTATTCGATACAATGTTATATGAGGTATTACTGTACTTAACATGACTAAAAACTGTTGGTAGCTCTATCTTCCTGCATTTGCCTAATAGCTTTACCTGTACTTTAAGCTACTGTAGAATAGCCACCTGTCAATATCTGTGAAGTCGAAGGTTGAGCAGGGTAAGTGAACCATCCTCCAATCCACCTTTATTTTTTTCAAAAAAGTATCAGAATTCAGAATTCTGTACTAGTAACTGGTCAGTATGAATGTGTGTTGTTCTTAACTAAAAGCAATATCTTGGGCAACACAGAACAGCTTGAGGATGTTAGCTTTCAGTTGTCTAGCCCTGATATTTGAAAAGCTAAAGGGATCAGTGTAGAAACTGCTGAATTCATACTAAAAAGATCTGAGAAATGATGTATCCCAATCAAGTGAATGATGTGCAGGACACATCATTTTTCAGCTCTTCTCCTTTCTATCTTCAAAGACTACCACCCCCACTTAAAAATCATTTCCATATAATTGTTTGTGTTTTTAAATGTACATAAGTGGTTGTATTGCGACATTTTTATAAAAATGAATTCTATATGTGAAATTATTCATTTTGTTATGAGAAATGCAGTGCCAGTAACCCCAGGTTTTGGAGTTCGGGAAGAAGGCATAACCTCTATTCCTCTTCTCCATATAGTTAGCAACTACATAAGTCTCTGTGTCAAAGCCTCCATCCTGAGGCAATTTAAGTATTTCTTAATAAGCAAAACAACAACACATACGTTTGTTTTTCTCTTGCAAAAATCCTTTGCTTCTTCAGAGTGGTTCTTTTGTTGTTGTTTTACCTTCTCCAAACATATTTATTTCCCAATAATACTGCATCAGAAACAAACAAAAATATTGTCTGCTACATGGTTTAATCCATGTGTCCTATACTAAATCAAGCACGCTGAATCCAAATCTGAAGTCCAATTCTGCCTAGGACGTCAGGCTCTAAAGGTAATTACACATATAGATGCAATTAGCTACATTCTCTCATTCTGCATTTACTACATAATCTCTATACATAACTAACTTTTGCCTCATAGTTCCATGACATTACAAAAACATAGTTTTATTTTGCAACAACATATACAATTATACATAATTCATCTGAGTCCTTGTTCAACACACATGTATACTTCAGAAGTGTTTCAGGTACTTGCTGTCTTGTTTGTGGCTCTCCACTCTGTCCCGTTGCAGAAACCAGCAGCAGTCACCCATCATGATGGGATTGCACCGGCCTTGATATCTTGTTTCCATAACAGAAATGCCCTGGTGAAACCTCTCCCCTTGTTCATCACTCACATCACCCAAATTTTGTGGGAAGAAGTCCAGATGGGAATGTAAGAAATGAATTTTAAGTGACATTTGGCAGCAAAGTTGATGGTATGGTGTTAGCATGTTGTTCATGAGTTCAGCATGGTTTTCAGCTCGCTGGTAGCCCATAAAGTTTTGTGCAACTAGCACAAATGGATACCAAGCAGCAAGTTCAAGTGGGTTGAGTTTGTCTCTAAATGTGGTATCATACATCAAATTGCGGATTTGGGGACCAACATAAATGCGTGTTTTCAGTTTAGCATCTGTTACAACTTTTCCAAACTTGTCCTTCAGCTACTGAAAACCCATAGCATCACAATCCATTGCAATGACAAAAAAAATTCATTAATCCAAGTTTAATATGAAGTGACGGAAAGTAAACTTAAGTGTGAAGTTGTCATTCCCTTTTGTAGTAAATTACACTCCTTTAATCTGGAAGTCAACAGTTCAGACTTCTCTTTTGACAAAGACAGCTCCCTTACTAGATACAGTAATACCCCGGATAACGATTGCATCAGATAACGCTAGAATCGGATAACGATGCAAGTTTTTTGGAAAAAACTTGCATCAGATAACAATTCTGGATAATGATTCTTAGCGTTATCCTAGGCAATGGTCTGCGGGTGTGGGGTGGTTTGGGTAGAACTACCCAATCCACCCCCCACCTGCAGCGGTCTCTGTGACTGCAGTAGGGTTGGGGAAAAGCACGCGCCTATCCCCCGACCCTACTGCAGTCGCAGAGACTGCTTGTCTCTCTTTCCCTCCCTGTATTTAAACTATAGTTTCTCTCTCCCTGTAGTTTAAATACAGGGAGGAAAAAGACGGAATCATGTCTCTAGAGAACCAATCACGTCTCTCTCTTTCCCCCTCCCTGTAGTTTAAATACAGGGAGGAAAAAGACGGAATCGTGTCTCTTTCCCTCCCTGTATTTAAACTACAGGGAGGGGGAAAGAGAGAGAACCAATCACGTCTCTCTCTTTCCCCCTCCCTGTAGTTTAAATACAGGGAGGGAAAGAGACAAGCAGTCTCTGCAATTGCAGTAGGTTCGGGGGAAAGGCACGCCTTTCCCCGACCCTACTGCAGTCGCAGAGACCGCTGCGGGTGGGGGGTGGCTTTAAAGGCAGGGAGTAAAAGGTCTCTTTCTTTCCCTGTCTGCCTTTAAAGCAGTTTGTTCCTGAAGTCAGGGCTTTTTTTTTTTTTTTAGCATTGTTCGATGCATACATCGGAAAACGCTAAAAATCGGATAACATCATGACTTGTGGAACCAAGTCATAACGTTATCCGGGGTATTACTGTAATCTAAATCTGATTGCTTTATAAAATGTGGCTTACTCTCTTCAAATTGGGGTTCATAACATTCATTAACAACGACATTATTATCTTGTTCCTCAGCTGACATGTCACTGTCAGTAACAACAGAAGTAGGATGGATTGGCACTGGATTCTCTGCATCATGTGGCACTGGCTTCAGAGCAGATTCACAATCAGGATAGATAATTTTTGACTTAGTCTTCAAAAACCCAGCAATTTTACTCATATAGAAGTCACAGTCCAAGTGATGGTCTTTTGAATCACGCCAAACCATAGGCACAGCAAAAGGTATTTTATTCCTTTTCCCATTCAGTCATTGTGTTAGGCCAACATAACACACCTGACAGCAGATATGAGGTACCCAGCTTTTATCCTGATCTCCAATTTCACATCCAAAGTAAATACTTGTAAGCAAATCTCACCCTCTTGGTTAGGTTCTTGCGTTGATCACTCAGGGCACATTTGCCACAAATGTAGCATAAATTATCTGGTTTATTAACATACCTGTAGCTACTCATCTTTAGCTCAAAACACTCCTCACTGTGACCTAGCTGTACTATCCAATAACATGGTTTCACACTAGAGGCAAGCCATTGGTCCATCTCGCTTTATATTCCTATCTGGATGTCAACTTACCCAAACATGCCCAGCCGTTGCTGGAACCTGCAGAGGACATGATTCAGCTGAGGTGGCAGCAGGCATAGTGGTAACTGCAACTGTTATAATGTTTCCATGTAAAAATACATTACCCAATTACTGACCATTTGAACAGCTATGGCACGCCTTAAAATCTGTACATGATAGACAAATAATTCTGAGTTCAGATTTGGAAGCAGCAGACTTGACATTATGGAAATTGCAGTAGCAAAGTCGTTGTTGTGCAGTGTAACCTTTTTAGCGTGGAGAAAGTCAAATTGTAGAGATGAAGCTAAGGTACTTTGGACATCAAATGAGAAGAGAGGATTCGCTTGAGAAAGCCTTGATGCTGGGAAAGGTGGAGGGCAAAAGAAAAAGGGGGCTGCCAAAAATGAGATGGTTAGATGGTATTGTAGAGACAATGGGCACAGAACTGAGCGAGTTGAGGAGGATGGTGGAGGACAGAAGTGCCTGACGGGCAGAGGGTCGGAATCGACTGTGCGACTGAACAACAAAAAAGGTCTGTGGATTCAATGCTAGAGCACATGCTTCATGAACATCTACCTGGCTGAGGGGGAAGCACTACAGTCAAACCTCGCATAAAGAGTGCCTCGCTTAAAGAGTAACTTGCTTAAAGAGCAGAAGTTTCTCTGAATGTTCGCTTTGCTTAACAAATAAAACCAACTAAAAACTCGCTTAACAAATAAATCAGGGTTCACAATCCCTCCCAACAGAAGTCACAATTGGTCACTTACAATGGTGTTTCGCTTAAAGAGCAATCCTGTGGAACACATTATGCTCTTTAAGCGAGGTGCAACTGTATTTGAAAACTTGGAAAGGTGTTACCTGCCAGTGCCAATGGTAGAGGTTTAGATAGACTAGGACTCTGATCTGCTTCCTGCATTATTGGGAGAAACAATTACATGCAGAGCTAAAAATGGTGAATCTTAAATTAACCAGACTCAAAGGAGAATATAACATCTCAAGAAATGGCAGGAAAATGGTTTTAGTCTCTTGTGAAAAAAGAAAAATGCTTTTAAAAACATAATCATGAATTAATACAGTGACATTATGTTACTTACTGGGTTCATTTGCTTACTGACATTTGCTTGTATTCAATGTGTGTTTTTTCACTTGCCTGTTAGTGAATAGCTCAGTGAGTTAAGTATCTTCCTGCAGAGCCAGAGGTTGGGAGTTTGATTCCTCCATTGTTCCTCTTAGTCAAAGAGCCAGCCTGGATGGCAGGACACAGAGACTAGGAGCTTTTCCAAGGACTAATAACTACTTCTGAGTACCTATACCTAGAAAATGCTGGAGGGGGTTGCCATTAAGTTTGAATTGACTTGATGGCACATGAACATTCTTATGTACCAGAATACCAGTGTCTTTTTCCTAGGCAACTGCAGCATGAAATGTGAGTTCTTTAAAAATGCTGTCATGTTTTCATACTTAAAAAGACATATTTATTTCCATTAATCTGCACCACAAACTCTGTCTGATTATAGTAGCAGTTGGAATACTACAATGTCAGTTGAAAATGGTGTTTATTTGCAGGATGGCATTAATGTTTTTCATACACTGCATGATTGACATTTGCTTAGTACAAATTAGGCTTTAGAATTACAAAAAAAAAAAAACCCTTGCAACTAACAAATATTTTAGTGTTTTGATCAACTTCACTGGTTCCGTTTCTAAACAGTTATTAATTCTTGTCATCTTCTAAATATTAAAATATTAAAATATATAAACTATTGTCACTTTTAAAATAACCAACTATTGGAGAGAAATCCAAGTTCTTATATTTGTTGGCTCCATTATTTGTCCTTTAGAGAAAAATACAAGGACATGGTCATCAATTAGTTTGTAAGTAAGTATAAGGGATGGCTGGTATAATAATACTCTGGGCCTGTTATGAACATTATCAAACAAGATAGAGAGAGCCCTATCAGAATGTTCACTTTAATATTACAGTTCCCATAAATTGTGACTCATCTAGTTTGGAATTGTTTTTAAATATTTAGGGTACAAGGCATTTGTTATCTTCATAAGATCCTAACAAGCAAGAATAGTACTCTGTTTTACTTCTCCTGTTAGCCATGCATGAGTATAGTATGGAATGCCTAGTGCTTTAAAAAGTTATTTTAAATACCATATATGCCGGTGTACAAGACGACTGGGTGTATAAGACAACCCCCCAACATTTCCACTCAAAATATAGAGTTTGTTATATACTCGCTGTATAAGACCACCCCCTCTTCTGCACACCTTCCACACACCAAATAAAACGTAAAAGAACATCAGATTTGATTTCAACATATTAATTTATATTCAAATGCTTATGACATGCAGAAAAACTGTCACAAGGCTGTATGTTATCAAACATGTACAGTAAATATAAAACAGTGCAAGTGCAAAGTGGTACTTATTTATCTACCATATATACATGAATATAAGCCGACCCGAATATAACCCAAGGTACCTAATTTTGACCTTGAAATCCAGGAAAATAGATTGACCTGAGTATAAGCCAAGAGTGGGAAATGTAGCAACTGCTAGTGAGTTTCAGTAATTAAAATACAGTAATATTAATTATTTTATTGATTTTTTGAACTGTACTTTCACCACCCACCAGTGGTGGCGCTGCAGGTAAAGTGGGTGGGCAGGTCAATTGCACTGAGGCAGGAAGTGTTGCTCTAGCCTAGCCTCTTGTTTCCCCTGCAAGCATGGCTTTTTCCCTCCATTTTGGGCAGAGCAGAGAGACAAGGGCAGAAGGTACCAGTAAATGAAACCCTTTCTTTTTCCCCACCAGTTTGAAAGGGAGACACAATTGTAATGTAGAGCTTCTTTCTTCATCTGGATGGTATGTAGAATGAGGTGGGCGAGCATCAGGAGGCCACTATGGGCAGCTATGTCTATCCCAACTGAAGTGCATCCGATGTATAAGACGACTCCCCCACTTGGAGGCATGTTTTTCAGGGTGAAAAAGTCATCTTATACACCAGCAAATACGGTATAGTGTACCAGCTTTTTCCCACTGCAGAACCCAATATGGCTTGCAACAGGAATTAAAAGAAATGACAATGAAAAAATTAATTTATAATATTTAAAATACAAAAAAATTAATTAATTAATTAAAAAGAGCCTTGGAGGGGAGTTAACATAGCCTGAGAGAAACCACCAAGAAGACCTTCTCTCGTGTTTTCACCAAATATATCTATGAGAGTTACAAAAACAAATGAAGTGTTTCTCCTCATTATGCTCAAAGGGGGAGGGGGGAGATACCATCCTTTGGATATTCTGGACCCAAGATGTATAGGACTTAGATGATAACCAGCACATTAATAACCCCATTCAGTCATCTTTCTCTACCTGTATAAAAAAAGGTTGTAGAGGACCATTCTCCATAATCCCTGCATCCACATAGATTTCAGTAGAAGGTCAAGGTTGTGTAATGCGTACAATGATGGGCTGAGATCCAGATTCTAGTCTCCACCAAGCCCTGTAACTCTGATTGAATTTGGATCCGTCACTCACTATCAATTTGATGATATGGGGATAAAGTGAGAAGGAGAGCTACATGTGCAGGCCATTGAGCTCATTGGAGAGCGGGCAAGTTATATATGTATGTAGTAAATCAGTGTATCCCCACAGTGACAGTCACCAGGCTGCTGTGTAACAGTACCTCATCTGTGAAATTTCCTCCTAAGCATAGCTTGATTGGCTCTCTCTCTCTCTGCTTAGTTTATTGTTTTCCCTTAGCTTTTGGTACCTTTACATTTTGTGCTCTTTAAATTGTTCTCTGATTTGAGCTGGTGGTTTACTTTCTTTAATGTGTGTTTAAAACTATACTAGTTTGTGGTTCCTGGGGACTAAAAGGTGATTTAGAAATGAGCTTAATAGTAGTGAATAATCATAAAATAGGATTCTGGATGTAGGGCTGTTGGTATCCTCTGATATTCCTGGTGCAATAGTGTGGTCTTACCTCTAGTTTAAACCTAGCCCAAAGCACATGAAGCAAATCTTTTGGCACATGTGTGCACATGAAAGGACTTTTCGGTTGCTGCTTGCAAAAATGATGCCATTGTGTTTGGTAAAAGGTAAAGGTAAAGGTTTCCCTTGCTCGAAACCCAGTCGTATCCGACTCTAGGGGTCAGTGCTCATCTCTGTTTCTAAGCCGAAGAGCCAGCACTGTCTGCTTCTGCAGACGTTTCCATGGTCATATGGCAGGCATGACTAGACACCGTAGCGCATGGAACGCTGTTACCTTCCCACCGAAGTGGTCCCTATTTATCTACTTGCAATTTCTTGCTTTCGAACTGCTAGGTTGGCAGGAGATTGTGTTTGGACAACTTGCTAAAAAAAAAAAACAAGTCGCACTGAGTGAATGGGTTTGGTGGCCAATTTGTGATATTAAACACCAAAATAATGTAAGTGCTGCTTTGGCAAACTTCTTACCTTGCCACAACCCATACATTGAGGAGCAAATCCAAAAGTATATAGTTTGGATTTAGTGGCCAAAATCCTCTTGCATAAAATTGGCTTGCACAAGCTGATGACTTCATCAGTCTTGGGCTTTTATCACTCATGAAAGGTTTGTACCTCTACCACCCTTGTTTCTGTTCAGATACCTTTTGACCAAGACTTTGAGAATCTTGGGAACCTTTAAGGTCTAAAAGTCATGCCCACAGTCACAGCCCTAGTGGCTGTTAGTAGCAAGACTATTATTATTATTATTATTATTATTATTATTATTATTATTATTATTATTATTATTATTATTATTATTATTATTATTATTATTATTATTATTATTATTAAACTTATATGCCGCCCTACTCAGCGAAAACCGACTCAGGGCGGCGCACAACACAATCAAACACAATGCAACAATTCAACAGAACAATAAACTGTCACAACACAATGAAATATCATACATCAATAATTCAAACAATAGAATATCATAAAATACAGTACAGTAAGATAAAACCCCAATATACATCATAAAGTTACAAAAGTATTACAAAACCCATAGGAACATCACACAATCTTACAAAGAAAAAAGTTACAAAGAAGCATCCCCCACCCCACTCACCCTGGATCCTACCCATTCAGCTGGTGGCCACCAACAGACTACTCCCCTTCCTTCTGTCCAAGGGAAAGGAGAAAGGCAATGTGTCCATCTGACATGTAGGGGCTGCCACAAAACCCCAGCCTAGAAAAAGTCTAGCAAACATAACAGTCAGACTGGCTGGAGGAGGATGGTGCTGGAATCAGCTGGGGCCCAGCCAGAAGGAACTGGATTCAGTTACAGCTAAAAATTAATGTCCTGAGCAAGGCCTGTTTAGAAATATAAAGAAAAACATCTTCCATCTTTAATGAGGAATTTGGACAAGACAAGGGAAGTAGTTAAGATTGCCTACCTAGAGGATACCCTTTTGTGCTCACCGACTGCTAAACCAACTTGACTGCTTCCATTCATGTTCCCCACGTTCATAAACCAGGTGGTGGTTTTTTTTTTAAGAATTTAATTTCCTGACTTTTTTAAGCAATTTAAGTATACGTACACAACACACAAATTCCAACAGAAACTTCCCTCGTGGAGAATTACCCAGTGCTAGAGGTTCCCAGAAAATGAGCACATGATCTATATTATGGTTGTTGAGAGATGACAAAAGCAAGGACAGCTGGATGTGGCTATAGTCCCTCTGTGCCAAAATATTTTGAAGAGCTATTTTGGACTTGATGAAATGGTGAAGCAAAGGTAAAACAGAGAAGCAGACACCCTCTAATCTCTCAGATAAACTAATATTGTCAGGTCCACTCTGCAGAGTGCAAACTAGAAAGCTGTGTTCTGATTTCCAGTTTGTCTTTGAGTTAAGCAACCTAAAGGGGAAAAGCTATATCTGACCAGTGGCTTGCATTTTTAAATTTAAAAAAAGCAGGGCTCATGGTTAGCAAAAATTGTCACTGGAGACCAAGGTTGACATCAGCCATACACTGTGAAAGAAAGGTAAGGAAGAAGGGCCGAGGGTGTGTGTGTTCAACTCGTTTGAATGTGTTGTTTGTACAAGTATCTTACAGGAAGGCAGAGAAGTGGGTGTTGAATTACCGTATATACTCAAGTATAAGATGGTTTCTTTATCCCCCCAAATGGGGTACAAAAATGGGACTTGACTTATACTCAGGTCAGTGTAAACACTCAAAAACATGCCCACACAAATGTCTAAATTAATTAATTTTACCATCTTTTCATGTATTTTAATCATTGAAACTCACTACCAGCTGCTGCATTTTCCGCACCCAACTTATACTCGGGTCAATCTATTTTCCTAGTTTTAGAAGTCCAAATTAGATACCTTGAGTTATATTTGAAATGACTTATAGTTGAGTATATACAGTAAGTGAATCCTGAACTCTCAGTAGAGGAAAAATACATAAATCGGGGCTATGTTCCCATGCACACAGAATGAAAAGACAGAAATGACCAGGAAAGACAATATTGTTGGATAAAGGAAGAGTAGGGGCAAAAAGAAAAGAGGAAGACCTAACATGAGATGGGTTAGCTCCATAAAGGAAGCTACAGTGTTAGTTTGTAAGATCTGAGCAAAATTTACTGGAAAAGACAATATTGCTAGAAAGGGAAGGGGTGTAAGAAGAGACAACAACTTAGCATGACGTTCTATTGGTTTCCAAGATCTGAGTAGAACTGTTAATGATAGGACATTTTGTAGCTCATTAATAAAGTCAGCGCATATCAGAAATGATGTGATGGTGCATAGCATTTTTAGAATATTTTTATTTATCACCAAACAACTGTATAGTAACAAGATGGATGGCATAAAGCTTTACTAGCATCAGGAAAGACCGTCCCCATCCTCAAAACAAAAAACTAGTAATTTGCCAAGTCTAAACGAGTGAGCTTTTGAGTATTTGTTCTTCATACTTTAATATATTTTAAAATAGCTAGAGCAGGGATAGGTAACATATGGCACATGGGCTGGATCTGGCTCATGGCACCAAACCAACCATCCCATGCCCTTGCTCCAGTCTTCGCCGGTGCCACCAATGTTGGAATCGGCCACGGACTCAGTTATAGCTATTGTAAACATGTTTACGACAGCTGCAAACTCATTTACGGCTGTTGTAAAAATATTTACGACAGTCGTGGACTCATTTACAGCTGTTGTAAATGTGTGGTATCTGATTCTTCATATAAACTTAATTACAAACTAGATCAGGGATTCTCAACCTACAGCCCACAGGCCATATGTGGCCCATAGCACCATTTCATGTGCCCTCCCACCGCCTCCACCACTCCAGGAGGTGCCGTGGTGGAGGAAGGGCAAAATGACTGTCTGGCTCCCAAAGCTGTCTGAGGGAGCGTGACCCAACCCCCAGCTTTAAAAGGTTGAGAACTCCTGAAGTAGATTATGTCACTCTGTCTTGCCTTAAACTGTTGCTTAGCAAATTGTATGATGCTATACAGTAATACCTCAGATAACATTAGTATCGAATAACACTAAAATCGCATAACATTAAGGAATCTGGGGGGAAGAATTGCATCAGATAACATTAAGATCCTATGGGATGCTTCAGATAACAACCGCTAAAGCCTGTGTGGTTACAATGTATCTCTATGGATCCCATAGGATTTTAACATGCATCAGATAACACTAAAAATCATATAACACCAAGACTTGTGGAACCAGGTTTTAGTGTTATATGAGGTTTTACTGTATTTGAATTTAACCCTGTGTTTGGGCTTTGTAGGACTGAGCTGCTGATTTAATTTGCGGTATGTTTTCAATTTTTCTCTGAACTGCCTTGTTTAACTAGGGGCCTACCAAATGTTTTGCACTGCAACTCTCATGTTCTCTTCATCTTTGGCCAAACTGGGACTGACAGAAATGGAACACATGGTCGAGGAAGCTTGCTCTACTGGAGAGTCCAGATTCTCTCTGTATTAGTTTTGTATGTCTGGGTTGTGAATTATTTGGAATAACAAGTTTCTTCATTATTGCTTATGTCAATTGTTAAAATAGATGAAATAAGTCTCAACATGGATAGTTATTATCTGGAAACAGATATCTGCAAAGCATCTCTCTTGTACTGATTTGCTTTGTTTTGGTTTTGGATTTTCTTTCATTATTTATGACAGACTTCTACTAGTGAACGGAAGGCAAGATAGAGTCAGCAAACAAACAGTTGTGATAAAAGTGATCCAGAATCTAGGTTTCCCTCTAATTGTTCGGAGTGCTGTAGGCACCTCATAATATGTTTGTTAGTGTAGAAGTAATGTAGTGTATTGCCAATCGTTTGGTTATGTTTATACTGAAAATATAAAACTGTAACATCTGTTGCAAAAAACTTGAGTTTTCCCCCAATAACTTTAGAAAGGTCAATTTTGCATGCATTGTCTGATAGAGATACCAGTGGAATCTGTTACAGACAGATTTTATTTGATATTTCCTAATATTTCTGTGTGATACTTGTTTCTCCAGTTTTACCACATTTCCTTGACTTAGTGTTCTGCGGTTGCAGTCCCCCTTTCATATACTGTACAGTAATACCTCGCATAACGAGCATCGCGTTAAACGACTAACTCGCTTAATGAACAGACCTTTCCCCAAAAGGTCTGCCTTGTTAAATGAGCAGAAACTCGCTTAACGAGAAGTTTTGCATCAGTGGGGCATTTGGCAATGAGGCCGGAAACTCCCCGTCCTCATTCTCAAATGCCCTGCCAATGCGCAGCGTATGTCAGCGGGGTGTTTTGGAATGAGATGGGGGGATGCCCTGGCCTCGTTGCCAAACATCCTGCTGACACGCTTGGCAACGAGGCCGGGGAATCCCCATCGTTTGGGAGTCCCCAGCCTTGTTGCCAAATGCAGGGATCCCCCCATCCTTGTTCCAAAATGCCCTGCTAACACATGGTGCGCAGCGGCGGGGCATTTGGCAATGAGGCCAGGGGATCGCCCCGCCTCATTCCAAAACGCCCCGCTGAGTAGCAGGGCATTTGACAATGAGGCGGGGGATCCCCCGTCTCATTCCAAAATGCCCCGCCGATGCGCACTGCGCATCGGTGGGGTGTTTGGCAATTTGGCCGGGCACTCCCAAATGATGGGGAGTCTGCGGCCTCATTGCCAAACGCCCCGCCGATGCAAAGCTTCTCATTAAGTGAGGTTTTTGTTTGTTCAATGAGGCAGACCTTTTGGGGAAAGGTCTGCTGGTTAAGCGAGTTACTCGCTTAACGAGATGCTCATTATGTGACGTGTTACTGTATACAGTATACGGTTTGATGCAGAAGCCTGTCTTGCCTTCATATGTTAATCTGTAAAATACACTGGACATTGATAGTGCTGTATAAATCTTCTTTTACTTACATCTTCCCCGTTGCTATTTTGATAAACTTCAGGATACAGTAATACCTCGGATAACGTTTACCTCGGATAACGCTAAAATCGCATAACGTTAAGTAATCTGGGGAGGAGAATTGGATCGAATAACGTTAAGGTCCTATGAGATGGATCGGATAAGAACCGCTAAAGCCTGTGCGGTTACAATGTATCTCTATGGAGCTTTAACATTATCGGATACATCCCATAGGATTTTAACATGCATCAGATAACAATAAAAATCGGATAACACCAAGACTTGTGGAACCAAGTCTTAGTGTTATCCAAGGTATTACTGTACATTTGGTATTACTAGTAGTGTAACTTAAAATATCAAGCAGCCTTACTCTAAATTTTTACTAGTGCTTAGCTGTATATTTTCTGCACTGCAATCCTTTTTATTTGTCCCTGTAGTCTGTATTGTTCTTATCTCAGAATGGGGATGGAGTTCGTTGTAGCATTTCCCAAGACAATTCATCTTTCTCCCTTTTTCTAATTCATAGACAAAGCACAGCAACATTTATGAAATGGGTTTCCATTCGCCTATACACCAGAGACTTAATACAGTACTTAAAACTGGTTAATCCATCCTTTCAAGGGCAATAACAACAACAACAACAACAATAATGTAAAATATTGGAAGTGTGCTTATTTCCTTAGATTGAGCAGGGCTGGACCACGCCCCCGGAGGCAGAAGTGGGCACATTTATGGCTTACGTAAATGCACCCACTTCCACATTTACGCCAGCTGCGGGTGTGTTTGTGTATGTGTGGGCACGTTTTATGGATAATGTAAATATGCCCACTTCCACTTCCGGGTGCAGTAGAGGCAATGACTGGCCGGATGGGATGACATTAGGGGCCGGGGCCGGCCCACAGACCGTAGGTTGGGAACCCCTGTCTTAAAGAGAAGCAGTGAGATATATTTTCTATATACATCTGAGACAGTGTTCCCTGTTTAAAATACTGTATCTGGCAAAGGCAGAATGTAGCTACTGTCAATACCACGTGTCAGTGTTCAGAGACATGAAACAGATCATTGTGCACTATTAGGAGGTAACTTGAGTCATGTTTATACAAACCAAGATGGCAGTGATTGTTCTGAAGACTTTAGAAACCAGCAGCTCATATATAAACATAGGCTATCCAAGGATGCAAAGGCACAGACTCAGTGTTAATGCCGTAGACTGCTGTATATTTGTGCTGAATTTTGAATTCACAGTGTGGCTGAAATCCAGGGAGACGAATAAGATGCATAGAAAGATCTGCTGGCACAGCTGTAGCCTTGTCTCCGGGTTTTGCCACAGCAGTTTCCTCAGTTGAGGAGACAAATTTTTCTCTTGGAAAAATCATCTTTTTGGTCAGGGAAAATGTCATCTTGAAAGTATAGGAAAGTAAACTGAATTAAGCAAGCACCAAATGAAGTTCCCTTTGCATTCCTGTTTTTAAATTCTTTGGAAACTAGCCTGACGATGGTGTTCTTTCTGTCAGACGAGGCAACTTTCTTAGTATTAAGTGATATAGTTTGCAAAATTATTTAACTTTCCTGTTCCCGAGTCCTGGAGCAGGGGCAGCTAAGTTGGGGAAAGGGAGGGGTGGCAACTATATCTATACAAGTGGTACCTCATACAATTATTTTAATCCATTCCACGGGGCTCGTTGTATGAAAAAATTGCTATAAGTTGCATGCATCGTATAGTGATTTTCCCTATGGGATGCATCGTACAATGATTTTTTTTTTTTTTTTTTTGCTAAGTGGTTTTTCCCATTGAAAAATTGTTGTACGATTTTTTCCATAGGGAAAATTGTTATGTGGGACACCATTTCCCCCAAAAAACCTAATTGTTAAGCAATTTCGTTGCTATACAGGGCGATTGTTGTATGAGGTTCCCCTGTATTCGCTTTTTCTGCAATTATGGTCAAATGTGGAAACACATATAGTTCTGTTTGGTGTATTAACTTGGAAATTGGGAAAGCAGATAAAATAATGGCTTGAAGTCTTCCTAACACTGAAGGGAGTCTAATCCAGCAGAAGTATCTACTAGAATTGGAGAATTGTTTCCACAAATTCTTTCTTCTGCAGCTCCTTGTGTAAGGTTGCCCTAGTACCCTTTTTTTGGCTTTTATTTTAATGCATGGCATTTATCTGGTGGCCCAAGCTTTTCATTTTTTAGAAAGTAACTTTCTATTCCATCATTAAACTAGAGATAAACGATTTTATTTATTGCAGGGGGGGGATTAAGTTGGGTGGTGCAGTGGTGGTTGTTAGGGTTTATAAGTCTTCGCCCCACACCCTAACTGGATTGTAAGTCATATTGTGACTGTGATTCTTTTAAGGCTCTGCTGCAAGAACACACAGGTGCTGGGACTTTACCCTGGTGTGTTCTGTGGGCCACTGTATATAGATGAGAGCAGGATCACAGGCTCTTCAGCTTCGGCTCAGCAGGGGCTTGGCTGAGCTGTTTTCCAAAGCTAGCTTCAATGCCACTTCGCTCCACTGATGCCAGCTCGTAAACTGGACTTCCTTAAGCTTCAATGCTGAATTTGACCGAGCGTTCTCTGCTATTAGGTCTGCGTGTTCCTGCGTGTTCCACTTTGAGGACTGAATCCTGATGATGGCTTTTACCTTACAAGCCATCTGTGTCTGCCGAGCAGAGAAGGACTACTTTGGGTAAGCCTCCACCAGGAGGACAGAAGCTGTAAAACTCTGTTGCTTGGTCTGTGATTACAGCTTGTACTTACCCTACTGGACTGGACTATATAGACTTGTATATAAGCAACTGAACTGTCTCAGTGGGCTCATCTGAGAGAGCGTTTCTGCTTTGTGTTACACTGTATATACTTGTACCTTTTTACTTCCTGAGTAAACCAACTTTAATTTTGCCTTTCAACCAAGAACCGTTTGCCTATTTTTGCCATGAGGGGCCAACCTTGCCAGGTGTGCACCTCTTGCTAGCCGCTGCACACCACTCTGCTACCGTTGTACACCAACATCGGTGTCCATGCACACATGCATGCACAGCTTGAAGCCAGTGACGACATATAGGTGTGCACGAACCCACATGATGTACCCAGCATGTGTGATACCTGTCGCCCATCTCCCTCCTCCTTGGGCACATGGTCTCTAACAGGTTTGCCATCACTGGCATAGCTTTTCTCTTCAGTTGCAAAGAATAGAGATACTGTATGCCTCTTTCATGAATTTAGGTTTCTCGAGCTTCTGGGACATACCATCTACTGTAGAAGCTGAAGAGTTATATGGTTTGAGTTGTGGGGTTTTTTTTAACTCCATCTGAGAATGGTAAAAGATTTCAGTGACTTTAGAATGTCATAGTTCTACTTTTCATGTACTGTTGTCCATTTTATATGGCATGTCACATTTCAGCATGGCCAGATCTTTATTTGAAAATAGGCAATACTAGTATAAGCTCTTTTCTTTTGTTGTTCAGTCGCACAGTCAATTCCGACCCTCTGTGACCCCATGGACCACTGTCCGCCAGGCACTCCTGTCCTCCACCATCCTCCTCAACTCGCTCAGCTCTGTGCCCATTATCTCTACAATACCATCTAGCCATCTCATCTTGGGCCGTCCCCTTCTTCTTTTGCCCTCGACCCTTCCAAGCATCAAGGCTTTCTCAAGTGAATCCTCTCTTCTCATTTGATGTCCAAAGTACTTTAGCTTCATCTTTATTATTTGACCTTCTAAGAAGCAGTCAGGGTTGATTTCTTCTAAGATTGACCTATTTGTTCTCCTTGCTGTCCAGGGGACTCTCAAAACTCTTCTCCAACACCACATCTCAAAGGCGTATATTCTTCTGTGCTCAGCTTTCCTAATGGTCCAGCTGTCACAACCATACATTGCCACAGGGAATACCATTGCTTTGACTATCCGAATCTTTGTTTGCAATTTAATGTCTCTACTTTTCACTATGCTCCCCAGGTTTCTCATTGCTTGCCTCCCAAGAATGAGTCGCCTTTTTATTTCATGGCTGCAATCACCATCTGCAGTGAGCTTTGATCCTAGGAAAGTAAAATCTGTCACTGCTTCTACTTCTTCCCCATCTATTTTCCAGGGACTGATAGGGCCTGTTGCCATTATCTTGGTTTTCTTGATATTGAGTCTCAAGCCAGCTTTTTCACTTTCTTCTTTCAACCTAATCAGGAGCTTCTTTAGGTCCTCCTCACTTTCTGCCATGAGGGTAGTATCATCTGCATATCTCAAATTGTTGATATTTCTTCCAGCAATTTTGATCCCAAATTGTGATTCCTCCATCCCTGCATTGCACATTATGTGTTCTGTGTATAAGTTGAATAAGCAGGGTGACAAAATGCAGCCTTGTCTTACTCCTTTTCCTATTCCAAACCACTCCGGCATTCCATTTTCTGTCCTAACTGTTGCCTCTTGATTCATGTACAGATTTCTCATGAGGCCTATAAGGTGTTCCGGTATTCCCATCTCTTTAATTACTTGCCACAGTTTGTTGTGGTCGACACAGTCAAAAGCCTTAGTGTAATCAATGAAACAGAAGTAGACTTGTTTCTGATATTCCTTTGTTTTTTCCATGATCCATCTTATGTTGGCGATGTGGTCTTTAGTCCCCCTGCCTCTTCTGAAACCCGCCTGCACTTCTGGTAATTCTCTCTCCATATACTGTTGCAGTCTATCCTGTATTATCTTGAGCATCACCTTGCTAGCGTGAGGGATGAGCGTGATTGTTCGATAATTTGAACATTCTTTGGCATTACCCTTTTTGGGGAGTGGAACGTATACAGATCTTTTCCAATCCTGTGGCCATTGTTGTGTTTTCCAAATCTGCTGGCATATAGAATACAATAATTTGATTCCATCATCTTGTAGGGCTTTGAAAAGTTCAACTTGGATACCATCAACTCCACTGGCTTTGTTGTTTGCAGTGTTTTTTAGGGCCTTTCTGACTTCACTCTCTAGAATGTCTGGCTCATGTTCAATGTTCTCATCATTGTGATTATCATGGGTGTTGAGGTCCTTTTTGTAGAGTTCCTCTGTGTACTCTTTCCATCTTTTCTTAATCTCTTCTGCATCTGCTAACTCCTTGCCATCTTGGTCTTTTATCATGGTCATTTTTGCTTTAAATGTTCCCTTCAGTTCCCCAATTTTTTTGAAAAGATCTCTAGTCCTACCCCTGATATTGTTTCCCTCTATTTCTTTGCACTGTTCGTTCAGGTAGGTTTCCTTATCTCTCCTAGCTTTTCTTTGAAATTCTGTATTCAAGTGACTGTATTTTTTCCTTTCTCCTTTTCTACAGTCCAGGAAACATTCCTTGATTCATAATACACTATACTCTTATAAGCTTTTTGCTTAACGATGGTGTTGTCTGTTGCTTGTACAAATTAATATTCATCTCGGAAACATATTTGTTTTAGTGGGGTTTCCTAAATCATTGTTGATGCTTGACCCTAAGGCCAATATTTTGGATCAGCACAGATGACACCAGTACCCACCACCAACTGAAAGACAATATAAATTGTTTTTTAGATCTATCTTTATTCAGTCTAGTATTTCCTATGTAAATTTTGCCATCCTTTTTCCTGATGGGAACGCCGACCACTTTTTACAAAGCACAGAAAATTGCTGAACAAGCCAGAGATCTGTGCTGTGTATTATATTATGGTCTTTTAGTCCTCGAAACAACCAGACAGAAAAATGTTGTGTTACTTTAACAACTGTATTTTAATGTGAACTTTCATGGATCAAGCCTGCTTCTTCAGCTAAGGATGATGTAGTCCAAAAGAGTTCACTTTAAAGCAAAGCAGTTAAGATGGCACAACATTTTTGTATCTTGAAAGTTTTTGTTTGTTTGTTTTGTTTTGT
This sequence comes from Furcifer pardalis, assembly GCA_030440675.1. Classification (NCBI taxonomy): domain Eukaryota; kingdom Metazoa; phylum Chordata; class Lepidosauria; order Squamata; family Chamaeleonidae; genus Furcifer; species Furcifer pardalis. The sequence goes on from CP126894.1 coordinate 134,060,885, forward strand.
CAGAAATAATCAGAGTATCCAGTAGGCAGCAAGAGGGATGTGTGACACAGCATTAGAAATGTGTAAAGGTAGCCTTTAGCTTGTGATAGACATAGTGGACTTCTGAGCTCTGGTTATTCACAGCCAAGCACTAGCCCTGCCTCAGAAAACTATGCATTTGATACTGTTGTATCTTCCATCCATAACAGAGCTTTGGGAGTACTGGCAAGAAACATCCCGGTCTATATTTCCTGCAACACTAGCTAGGCATAAGTATTGCTGCTCCTCTCACCAGCTCTGGAGTAATAGGGAAGCCTGGTGAATGCATGAGAGCTATTGTGCAAAAAAATTGGTGCAAGTAAAAAACGTGGATACTGTACCTAACACTCAGTCATGTCTTCGTGAATTGTCTTTTTACAAAGTCAGGAAAACACAATTAAATCCAGAATGAGGAAGAGAATGTTGTTGTTCAGTCGCATAGTTGAGTCCGACCCTTTACAACCCCATGGTCCACTGCATGCCAGGGTCCTCTGTCATTGCCACCCAGATCTATGCGCACTGCATCAACGATGCTGTCTAGTCATCTCATCCTCTGTCGTCCCCTTCTTTTGCTTTCAATCTTTCCTAGCATCAAGACCTTCTCAAGTGAGTCATCTCTTCTCATTTGGTGGCCAAAGTATTTAGGCTTCAGCTTCAGTATTTGTCCTTCCATTGAGTAGTCAGGGTTGATTTCCTTCAGGATTGACTGATTTGCTCTCGTTACAATCCAGGGGACTCTCAAGAGCCTCCTCCAGCACCACAGTTCAAAGGTGTTTATTCTTCTGCACTCAGCCTTCCTTATGGTCCAGCTCTCACAGCCATACATTACTACTGAGAAGGCCATTGCTTTAACTATGCAGACTTTTGTTGGCAGGATGATGTCTCTGCTTTTTATTATGCTGCACAAGTTTGTCATAGCTTGCCTCCCAAGAAGTAAGCATCTTTTTATTTCATGGCTGCAGTCACTAAGTGAATAGTTTGTACTTGAAAAGAGCATATCTTGAAAAGGAAAACCATAGACATGTAAAACAAATGCTCATTTTCACACTTTATAACCCTTTGTCATTCAGAAAGTAATATTAATATGATAAGGTGGTTTGGCACTATGCCTATATACTTGCACTGTGGTCATTTCACTCAGCCATAATCTGTACAATAAACATTAGATGTTCAGGCTGGAGATGTGCATTGTTTCCCATCCTGACTGTGCTCTATAAAATAGTAATCACCTGCTTAATCATTTCACATTGGTGGCCTAAAATAACCCTGTTATGTGGTCAGCATGAGAATAATTAAAATTTTATAATGTTGTACTTGTTTCATGGTAGACAACCAATAATGAGAATCCAGTATATCTTCATATTCATTCAGAGCCATACAGAAGTTTTTGAATAAACTGAGGCAGTTAATTAGCCATTTGAGAAAGAGTTCACATGGTGTTTTTTTTTAATGAAAATAGAACACTATCCATTCATCTTTGGTTATTAAGCCATGAATAGCCCAGAAATGTGTGGAATTAGAAATGCCAAACATGGTTTCACTTTTGGTGGATTGATGAATTCTTCTAAGCAAGTGAAAATAAGGATGGCATGGAAAGGGAGAGTCTTGTGTGTATGTTGATTGTGATGTATATCACCATCCTTGTCTTTTGGCTCTAACCTGTTTCCTGTATTAGTGAAGGCAATGAGGCATGCCTTTATTTTTACAGATAAGATAATTATTCAAGTAGTGTCAATGAAAAGCACCTATAACTTCAAGTGCAGAGCCAGCACTAGTAGCAGACTTTACTGTATGGATGTAGACTTGCTAAGTAAGCTTTATTTCAAACAGTATATTTATTTGTCACATTTTGTATCCTGCTTTTCCCCCAAAGGGCTTGAAGGAGAAGGATCGTGGTTAAATTTAACCTATTTTAAGTTTGCAATATCCCAGAAAAGTAGATCAGCATGAAACACAAACTCTAGCCTAAATCATAATGAATTTTAACACTCAATTGGGACTTAAAAGAAAGTCTCATTTTAGCAATACAGTAATACCCCGAATAACGATTGTACCGGATAGCGCTAAAACCGCATAACGTTGCAAGATTTTTGGAAAAATCTTGTATTGAATAACGTGATTTTTAGCATTATCCAGTACAATCGTGTGTGTGTGGGGGGGGGGGGTTGGATTGGGTAGAACATCTACCCAATGCAACCCCCTCCCCAGCGCCCGCCTGCCTTTCCCCCGACGCTACTGCAGGCTTTGCTCTGCTTCCCTTCTCCGACTGCCAGCTGATCGTGGAGGCTTTTTTTTTTAAATTGCAGGGAAGGGGGGAAAGAGAGAAATGTGATTGGTTCTATAGAGAAGTAAAGGAGGCCAAAACTGCTCTCCCTGTCACTTCCCGCCTTCCCTACTCCCACCCCCAGCAGTTTGAGGACTCCCCACAGCCACTCCACTGCCTGCTCGGCCACAGAGAATCCACCCCAGCTCTGCTTACCTAATCTTCTTGAGCTGCAATGTTGGACTGAGCACGCTGTTTTTCCTTTACTTCCTGGATTGAAAAAAACAGGGAAGAGGGAAATACAGAGATGTGATTGGTTCTCTAGAGACTGCCAGCTGATCTAGAGAACCAATCACATCTCTGTATTTTCCCCCTTCTTGATATTGCTGCACAGTATTGTGCCTGCATTGCCATCAGAAAAAGGAGGCCAAGCTTTACAAAGCAAAGGGCAGCCTAAATGTTGACAACACCAGTGGCTGCAGTCAGGAAGGTTTACATTCACATAGAGACTAGTATCATTCACATAGTATCATTCCCATAGGAACACCAAGCAAGGGGGAAATTCCTGAAGCTGATTCTTCCCACCCTCCACCAGTTAATCACTCCTCACCCAAACAAAAACAATGGTCATGGCTGGGGTTTGTTTTTTCACAAGTGTGAATAGTGGTGAGCAGAAGAGCGTATCCTGTAGACTAGGGGTCAGCACTTGGCTCTCCAGGTTTTCTTGGACTTCAGTTACCAGAAGCCTAAGTTAGTACACCTGCTGGTCAAGGCTTCTGGGAATTGAAGTCCAAGAACATCTGGGAAGCTAAGTTTTCTGACCCCTGCTGTAGACCATCTTGATAGCTGCAATAGGTGTTGTCAACTTTTAGGCTGCCCTTTGCTATGTAAAGTTTAGAATTCTTTTTTCCTGGTGGCAAAGCGGGTTGATATTGTGCAGCAATATCAGAAGCACTGTACACCATGGGTGCCCAAACCTTTCACGCCATGGGCTAGTCACGTGGTTTAGGGAGCTGGTCACTATGGCTTGGGGCCATATTTGGCCCCAACACCAATTCATCCGGCCCACAAAGCCCTCATCGCTCCTGTAAGCAGATCCGCCCCCCAGGGTGTAATTTGGGCACCCTTGCTGTACACCATCTCACATTCATAAACAGGATGTTTGTGGATGAATTGAATATGTCTTCAGCTATCTCTATCCATGCTGGTCATCTCAAAGAAAGCTTGCATCTTTTTTTCTGAGTAATAATCTGGGGGAAGAGGGCTGCCTTATGTGTGCTCGTCCCTAAAATGATAATCTTGAGTTGGCATGTGGAAACTACCACTTCTGGTCTTGTGCTATATGTTGCATCTACCTAAATATGTTCATCAAACATACCCTGGCACTCAACACTTTAATGTAAATTGTATCTAAATGTATTATTCATTCTTCAAAAAGTTGTCTACAGTCTGGCCAACAGTGGAATGACAGGATTTCATGGATATATTCACTCTCAGTTTTGCTTTTATTGTTAAGTGCTGTCAAGTTGCCTTTGATTTATGGCAACTCTATGAATGAGCAATCTCCAAAATGCCCTTTCCTCAACAGCCCTGCTCAACTCTTATAAATTCAAGCCTGCTGTTTTTTTGTTTTGGAACTCTGTCCATCTCATATTTGGTCTTTGATTTTTTTCCCTGCTGCCTTCAACCATTCCCAGCATTCTCCTTTCCTGTGAGAATTGTGCCTTCTCATGTTGTGCCCAAAATATGACAGTCTCAGTTTCATCATTTTTCCTCCAGAGATAATTCAAGCTTAGTTTGCTCTAGGACTGATTTGTTTATCTTTGTGGCATTCTAGGGTATTTACAAAGTTCTCCTTCAGCACCATATTTCAAGCAAATCATTTTTCCCTGTCCTGCTTTCTTTCCCTGTTCAGCTTTCATATGTACATGTGGTGATCGGTAATACAAGACTGTGGATGACCTTGTTCTTGGTCTCCAGTGACACATCCTTACACATCATTCATTGTTGCTCTTCCAAGTCTCAGCCTTCTGATTTTTTGGCTGCTGTCTCCATTTGGATAGATGGTTGAACCAAGGTATACAAAAATTTCCACTACAGTAATACACCGGATAACGTTATGACTTGGTTCCACAAGTCATGACGTTATCCGATTTTTAGCGTTGTCCAACACATGCATCGAACAACGCTAAAAAAAAGCCCTGACATCAGGGACAAACTGCGCGGTTTGTACCTGAAGTCAAACTGATCCTAGGATAGCGATTGCTAGCCCAGGGTCAGCTTGACTTCGGGGGCAAACCTCTTCTCGCCACCCGACACGAGCCTTAAGGTTCGTGTCGGGTGGCGAGACAAGGCACCTACTCGTGCGCTTTTGTTGCGTGCCAGCGGGTGCCTGTTTCCCGTACCGCACTGGCCCCTTAGCAAGCGGCAAGCGCTAAGGCTCGTGTTGGGTGGCAAGACAAGGTTCCTGATCGCACACCACACGGGACAAACTCCGCAGGTTGTCCCTTGTGATACGCGAGCAGGCAACACTTCTTGCCACCCGGCAAGAGCCTTAGCGCTTGCTAAGGCTGGTGTCGGGTGGCGAGACAAGGCTGTTGACGAAACCTGCCTTTCACCCGACCCTAGTTCAGTAGGAGTGATCCATTGCTGGGGGTGGTGGTGTGTGGATTGGGTAGCTATTCTACCCAATCCAACCCCCCCCACACACACACACATACACGATTGGCTCAGATAACGCTAAAACAATCGTTATCCGATGCAAGATTTTTCCAAAAATCTTGCATCGTTATCCGATTCTAGCGCTATCCGGTCCAATCATTATCCGGTGTATTACTGTATTTCAGTTTCTCCATTATCATCATTACCATTATGTAGTTCTTCTGCAATCATATCTTCTTAATATTCATCTGCAGTCCTTCTTTATCTCTTTCTTTTACTTTGACTAAAATTCATTGCTATTTTCTGCCAGTAAGATGGTGTCTTTTGTAATTCTAAGTCTAAATACAGTAATACCTCGGATAACGACTGCATCGGATAACACTACAATCGGATAACGATCTGCTAGTGTTATCAGATGCAGTCGTTCATAGCAGCAGGGTGGCTGGAAAGCTGAACAGGGTTCTCCGTTCAGCTTCCCAGTCACCCTGCAGCTGTGGCAGCAGGGGTGGGGTGGCTGGAAAGCTGATGGGGGGTTCCCCCATTGGCTGGCCCAGCCACCCTGCAGATGTGGATTGGGTCCCCCGACCTGCCCAGAGCTGTGGATTGGGTCCCCCGACCTGCCCGGATTGTTTTTTTACCCATTTTGGGCTCTCTGACCCTCCTGCTGGCTCCAGGGAGGTCAGGAGACCCGATCCACACTGTTTCTGGACGTCCCCCACTTCCCAGGGCAGCGTTTTGGCTTGTTGCACTGCCCCGGGAGGTAGGGCAACGTTAAAAAAACCAGATAACGACGAGACTTGTGGAACCAAGTCTCACCGTTATCTGAGGTATTAGTGTAATTGTAAGTCTAAAAATATTGATTTTTCTTCCACCAAATTTCATCCCTCCTTCATCTGAATTCAACTCCCCTTTGCCTAATACCTTTGCCTATAGGAAACCATTCTAACTCCAAATTCTGTCCTTACACTAGTTTCTTCCCCATAATATAGGTTACACATCAGAACAATCAGATGCTGCGACACAACCATTTCTTTCAGAACAATCTATAGCTTCTCATAATCCACACAGTCAAAGGTTTTGCTGTAGTCCATAAAGCATAAACTGATCTTCTGAAATTCTTTTGTATGCTCTGGAATCCAGCAGATATTTGCAATAAGTTCTCAAGCATCTATTCATTTTGGAATCCAATCTGAATGCCAGCTATTTCTTGTTCCATATAAAGTAAAAGCCTTTGTGACACTTTTCTTGCGGCATGTTTCTTGCATTTCTCGGGGATTGGAATATATATTGAAAGTTTTCAGTCTGTGGACCATTGTTTTGTTTTCATATTTGTTGGCATATTCTTGTCAGATTTTGACAGATTCAGTTTCAGTGGCTTGAAATAGTTCTATTGATATTCCATCTCTGTGAAGTTTTATTTCTTTCTATATATTAGTACAGTGATTTGTACTAAGGTAGAGTGCCATGCTTAGTTTATGCTTATCCTTGTTGAAATGTTAGAATATAAGAGTTGTAACTTTGTAATACTACTTGATTTTCTAAAATTTAAAATACATTGAAATGCTGAAGAAAGGAATATGTGCTGAACTGTACAGAAAATGAAAGCTTAGAGAAACCAATCAAATGTTGGGTTATTTGATATTTTATGTACACTGCCCAGAGTGGGAACTTTCCCAAATGGGCGGTATAAAATGTAATAAATAAATAAATATTAATGTACTACACCATCCTCATTTCATGTCATTGCACTTGAGAAAAGTAATGGTCTCTCTTGCACAAAAGCCAGTCATAGCTGACTCTAGGGTCGCTGTCTGAGAAATCTGGGGAAGATAGTTAAAAGTAGGGACATCACCTTACAAACAAAAGTTCGCATAGTCAAAGCAATGGTATTCCCGGTGGTAATGTATGGTTGTGAGAGCTGGACCATAAGCAAAGCAGACCGCAGAAGAATAGACACCTTTGAAATGTGATGTTGGAGTAGAATTTTGAGAGTACCCTGGAGAGCAAGGAGAACAAATAGGTCAATCCTAGCAGAAATCAATCCTGACTGCTCCTTGGAAGGTCAAATAATGAAGATGAAACTACAGTACTTTGGACATCAAATGAGAAGAGAGGACTCACTTGAGAAAGCCTTGATGCTGGGAAAAGTGGAGGACAAAAGAAGAAGGCTACGGTAGAAAATGAGATGGCTAGATGGCATTGTTAATGCAATGGGCACAGATTTGGGTGGATTGGGGAGGATGGTGGAGGACGGGTGCCTGGCGAGTGAGGGTCCATGGGGTTGCAAAGGGTTGTAATTGACTGCAACTGAACAAGAACAAAAACCAGGGCTTCCAAAATGATGTGCACTAAAATAAATAAAAGCATTTTTAGAACAAATTTAAAATATTATAACGGCCAAGTTTAATGCTGCTTTTAAAAAACACAAAAACAATAAATCACAATCACACTTATATACTGCCCCATAGTACTTAGTGAACTCTCTGGGTGGTTTACAAATTAATTAGCATTATGCCCCCAACATGCTGGGTACTCATTTTACCAATCAGAAGGATGGAAGGCTGAGTCAACCTTGAACCCAGATCAGGTTCAAATTCACAACCTTTTGGTTGCAGTACAGCAACCATCTGGAATAACGTGATTTTTGCCAATATATCAGAAAGCTTAACAGGGATGAAGTCATCCTTAGTTCTTTTATAATGGAGCTACATAATCAAGGTTCTGATAATACAAAAAGCTTTGTCTCATGTACTCACTACTGACTAACCTCTCCTGTGGTGTTACAAGCAATATTGAAGATGTCAGATAGTCTCATACAGATTTTGGTCCCAAACAATTTAGAGACTCAAACTCATGTTCAAGTTAGAATAGAAATGAGAGCCCTTCCTTCCTTCCTTTGAATAACTCTACGTTATAAACACTGTTAAGTTTTATTGTGTGTGTGCATGTGTTTAGCAGAGTAGAGTGGAAGCGACGCGCCTTGGACTGCCCAAACACACAAAAAAGAAGAATGGCAGCGTACTTCAAAAGAAAACAAATGGCATTTACTTTTATTGTGCTAATTATCTGTCAGTGTAAAACGTAAATATAGATAGTGTCTCACAAAAGGTATTTACACAAAGTTAAAGTCTCACTGCCTCAGTAGGACTCTCTCAAGGTCCTTCTGAGGCTGATTAGTGGCTTGTAGATTTGCTTATAGTCTTTGGTAGCTTCAGAACAGCAGTTCAGTTCATTCACAACAGTTCAACAGGAATGAAAGCCAAGACTAATTCCAGCTTCAAGTTCTCAAGTTCAGTGGCATAAGGAGTTCAGTTCTTTCAAGCACAAACACACACACACTGGCAAAAGAGATTAGTTAGTGCTTACTGAATGTTTCCAGGTTCTTGTGCAGGTTTAGTTTTGGAAGAGCTTCTGCCTGAGCTCCTCCTCAGTAACTTCGGCAAGAGTTGTAGAAACAGTCCTTCTGTATTCTCTCTTCTTGCTCCAGTAACTCCAGCATGAACTCCCAGATTACTCCAGTACTCCTCATGACTCTTTGACAACTCCTCCAAATAAGTGCTCTGGAAGCACTTCATTTATAGAGCATAATACTATGGCTAACCATATCAGTGGTATAAGCGGTGCAATACAGATACAGGCTCTTAAAGCTATAGGTGCATACATTCATCCTATGCAATAGACAGTGCCACTATTTCAATACAGTCAAACCTCGCATAAAGAGTGCCTCGCTTAAAGAATAACTCGCTTAAAAAGCAGAATTTTTTCTGAATGTTCGCTTCGCTTAAATAAAACCAACCAAAAACTTGCTTAACAATTAAATCGGGGTTTGCAATCTCTCCCCCCCCAAGTCACAATTTGTCACTTACAATGGTGTTTCACTTAAAGAGAAATCCCATGGAACACATTATGCTCTTTAAGCAAGGTACAAATGTACCTGACAAACACAAATGTTTCTTAACCTTGATGTCAGTATGTGTAAAATTATAGGCAACTTTCAGGTTGATTACAGGTACTGTATACAGTAAAACCTCATATAACACTAAAACCTGGTTCCACAAGTCTTGGTGTTATATGATTTTTAGTGTTATCTGATCCTCTATGGGATCCATAGAGATACATTGTAACCACACAGGCTTTAGCGGTTGTTATCTGAAGCATCCCATAGGATCTTAATGTTATCTGATGCAATTCTTCCCCCCAGATTCCTTAATGTTATGCGATTTTCGTGTTATTCGATACTAATGTTATATGAGGTATTACTGTATATGTTTTTAGGCCTCCTGACACCTGTCAGCATTTGGCCAGTCCAAATGCAATCTGCTGAATAAAATTGTTCACACTTGTTCACCCTAGCCATACTAAAATTGGTTCCCCAACAGAGATATTAAAACAAACCAAAACAAAGAGTGTAAGGGGAAAAAAGATAAATGGGGTAGTCATATGAGAAGCCAGATGTTTGGGCAATCACAAAAAGGTCAAGAAACTTTTTTAAAAAAAAGTTTTGTATGTTTTCAGTTGGGGTGTATTAACTACAGTACTGGTGTTTAAATTCACATTCTCCGTGAGCAATTATAGTACCATACTTCATTTGAACAGCTGCAAAAGAGCCCTTTAGCTCTTAACTATATCTTTTTTTCTTCCCCCAAACAAATTTGAAGAATAATGTACAACTGGAATGGTACTGTGTCAAAAAAGCAACCACATGAGAAAACATCAAGTTACAACACTTTGTCTTTAAGGTCTGTCAGAGCTCCATCTGGTATCTCCAACTGAATGATAACCACCAAGCTACACAAAAGAAAAGTGGCATATAAATAGAGGCAGAAGAGCTGACTAATTTGCCTTGAGGGGAGCGTTTTCTTTTCTCCCCAAATAGCACAATCAGTGATGTACTCTGCACAGCTGAGCAAGGATTAAACTGATTAAGCTTCCTGCATATGTTGTGTCTTCCCAGTCCTTGTTACTTATGCCCAGAGGACTAATGATTTATTATGGGCAGGATCCTGGCTGTAGGAGAAAAGTGACAGGTCAAGCAGTCTCTGCCTGCTTTCAAGCTTGGGTGTGTCTTAAATGTATGGAACCCTTTTTTTATCATTTGTCTCTGGGGCCCACTAGTCATGATGATACGCAGTCTCAAGGGAGTTGGCCTCCAACTCCACTACATACATTGTGGTGTAGGGCAAAGTAACTGTCTTCATGTGGTCTACTGTCCTGCCAAAGACTGCATTTACAATTAGTCTTCAAAGACAAAAATGTGCAGTTGTCTCAATCTCCAATATGGCATTCAACTTCAGTTTTTACAAAGAATCTGTGTGCATGCATGTAGTCAAGTATTGTGTTATGGCCTCATTTGCTGAATGGTCTAAATCAGGGGTACCCAAACTACGGCCTGTGGGCTGAATCCGGTCCCTGACGCCAATTCATCTGCCCTGCGCCACCCATCGCTCCCGGAAGCGGAAGTAAAATGTGTCCGTATGGATGATGCACCTGTATGGATGATGAGGGCCAGATGAATTGACATCAGGCTGAATCCAGCCCATGGGCCGTAGTTTGGGCACCCTTGTTTTAAGAAGAGAAAATGGCAGCCTAAAATCTATCTCATCCTGTTGCAAAACGGATTGCAAGGCACATTTTACTTTCAGTTCCAGTGGGAGGAACGACATGACTGACCCGCTGATCCACGTGACCAGCCCATGGCCTGAAAAGTTTGGGCACCCCTGATCTCAATCTCATTGTAATTACCTCCTTTTCTCAGGCCCAAGATAGTATTTGAAACCCAGGGAATCTTTAAATATATTCCTTACAAACACCAATGTCCAGAATTTGATTTTTTTTCTCCCTTCAATGTATTTATGCAAGCCCTTGGTGTTGGTAGGAGGGGTGGATAAGTAGCGAGAAAGGGGTGACTGGATGATATGAAAGAGCACTTATTAATGCCAGGGCATGAAATTTCCAAAACATGAACCAAGAGTGGACACCTGTCAGAGATGAAGGCTGCATATGCTCCCTTCAAGCTTTGCTGGTGCGTAAAGATAACTATGCCAAATTCCACCACCACTGTGACATTTTTAGGCCTGGTGAGAATTTATGGGATTTCACTACTACCGGTAGTATTATAACTCTGTTGAGCCTAAAATAAGTCATGGACAAACATTTGACAGAATTACATCCTGGACCCTGGGAAGTTTGGGAATCTTGTGGATAGAGGTTTTAATGGGTTGTAATGAGAACTGCACCTAGCTGTGCTGGATATTTTTTGGATATACTGTATTCTGGCGAGGACAGATACTAAAAACAGATTCTGCGGTTGCCCTGGTAAGGAGGGAGGTATACAAATGCAAATAAGTAAGTAAATAAATAATATACCAGAGGTTTTAGAAGCTTTTCAGTCCATTTTACAATTTAGTGGGGGGAAATGTAACTATGCTTATTAAGCAAATTATCATTTGCTGACTTTAGCTCTAAGAATTGCTGTGCTGACTACCACTATAGTAACACACTTGTACAGGTAGGACTTAGGCACTGCTGTGGCTCAAGTGGTCAAGATACTGAACTTGCTGACTTGAAGGTCGGAGTTCAATTCCTAGGTACTGCATGACGGAGTGAGCTCCCATCTCTCCCAGCTAGCAGTTCAAAAGCAAGAAATTGCAAGTAGATAAATAGGGACCACTTTGGTGGGAAGGTAAACAGTGTTCCATGCACTCTAGTGTTGAGGCATGCTTGCCACATGTCCATGGAAACATCTGCAGACACAGACAGTGCTGGCTTTTTTGGCTGTAAACAGATGAGCACTGAACCCTAGAGTCAGATATGACTGGCTTTCGAGCAAGGATGATCTTTTACCTTTGCAGGTGAGACATAACAAAATACCATACTGAGAACTCCCTTTGTGCAAGTTACCCACCTTATTTAAAATGCCAGCTCAGGATACTCTTCCAAGGAGCTATATCTTCCCCTTTCCATTTCTTCTTCAACATTTTTGTTTTCTGGCAGCTGATTGTATTAATAGTCATTGGACTATTCTTTCAGAGGGACTCAAACCCTTAGCTCGCTCTCAAGGATTTTTTTGGCACCTTTGCAAAATTTGTCATTACTCCAATATGTTTGAAGTTATCCTATTCCTACTCTGGTCCTTGTGGTACTCTCCAGTGGTGTTGACTGCTAGAATGAAGTATTTCTTCTAATATATTTGAAAATATTTTCTGTCATGTCTAATTCTCCCCATTAAACACTGAATCTTAAATGAATTGGGTCTTCCAGGCTTTATTTGTAGATTAATATTATTTTTTTATCTGCCATTTCTTTTAAGAGATTGAAACTTTTTCCACTTGTAGAAAACTGTATTCTTCATAGTTATTTGGAATACTGTACTGTATTTTGCTCAAGGGAATATCTTCTTCACATGAGATGCTGGACTTTCCAGAAAAAATCCATTCAACCCAGAATAATTTCTGACATGAAATTGTTATATATGAGATGCTGAAGTAGGTATAAACTGGTTGACTAACTCTTCACAAAGCAATTAACTCTGAGATCTCAGCATTTATTTAACTGCTAGTAGATGGGGAAAAATTGAGCATGTTGGTTTATAATGCGGTCCTTAAAAATGGCTATTATTAAGGACTAAACTAAATTTGGACATAGTGTGTCATCATTAACAAGAAGCTGCAGTACCATCTAAATCTGGGGTTCTCAACCTTACACACCACAGGCTGGACAACTTCCCTTTAGACTGCACTGCAAACCGGACACATAGTTCCCCCTGCCACAAACACTGCCGTAAACCATGGCAGGCACGTTTGTGTATGCACGAGCGCGTTTATGGCTGTCATAAATACTTCTGTTTCTGGGGTTGTCACTGTGGCCTGGATGGAATGGCGTTGGGGGCTGTGGCTGGCCCGCAAGCCATAGGTTATGAACCCATAATCTAAATTTTTGTGCTCACTATGAAATCAACCTCATGAATTCTTGACCTTTGATCATTAATCAGATCCTGACTGATTAAAATGCCCACACTGATCTACCTATTTAGATTTTAGAGCTGAATCCTTTCCCCGAATCTGTGGGAAAAATTCCTGTATGTATTTCTATAATGTCAAGTGGTGAAACATCTCTTAGAAAAGGTTAACTATTACCTAACTGTGAATGAACATTGCCTCCCATCACATTCTCCTTACTTGAGCAACATTGTGCATCCTTTACTAGATTTCTTGCATAAATTTGATTACAAGCATCAAGCATGCTTTTGGCCTCATTTTGGAAATATAAATTATTGGCACCTAGTGCGCATGATCTCTGCCATGAATCCTGTTGATTGTTTTAGATATCTCTATGACTTTCAGTACCAGGATATCTTTCTTGGGGGGATGGACGGGGTGTCTGAATTGATGTGACACTATTCTTCAAGTGTTCAGTTCTTTCTTGGAGGGTTAATCATAGAATGTGACACTGAAAGCCAGATGCTCCACCCTGACCTTCAACTTGCAGAGTCCCACACAATTTCATTTTGTGCATCATAATTTTCAAACTGCATTGAAACAACATGAGAGATCATCGGTATGTTGACAAAGCACAGTTCTTTCTCATCTTCCAGTTCTATGGAGGCAGTGGAAAGATCCAGTTCATGTGTTAGTTGCCAAAGGAATCAGGCAAAGGTGTATTTTTTTTCTCCCTAACTGATCAGTTAGCAATACCCCACATTTATAAGCCAGACATTGTCTCAAAGGTCTGGATCCATCCTTTTGTTGTTCCCAAACAAAACTACAGCAACATTCCCTTTGTTGAGCTGACTTTTAAGAGCAGTTCAGAAACAAGACTAGATTTGGTCAGCCACACTTCTGCCATATGTTTGAAACATATCATGTCAACCTGCTCCAACTATATACGTCACCTGCTTTGGCTTTTAACACTTTAAATGATGTTATATATGAATACATTAAGGCATCTTTTCACTCTACACAGACATGCCTGACCATTATGTTTTCAGTGCTCTACTTTCTGTACCATCAGGCCCCAGAGATATGAGACCTATTCAGTAGTGATGCCACAGTTCTGGACAGGGGCGTAGCTACCGCCGTATCTGCCGTATCAATTATACGGGGGCCCCAGGCTACGGGGGCCCCCTACAGCAAAAATTAATAAAAACTTCCCAATTTTTTTTATTTCACAAGGGCCCCCCAAACAAATTTTTATACGGGGCCCCGTTAAGGCATGCTACGCTTCTGGTTCTGGAATATTCTGCTTGTGAACATCATTCCCACTTTTTTAGTTTCATTTATTTATTTCACGCTGTGCCTTTTTCACAAGACTGAGACTTATAGCAGTTCAAAACATTGTTTAAAAAATCCAGCTGCAACTAAAAAAAGACAGTGTGATAATATTAAAACATAGTTAAATTTCTTGTGTACTATTCTTCTTCTGTGTCTAGGCCAGACGTGAAACAGCCAAAATGAAGGCACCTCCAGGTGAAAGACAGAACGAGCCTCCTTGAAGATTGTGGTATTTTTGAGCCACAGTTGGGCATACCCTGGTAACGGCAACCCTGTGCTGCTGGCTAATCTTTCTCACCCTAGATCAAATGAAAGAAACTGCAGAATGAACTCACCAAAAGATGCCTTCATTTTGGTAGTTTCACATCTGGCCTTAACACAGAAGAAGAAGAAGAACACAATCTTCGAGGAGGCTCTTTCTGTGTATCCCGTGTGCTAGTGTATTAAAACAGAAGCAGATTAAAATAATTCAGTTAAACCCATTAAAATATGTATCTTTAGAAAACATACAGCACCCTCCCCATTGAAAGCTATTTTTTCAGCAACCAAACAGTTGCAAAATGACTGCTTGATTGGAAAGACCTTTGCTTGCCAATAGGACAGTAGAAAGGGGGCTAGCCAAGCTTTTTCTAGAATAGAATTTTACAGTCTAACAGCCACAGAAAATATTATTTGTAATGTCCTGTCCAAACTTGCCTGTGTGGGTGATGTGCCTTAGTGATGGACCAAGACAGGAGCAGGAAGAAATATAGTCCTTCAAATAGTTGAAGGCTGTATGAGTCATAATCCCCACTTCAAATAATGCCTGGAAATAATCTGATAGCCAATGAATCTGTATCATTCTGATAACCAACCTTGATCACAGTCAAACCGCAGCATTCATAGGCTCACTGAAATTTCAGAATACTTTTCATATGTGGCTCATGTAGGATGTGTTATATACTGTGTGTACGGTATTTAATAGGATTGGACTGGACTGGCTACATGGCTGTGAAACACTGGCTGAAATCCTGTCGTCGACAGCGATAGATTGCCGCTGATTCTTTTTGTGGTTTGTTTTGTCTTCATTTTGTGATACCAGGGTGTGTATGTCTTGTATACATAGCAACAAAATTATGTGTACCCTGAAATTTCAACATAAACCCTTAATCTTCTGTTCATGATATCATTCCTATTGTGCAGGTGGCCCAACAGGATTTTGACTGTCATTTCATTTAGGCAGGCTTTTATGTTTACCGGTATGTCTGTTCCTGTTTTAAATAGAATTTAATACTTCACACTTTGCATGATCAGAAGTGCTTCCTCAAGTACAAGACACTGTTGAATACAGTTCATTAAATTGTGCATGAAATTAGCAATGCATGTTTTGATTATCTCACTTCAGCCTTTTATGCTATTCATTTCCCAACTATTATAAAAAGGTAGCAGGATTGTAGTTTACCTGTGTTCAGGGGGGGGGGGGGGAGAATCCATGTTTGTGAATGTTTATTGTCTTGAAAGATACCAACATCTATACAATAAAGAATTGATTTTTGTCTGACTCCTGTTATCCTGTAACCAACTTAACCGGAAATTCTTCATTTATTCAGGTTCTCATGGATACCATATGTTATTGGACATATCTAATAATTACTGAAGATGATCCTTTTTACAGACAAAGCTTTTAAAGTCTGGACATTTTGTACTGTAAAGGTAAGGCAATTTTTTCCCCTGTGTTAGCTAACACTATTTTAAAATCAAGTTAATTAATTAAGTCATTTTTTCATAGGGATTTGCTTAAATTCCTGGAACTGCCAGTGTAGTGTAGTGTATACTGTGAAGGTTGCTTGCTGGCGCTTTTTAACAAGACTGTAACTCAACAGGAAGCCTATTTGGAAGCACACACTGCTTGTCCAGAGCTTTCCTAAAAAGCCAGTATGACCTGAAAGAATATGTTCCTCTTTGGAGTAGGTTCCCCAGGTCTGCTTGGACTAAGCGTTCCTGAGTAACAGGAACATTCGTGGTTTTTTTTAATAGATCTATTTCCCAGTTTATCTTAACTCTTTCATGAAAGTTCTGGTTTGTAACATAAGAAAAAGGTGGCCATTGAAGCTATTCCATTAATATGGAGAGACTGCAAAAATAACTCTTTTAAGTCTGAGTTATTAATGCATGGCAATATGATACTGAATTAATGACTTGAGGCAGGCTTCCTCTATTTCTCCTGTGGCATGGAAATGAAATCAAAGTTTGGACGTTGTATGTCAGAAGTAGAGGCATTCATTTTATCAATTTTGTTACTTTTTAAAAGAAATCTGACAGCTGTTGAGTATATTACTTCTGTAGTAAAATTATTATTCGTAAACATTGGTGAGAGGGAATTTTATATGTTGTCAATTTTTATATTTTTAGATGCATATTTTAAACAACAACAACAACAGCAACAATAATAAATAAATAAATAAATAAATAATTTCATGTCAGAAATTATTCTGGGCTGAAAGGATTTTTGCTAGGGAAACTCCGCTCAGGGGACACCCGAATGAGCCTCCTTTCATGTCCCCAAGATCTTTTCCCACCGAAGTAATACAACTACTGTATAGTGTCACTTGTAACCTGAGAGGTTATATTCTGTATCCTTAGGCAGTTATAGAAAATATTATGATCTTCACTATTAGTTTGTTCACTGTTTAGAGTAAAAGAGCTTTGAAATGGATCTGATTAATAGGGCTCAATCAACATGGGGTTTTGAACAGAGAAATGCAACTTGCATTGCATAATGATATAACAGTAGAGTTGGGAAGATCATCTAGTCCAGCCTCTTGCCAAAGGAGGAAGTCTTTGCTAAAGCATCCCAAATCGATTAGTAAACTCCAATGAAGGAAAATGTGTTCTTGTTTAAGTTTAGTCTATTCTACTGTTAAACAACTCTCAATGTCAGTAGGTTTTTAGTATTTAGTAAAAAAAAAAAACCTACTCTCTGAAGCTGGGGGGGGGGGCAGAATCACTCCATCTTTTACCACCTTTTTTTTTGGCCATGCCCCACCTAAGCATCTCTAAAATCCTGATTCCCCCCCCCCCCACTCCCATGACATATAATTCTTATTATTCAAAAGGTGAACTCCTATTCATACGGAGAAAGCCTAAAAGGCCATTCACTGTTAACAACTCATTCTCTAATTGCCCCATTAAAAATCTAATTACTGTCCTGTGAAGTGTGTGCCCCATGTTTGGAACCATGAATCTAGACCATTGTTCCCCAACCTTTGGTTTGTGGGCTTCAATTCCCTGAAGCCTAAGTCGATTCCTCAAAGCACTGATCAGCCAATGTACTGATTTAGGCTTCTGGGAATTGGACCCACGTTGGGAACCATTGATCTAGACACTTTAATTCTATTGATAAAACCTAGATAGAAGTATCTTTTATTTTTGCTGCCATATCATATTGCTCACTCACATTTAAGTTATCATCTGCTAACAACTTAAATCATCTTCACATACACTACTGCCAGGCCAGGTGCCTCCATTCCTGTATTTGTGTATTTCATTTTCCTGCTTTAATGTAGGACCTTACCTTTTCTTCATATGTTATAATCAATCTTCTTAGAGTTGACCAAGTTCTCCAACCTCTTGAAGTCATCTTGAATCCTACTGCTTTCTTCTGAGGTGTTAGCTCTTCCAGTTTGATGCCAATTGTGTGGGGGGGGGGATTGCAAACCCCGATTTATTTGTTAAGTGAGTTTTTGATTGGTTTTATTTGTTAAGCGAAGCAACCATTCAGAGAAAATTCTGCTCTTTAAGCGAGTTACTCTTTAAGCGAAACGCTCTTTATGCGAGGTTTGACTGTACTTGGATCCTCTTTCCCCCACTTTTTAAAAATTATTATTATTAAGATAGTTGTCTCCTTCAGTCTTCAGGGGCCTTTCCTGCTTTTCAAGAATCCTCAGAGTTTATGGACAGAAGATCTGAGATTACATCTGCATGTTCTCTTAGTATTCTTTAATGCCATTCATATGACCTTGGGGATGTGAATTAATTTAAAATAGCTCATCATTCCCATATCAGCTCTTCACCTGTGCTGTGTAGCAGCCCCTTCACTGAATTATTTTTCCTGTTTTCATCAGGTTGTGCACTGTGATTGTTTTGGGGAAAATAGAGGCAAAGGGGATTTTGAGCAGTTGTGCCCTTCTCTCTGTTACCTCTCTCATTTTTCACTCCTAACATATCCAACTTCCCCATTTTACCACAAGCCTGTACAGGTTCTCCATGCAAATATCAACTGCTTGTCTGCACCCTTTCTTGGTGCTTTCCCTCCTTTTTGTTTTCTATACATTCCCTTTTAAAAATCGCATCTCATCTGAAAACTCCTTATGAAGCTAAACCATTTTTAATCTTTCCAGTTTTCTTTTTTCCAGAAATTGTTTGTAATTGTACCTTTAATATATCACTTTAAGAAACTCCACCCATTGTGAATGTCCTTCTCTGAGTATTTACCATGGGAATCCCACCTAGTGTTTCTTTAAATTTATTGAAATCAGCTTTCTTAAAGTTGGACTATGTGATTATTTTCAATCTTTTCTTTGCTTAATATAATCAATCCCAAGAAGATTTTTACTACCTCCCTGTGAGGTTTCCATTTCATCCGTTGATTAACCAATTCTTCTCTTTTGCTTCTCTTTATTTACTTCTGGTCAGATAGTGTGCTTCCCTGTTTGTTTTTCAACATGCCTAATCTTTACTTAAATTTGTCTTTGATTTCTTGGATTTTCATTTCCCTCTTTTTTATTGCATTACAAGTACAGTAAAACCTTGGATAACGCTAAAACTTGGTCCTAAAAGTCTTAGTGTTATCCAATTTTTAATGTTATCCGATGCATGCATTGGATAGCGTTAAAATCCTATGTGATGCATCAGATAACGTTAAAACTCCATAGAGATACATTGTAACCGGCACAGGCTTTAGCAAGCGTTATCCGATGCATCCCATAGGATTTAACATTATGCGATGCAATCCCCCCCCCCCGATTGTTTAACGTTATGCGGTTTTAGCATTTTCTGATGCAAACGTTATCCGATACAAACGTTATGACTGTAGTTTGCTTTTTCTTTATATGACAGTCACTGAAAAGCTTCATTCAAGATTCGGACACTATTTCTGTCACCCATCTATACAATGTTTCGTTAAGAGGTTTTTCATAAATGTTTACTACAGAAATTGTCTTTCTACATACTGTGTTAATAAAATAATTAGTTTCAAACAAAAGTTTATCTAGTTCATGATTGTTAATTTAGTAGCACAGATCTGTTCTTTAGGTGGACTTTAAAATTGCCATGAATGTTTTAAGTTATATTTTGGTACTGGGGTTCTTTTCAGTTTTATTCTATTGTTGGATATTATCAATTCATGATCAGTACCATAATCTGCTCCTGGTCTTGTTTTGGCAGAGAAAATACAGTTTAACCATCTTCTGCTTCCAATTACATAGTCTGTCTGATCTAAATACTGGTCATCTTGTGATGTTCAAGAGTTCAGCTGTGTGATTGATTGCTTGGAACATGTATTTGCAATAAACAGATTGTTGACTTCACAGTTTTCTATACGTCAGGATTTACTCTTGGATAAAACTGTATTTACTTTCTTTTTTAACTGTAAGGTAAAGGTAAAAGTAAAAGTTTCCCTTGCTCAAAAGCCAGTTGTATCCGACTAGAGTTCAGTGCTCATCTCTGTTTCAAAGCTGAAGAGCCAGTGCTGTCTGCTTCTGTAGACATTTCTATGGTTATGTGGCAGGCATGACTAGACACCAGAGCACATGAAATTCTGTTTAACTTCCCACTGTAGTAGTCCCTATTTATCTACTTGCAATTTCTTGCTTTCGAACTGCTAGGTTGGCAATTGCTGGGACAAAGACAGGAGCTAATTCAGTCCTGCAGTACTTGTGAATAGAACTGCTGACCTCCCACCTCCCAGTCAGCGTCTCAGTCACTTGAGCCACTGTATGAATTGGGCAATTTTCAGATTTGTCTTACCTACAAACTAAGCTAGCTTTGCACAACCCACTGTCTGCTTAGCTTCCATCGCTTGTTAATATTGGCACTGTTGTTCTTCATTCTTGTTCTAAATGACTAGGAAGGATCACAAATTCAGGAATATATTTACCTATTTCTAAACCATGTTTTCCTTTCAAATCTAAGTTAAGATAATTATGGTTAGTTAAAACAAACTGGAATATCAAACTTGGTTTAGAAGCTGAAGGATTTGATCTTCTCATTAAAATGGCTTTATGCAGAAGAAAGCAACCAAAACTGAGTAAAAAATACAGGTGTCTATAATGTCTCTCAGCTGCAAGTCTCATGCAGGATATCTTGGTATGTTGCTGATGGCAGTTTCTTTGTATTTCTTGAATGTGAGGTACATGATGTGTCTGGTAGATTTAGTATAGTAGCTCTTCCATCGGTGTTGATAAATTGTCTGTATTAGTAGAGATTATTGTTAACTTCCTCCCTAACAAAGATCCTTTCATTATCAATGGCACTTATAAACCCTTGTCAAAATCATAGTCACTCATTCAATGGTGTTTATCCAGTGCAGTTCCCCCAGTGGCTTAGTGGTTAAAACGCTGAGCTTGGAGACTGGAAGGTCGGATTTCGATACCTGAGGGCTGCACTTGGGGATATGAAAGGAGCCTCATTCGGGCGTCCCCTGAGTGGAGTTTCTCCAGCAAAAATCCTTTCAACCCAGAGTAATCTGGCACGAAATTATTATTATCCAATGAGTCACATTATACTTGTACTTTTGGAGTAGAAGGAACAACAGAGCTGTTCCCCAAAGTACAGCCAGATGTATTTACATTTTTGAGAAGGCTATTTTCTTGGTTCCTTCCATTTGTAAACTGTAGGCTTCAGGTGTGCTTCATGTCCTAAATTCTTTTTAGCTATAATACACTTCTGTGAGACTCATACTGTACTTTAAAACAGAATCCAAATGTTAGTTTTTAATTCCTGGAGAGAAATGGGAATTTGTTTATAATGTTAATATGCAGTACAGTAATACCTTGGTTAACAACTGCATCGGATAACACTAAAATCGGATAACGATCTGTTAGCGTTATCAGATACAGTCGTTCTTAGCAGCAGGGTGGCTGGAAAGCTGAACGGGGTTCTCCATTCAGCTTCCCAGCCACCCTGCAGCTACGGAGGCAGGGGTGGGGTGGCTGGAAAGCTGACAGGGGGCTCCCCCGTCGGCTTCCCCAGCCACCCCACAGCTGCGGAGGCAAGGGCAGGTGGCTAGGGAAGCCGACAGGGAGTCCCCGTCAGCTTCCCCAGCCACCCTGCAGCTGTAGATCGGGGGATCTGAGAGCCTGAAATGGGTTTTTAAAAGTCCATTTTTTTAAAACCAATTTTTGGCTCTCTGACTTCCCTGCCTGTTCCAGGGAGATCAGAGGACCCGATCTACAGCTGTTACTGGTCTTCCCCGATGTCCCCAGCCAGTGGAGCAAGCCAAAACGTCAGGGTTTGAACCCTGACTTTTGGCTTGCTCCACTGGCTGGGGACATCGGAGAAGCCCAGAAACAGCTTGGATCGGGTCTTCCCACCTCCCTGGACCCAGCAGGGAAGTCAGAGGGCCCGAAATGGGTAAAAAAGAAGTCATTTTTTTACCAATTTTGGGCTCCCTAACCCCCCCTTGCTGCGTCCAGGGAGGTGGGAAGACCCGATCCAAGCTGTTTCCAAAGTTCCCCCACCTCCCTAGAGGCTGCAGCAAGCCAAAACGTCAGGATTCAAATCCCGACGTTCTGGCTTGCTGCAGCCACCAGGGAAACAGGGCTTTTTTTTACGTTGTGCGGTCAATGCATTGCACAACGTTAAAAACCGGATAACGACGAGACTTGTGGAACCAAGTCTCATCATTATCCGAGGTACTACTGTATACCGATGAATGCTTACCATGAGTTCCTAGATTATTTTTTGAAAATATAAATATATTACTGAACAAATTGTCTAATTCTCAATTTCTAAATCATGTGATAAAATTTTGAATCTTATAGGCTCTCATTTAAGATATTGAAATTCTTTGGAGAAAGATATGCAATACTGGCCAGAATCCTATTATTTATGTACACCAATGTAAGTGAAATGGCATGAATGACAGCATGGTTTTCTGCTTCTTAAGAAAGCGACACTTAGGTCATTTGGTGCATGACAAAGAATACAGCTAGTATGCAGGGAGGAATGCAAGAACTGACTTTTTACAAATGCTAATGTGGTTCCACACATTAGAAATCTGGTATAAAAATAAAAAGATTCTTAGTCCAGAAATGTCTCCATTAACATATATAACAAATTTAGATAAATTCCCAGAGGATTTAAGGGAAAAGCTGCTCAAGGCCTAGATGGAATGGAAGTATTATGGGTAAAGAAGAAAATTACATCGAAAGGGTTAGTTAGTAAGATTTACAATATATTACAGAGCCACCAAGCATGAAACAACTTAAGATCAATGTGGGAAGAAGAATTAAAGATAAAAATTAAAGAAGAGGAATGGAATGACATCTGGAAACAAAACAAAAAATGAAAACATGTCAGTTAGGATTAAGGAGAATTCCCACAAAACAATTTGGAAGTGGTATTTTTTGTTGTTCATTCGCACAGTTGAATCCGACTCCATGGACCACCACACACGAGGCTCCTCTGTCATCTGCCATCCTCCGCAGCCCAGCCAGATCTACACCCATTGCATCAACGATTCCATCCACCCATCTCATCCTCTGCTGCCCCCTTCTCCTTTTGCTTTCAATCTTTCCCAGTATCAATGCCTTCTCAAGTGAGTCCTCTTTTCTCATTTGGTGGCCAAAGTGTTTGAGCTTGAGCTTCAGTATTTGTCCTTCCAAGGAGCAGTCAAGGTTGATTTCCTTCAGGATAAACTGATTTGATCTCCTTGCAGTCTAGGGGACTCCAGAGTCTCCTCCAACACCACAATTCAAAGGTGTCTATTCTTCTTCGCTCATCCTTATGGTCCAGCTCTCACAGCCATACATTACTACTGGGAAGCGCATTGCTTTAACTATGCGGACTTTTGTTGGTAGGGTGATGTCTACTTTTTATTATGCTGCATAGGTTTCTTATAGCTTACCTCCCAAGAAGTAAGCGTCTTTTTATTTCACCATCAGCAGTAATCTTAGATCCCAAGAAGGTAAAGTCTGTCACTGCTTCCATTTCTTCCCCTTCTGTTTGCCAGGGAGTGATGGGGCCGGATGCCATGATCTTGGGGTTTATTTTATTTTATTTTAAGATTCAGGCCAACTTTTGCACTCTCCTCTTTCACCCTCATCAAGAGGCTCTTCAGGTCTTCTTCACTTTCTGCTATTAGGGTAGTGTCATCTCTGTATCTGTATCTTAACAATTTTAATTCCAGCTTGTGATTCATCCAGCCCTGCATTGCGCATTACGTACAGTCAAACCTCGCATAAAGAGCGACTCGCTTAAAGAGTAACTCGCTTAAAGAGTAACTCACTTAAAGAGCAGAATTTTATCTGAATGGTCGCTTCGCTTAACAAATAAAACCAACCAAAAACTCGCTTAACAAATAAATCGGGGTTTGCAATCCCCCCCCCCCACAATTGGTCACTTACAATGGTGTTTCGCTTAAAGAGCAAACTCACTTAAAGAGCAATCCTGTAGAACGCATTAAGCTCTTTAAGTGAGGTACAACTGTACTGTGCATATAAGTTAAATAAGCAAGGTGACAATATACAGACTCCAATACAAATAAGGCATTATAATCCTAAGTATGACATAAAATGTTGGAGGTACAAAAAGGAATTGGGGACATATTTACAACTATAGCAGTACAGTAAAACTAAAGATAACGCTAAAACTTGGTTCCACGAGGCTTAGTGTTATCCGATTCTTAATGTTATCCGATGCATGCATCAGATAACGTTAAAATCCTATGCGATGCATCGGATAACGTTAAAACTCCATAGAGATACATTGTAAATTGCATAGGCTTTAGCAAACGTTATCTGATGCACCCCATATCTTATCCCCCCCCCAGATTGCTTAACGTTATGCGATTTTAGCATTATCTGATGCAAACGTTATCCGAGGTATTACTGTATTTCTGGTTTTTAGCTAGTGCTGAATTTGTAGCAGTAAGTAGGGAATAACATACTGTATAGCTAAAACCTTACAATATGGGATGGCTAGATATTTTATATAGATTTTATTATAATAGATATATAGGCAGGCCTGAGTGGAATTTAAAAAAATTATAAAAGGAACTGGTATAGTGCAGCTTTATTGGTGATTATTATGATTAATAAAAACTTAATTTCCTTAACATGAAACAAAAAAAGGACAAATCATATCCAAGTAGCAATTACGTGATTTACCACAAAAGACAGCAGTGCTAGTGTGTGTATATTAACCTAAGTATATTACTTTTACTAACAGTATTTTATTATTAAGGTATGATCAGGAAAGAGATGCATGCAAAAATGCTTCTAAAAATAAATTGTGGGTTTCAGATGCGCTTCATGTCCTAAATTCTTTTCAGTTGTAATATACTCATAATTTAAAACCCTTTAATTTTCTTTAATAGAGAGTCCAAACATCAACTATTAATTCTACGAGAGAAATGGGAATCGTATTATGGTGTTAATATGCAATATACAGGCAAATGCTTGCCATGGCAACCAACAGTTCATAGGGGTGAGTGCAAAGTCACAGGGAGTTTACAAGTGCCTTCTCTTTACTAGCATAGGTGGCATATATGAATAATTTCCTGCTATTTTGTGCTGTTGTATTGACAAGCTAGTCAAAAGCTTGTTTTAATTCTCTTTTAAAACTAAGTAGAGATTGTAAGTATACCATTTCTAGAAAACTAAAATATACATTCCTTGTCAGTAGAAGGATTCGTTTAGAAAACAAATGTCTGCTTTCAGTCATAAAACATATTATTAGAGCTTGCCATTAATTCATAAGATGCTTTAATGGCATTCATGTTGTTGACTAAATTGAAGTCTTTGCTTTGGTATATATGCACATTTTTAAAAAATAATTTCTTTTCTCTCATCTTCTGTATTATAATACTGAAGCTGAAGGGAGTAATATAGCCGAAAGCGTGCCTCTCCTAAATTTTAAACAATGTACTAGTAATTCATTGTCCATTTTTACCTAATTTAATGCATACTTTTTTAAAAAATAGCCCTTTTCATATTGTGCACATAAGTTCATAGCAACATATGTTAATAGAAACATATGTTATGAGAAAAATTCAGATTTATCATTCTATTTAAGACAGTAGCCATATTCTCACTAAGAATGATTAAATCCATCTGCAATTAGGCATATTTTATCTACTGTATGATCTCATTTATCAGCAAAGGGTTTGCATACATTTTGTCCAGTATCACATAGATGTCAACAGCAGTAGACAAGGCTGTTTTTCCAAGAAGGCAGATAATGACAGGTCTTGTCTAATATGTATTAAGAGAAGCAGTGGCCAGATGGTACTGGGTTTCAGCAGTGTGCTCAAGGGTCATGTTCTCTCTCTCTCTCTCTCTCTCTCTCTCTCTCTCTCTCTCTCTCACACACACACACACACACACACACACACACACTCACACACACACACACACACACACACACACACACACACACACACACACACACACACGAGTGGAACCTCATACAACAATCGCCCTATATAGCAACGAGATCGCATAACAATTAGATTTTAGGGGGAAATGGTGTCTTACATAACAATTTTCCCTATGGGGGGAAATGGGAAAAACCATACTCCTGGAGGAGCTTTCACTCTTTCAAAGACAGTATGAATTGTTAGGTGTTATTTGAATCAAATTTCTAAAGCAAGTTGTACACATACTGTGTATGTACCATCAGCAGTAGCCTGTGCCTTTATGTTACCTTTTAAAGTCAGCACTTGAGAGCCTGGCATGCATTGGTCCATGGGGTTGCAAAGGCTTGGACTTGACTGTGTGATTGAACAACAGCAACAACTTGGGAGTTTATTCAGTTAAGTTGAATGAGCTTAGGAAGGATTCGTGGTAGTGCATGCCAGGGTTCCTGGATGGACTTGCAATTTTAGAATGACTGTATAAAATAAAGGAAATTGGACTGATTTGGATTTTTAAAACTCTGTAACACTTTGTTATAGTATTTCAAATATACACATGTTAAATTACAGGATATTTATTTATTTTTATATTCAGAATTTCTAATCTGTTTAATTAAAGATAAACACGTAACCGGATGATGATTATTCTTAACACCTGGTGAGTGTACAAAATTCACTTATGTTCTTGCATTCCTAAGGTTTGCTGGAAATCTGCATAGTGACCATGAAGTGTACTTAGTTTCTTATACATGGACAGATCCTCTTGGAAATCCTGGGTGTGCAGAATATTAAATAATACCTACAGCCCATCAAGTCAATTCTGACTTTTGGCAGTCTGTTTGAGAGTGTTCTAGGTAGAAAATACACAGAAGGGAGTTACCATTCCCTCCTTCAAGGGGCACCATGGGACTGTGCACCTTGCCCATGACAACCACTGTTCCTATCTGGATACATCTCGTTTGGAAACAAACAAATTGTTCCAGGGCTTCCTGGAAGACGCAAGACTTCATGGTAGTGACAAGCTTTTTACGTACATCCACCAACTGAGAAAATGACCTCCAGAAAAAAAATGTGTGCTCGGATACAAGTAGCAGCCGACGATTATGAGTTCTGTGTGACCCATTATCTACAGAACTGAAAAGTATATTGAGAGTACCTCTCTCTCGAAGCCTTGTAACTCCTTAGGAGCACTGGAGCAATTCCTTTTTTTCCCATGAAGAAGCACATGAACAGGAGCAAAGGAGGTATGGAAATCTCTCTTGTCACCTTTTTGGACTCCTTCTCCCAGAATTCTGCTTGCAGGATTTTGGGCCAATTCTCGGAGTAGGAATCCAAAAGTCCAATTCCTAGTTTTGACTTCTCTAGGACAAGTACTGAACTGTCTTAGTTGAGGAGAGGCGATGTGTACACAGGTTAAGGCAATGGTTCCCAACCTTTGGTTTTTTGGACTTCAATTCCCAGAAGTCTAA
The DNA here is from genome assembly GCA_030440675.1 of Furcifer pardalis. NCBI lineage: Eukaryota > Metazoa > Chordata > Lepidosauria > Squamata > Chamaeleonidae > Furcifer > Furcifer pardalis. The sequence goes on from CP126894.1 coordinate 134,088,179, forward strand.
GTCAGTTCTCCAAAGCACTGGTCAGCCAATGTACTGACTTAGGCTTCTGGGAATTGAAGTTCCCTTGTGGGGCATGGGACCCATGTTGGGAACCACTGGGTTATGTCCATAAATGGCTTTGACTGTTTTGAAGAGTTTCATAGTTTCTGTACATTCCGCAAAGCCCTGACTGTCCTCAGCCTTCCTGCTGAGCCATGAGTTCTACATCTCTTGCAATTTAAACTGCAACTCATAATGGATTTTGTTGGAAGCAGTTTCATTGGCAAATGATTTATTGAGTTGAAATACAGTACTGTACTTAGTGTAGTTGATGTTTTTGTCCAAGGCATTTTGCTATTTCCTCAACATTGTCATAAAATCAATCATAACAATTATAAAAATTCAGTCATACAACACTGGAGACAAATACAGTAAAACCTTGGATAACGCTAAAACTTGGTTCCACAAGTCTTAATGTTATCCGATTTTTAATGTTATCTGATGCATGCATTGGATAACATTAAAATCCTATGGGAATCATCGGATAACATTAAAACTCCATAGAGATACGTTGTAACCCACACAGGTTTTAGCAAACGTTATCCAATGCGTCCCATAGAATTTTAACGTTATGTGATGTAATTTTTTCCCCAGATTGCTTAACGTTATGCGGTTTTAGTGTTATCTGATGCAAACATTATCCGAGGTATTACTGTATTAGCAAGTGGGAAGGAGCAATATCAACATGGCCTGTTAAACTGTTTTAATGACTACTGTATTTATTTTAGTCACTTTTATTGTTGTGATTTTAACAGTTTTACTGCTTTGTGTCCAGAATCATATTGGTGTCCATGTAAGTTTTACATGATGTGTCATGTCTCATTGTGGCTAAATGGCAAGTGCATCGTGATTGCACAGTCAGACAAATTATGCCAACCTTATACAAACCCCAATAGGATTCTGGAGGATCTGTTTTGATGCACTTTTAGTCTATTCTGATTATTTTTGTAATTTGCCTTGAGTGTTTTTGTCCTTTTTAGTGGAAAGCTGGGGTATACATTTAATAAATAAAATGAAGTACATGGTCACTCAGGATAATCTGGGTAATTTTCTCTTACAAGCTACATGTTCTGTGAACACTGCCAGTAAGACAGGTGAAGGTACATGGGTTGAAATCTTTTAGATGGTGATATCAGAAGGATGTGTCTTTGTTAGACACCACAAAGTGTTTTGGTTCAAGCCTCAGTGCAGAGAAGATGGATGGTTTTTGAATCAAAGTGCAACTAAATACCTGATACTTAAACTTGAAAGGGTGGCAGAGCAGCTGGATTACTTCCTGATTGTGATGAGTATTTCACTAGACTGTGGAGGTTTTCTATTCATTCAGGTGTGGATAAGGTAAATCTGAGCAATGCATGTGCAGTGGAACAAGTTAGTTAAAGAGGTCTGTAGGGGGAAATACAAATCCCAGACACACTGGGAAACAGACCGTTTGTAATTGTTCCCATGCTAATGCTGGAAATTGTGAATGGAGAATTGGAATGGTTGGGGGTTTTTTTAAGGAGAATGTAGATACTGGAGTGTAGCAGAAATCTGAATAGGAAGAGACATGCTGGGAATATAGTGGCAAACAAACTAGTAATCTCAAAATACTGGAGGAAGGGTGTTGTATCCTCTTTGAACCAAGAGGCTGTGATGACATGAATTTGGGAAGACATTGAAGAAAACGTTGCAGCCTTGTGACCTCAAATGCCTTGATGTACATTGGTGAAATTCATGCCCACCAACAAAAAGACAAAATGTCTATTTACGGTGGACTAGTGTATTCTTGAACAAATTGTGTGGCAGAACAGACTGTGAATGTAATTTTAAGTGGCACCTGGAAAATGGCACAAGATACAAATGTAGGATTTGTCACAGTGCTGTCCAGACTTAATCTATCTTTGAGTGGACCATTGTAAAATAGCTGATTATTTTTGAGGGATTAAATCAATGGTTTCCAACGTGGGGCCCACACCCACCGGTGGACTTCAATTCCCAGAAGCCTAAGTCAGTACATTTGGGGAATTGACTTAGGCTTCTGGGAATTGAAGTCCAAAAACCAAAGGTTAGAAAACACTGGACTAAATGAATCTAGATAAGTTAGTGGAAATAATTTTCTAAAATTTCAGAATGGTTGAAGTTCTGTGATAAATTTTAAAGACCATTAAGCCCGAATATACTTCTTTTAAGCCCTGTGATAAGATAAGAATTAGGAATTACTGTAGTATATAAAGTTTACTAATATCGTAGTACAGTTGTACCTCGCTTAAAGAGCATAATGTGTTCCATAGGATTGCTCTTTAAGTGAGTTTGCTCTTTAAGTGAAACACCATTGTAAGTGACCAATTGTGACTTCTAGTGGGTGGATTGCAAACCCCGATTTATTTGTTAAGTGAGTTTTTGGTTGGTTTTATTTGTTAAGCGAAGTGAACATTCAGAGAAAATTCTGCCCTTTAAGTGAGTTACTCTTTAAGCGAGGCGCTCTTTATGAGAGGTTTGACTGTATACCATAGCACAGTGATGGCAAACCTTTTAGATACCAAGTGCCCAAACTGCCACCCAGAGCCCACTTATTTATCACAAAGTGATAACACAGGGGGAGGAAGTGTTCCCATTGGGCTGCTGGGCAGAGAGACAAGGTGAACTCTGTGCTGGAGGGGGGAGGAAGCGTTCCCATTGAGCTGCTGGGAAGAAGGGCAGGGCAGACTTGGTGCTGGGGTGATTTTATTTATTCATTTATTTTTCTTCACACTTCTATGCCACCTTCCTCACGAATTACTCAGGGTGGCAAACAGCAATTAAAAAACAATCAACAATAAAACCATGATAAAATCCCACCCATCTCAGATAGCTAAAATCTAAAGGTTAAAATCAAAACAATTAAAAGTTAAAAGTGATGGTGCACATGCCAACATAAAGGCCTGAGAGTGCCACATCTGGAATGCGTGCCATAGGTTTGCCACCATTGTCATAGCATATTTCTTTGTCAGTATAAAAAGCCATTATGTCCAGGTAGTATTGAATCATATGTGTTGTGTTGTGTGCACACACCCAAGTTAAAGAAAGATTTAAGCAACAGGGACTTAAATGCTTTCAAATCAGAATTTATTCAAACAAAATAGTAAAGAAAAAACAACAGTGTTTAAGAGACCTAAATAGGCAAAAGATTACATAGTCTAATACAACATTTCCCAAACTGTATGTTCCGTGGAACTCTGGTGGACTTCAAATCCCAGAAGCCTAAGTCAGTAAATTGGCAGATCAGTGTTTTGGGGGATTGCCTTAGGCTTCTCGGATTTGAAGTTCAAAAACCAAAGACTGGGAAACACTTATCTAATAGATAGTCAGTACAGACAAAAATATCCTGACGGATATCTAGGAATCTTTTGAGGAAATGTTTTAACTTTCTTGAACATAATACTGGACATGTTCACCTATAACAGTGATCCAGAATTATGGTAAAAAAAGAATTACCTTTGGAATGTCCTAGAAGTTAATATATACCTGTGAAGAACTGGAAATCTCAAAAATTTCCTTCAGTGAAAGATATGTATGATAAAATATTCTACCCAGTAGTGATGGTTATCTTAACTCACTTACATTAAAACAAAAGAAAAATGAAAGAGATAGAATATCTCCTTGAAAGCTTTATACTTTTTGTTTTAGTTTTCCTTCTTCCTATTCTATTTAGTTTACATTACTTATTATTTTTTGTCAAGTCACTTCCAACTTAAAATAACCCTAAGAGGTTTGTGAGATAAGTTTGCCATTGCCACCTGCCTGTAAGTTTCCATAACTGAACAAGGATTTGAATCCAGATCTCTTGAATCTTAATCCTCTACTCCAGCCACTGCACCACACTGGCCCTCATTTGTTATTACTAATTACAGTAAAAGCAGTATTTTAAATAAGTAAATGGAATATTGTAAAGGAAGTAACATTTGACTTCAAAAGAGGACATTTCTCAAAACATGAAAATTGAACAGAAATACCAGTAGGGCTTGGCTCTTCAAAATATATGGGGGTTGTTTAAAACCACAATAGAAAACTCATCTAAATTATGTAGTATCATTCAGGAAATAAATCACTACAGAAGCATCAATGAATCCATGTAGACTATATTAGAGAATGGTAACAGATTTCATTGACTTTAGAATGTAATAGTGGACTTCAGCATAAGCTAGTGGTGTATCTTAATAGGTGGATTTTGTTTTTTAGAATTCCCAATTTTGCAACTACCGTACTTCTGGAATGAATGAAGCTGCATTCTTGTGCTTTGCTATTGTGTCTTGCTATTCTTCTTTCATGTCTAGATCAAACTTTGGACTACTAAAATGAAGCCACTTTCTTGGTTTTGTCGCTGGTCAAACTTAAGTCCTCATTGGTGCATGTTTCTGGTAGTATTCCGCAGACCAGCAAATGAACCAGATTCTATATCTCTCTACATTCACACAGCATGTTGTTGTCTGCCAGCAGCCCCCACTTGGTCTTACATTTAGGCACGCCAACCCTCAGCCTACTCAGGGTCCTCCAAGTGACATAGGAGAGGTAAAATTCATCAACTATACCCTTCTTTAATGTTTCTCCTTATCTATTGGGCTTCTTCCTCCACCTTCAGATTTGGTTTTGCTCTTACGTACCCTCAAGAAGTTTTACTATTGATGGCCAACTAGTTTATGTAATTCATCATTTACTCAATAGGAGCTGCTCACCTTATTAGCTGGAAGGCTGGCAAGTTGGCAATTGAAGAACTGGGTACTGCATGATGGATTGAGCACCCGTTTCTGTCCCAGCTCTTGGGAACATGAAAGGAGCCTCATTTGGACATTCCCTGAGCGGAGTTTCTTCCGCAAAAATCCTTTCAACCCAGAATAATTTCTGACACAACATTATTATTATCATTTACACAGGAATCTACTGCATATGAATAAGCCCTCAAAGTTCTTTGTCAGTCAAGGTAACTTGCTACCACAGGAAGTGAACGTTCGTCAGGATTTCTTATTTTAGGCAGAAATTTTCCCAAGACTGTATTAGGTCAATTCACCTAACTAGGTTTATCTGCCCTCCATGACTAATTACTTTTGAATCATTGTTCTGCGAACTTCATGTGGAAAGATAGTCTAAAAATTCAATTCCTGTAATATAAAGCTAGGAGAAGGTGGGGCGGGGGGGCAGGAGGGAACATATTTGCCAATGTATTTAATAACACCTTTCTCATTGGTAGATTGTATAGTAATCTATGCAGAATCAGACAGTGTTTCTCTAAACTAGATGGCTTAGATACAAATTATGCCTTTCAGATGTAGAAACCACTTCTGCTTCCACAGGTGAAATAGTCTTTCATTTCCATCAGTCTCTCCCCTACACCACACCACCCACTGCATTCAGTTGTGCTTGCATCACATGCTTTTCTCTAGGGTTTCAACAGGGAACTGAAATGTGGCAACACGAAGGAGGAGACTGTGAATCTCCTTTCTGCAATCAGCACTCTTCCCACAGTTCTTCAGTATCTCAGCTGAAAAAGAGAGTATAGAAACATAGACAGTGTTCTGTGTAGGAAACATGAAGCCAGTATAATATTTTCAGGAACTGTTTGTTTTTAATGCAAATCTTTCAATGTATGCTTCAATTTCCCTGTATTAAATCTTGATTTATAGTCAGTTGCAATTTGAATTCATGTTATTGACTGTAAAATTCATGTTCTGTATGTGTCTCAAGCTCTTGTAAACAACATGCTGCAGAATATCTTTATTAGGAACTACTTCTATTTAATATTTTCATATTTTTTGTCTATGTGACCTAGTTTTGAAAACCTAGGTGGGAGTCTGCTGCATTGCTGATGTTTTCTTTCAATCCATAGAATTTTTCCCCTGTTCCTGGTAAATTAATTCTGCAGCTCCACTAAAAGTGTAGCATAGCTGAAAGACCATCTCCTGGAATATGCATAATCACGTTTTTATTCAAACTATATACAAAGTATTTTTTAAGGATGAAGCAATATGTTGTATCCACAACATATTCATTGCTATGTTACTATAGTCTATTACAGTAAGAATTAAAATATTCTAGCATTCCTATGACCATTTCTTTTGTTTCCGTATTTGAATAGTATTTTGATATATGTTTACATAGAACAATATTTTACATAGCATGTTCATATATTACAGATCCAAGAGATCTATAAGGAGTGTGTTCTAAGTGTTCTTTCTGAAAGTATGCCATCTCACAGAACTCAAGAGCAAAAAAATGAGTTTATTTTTACATTTCATATTAATACAATTCAGTGGTGCTGCATTCTGTAGATTGCAGTACACAATATTTTCTGCAGTATAACAGACACCATGAAACTTTCAAATGCAGGAATTCCCAGGAAAATATTTTATATGCATTTGAATTTGATCTAATATGTTTGACCAAAACAGTATGCTAGATTCATAGCTGCACCCGACAGTTACAGATGAATGCTTGTATTTTAACAGGCTGAGCAACAGATCCACCGAATCCTTATTTCAATCAATTTGGAAGAAGTGCAAAATAAATTGCTCTGAAGCAGATCCGCATAGCTTCTGACTTAATTAGTAATTTAAAAAAAAAACCCAGTGCATTTCCAGAATGTTGCTAAACAGCAACCAGTGAGGAACACCAGCATGGTGTCATGAAGGAAAACAAGGAGCTCACGGACAGCTCTAACTTGCAGTCTCAAACAATCTCAATACCAGCTGCCAATCACAAATCTTTAGGGAGAGGTTGTGTTTCTCTTCCATTCTCTTGAGCAGTATTTACCTGGAAAAATTGCACTGGGTTTCATAAAGTAGTGAAGGCTTCTTCAGTAGGATGAAGAGAATCTTCTGGTAGCTTAAAGGTCAACTACTGGTAGCTTTATTTGCCATAGTATTTTTGTGGCTTGCAGCCCACTGACTGAAGTTTGCAGATTATACATACAGTCATACCTCGCATAATGAGAATTATACGCTCTGCAAGGCTGCTCCCTAAGCAAGTTTTTCACTATGCGAGTTTTCCCCATAGAAATGCTCGTTATGCGAGGTTTTCCATAGGGAACGTCTGACTCGCATAGCAAAAATTTTCGTTATGCGAATCGGATTGCTTTTTGAAAAACCTACTCTTTGTATGAGTTTTTCGCTAAGTGAAATGCTCATTAAGTGAGGTTTGACTGTAATATTTTTACTGAAATCAGTATCAAGCTCATTATTTGCTTTTTCTACTTAAATCCTAAATAAAATTAAACCAAAGTTTAAATGCAATGTTTATGGGCTTGCCTTTTGTGGGAAAATTTAAAGATAAGATTCTGTCCTTTTTTCTAACAATTACTAGTTATCTTCTTGGAAGAATGGCAGTTTTTGTAAAAGTCCAAAATCAACATTTAAACAGAATCAGCAAAGTAAAATAGTGAATTGAAGCAGTAATCAATGTAAAGAAAATTGGTCAGCCACAAAGGATATATCATGGGTAATGAAACCAACTATTTCTTATCAGCTACATCATTTTTAGGACAGTAGTTGAAGAAGCATTTGCTAGGGGAGAAATATTCCCTCCCTAGGGCCTGATCCCTGCCAACCTAGCAGTTCGAAAGCAAGAAATAGCAAATAGATAAATAGTACCACTTTGGTGGGACGATAAACAGCGTTCCATGCACTCCGGTGTCTAGTCATGCCTGCCACATGTCCACAGAAACATCTGGAGAGACAGACAGTGCTGGCTCTTTGGCTATAAACAGAGATGAGCACTGAACCCTAGAGTTGGATACGATTGGCTTTTGAACAAGGACGACCTTTGCCTGTACCCTAGGGCAGTGATGGCGAACCTATGGCACGCGTGCCAGAGGTGGCACTCGGAGCCCTCTCTGCCCAGCAGTCAAATGGAATCGTTTCCTTCCTCTCCTGTTGCTGTGTTGGCACTTCGCGATAAATAAGTGGGTTTTGGGTTGCAGCTTGGGCACTCGGTCTCTAAAAGGTTTGCCATCACTGCCCAAACAGGCGTGGGGTGAACTCAGTTCTAGGAGAGGGAGGAATCACTCCCATTAGGCAGCTGGGGAGAGGGGTGGGTGAGCTCTGTGCGGGGGGGGGGGAGTGCTCCCATTGGGCTGCTGGCCAGAGAGGTGGGCAAACTCTGTGCTTGGGAGAGGAAGGAAGCACTCCCATTGGGCTGCTGGGCAAAGGAGCAGGGTGAATTCAGTGATGAGGGAGGGAGGAAGTTTTCCCATTGGACTGCTGGGCAGAGGGGTGGGGCAAATTCTGTGCTGGTGGAGGAAGCTCTCCCATTGTGCTGCTGGGCAGAGGGGGGTGAACTCTGTACTTGGGGGAGAGAGGAAGCACTCCAATTGGGTTGATGGACAGAGGGGCTGGGTTAACTCTGTGCTGGGGTGATGGCTGCTCATGCCAACAGAAAGGCCTGGGAGTGCCACGTCTTGAACATGTGATTAGGTTCACCACCACTGCCCTAGGGCCTCATCAGTTTGGCGTTTAATCACTCCATTAAAAGTGATTTAATAGTTGTTGCAGGAAGTCCTTATGTGCAAGCTGAAACACACTGAAGATAAAATTATTTCTCAGAAAAGGGTTCTCCCCCCCCCCCCTTAACTAACTTTGTGTAATGAACTGAGTTGGCAATGAATATGCTTCTCATGCAGTAGCATTGCATATTTTTCTCTGGCTTGAGAGTCTATATGTACAAAGGCAGTCTTTGAAAATAAAGAGAACTTGCAAGGACCTGTTGGAAACTTTCCCTCCCTGTACATATGGATTAAGTTCACAGATTCAGTCATCAGAACATTCTTTCTACTCATATATTTCAGTAGAAGTGGCCCAACCTACTTTGGGTGAGATTGCAGGTGAATTTTGTCCATTCAGATATCAAAGTTATTGTCTTATATAGGTAATACAACAGAATGCTAAAGCAAATGAAGTCTTGTTGTCTAGACAGCCAAACAAAACACGTTGTTTCAAGAATATGAAGCCAAGTTTATGCTATTACTGTAGCAGTGTCTGGGTATTAATCGTGGTCTTCCATGGGTGGGGCTCCCTTTCCTAAACGGAAAAGAAGCGGTCCTTATGTTAGCAGCATGATCAACTGACCTGCTGACTGACAAGAGTGCAGTTTTTGGGATTTCTCTAATACTGTGCTACAGCTTTCTGAAGCTCTTAGAACCGTGATGGTGAACCTTGGCACTCCAGATGTTCTTGGACTTCAATTCCCAGAAGCCCAAGCCCCCATGAATCCACATGAATGGGTTTACTGTGATTCATCCGCCCCGCGCCACCCTCGTCACTCCTGGCAGTGGAAGTAAAACGGGTGTGTCCAAGAACATCTGGAGTGCCAAGGTTCACCATCACGGCCTTAGAAGCATGTACTTTATCTAATAAGTTAAAGCACTGCTTGTGGACAAGAAGTTTACTTGGTGATGAGTTTAATAGGAAATATTACATTTCTCCCACTTTAAAATTTATCCATCTGGGACAGCGGCTCTCAAGCTTGGTGCCCCAAATGTTCTTGGATTATACCATAGCTCCCAGAAGCCTTCACCATTGGCAGCGTAGGCCAAGATTTCTAGGAGTTATAAAAATATCTGGGACCAGAAGCTTGGAAACCACTGGTCTTGGCTAAAACCTATTGTTCTTGATTCAGTAGGAATAACATATACATGTTGAATGGAAGCACTTGAGAAAGTTGTGGGTTGGTTTTTTTTTTTAATTAACTGTATTTTTGAGAGCAACTGTAGGAATATGTACAAGAAATGGAACATGCATTCATTTTGCCATCTTGTAATGGGCTGTTTTCAAATTACAGTGGTACCTCACTAAGAGCATAATGCATTCCACAGGATTGCTCTTTAAGCGAGTTTGCTCTTTAAGCGAAACACCACTGTAAGCGACCAATTGTGTCTTCTGGCGGGGGGGGGGGAATTGCAAACCCCAATTTAGTTGTTAAGCGAATTTTTGGTTGGTAGTTGTTAAGCGAGACAACCATTCAGAGAAAATTCTGCTCTTTAAGCAAGTTAGTCTCTAAGCGAGGTGCTCTTTATGTGAGGTTGTACTGTACTCTCGATAAAGGGGTGATTAGCTTGAATTCTGACCTCTAGTAATGCCTGCAGCTGGAAACTTAGAGTTTTTTAGCATTACTAAGACATATGAGCAAGGAGAAATCTGATTATAGATAAGGCTGAAGTTTTAAGAGTATGTCAAAGGATAGATGCCATCTGCCTCAGTTTCCCTTATCTTAAAAATTAAATGGAGAACTGAATTGTTTATGCTCCTATGATACGTAGCAACTAGGAAACAAAAGCAACATGATAGAACAAACAAAATAAAATAAATGACTGAACAAATACATGGAAAATAAAAAATAAAGCATATTTTTTGTTGTTGTTCAGTCGCACAGTCGATTCCGACCCTCTGCGACCCCATGGACCACTGTCCGCCATACAGTATTTATTTTATTTGGCATAAACTTTTATATTTTAAATAAATAAATACATTTTTGTGGGCTACAGCCTATTTCATAAAATGCAAGAGAATAATATCCAGGAGCATATTATTAGAATCAAATCCTTTCCATCCCTCATTTTTTTAAATACAATATGGAAAAGAATCTGAATTTTTAGTATTAACAAAACTCTTTATGAGTCACTATATTCTTCTAAGATAGCTGCAAAGGTTTGTTGATGGCTTGACATAGATGCAGGTGATTAAGTCTTTACAGATACTGTTTTCATAGATGCATAAGAATATGGGAATAAATGTAATAATGCTAAAGGCTTTTTTAGTAATAAAATCTGGGCAGTTCTGCAGAGCACAGGCAAGACGTTTTAATGCTTTGTCTTCTCCTCTTTCTCCATGGTTCCTTCTCTTCCCCACTACTGTTTGTTTCATTGGAAGGGACTTTTGTTAAGGGGGAAAAGCATTAAAGCATCTCCTCCTGCTTATACTATTGATTTTTTTTTTAAAGAAACAGGTGCAGTTGCTAATGGCACAGGTAGTGACATGACTCCTTTGGCACTTGAAAGAGTCAGAAATTTGTGAAGAGGACTGCAAATGTTTTTTTCTGGCAGACCAGCAAATAAATAGAAGAGTTCAGATGACCCCATGAACTGAACTGTTAGGAACTGATCAGCATGAATACAGTTATTCTGTGGGTGGAAGGACTTCATATTATAAGCAATGTGAAATAAAAATAATCCGCAGTTCAGATTTATGAAAGGGATTGGTTATTTTCTCAGTCTTACATGTCCTCACTAAAGCCTTTATAATGATACATTTGAATTGACCAGTAAGACAAAATGCTTTATGTACTGTATATTTTCCTTTTTCACAGCAAATGAAAACAGTGTTAAAGCAACCGTAGAGAGCAATTTTAATAGCATTTTGAGTCAGAAACTCCAGCACTAGAATATACTAGTACTATATAGTACTTTCCAGTTCTTATTCAATGCATTTGAAATAAAAAGTATCCAAACATCACAAGTGTGTATACTGCAATGCACCACAAGGCAATTTAATCTGTTTTTCAAATCTGAATTAATATCACTTCACTTTTAGGTAAAGGTCAAATATTATTGCAGCTGAGTTTTTTTTTAAATTTAGCATTATACCCCGTCCTCCTTGTACATGGACCTCTCAGGGTGGCTTACAATATATACATTTAAATAAGACAAGCAATTGAATCAAAACATCATAACTTATCAAAGCTACTGTACATCTTACCAGACTGACAGAATGGCTCATGGGACACCCCAATCCTTGGAGATGCCACCCAAACCCGAAGACCAGGAGTGCTCAAACATCATGCTACAGCTTGGCCTTAAATAGTTGCTAAAATAAATACATCATAACACCTGTGTTATGATGAAGAAGGTGCATTGCTGTGCTGTGCATTTTGTACTACAGTCATGTAAGATTTGTAATACATTGCAGTACAAACTGCACTCATGTTTGTTTGGTTGTTGTTTTTTTAAACGAGGAGGGAGAAAAGCAAGATAAGTAGCTTCTCTTTAGTTGAGGCCTCAGGAGTCATGAAAAAGCCTTGTCTACAGGCAGAGGACGTTTATTTTGAGGGCTGAATCTTTTGCTTGTTTTTGATAAATGGATATGACAAACCAAATGAATAATACTGTAATAGATCTTGATACCCTAGACTAGATGACATCCAGTGTCCAGGGAGGGTTTCAGTGCCTAGTCTGAGAATAGGTGAAACATAGGCAAAATTCCATGTCAGAAGAAAATTGGAAGGATGCCTTCTTATTATGAGTAGTCAAGTCATTTCCAATTTATAGTGACCCTATATATTAGTGACCTCCCAAAGGTCCTTTCATCAAATCTCTGCTCAGCTCTTGCAGATAAAAGGTTGTGGCTTCCTTTATTCAATTCTTCTCTTCCTTGATCTTCATCTTCTCCTGTTGCCTTCAGCTTTTCCTACCATGATTGTCTTTTTCAGTGAGTCTTTCTCTTTTCATGATGTACTGACTATATAGAAGTCTACATTTAGGCATTGTTGTTTCTGTGGAGATGTCAGGGATGATTTGATCTCAATCCCACTTATTTGTCTTTGTGGCAATCCACAGTAAGTATAAAACTCTCCTCCAACACAATATTCCAAATGGATCATTTTCTCCTTGTCAGCATTCTTCACTGCTCGCTTTTCATATCTGTACATATATTATTGCATTCCATTGCATTTTTATGCTGCATTTCTGTTAGTGAACAGACACAAGGCAGCCTTCAAAGTACAATGAAAAACAAACTAAAAACAAAATAAATTATTGGCTTAAAATAAGCAAACATGTAACAGTATTAAAACAATTAGTGGAAACCATTTAAAACTCTTCAAACACATTAAGCACATATAAAATAATAATAATAATAATATGCAGCACCCTAAAATTAAAACCCTTCATTGCCCAGTTAGTTGTTTAAAACCTATCTGAAAAGGATGGCCTTCAGCTGTCACCAGAAGGACAAGAGGGAGAGAGCCAGCCTAGCTCATTGGGAGAAAATGATGAACTTGGGACATGAGGCTGTGTCTAAAAATGTCACCTAGATGTTGTAAACTTGTTCTACTAAGTTGTAAATGTGTGCGTTTTTGTTATTACACCCCTTTGTTCATGTAATACAAGAAGTGGTGGGGAAAATGTGAGAAAACATTGGGTGAAACTTAAATCAGAATCAAGGGTCTTAAACCATCAGTCTACTTTGTCAAGCTAATTAATTGGCATAGGACAGTTTTAGACAAACTAGATTGTGCGCAAGCCTAAGCATGTTTGGCATAAATGAAGTCCTATTGAAATCTTCTGGTAAATCAGTATATATGTGGTTAAAATAGTATAACCTTATCTACAATACAATAATAGAAAGCTTCAAAAATGTTCTAAATACTGTAGTTAATTTCATGTTAAGAGATTACCAATTATGCTAAGAGTACTCTTTCATGACAGACTTTTCATGAAATTGTTGATTATTTCCTGAATGTTTCAGTAAACATCTTTAAGAACAGCACTTGAGCAAAAACATTCTATGCCTCTAAAAATAGCTTGGTCATGTGACATAGTACTTTAGCACAAAAGCATAATTTACAGGTTTAATTTGCTATCCCACTATATTTCTGACATTTTTCTGTGCAGAGGCTTGATCTGAATGACTTACTATTTCTCTGCACTATTAGTGCTACTTGCAAGGCAGTTTAATTTAATTTTATACTGTTTACTTCTTTGTGTTCTTCTTGCGTGACTCCAGGTTTTTTCCAGATTGCTTTTTATAGTGAACATTTCAGAATTGAGAAATGCTGATGAAGATTGTGAAAAAGATGGTGTTATAGTACCTCATCAGATTCAGTGTTTTCACATCCAGTTAGGTTTTTTTTTTAAGCATGTAGGTAGAATATGTTTCTTTCTGTTCTGTTTTACACTAGGTCGTGTAGCGAAGGGAGTCATGTGTTTAATTTAATGACCTGTAAAGAAAACAAAGTATAGAAGATCTGTCATGATGGCAGAAGTAGTATTTATTTGAGCTCAGTTTTCTGCCTGAGAAGACACTCCTAAATATATATATATCTTAATGGAGCAGGCTGCTTGATGCTGCAGCTAAGGTATAGCTGTTTGATACATTATTGCAGACAGCTCATTTCCCTTCATTTTGCTTTCAACTGTCATGCTTCTTGATAACAGGTACTATTCCCCTTACTGTGTAAAAATGTAACACAAGTTACTACGAGCAGTCCTCTTTGAAATCAGTGACATGAAACTTCACATGATATTATTTTGAAAATGTTGACCAAAATTCTGTTGTGCATTTATGCAAAATACAGTACAAGTAAAACCTCATATAACACTAAAACCTGGTTCCACAAGTCTTGGTGTTATATGATTTTTAGTGTTATCTGATGCATGTTAAAATCCTATGGGATCCATAGAGATACATTGTAACCACACAGGCTTTAGCGGTTGTTATCTGAAGCATCCCATAGGATCTTAATGTTATCTGATGCAATTCTTCCCCCCAGATTCCTTAATGTTATGCGATTTTAGTGTTATTCGATACTAATGTTATATGAGGTATTACTGGTATGTTACTTTTCATAGTGGAAAATTTTGAAGTGGTAGTGTGTGTTAGTCTGTGCAAGCATATCAGAGAATCCAATTTCCAATATCCAATCCAATATTGATTTGTTGTCGCTTATCTATTTAAGCGCAAATCATCCAAAATCCAAAATGTTCTACCCTTTTCCTTCTGTTTCCATCTCTGGCATTTCAGAAATTGTTCAGATAGTATTTTGTATTCAGTTATTTTAGCAAGAAGATTTTGCGGTAGTGTCGTTCGGGTTGCCAGCCATTGTGACCCTATGGCTGCCTTCACCTTTCCATATTTAGCCAAGCTGACCACTGGGGATCAAATACCCCGGGCTCTACTGGAAGCCTGCCCAGCAAGGTAGAGCCTGCTGGCATAGCCTTCCTGGCCCGTTATCACTTCCACACCAACTTTGAGGTAGTGGAGTAGGACTTTGCAGAAGACATCAGAGAATAAACAAAATAACAAAAAAAGTTGTGGCACCTTAAAAACTAACTCCTGTATTTAAATGTGAGCTTTCATGTATCAAGTCCACTTCAGTTCATCATGAATTTCCTCAAGTCGAGAAAGCTCTGCTGCCATTATCTGTTGTGCACTGAGTCACACAACTTAGAATGCAACAAGATAATGTCTATATAAATGACTTAGCTTATGGCAATTCACTGCCTTTCATGTCATGGTGCAACAAATTTTTGACCTTGGTGTTAGAGTTCTGCATCAGAACTAGATTCAGAACTGGAAAATCAGAGGAACAAAACACCTTGGTATGTCTTGTGTATGTGCGCGGAATACATTCATCTTTACGTAGGAAGCATGATATTTTTGGAAGTTTTCTGGCTAGGAAGCTTGTATTGGTGGACAGATCTCAGTCCTGCAGTAACTTTTTCCATTTTTCAGAATGTTTCTATCTTGTGAGTCAGAGCAGATGTGATTGTACCTGAGGGCTTGGCTGTATACGAATAATAGTGCCTCCTAGCTACAACGCCTAGTTTTTAATGTTAAGTTTTTAAGCTTCTTTTAAAACTTTTAATTTTTGAATTGGTTTTAAGTTGTCAATATGCTGATTTGTTGTGAATCACCCTAGGTCCCTTTGGGGAGGAGGGCGATAAACAAATTTAAATAAATAAATAATAGATGTTGTGATGTATTCAGGATGGAACCTTAAGGTATGCAAATAGGTCTTGCAATCATTGTTTTTTTTATATCAGATGATGCTAAGATATCCATGTTGTAGCTTCACAGTGATGTCTAGAAAATAACCTGTTGTGTAGATTTTTTTCCTACTGTTAGTTTTGCTTGGTTTCTTAATATCTTTTCCAGAAAGTTAAGTATAACTAGATCTTATGTATACCTAATTGGACTTCAGTCTCTGTGTTCAGAATGAAATATTACTCACAGCTTAGTTTTATATGATTGTGCCTGCTATTGGCAACTGAATTTACTATAAATGTCTATTCCAAATAGCTCTGCCTGTGGCTATTTTAAAATTAATCCTTATATGGCAGGCACACACATTAACGTTCTTAGTTTGGATTCCTCACTTTGAGTTTTTAACGTCAGATAAATTCACTGTATATTCATAAGCAGAATATGAACTGAATAGTTTATCTACACTTGTTTCTTTCTAAAATCTCTGGTTTTCTGCTGAGTCAGTTGAACTAACTTAAATTAATGAGGAAAGCATTTAACCCACTGACTGTTGAAAACATATTTCACTAACCAGATTCATGGAAGGGAGTTCTTATTTTTAAATGCTGTGTGTCTAAATTCTAGGCTTCATGTCTGTGGGGTTTTGCATTTGGCATTGTGCCTCACTGTGTCTGCATTCATGCAGGTGGCTGTGCGTGCGCACAAACAAAATAGGCTTTTGCAGGTTTAAATAAACACCAGTCAGATGGAGAATATTTTCTTTTCCATGCTCAAAAGGGAATCTTCACGGATGGTAGCTTAATTCTATAAATCTTCCCCAAACAATAAAGACAGAAGCTGTGTACCCAGTACAAAGCTACCATTTAATATTATTTGAACCTCTGGAATAGAATAGGCTGCTTGCCATGAAATACAAGATATCTTCAATTATTTTCCAGAAAGCTAATTATAAAAAACAAATGTGTGTCTTGAAGACAGGAAGACCATAGTTTTACCCTTGCCTAATTTGATGTTTGCCAGACCTGAGTTACTGGTGTCTAATTAAAATTTAAAGTACAATAAAATTGAAGTAGGGGACCCCAAAATGTATAGGTTGTTGTTAGGTGTGTACTACCAGGCATTGGGAGTTTGTGGTTTACTGCCAGAAGATGGAACCAATAACTAGGTTTTGAACAAGAACAATATCAATTTGCTGTATATCTCTCCTAAACTATTGGTTAAAAAAAGATAGGCACACTGATCTAGCATTAGAGAACAATTTAATTTGAAAATACATAGTGATTTCAAGCATACGTGGCACTACTAATGTTATATAAAAGAAAAAAAATCCATTGGAAGGCTTTCATAATTTCAGCGCCTATATACTGCCAAGATGCATAATCAATTATACTGCATGGCATTACATTAAGGCAATTACATTTAGGTAATAAACTATATTTCTTTCACTCCTCAGTTAAAATGGATATTATTATTTTTTGGTCCTAGCATGTATAGAATGTAATATATTTGTTTTTCAATAGAAAGTCTCTGTTTCAAATAGTTTAAGAACACTGTTTGCTGTTTGAATTAATGTTGCTGGCACTATTCAGTGTTTCTTTGTAGGTCTTCATGTGTTCTGTGCAGTATTTATCCCTGGAGGGGAGGGGAGGGAGATTGAAATTTTAATACTAAGTGGCTTATGCATTAAAAAGTGTGCATACATACATGCACACATACTCACACACAGTCTCTTTCCAATTTTACATTGCTAAAACCCTGACACTGTCTTCAGTCCAACTTCAAACACTTCTCAAGGTTAAACGGCTTGACAGAAAGTAGGCTTGGTCTGAAAATTACATTCATAGCTGAAGCAAGCATTTTATGCCTACTTAGAGTGTGTGGGCTAGTATGTATAGTTACAGTCAGGTTTGCTGGAGATAGTGTATATGCAGCTATATCAAAGAGAGAAGGAGAGACTATAGATGCATATGCTGTATAGAATCTCACTGGAAGTTATGCAGATTACATTTTTTATTCATCATATTTGACAAGTCAAAGACAATAAGTAACTTTATGTCTCATCATTACTGCTAAACACGGGGGACAGACTGCATGTAACAGGGTCTTCCAAACATGGCTTGTGGTCTGTAGCATGCTTTTCCTTTTCCATGGTAGTATTTCATATGCTTAGTTAAAACTAAACTGGTCCAGACTTATCTGCAGAGTCCACAGGGTTCCTTTTTTCCAGGTGGTTGGACATTTGGAGTCTGAGGGCAAAGGTGGAGGCCCTTGGAGAGAGGGACTAGTCCTGTGATCGTGAACCACTCTAGGTGTTCTTGGACTTCAATTACCAGAAGCCTAAGTCAGGACTCCCGCTGATCGAGGTTCGCCATCACTGGACCAGGAGGTGAAGAAAAAAACAAACGAGATTCTGTGATTGGAAAGAAGCTTCAGAGAGTCCAGTTGTCCTACCCTGCAACGTCTGGGAGCCGGTGGCCAGGAGGTTACATGGCTGGCATAAAAATGAATCAAGTCTCCAGTGAAAGGAAAGCAAGCACAATGAGAACAACCATTATCCATGAATTGAACGTGGCAAACTGGCGGAAGTTTGACTGGCAGCAACTAACAGATGAGCCTGTCATTTTATTTTCCTGAGGCAGGAGATCTGCATAGAATCCTTTGGTTTTGAATTGACCTCCTGGAAACTAAACTTGGACTATGCTGTTCAGTAGATTTACCATCCATTTGTACGTGTGCAATACTTCCTGAAATTAGAAATAAAAAGGTATCCCTCAGAACACTACAGAACAGTTGCCATGGAAGCCTCACATTTAATTCTGAGATCAGAACTGCAGTCTGGTTAACTCTTCCAATTTTTCAGTATTTTCCATTACACTGTTGCTTTCATTTCAGTTTATACTGCTGTCTACCCTGATGAAATGTTTTTGTTGATGCAGCTACAGTAAAACCTCATATAACACTAAAACCTGGTTCCACAAGTCTTGGTGTTATATGATTTTTAGTGTTATCTGATCCTCTATGGGATCCATAGAGATACATTGTAACCACACAGGCTTTTGCGGTTGTTATCTGAAGCATCCCATAGGATCTTAATGTTATTTGATGCAATTCTTCCCCCCAGATTCCTTAATGTTATGCGATTTTAGTGTTATTCGATACTAATGTTATATGAGGTATTACTGTATTGCTAATTGCCAAAACCCATACTTCACAGGTAGAAGCTTTTAACTCTAGAACATACACATGTTTCTTTGTTGTTGTTTCCATGTTTAGAGGAAGGAGGGAGAGATTGAGTAATAGCTGCTACATCAAACTATCTAGAAATATCTATTTTAATGCACTTTTACTCTTTCATTGAGATGTACATTTGTGTACATTAGCAACAGCTTTTAGTATGTTTGGGGAAAACATACCCCTGAATAGACAATAGGCTACTATATCACTTTGTTGCCTTGTACAGTAATACCCCGGTTAACGTGCGCACCACACAGTGTTAAAATCAGATAACATTGGGGAATTGGAGGCAAACTTTTGCATCGCACAACATTAAGATAATGTTATACAATGGAAAAGTTTCCCTCAAATTCCCCAATGTTGATCTCTGCCCCAAAGCCCCCAGGGCTGGAGACCAGCCTTGCGGGCTTTGGGGCAGAGATCTCCAGAGGTTCCCTTGCTGGGGCAGGGCAAGGGGGCCTCTGTAGACCCAAGTGTTATATCACCAGTTTCCTCTGGGTGAGAGAGCGTGTGCACTCTTACCCCAAGTAAACCGGTGATCACACAATCAGACTGCTGGTTTCTTTTGAATTAGAGCAGGCACACGTGCTGTCAAACCAAGGAAACTGGCACTCATACAGTCAGACCGCCTGTTTCCTTGGGGGGAGACTGGGCAGGCGCACCCTCACCCCAAGGAAACCAACACTCAGACCACCAGTTTCCTTGGGGGGAGACCATGCGCTCGCACTTTCACCCCAAGGAAACAGGCGGTCTGAGCATCAGGCCGCCAGTTTGCTTGGGGGTGAGACCGGAGGCACGGCCGGTCTCCCCCCAACCAAACCAGCACTCTGAGCATCGGGGCGCTGGTTTGGTTAGGGTGAGGGCACGTGCAGCTGGTCTCCCCCCAAGGAAACTGATGGTCTGAGTGTTGGTTTCCTTGGGGTGAGGGTGCGCCTGCCTAGTCTCCCCCTAAGGAAACAAACTGGCCCTCTGAGCATTGAAGCGCCAGTTTGGTTGAGGTGAGGGGGTGCACAGCTGGTCTCACCCTAACCAAACCGGCTCTCCGATTCTCAGAGTGCCAGAGATCCAAGCCCCAAAGTCAGAGACTAGTTCTGCCGACTTTGAGGCTTGGCTCAATCCATGCGTGGAATCCCTGCTGCCCTTTCCAAAGAATCAGGCGGATCAACCCCCTGTTCCCTTTCCTCTTTGGAAAGGGAATTGGACTTTTTTTTTAACATTGTGCAATCAATGTATCACACAAAGTTAAAAACCAGATAACGCTAAGATTTGTGGAACTAAGTTTTAGCGTTATCCTGGGTATTAGTGTATTCTCTTTGTGCTTCCTAAAAGATCAGTTTCAGTCTCTCTCTTTTTTCCTGATTATGACCAGAATCCTGTAAATTTACATTTACAGGTTAAAGAGAGCCTAGTTTAAGGTTCAGGATGGTGGTGGTATATTTCTTTTTTCTCTGCGTTGCTAGTGTGTAGGGTGGACCAAAATGTCAAGCCTAAAAATTAGAAATCAAATGCTAAAAATCTTCAGGTAAAATGACATGTTTGCAAAATCACTCATTGTTGGAGTTCAGTAATCAAGTTGAAAATATTTGCAGTTGTTTTAAATTTACAACCAAAGATTTTGAACCATTACAGTTGGTACCCTTAGTATGGAGAGAAGAATGTCTTGATCATTGTTCTTGTTGTCGGCATCATCATCATCATCATCATCATCATTATCATCATCATCTCCTCCTTCAATGGTCCAGTTTATGTAAAAATCAGGATACCTAAGGGAAGTTGCTTGTTGAAGGAGCATTTCTCTCTCCCTCTCTATACCTATATAAATGATAAGGCAGAGACTGAGCTACAAGTGAGTTATTATGGGCTGGGAAGATTGCTATGTACTCTCTAAAAGCTTAAGAATGTGCTGGTCACATTTATGAAGTAGAACAGCAAACCCCAGGCAGCTGGATACTCATTGCTTTAGAAGCAAGAGAGGATCACTACAAAATGTGATAGTTTCTTATTATAAGTTTGATATCATTGGTAAAGGCAAAGAACTATAATTCTACGTAGTATTTGAGAATATGCCCAACTAGCTCCATTTCTTAGACATCACTGTTGTAAATCCCCTCTCATATTATTGATTATCACATGTTAACCAATGTGTGCAGAATGTATGTGATAAGGTGGTGGGAGTGTAGATGGTTCATATAACATCCAGGGAGTTCACTTAACTGGATATATTTTACATGACCCCTTTCATACTTTCAGTATCCATCTCTACCAAACTTAACTTTTTATGTTTTCTACTTCTCCTTAGATTTTCACATTAAAGCTGTACCAATATGAGAGAATCACAAGAAGCATCCAGGAGTACTTTGGACAATGAATGGAAGAGGACAAGAAAACAAAAAGAACTTGGAATTTTAAGAAAGTTTTAATATCTGGAGACTTTGTCTATAGCACATATGTGAAAATGGGAGATGTTCTCTCAAATTACAAATTAACTTAGGAAGTCATCACTTTTGGAGTCATCTTGTTGAACTAAAGAAATGCTTTTCTCTCGTCTTGGCCAGTAACAGAGCATTGATGGATTACGATTTTCCAAATTTGGAAACGTTCATTTTCACCTGTTTAGTCTGTCCTTATAGCTATATAAGGAATATAACATTTCCTATTTAATATCGATCAGAATGGGTAACTGATTTATCAGCAACAAAAAATGGCAGATTTTAAGGACTGAGACACAATTTCCCAATGCACTTTGTACACACTGGGAATTGCTGTGCTGTATGGCCGTCTTCTGAAGGCCATGATGACATATAAAATAAAGATATCATCTTCTTGTTGATATCTCTGGGAAATCACAACCAGAATCAGAAAAATGAATGGAAGCAAGGAGTGTGATTGTGGGGACAAAGATGGAAGATTACCAGCAGTACAAGTCCCGGTTGGTTGGCAACGGAGGGTGGATCAAAATGGGGTTCTATATATTAGGTAAGTATTACCATATAGTGATTGTAATAATGATTAAATAATGGTTAAATTAGTAATCTTTGATCACTAAAGGTCTCTTTTGTACCAAGTATAGTTTTTTTGTTTAGAGCTCATTCTGGGCCCCTTTTCCCTTTTAATTCCATGGAGTGACATCTATATCATATTATTGAATTTTTTGGAATAGTAGCCATGTTAGTCTGTGTTTCAGGCATATCAGAGATTAAACAAAACAGAAACGCTTGTAGCACTTCAGGGACTATTATATTTCAATGTGAGCTTTTGTGGATCAAGACTACTGCATCAGATATGTCTCACAGTACAAAGGATGTGCTCACACAACAACACAAAGGTTAAACTCATTAGCAAATACACTAGTACCCCGAATAACGTTATGACTTGGTTCCACAAGTCCCGTCGTTATTCGGTTTTTAACGTTGTGCGATACATTGAACACACAATGTTTAAAAAAGCCCTGTTTCCCTGGAGGCTGCAGGAAGCGAGAACGTCGGGATTTGAATCCTGACATTTTGGCTTGCTGCTGCCTCCAGGGAGGTGGGAGAACTTTGGAAACAGCTTGGAGCGGGTTTCCCCACCTCCCTGGACCCGGCGGGGGGGTCAGAGCCCCCAAAATTGGTAAAAAAAAGTCCGTTTTTTTTTTACCAATTTTGGGGTTTCTGACACCCCCGCCGGGTCCAGGGAGGTGGGCAGACCTGATCCAAGGTGTTTCTGGGCTTCCCCAACGTCCTGAGCCAGTGCAGCAAGCCAGAATGTCAGAGTTCGAATCCCGACATTCTGGCTTGCTGCACTGGCTCAGGACGTCAGGGAAGCCCAGAAACACCTTGGATCGGGTCCCCACACCTCCCTGGACCCAGCGGGGGGGTCAGAACCCCCAAAATTGGTATAAAAAAAGGACGTTTTTTTTACCAATTTTGGGGGCTCTGACCCCCCCCCCCCCCCGGGTCCAGGGAGGTGTGGGGACCTGATCCAAGGTGTTTCTGGGCTTCCCCGACGTCCTGAGCCAGTGCAGCAACCCAGAATGTCAGGATTCGAATCCCGACATTCTGGCTTGCTGCAGCATAAAAGAGGGTGGGGGAAGTTCAAAATTAGCGCGCATCAGCTCTAGGGAGGTCGGGAGACCCGATGCGCGCTAATTTTGAACTTCCCCCACCCTCTTTTATGTTGCAGCAAGCCAGAATGTCGGGATTCGAATCCTGACATTCTGGGTTGCTGCACTGGCTCAGGACGTCGGGGAAGCCCAGAAACACCTTGGATCAGGTCCCCACACCTCCCTGGACCCGGCGGGGGGGTCAGAGCCCCCAAAATTGGTAAAAAAAAATGTCCGTTTTTTTTTACCAATTTTGGAGTTTCTGACCCGACCCCCCCCCCCCCCGCTGGGTCCAGGGAGGTGTGGGGACCCGATCCAAGGTGTTTCTGGGCTTCCCCGACGTCCTGAGCCAGTGCAGCAAGCCAGAATGTCGGGATTCGAACTCTGACATTCTGGCTTGCTACACTGGCTCAGGACGTCGGGGAAGCCCAGAAACACCTCCAGATAGATCAGAGGACCCGATCTACAGCTGCAGGGTGGCTGGGGAAGCTGACGGGGACTCCCTGTCGGCTTCCCTAGCCACCCGCCCATGCCTCCGCAGCTGTGGGGTGGCTGGGTAAGCCGATGGGGGAGCCCCCCGTCAGCTTTCCAGCCTCCCCACCCCTGCCTCCGTAGCTGCAGGGTGGCTGGGAAGCTGAACGGAGAACCCCGTTCAGCTTTCCAGCCCCCCTGCTGCTAAGAACGATTGTATCGTATAACGTTAAAAATCACGTTATTCGATACAAGATTTTTCCGAAAATCTTGTAACGTTATGCGGTTTTCACGCTATACGGTACTCACGTTATACGGGGTATTACTGTATTCAATTGCCAGGTGTTTGTTTTGCATCATCCCAATATTTGCAATTGAAAAGGGGACACTCATAGCTAATCCGAATAGCAGACAGATCATCTGTCATTACTAATTGTACGAAGCCACATTGATTTGTATGCTAACCAATCACTCTGTACCTGACCTCTGCCTGATTTGTATACATTGATGCCATGAAGTCTCACTCCCATGGCTAATGAAGTGGACTTGGTCCACGAAAGCTCACATTGAAATATTAAAGTTAGTCTTTAAAGTGCTGCAGTGTTTTTGTTTTGTTTATTTTCTGATAGATCATATTGTGTCATAGATTATGTTTTTAAGCAGTTGGTTGTGACCTAAATAGAGTAGATCTGTTTAATAAATAGGAATTTAGTAAGTTGCCATGTACAGTATATAGGTTCCATTAATTAACTGTGTCTGCACCAGTTAGAATTAATTGTTGGCTTGGGGTGCTCCTGTGTTTTGAAACATGACAGATAGAAGGTTGCACATTTGAACAATAGCAATTCGATTCAATTATTCAACTTGTATGCCACCCCACTCACAATGCGACTCTGGATGGCTAACAAAGAAACAAAATATCACAGTTACAATAAATACAATTACAATATCACGATTACAGTTATAAAGTAATTACAAGAAAACATTTCCAAGAGCAATACTCAGCAATACATTACAAACTCAACCCGAACCACTTCCCTCCAAGCTGGGTCAGTCGAGGGAAGAGTCTGGTGGTGATGATGGTGGGTAGCAGCATTTTTAAGTCTGGCCAAGCCACGCAGCTGCTATTTCCCCACCTGGCTGGTCGGGGGAAGAGTCCAGTGGTGATGTGGCATTGTCAGCGTTTTTAAGTCCAGCTGAGCCATGCAGCTGCTCTCTCCCCTCCAGGCTGGGATGGCCAAAGGAAGAGTGGTGGTGTTGGCGTCGGTGTTTTCAAGCTCGACTGAACCACACAGTTGCTCCCTCCCTCTCAAGGCTCCTCCACATATATACTGCCACATAGCACTTCGTGTACGCTCTTGGCAGTTCACTAGTTAATTAGCATTTTGCCCCAAAATGCTGGATGCTCATTTTACCAACTTCAGAAGGATGGAAGGCTGAGTCAACCTTGATCCTCATCAAGATCAAACTCACAGCTTTTTGGCTGCAGTACAACATTTCAACCACTGCATCACCAGGGCTCTTCTTGTTTGGGAAAGATAGTCCCCTCACCTTTTCAGGCATCTCAAGTAGAAATGCAAGGGAAGACCTTCTCAATGGCTGCTCCCAAGCTATTGGTTGCAGTCCAAGGTAGACTAGATTTAAATCATGGTGTTCTACATTAAGGCTCAAAAGGTTTTACTTTCATTTTTGCTGTTTGCCCCTCCTATCTTATGCAGATCTATTCCCAACAATATTCTATTCATTAAATGTTTCTAAAATTTAGCATTGAAGAAGTAAGGGATTGAGACTGCATACATAGATTTGCAAATGAACAATGGGATTAAGGTTTTTCTCAACTCTATTTTATAACATTTTTGCTGGGGAAAAGAGGCATTTAATCTGTGAATATACAAATTCAGTTTTGAGAACTATAAAACCTTACTACTCTGTGCCCATTGCATTTACAATACCATATACCCATCTCATTTTCTACCGCCCCCTTCTTCTTTTGACCTCCACCTTTCCCAGCATTAATGCTTTCTCAAGTGAATCCTCTCTTCCCATTTGATGTCCAAAGTACTTTAGCTTCATCTTTAATATTTGACCTTCTAAGGAGCAGTCAGGGTTGATTTCTTCTAAGATTGACCAATTTGTTCTCCTCGCTGCCCAGGGTACTCTCAAAACTCTCCTCCAACACCACATCTCAAAGGCATCTATTCTTCCGCACTCAGCTTTCCTAATGGTCCAGCTCTCAGAAGCATACATTACCACTGGGAATACCATTGCTTTGACTATGCGAATTTTGTTTGCAAGGTGATATGTCTACTTTTAACTATATTCCCCAGGTTTCTCATAGTTTGTCTCCCAAGAATCAGTCGCCTTTTTATTTCATGGCTGCAATCACCATCTGCAGTGATCTTGGATCCTAAGAAAGTAAAGTCTGTCACTCCTTCTACTTCTTCCCCATCTATTTTCCAGGGACTGATAGGGCCTGTTGCCATTATCTTGGTTTTCTTGATGTTGAGTCTCAATACAGCTTTTGCATTCTCTTCTTTCAACCTAATCAGGAGCTTCTTTAGGTCTTCCTCACTTTCTGCCATTAGGGTAGTATCATCTATGTATCTCAGATTGTTGATGTTTCTCCATGATCAAGCGAATATTGGCAATTTAGTCTCTAGTTCCCCTGTCTCTTCGGAAGCCAGCCTGCAGTTCTGGTAATTATCTCTCCACATGTTGCTGATGTCTATCCTATATTATCTTGAGCATAGCCTTCCTAGCGTGTGGGATGAGTGCAATTGTTCGATAATTTGAACATTCTTTGGTATTTCCCTTTTTTTTGGGGGGGGGGTGGATTGGAACGTATGCCGATCTTTTCCAATCATGTGGCCATTGTTGTGTTTTCCAAATCTGCTGGCATATAGAATGCAATAATTTGGTTCCATCATCTTTTAAGACTTTGAAAAATTCATCTGGGATACCATCATCTCCACTAGCTTTGTTGTTTGCAGTGCTTTTTAGGGCCTTCCTGACTTCACTCTCTAGGATGTCTGGCTCAAGTTCAATATTCTCATCATTGTGATTATCTGGGGTGTTGAGGTCCTTTTTGTAGAGTTCCTCTGTGTACTCTTGCCATCTTTTCTTGATCTCTTCTATATCAGCAAACTCCTTGCCATTTTTGTCCCTTATCATGGTCATTTTTGCTTTAAATGTTACCTTGATTTCCCCAATTTTTTTTGAAAAGATCTCTAGTCCTACTCCTTATGTTATTTTCTTCTATTTCTTTGCACTGTTCATTTAGGTAGGTTTCCTTATCTCTCCTTGCTTTTCTTTGAAAGTCTGTATTCAATTGATTGAATTTTTTTCCTTTGCCTTTTGCATTCCTTCTTTCCTCGGCTATTTTAAGAGCCTCATCAGACAACCACTTTGCTTTCTTACACTTCTCTTCTTTTGGGATGGTTTTCCTTGCTGCCTCCTGTATGATGTTTTACGTATCTGTTTATTAAGAACTTAAATGATACATTGTGATCTGACACAATTTATACAATAGTTAAGAACTTTTTGATTTTCATACTTACTCAAACTGCCCAAAAAACATTAAATCATCTTCATCTTTTTTGCCTATAACCAACTCTTCCACATCTTCATCAGTAGCGAAGGTTTGTAGCCCTATTAATTGCATTATAAACATACTGTGAAGCAATATCTGAGCCTGAAGATTTTATTTTCACTTTCAACAGAGGCAGCATTTTATGTAGCTGGGGAATAAACTTTTTAAAAGCCTTACTTTTTACAAGTAGTATTCTGTCTGAAGTAGTAATATAGTAAAAAGTGAAACAAATAGACTAGATCCTGATGTGGTAGTTCTCAATGGGTTTTTAGACTGAGACATAATCCCAGGACAATGGATGAAATTGGCATTTTGTTAAAGAAGATGTGGTTTATTTCCAGACAACCCTTTCAGTAACAAAACAAGAGGTGGTCTAATCCTAATGGCCACCTTTGGCTGGGGTATTCATATCTTTTGAGCAATTTGGATAGTGGTAGTTTAGATCTGGGATAGCAGTGGTTTAGTTGTTATGATGCTGAATGATAGGTTAGCAGTTTGTGTCCCAGCCCCCGCCAAACTTGCAGTTTGAAAGCAAGAAATTGCAAGTAGATAAATAGGTACCACTTCACTGGGAAAGGTAACAGTGTTCCGTGCATTATAGCATCTAGTCATGCCTGTCACATGACCATGGAAACATCTGCAGATGCAAACAGCGCTGGCTCTTTGGCTGTAAATGGAAATGAGCACCGACCCCCAGAGTCGGACATGACTGGATTTCGAGCAGCGGAGAGATTTACCTAGTTTACAGCTATATTTCTGTAATTTCCTCCTGGGGTTTGGTTCAGCTTCAGAAGTGGAGGTTATTTCTGCTTGTCACTATTATCCACTTTTCTTAACCTATACTTTTCTTTGGTCTGACAAGTTTTCCAGTGTAAACAATTGGTAGTGTGCAGAGACATATCTTGGCAAGAATGAGATTTTGCAGGGGTGCTGTGCAAACCTTGGCTGTTTGGTAACACCCTATAACTATAGAAATAATTAAAATTAGCTACATTTATCTCTACACAAGCAGCATAGTTACCCCACATTATTTTACAGACACACTGTTGTGACAAGGAGAGTATTAATTGCAGGTAGCTCATGATTTGTAAGTGCATACTCTCAACTTCTGTGAAGATTTTTTCATACACTAGCAAGCAATCCTTCTAAGTGAAAATAAGTTACCATCATGGTTCTGAAGGCAAATTACATGCCCCTTTTGTATGGCTACTATTGCAAGGTAGGGAACTGCTTCTGTTGTTTATTTTTGTTTTTCTTGATTTCTGCTTATATATAAAGTGTTTTTTTAACAATATTGTTTTATTGACCAATGCGTATTTGTTCCTTTTTCTTTCAGTCCTAGTGGGTCTTTATTGTCCTGTTTGGAGCAGGTTAAAACTTACCTGCTGACTGATGGAACCTGCAAGTGTGGTTTAGAATGTCCTCTTATCCTTCCCAAGGTATGCAACAGCTCCATGTAAAACTAAGTAACTACTGTACGTCTCTTCCAATCTCTGCCAAGAATCTGAGACGAAACACAGCATTTTGTAGTTCACTTACTTAAACATTGGGTACAATTTTAAAAGCCAGAATTCTGAAGCAAAACAGTTTTTGAAGCAAGGTATGTTATTTAATAGGCCAAGGACAGGACAGGAGACTGTTCCTTTGATTTTAAGATGCAACATATTTTCACATTCTGTAGTGAAGCCTAAAGGGGAAATTATCTGCTCTTCTGTCCTGTTAGGCATGAAAGCAGAAGTTTGCTTTAACTGTGATTTCTCAAATGTTATACTTGAGAGAAAGAAGTCCAGGCAATCATCATGCAGATAAGCAGCAATATAAAAGTTAAAAACAAAAATATTTCAAGAATGTTGTAAAAAACCTTTTAAGAATATTTGTATGCTATAAAGCTCTGGTGGTCAACCTGGGCACTCCAGCTGTTCTTGGGCTCACAACAATGGCCTGAGGGAGAAGACTCCATGGCCTGGCAGGTGGCTGAGGATCTTGCCCACTCCTCTGGGCCAACAGCAACGGCCTGAGGGAAGTTAGTCTGTGTTCTGGTTTGGTTCTGTTTTGTGAGGTTATATTTTATAATTTTTATTGTACTGTTGCTGTTTTGACTGTAAGCCGCCCTGAGTTGCCTCGGCGAGTAGGCAGCAATATAAATCTGAATAAATAAATAAATAACCAGAAGCACAAGTCAGCACTTTCTGCTGATCAGGGCTTCTGGGAATTGAAATTCCAGAACATCTGGACTGCCAAGGTTAGTCATCACTGCCGTAAAGTCATTTCAGGGTTTTCTAGGTAGAAAGTTACTCCAAAGTGGTTTACCATTCCTTTCTTCTTAGAGCAGGGCTTCTCAACCTTTTAAGCCATGGACCACACCCCCTCAGACAGCTGAGCAGGTTGGATTGGTGGTTCCCCTGTAAATGCTGCCGTAAAATGTGTCTGCAACTGTTATAAATGTGTTTACAACATCCACAGGCACATTTATGGCTGTCGTAAATCCTTCTGCTGGCGGTAGCGGCGCAGGCCACATTAAATGGTGCCGTGGAATGGATCTGGCCCTTGAACCATTGGTTGAAAACACCTGTCTTAGAGCATTTTGGGACTGTACAATTGCTCAAAGCCACACAGGCTGCCTCTTCTGGGATGTGCAGTGGGGAATTGAATGTCCAGCCTCTCGGACTACAAGCAGATACCTAAACACAGTTGGGCTAAAAAGTCACATCTTAATTTCAATAGTGATTATTCATGTGGCAGTGGCACTAAAATGTAGCATTTCTTTCTTTCTTTCACAATGGAGGAAATGTTTTCCACCGTTTTTTCCAGATCCTGTCTACTAAAAGTGGGCAGAGTGCAAGATCCTAAAGTAGCTAAGATGCCACAATCTGTGTATAAGACAGAAAGTTCTTCTATCCTGAAGAAACATCAAGGTTTTGCGTCTGAGAAATTACTCTGGGTCGAAAGGATTTTGCTGGAGAAACTCTGCTCAGAGAACACCCGAATGAGGCTTGAGCCTCCTCGAAGAGTGTGGTATTTTTGAACCACAATTGGGCATACGCTGGTAACAGCAACCTTGTGTTGCTGGCTAATCTTTCTCACACTGGGTCAGGCGAAAGGAACTGCAGAATGAACTCACCACAAGGTGCCTTCATTTTGGAGTTTCATGTCTGGCCTAGATACGGAACAAGAAGACTCAAGATTTTTAGAATTAGAGAAAAAAAAAAGGAGGAGGATAGGGAATCCTGAAAATAAGCACAATTTTCTGGTTGGATGCTAAACAGGAGTACTCCATATGGCAACCTTTTAAAAGTTGTACCTGTTTTCCTCTTGTCGCCAAAGTCCAATACTGTAATACCCTTCAGGGTTTCTGTTTCATTTTCTCAGGGCCATGGTGCTCTTCATCACATCTCTCTCCTTCAACTAGCAGCAAGCTCTAGGGCAGTGATGGTGAACCTATGGCATGGGTGCCAGAGGTGATACTCGGAGCCCTCTCTGTGGGCATCCGTGCAGTCACCCCAGCACAGAGTTGCCCTGCTCCCTGCCTAGCAGCCTAGTGGGAGCGCTACCTCCCTCCCCCAGCACAGAATTCACTCTGCCCAATGGGAGCGTTTTCTTCCTCCCCTGTTGCAGCAGTGGCACTTTACAATAAATATTTCGGTTTTGGGCTGCAGTTTAGGCATTCGGTCTCTAAAAGGTTTGCCATCACTGCTCTAGGAAATCCCTGCAGCCATTCAGTTGCCATGTAGTGTAGCTAAAGCAGATGTGTGTTCTTGACCCAAGTTAAAAAGAGAACCAGATCCTGGTATAAAAAAGAAAATGCATAAAATTACTTGAAGCAGCAAGAAGCCTCTTGGCAAAATAATCATCATCCACTAAAACAATTATCGTTGAAATGTTTGACATAGTAGCCATGTTAGTCTGTGCAAGCTTATTTGATGGTAAATCATCATCATCAATTTTTATTTATATGCCACCCTACTCAGTAAAACCGACTCAAGGCGTCTCACAACTTACAATTGAATACAATGTGACAATTCAATAGAACAGCATAATGTCACAGTATAATCAGATATCATACATCAATAATTCAAAACAATAAAATATCATAAAATACTATACAATAAAATAAAGCCCCAATATACGTCATAAGGTTACAAAAATATTATGAAAAACAGGAACATTCGTCCAGCTCACACCACCCTTGTCTCTCCTGGAAGCAGAACAGCAAAAAAGACAAAACTGTTGTGGCACCTTAAAGACTAACTCCTGTATTAAATGTGAGTTTAGTATTAAATGTGAGTTTTCGTGGACCAAGACTGATAAAGTGGACTTGGTCCACGATACCTCACATTTAAATACAGGAGTTAGTCTTTAAGGTGCCACGACATTTTTTTCTGTTCTGTTTTATTTACTCTCAGATAAAACAATTACAGTAAAACCTCATATAACACTAAAACCTGGTTCCACAAGTCTTGGTGTTATATGATTTTTAGTGTTATCTGATCCTCTATGGGATCCATAGAGATACATTGTAACCACACAGGCTTTCACAGTTGTTATCTGAAGCATCCCATAGGATCTTAATGTTATCTGATGCAATTCTTCCCCCCAGATTCCTTGATGTTATGCGATTTTAGTGTTATTCGATACTAATGTTATATGAGGTATTACTGTATAAGGAAGATGTGGCCTTCCATAAGAATTGAACTGTAATACTCATTCCTCGCCATGGAGTTATAGGCTAGGGCAGATGAAGTTTTTAGTCCAACACATGCACTGTTCCTACACTAGAAGGCCAGTGCGGAATAAAAGCAAATGTGCCTCCAGTGTATTTTGAGAATTTTCATGACTGATGATAATTTACAGTCAAACCTCGCATAAAGAGCGCCTTGCTTAAAGAGTAACTCGCTTAAAAAGCAGAATTTTCTCTGCATGTTCGCTTCGCTTAACACATAAAACCAACCAAAAACTCGCTTAACAAATCAATTGGGATTCACAATCCCCCCCACACACACAATTGGTCACCTTCAATGGTGTTTTACTTAAAGAGCAAACTCGCTTAAAGAGCAATCCTGTGGAACGCAGGTGTACCTCTTTAAGTGAGGTACAACTGTACATTTTATTTTCTATTTAGCAATACCAATTACACTTATACACCATTCATTAGCACCTAGCACACTCTCTGAATGGTTCACAGGGTATTTAGCATTTTGCCACAGACATGCTGGCTGTTCATGTTACCATCCTCAGAAAGATGGAAGGCTGAGTCCATCAGGATTGAACTCAAGTCATGAGCAGAGTTTTGGTTGCAGTACTGCAGCTTCACCATTGTGCCACAAGGACTCTTTCTCTGAAGTAGCAATGAAATAACTTGCTTCTGAAGAAGCTAAGGAATTGAGTTTCTGCTGAAACTTATGTTTTCTTCTTGGTTGTGCTTACACTTAACCAAAAATACTACATTTCTAACATTGTGGTACTTGTTGTGTTTTTAAGGTATTTAATTTTGATCCTGGAGTTGCTGTGACACAAAGAACAGCTGAAGATGTCAAAGCAGATGAAGATGTCACTAAGCTATGCATCCATAAAAGGAAAATTATTGCTGTGGCTACACTTCATAAAAGCATGGAAGTGCCACATCCTTCCCTGGTTCTAACTAGTCCAGGTGGGGGAACAAGTAAGTTGTGTTTCTTAAATGGGTATGGAAGATTGGTTTTGATGTGCATGTTTTATAAGTAAGATATTGGTTTGCAAAGCCATTAGTTGGTGGAATATCAAAATAAGGGCTACATGAAGTTAGATGGCTTTTGACATATAAAAAATGTATACGGTACAGGTGGTAGAAATGTCCTAATAAGGTTTGTATTACTACTGACCCAGTTCCTTGAAGAGGGATCATTTCTTCTTGTGGGGCCATAATCAGTACCGGGGTATATGCTTTACACGCAGAAGATCCCAGGTTTTCCTTGGTATATACAGATGAAAAGATCTTAGGAAGCCCTTTTGGAAAAGTGACATTGCTATTCATGAATATACAGGGTGTGGCAGCATAACTTCCTGTTTTCAAAACTTAAAAAAACCCAATGTATGAATCAGAAAATTTGTATTTGTTTTTTATAATGTAGGCGCATACCTAAATTTTTGTTTTACACTGTTTTGAAGATCAAACCAGGTAGGTGACGTCCCCCATTCTCCATACACTGAATAAACCGATTTGTGGCGTTTGTCATGACTCTTTCCAGCATAGCAGGCTGTATGCTGGGTTGCGATCACTGAACAACCGCTCGAAAAGTAGGCCTCAATGGCAAACGCACGTTCCACACTATTCCAACGCATGATGGTGACTGAACTGTGTCGGGACAAAACTTTATAGTCCCGCCTCTCGAACGAGACCACTAGCGCTCTGCTACGATGACAACCGACTGAATTGCATGCATTTTAAAAAAGGAAGTTATGCTGTACCCTGTACAATAATGGGCTAGTTCAGCCAGTTGACTGCTTTTTTAGGGACTATTAACTTTAGGGAATATTTAATAGTGGAAATCACTACCTTAGAAGGTGGTTGATTCTCCTTCATTGGAAGTTTTGAACAGAGGTTAGAAGGCCAACCTGTCAGGATGTTTAGGGAGAGGATTTCATGCTTCATCAGAGTTTAGGCATACTCAGTGATCTTTGTGGTCCTTTTCAGCTCTACAATTTTATTACTCAATCCTTTTAACACAAGAGTTTGTTCATTCAAAATGCCATATTCTGTGTAGTATGAAGATTTGTATGTAAGAAACCGAGAACAATGTACTGACAACATCATGAGAGTACTACTCTGGTGCCTTAATTACAAATTTTAAATTACAATGCATATAACCCAACAGTTTGCAGCTCTCTTAGCATAGAGTATGTTCATAGTTTTTCCTTGACCAAACGTAAGGTATTTTTCATAAATATATCCACTAGTATACATGCATAGGCTATTTAACTTATGAATATAACTATGTTGTTGAAAGAGTTAAAAAAATTCTTTTATATTGATATTCCAGCAATTTTCTACTCCCTCCCCCCAAAAAACCTGGGGAGGCTTTTGCTTTTTCCCATGGCTTCAGAAATTTCTAAGACTTTGTTCCTTTACTGCCAGCACCTCACAAGTATTTATCACTTTGTTGACAGTTGCATTTGGCCCCTGGCTTGGAGTGCTACCTGATCTCTGCAATGCTAAAATCTCTAGTCATCTACATTGCCTATCAGAGGAGTTTCCAAAATGTCTGTTGAGGCCAGCAATTCCCCTCCATTGCAAATTGTCACTGTATAATGCAGGAGTTCTCAACCTTTTAAAGCCAGGTCACACTCCCTCAGACAGCTTCGGGGGTCAGATGGCCATTTTGCCCTTTCTCCACCACATGGCACTTCCTGGTGTGGTGGAGTCTTTGGGGGCCACATGAAATTGCATCGCGGGCCACATTTGGCCTGCGGACCACAGGTTGAGAATCCCAGGTATAATGAGTAAAGTGTATAACCACTCAAAATCCCCGATTCAAGGTCATTAGCTCTTTAGAGATTTCTATATGTGATTATTCCACTGTATTACTTGTATGCAATTTTATGAAAAAAGAATTAAATTCTGTTGTAACCATGTTTCATTTAATATCAGTATAGTAACTCTCATATACTCTGAATTAGGTGCAACTCCAGTAGTACCTTCACGAGCAACAACTCCAAGATCAATGAGGAATAAATCGCATGAAGGAATTACTAATTCTGTGATGCAAGAATGTAAAACTCCTTTCAAACTGATGATAGGGGCCTCAAATGCCATGGGTAGGCTATATGTGCAAGAGATGACTGGAAGCCAGCAACAAGAATTTCATTCTGTCTACCCCAGGCAACGACTGGGCAGTAATGAACATGGACAGAAGTCTCCTTATCGTGGCAGTCATGGAGGAATGCCTAGTCCAGCTTCTTCAGGATCACAGATATATGGAGATGGTTCCATCTCTCCTCGAACAGATCCTCTTGGAAGTCCAGATATTTTCCCAAGGAATAATTCCAATTTTCATGGCGCACCCAGCTCTAGTCCTGTTCATATGAATAGAACCCCTCTGTCTCCACCCTCAGTAATGCTACATGGTTCTCCTTTGCAGTCATCTTGTGCAATGGCGGGAAGGACTAATATACCTCTCTCCCCAACACTGAATACAAAAAGTCCAGTAATGAAAAAGCCTATGTGTAATTTTTCAGCAAGTATGGAAATGCCACGAGCGATGTTTCACCATAAATCACCTCAAGGTCCTCCACCGCCACTGCTGCCACCACCGCCATCTTGTGCTCTTCAGAAAAAGCCATTAACATCAGAAAAGGATCCGCTTGGCATTCTTGACCCCATTCCTAGCAAACCAGTAAATCAGAACCCTGTTATCATTAATCCAAGTACTTATCATTCAAGTGTCCACTCTCAGGTACCTGTGATGAATGTAAGCATGCCTCCAGCTGTTGTTCCTTTACCAAGTAATCTCCCTTTGCCCACTGTAAAACCTGGTCACACAAACCATGGGAACCATGTGCAAAGAATTCAGCATTCTACTTCAACTTCTCTTTCACCCTCACCAGTAACATCACCAGTTCATATGATGGGATCTGCAGTTGGAAGGATTGAGTCTTCGCCCCAAAGATCACGCTCATCTTCCACATCATCTGATCATGGAAATTTCATGATGCTGCCAGTAGGGCCACAGTCATCTTGTAGTAATATTAAAGTTCCCCCTCGATCACCGAGATCAACCATAGGGTCACCTAGACCATCCATGCCATCCAGTCCTTCAACGAAGACTGATGGACTCCATCAATATAAGGACATCCCTAACACATTGATTGCTGGAATGAGTAATGTATTAAATCCTCCAAGCAGTGCAGGTTTTGCATCTGCATCTGCGGGAAGTGGGCCCATGAAAAGTCAGCCTGGCTTGCTGGGAATGCCTTTAAATCAGATCTTGAACCAGCACAATGCTGCCTCCTTTCCAGCTAGTAGTTTACTCTCAGCAGCAGCCAAAGCACAGCTAGCAAATCAAAATAAACTTGCTGGTAACAGCAGCAACAGTAGTAGCAATTCCGGAACTGTTGCCAGCAGTGGCAGCAATGATGGACACAGCACTTTAAACACC
The DNA here is from genome assembly GCA_030440675.1 of Furcifer pardalis. Lineage (NCBI taxonomy): Eukaryota > Metazoa > Chordata > Lepidosauria > Squamata > Chamaeleonidae > Furcifer > Furcifer pardalis. The sequence continues at coordinate 134,124,428 of CP126894.1, forward strand.
ATGTTTCCTCCTACTGCCAACATGCTTTTACCATCAGGGCAAATTGAAGGGCAAAGTGGTCGAGCAGCACTACGAGATAAATTGATGTCTCAACAAAAAGACCCTTTGAGGAAAAGAAAACCACCAACCACTACAGTGTTGAGTTTGCTTAGACAGTCTCAGTTGGATAGTCCTGGAGTTCCTAAATCAGGACCTGAACTGATACGCAAGCAGAACCAGGGTTCATTTCCCATTACATCTATGTCCCAGTTGCTTCAGTCCATGAGCTGTCAAAGTTCTCATATGAGCAGCAATAGTACTTCTGGATGTGGGAGCTTAAATCCTGTTCTGCCTTGCTCTGCTAACCAGCTACATTTTACAAACACTACTAATATGAACTCTAGTACTGTTCCAAATTCACTGGCACAGGAAGTACCTTTAAGAGGGGAAAGTATGCAGTGCCAGAATCCAAACACTAACTTTGTCCATGGCACCAACTCTGGCCCAAACAGCCATCTTGCAGGTTTAATAAATCAGATGCAAGCCAGTGGAAATTGTGGGGTACTCAATCAGTCTGGAATGACTTTAGGAAACTCATTACATCTGAACCCCATTCAGCCACGAATCCAAGCACCCTCCACACCAGTAATACCAAACAACATTGTGAGCAGCTGCAATCAAACAAGTCCAGAATCAGGTATGTTTCTTTCTTTCTTTTTATGCCAGTACCTGAAAAGTTGGAATTATGTAATTTATTCCATTTCTGTGTACATATAATGAATTTCCTTCAAGAGAGAGGGATGTAGATATGTTTTTTTTTATTTGCAACCTGTCATATTATCAAGCATAGAGTTTTTGTATAAGCTAAGAATTGAATTTTTCCCCTCTGCATTTAGAGTTTAGTTGTAGATAAAGGATTGGATTCCGATCTAATGATATTTAATGCAGATCTTCTGAAATAATTTTGTGTTAAGCGAGTAATAACTGATTCAGATCTTATGCACTTCAGTGGGTCTTCCCTAGGTTTAACAAAGTGTGAAGCTAACCTTTTGTTTTCTCTTAAAAGTCTCTGAGTGCTCCTAATATTTTCCTCCTCATTGTGTATTGTCCTGTTGGATGCATATATGAATTGAATTGAAGAAAAGTAGAAAATATATTCCGATCATGGGCTAACAGATGGTTGTAATAGTACAGGAGTAGCCAACCTTTTTACACCGCGGGCCTGACCATGTCCTCCGGACAGCTGAGTAGGTTGTACCACACCCACCGGAAGCGGGTGTATTTATGGGTGTTTTAAATGTACCCACTTACACATTTATGACAGCCATGGGCACGGTTTACGGCTGAAATGGGGGCCATAGGTTGGGAACCCCTGTACTAGTAGAATGCCTACCAGATTATATAAAGATGCTGTACAGATGCATGGCTAAATTGGATTTGGCTGTTATTTACCAGTGCATTCTCAACATTAATTACATTCCAATCCTCCCTTTTCTACTACAGAAAGTAGTGATAAAGATTCATGTTCTATCTAAAAATAAGCAGAACAGTGTGATTTTAGAAACTGGGAATACAGTATTTTCTCCCTTGCCCTAACCCCATAGGCCAAAATGCAACAAATAATTATTTAACAGTGATGAATGAGGAATTGGGAACTTCATTTCTGATGTTTTGTTCAGAAGCAGACAAACTTCAGTTTCTGCACTGAGGATATGTTTACACACTACCTCTTAAATGCAAATATTGCAGTTTTCTTTTTAGTGTACAATTATATTGATGGTTCATATTTCCAACTTTTATTTTGTAATTCCTTCTGATATGGACAAGGTTGTCACTTGGTTTTTCATTTGAGCAGTGAAACAAGGCAGGCTGCTAACTATATTTTCTTCATGTTTAGGACTCTGCGTGTGCAATAATATTTGTAAAAGAAAAGTAGTAGATCAGTAGTCACTGACTGCATACACTCAATGTTAACAGTTAAGCTTCCACTGGTGGTGAGGGGGTGGGCAAAGAGAAACACTTGGGTTGGAATATAGGTATTAAAGATACTAGGCTGTGCACCAATATATGCTATGAGATTTCTAGAAATTCATCTCTTCTACTTATAGGGAGATGTCAGAGTGGGAGGAAGGAGAGGTAAAATACTAATATGAATTTCTAATTATTCCATCTCCTGAAATTTCCTCTTCTGAAATCTCTTAATGCCACAAAGATGGAAACTGAATGTATATGAAAAGCTAGGGCATAACACCAAGTGTCATACAATATGGCTAGGTTCCTGCTTGCAGCTGGCTGGAATGCTAACTTTTGGGAATATACCACACCATCTTGTTTTAGGCTCAGACTGGCATCTTTCTTACCACCTCTCTACAAATGCATTAACTATTTCTGGGATGTTTGTGTTTACTCAAACAATTCTACTGTATAACATACTGTAAATACCGGTAATGGATATAGTGACAGAATACTTGCAAACTTTTGAATTTCCTTCCTGGAAAAAGTAGGCATTTTGTTTCTGTCATAATGGAACCCAGGCTCTTTAACAGAGTGTCTGGTAGAACATAAAGTAACGTTGATTCAAAATGCTAGGCATGCTGGTATAGTTCGTTGGCTTATAGTGTTGCAGGGGCTGGAAGTTCATCTCTCCACTGTACTTCTGGGAGGGAGCCCAGTTGAAAGTACCTAGAGCAGGGGTTGCCAACTATTTTAAGTCAGGGGCTGGGTCACACTATCTCAGACAACTGAGGGGGCCGAACTGGTGGTCCATCCCCCTGCCATTTACGACAGCCGTAAACAAATCTGCAGCCTATTCTGGTGGCAGCAGCTGCAGTGAGGACGGGGGCCAGATTATTTGGCACCATGGGCCGGATCCAGCCCATGGGCCATAGGTTCCTTACCCCTGACCTAGAGCATCAATGGTTCATAGGGAAGGTTGACATAGGTCAGAATCAACTTTGGCAGCACATAATTATTCCCACATAGAGAATTACAAAGTGCATACACCTTAAAAATATTAATATTCTATGTGCCAGATTGAATCTATCACTTTGCCCCATTGAACTGACTGGATCAGTCTTTCATTGTGGGTTAGAATGTACCTCTGTAGCCACAACGTTGAAAATTAGATTTGGTAAGTGTATTTTCATTGTTCTCTTTTCTGGGGGAATGGTGGAAGGCAGGAATTATGTCTTTTTTCACCTATAGCTTCAAAGATTCTGGACATTTTAAATATTTGTTTGAGTCTTTTAAAAAAAAAAAACCTTTAAAATTGTTGGGTTTTGGTTGGCCTCTTTGCATACTACTTTTGATTCCCTAATAGGATTTTGGAACAAGATGCTTCTGACAAGTGTGTTTGAAGTAATCATTGGGAAAATGTGAATATATATTTTATTGCCTTTCAGAGGCATGGCTGGAAAAAAATTAAAACAGGCGACTGAAAGGAGGAGGCTTTTCCTAAAAAAATTAATTGATAGTTTGTCTGCTTTTGGCCTACTGGATGCCTCTTTGAGATGTGGAGAAGTTCTGGAAGGCTATAATGGAACCAAGTTATAGACATAGTATTGCTGTTAAATACTTCAGCCTAGAACTGCTTTCTGTGTTTCATGACATTTTCACTGCCCAATAAGTATAGGCTGCCAGGGGAGGGGCATTGTGCTCTAATTTTTATAGATCATTTCACCCATTACTAGTGGTAGATGTCTTGATGCCCAAGATGCCACAGGTAATAACCCAACTCAGGGTGGGCCGTAGGTCCCTACCATCCATATGTCTGTGTTTTTTTTCCCCAGAGAAATTGTCATCGATTGCAACTCATATCCGAGAATGCATTTTTTCCTGAAGCAGGAAAAATGTCATTGATGTGAATTTGTTTAAGGTGGATCCCAGCTTGCAATGAAGTGACCCACAGACTATGATCACAGAGCCATCTCCTGCGGCACACATGAAATGAGACATGCACGATTTAACACTGGGTCTGCAATAAACTGCCACAGCCTTGAGGATATTATCAAGATGCACCTTCACAGCCAGTCCATCTGGCACGACCTCTTCCACCTCCATGGCCATAGGGAATCAGAGTACCTCCTCTGCTCATTTTGCCATTGGGCCCAATATGATGGTTTCCAGTGGTATTTCTTCCACTGAGGGGGACCATCACCCCACCTAAAGGGACTCATCCGCTCATAGCCGTTGGCCCCTTTAGGGAGTCAGGTTACTTAACCGCTGCCTGACACTCAGCGTTGAGTTGCTCTCATTTTGTCACCCTGCTTATTTAACTTGGGGGCTGATGAGCTAAACTCAAGGTTACTGAAAGAACCTGAGGCCATAGTCTTACAATGGTGGCGAGTGCGTTTGCACACGTGCAGGTGCATTTGCACATGCATAGGTGTGTCCGCTTCTGGGGTCATCGCCATAGGCTGGATGGAACAGCAGTGAGGGCCAGGGCTGGCCCGTGGCTCATAGGTTGTGAACCCCTGATAGAGAAAGTGAAAGTTATTTCACTCTTACTGAACTTTGTTTTTGATAATTTATTGTAGTCGTGGCAGGATACCGTGCAGCATGAAGAAGATTACTGGTATGCAGTGTGTAAATGCCTTGCCTTTGCAAAAAGGATAAAGTAACAGATACATGTGGGTTTAGATCTAACACCACATGTTGTAATGTAGGTTTATTTGGTACAGATATTTGCATGTCACCATTACATGTGCAGAATGTCATTCCAGAAGCTAAAGGAGCCACCACCTGCTTTTGCTTTAATTACTTCCCTTATGTTGCAAAGAATTGAAAGCAACTGGCTAGCTCTCACCTTGAATGTAACTGTCAGTTGAGAAGAGTGTCACTCTGTTCTTAACTGAGAAATGTGAATAATTAACCAAGAAAAAATTACTGGAAATAGTAGTGGGGAGGGGACAAGAAGCAAATATGGGTTGGGCAAGCAGATGGCATCTTTCTTTTGGAGCTACCATGTTTTTTGGTTAACCAGTGTGGCAAAATGAAGTCATGGAAAGTGGAAAGTAAAGATAACAAGAGAGCTGTTATATCTTACACTGAAATGTGATGTGTGAATAAAGTGGTCATTTATCATGTTGAATGTGAAAACTACATAAATTATGAAAACAAGTGGGTTCTTTTTAAAACCCATGTATCGGAATGGTGAAGGAGAGAGGATAAGTGTTCTACCAAAGTATTAAAAAAAACTATTTACAGCATCTTGGCAGTACATTTTCAACACAAGGTCCTGGAAGTGTTTTATTAAACTTTTTAAAAATAAGTTATGGGATAAGAATGATTCAGCTGAGAAACTGCTGGAAATAGCAAATTTATAACCTATTTAGGAGAATCTATATAACATATTGCCTCTGTTTTTAGGAATGATGTTACAAGAGGAAAATACACATTCAATTGTTTGATAAATGTTTCATGATGATGGTGATGATTTGGGGCACAGATGGGCAAAGTGTTGCCGAAACAACTGGGGCGGGCAGGCATTATAGCCTTAAGATAATAGCTGCTCCCCAAAACATACACCTAATTATTTTTGAAACATGTTTTATTCAGAAGATTCCAATCACTCCTCCGGTGCCTCTTGCTTTAAGCTTGGGGCAAAATTTTTCAAAGCAAGATATGGTTTTATGTAAAAGGCAGGCCCTCAAGTGTCCAGGTGTGGGTCTTGATCCCTGGATATTTTGTACTACTGATTTGGTGGGTGAAGGGAGAATTCAGGCCTTCCTGAACTATGGGTAATTAGGAGATCATAATGGCAACAGTATCTTGTAAGTACAGCAATGTAGAACAAGTGAAAATAATCCCATATTATTCCAGCCTGTTACTGAATACCAGCTGAAATAGAAAAGTGTCTTAACTTTTTAAAAGATAACTATGTTTTATTGTTTGAGCAACTACATTAGTACAGTAAAACACCGGATAATGCTAAGACTTGGTTCCACAAGTCTTGATGTTATCCGATTTTTAGTGTTATCCGATCCATGTTAAAATCCTATGGGATGGATCAGTATACGTTAAAGCTCCATAGAGATACATTGTAACCTCACAGGCTTTAGCGGTTGTTATCCGATCCATCCCATAGGACCTTAACATTATTCTATCCAATTCTCCCCAGATTACTTAACGTTATGCGATTTTAGCATTATCTGATCCAATCGTTATCCGGTGTTTTACTGTACCTCGGATAACGTTATGACTTAGTTCCACAAGTCATAACATTATCTGTTTTTTAACGTTGTGTGATGCATTGATCGCACAGCATTTAAAAAAAACCTGTTCCCTTTCCGAAGAGGAAAGGGAACAGGGGGGCAATCCGGTTTGCTTGGGGACGGAACTGCGTGTTCCCTCCCCAAGCAAACTGGTGGTCCCACCATGGGATCGCCCTTAAGAAACCTCCGCCTAGATTGCCAAGGGACTTAGTGATCCAGGTGGGGGGGGGGCTTCTGAAGAGGGGCTTGGGACCCTTTTCCCCTACCTCCGTAGCTGCGGGGTGGCTGGGAAGCTGAACGGGGAGCCCCCATTAAGAAATCAACATTTATGTTTCTCATTGGCTACCAGTTTATACAACTGAGGTATGGAGAAAAATACAAATTTCACTGTAGCAATTTACCATTACTATTATGATATTTGCTTTATGCCAGCAGGTGTGAATAGTAGTATTCTGTCTTATTTATTATTAGTAAAATTAGCAGCAGCAAACATGGTGGCCATAATCCTATCATGTATGTAGGCAGGCATTAATCACATGGTATAAATCATAGCAGCAGATTGCCCCTAGTGCAAGAGTCAAGGCTTGTATTATCATGTGACCAGACACCTGAGTTGGCATGGTTTATTAACTAATGACAATTCACTGCTATGATTTACATAGTTTAACCTGAAGCTGTCATATAATACAGTAAAACACCGGATAACAATTGGATCGGATAACGCTAAAATCGCATAACGTTCAGTAATCTGGGGAGGAGAATTGGATCGAATAACGTTAAGGTCCTATGGGATGGATTGGATAACAACCGCTAAAGCCTGTGCAGTTACAATGTATCTCTATGGAGCTTTAACATTATCTGATCCATTCCATAGGATTTTAACATGGATCGGATGACACTAGAAATCGGATAACATCAAGACTTGTGGAACCAAGTTTTAGCGTTATCTGATGTTTTACTGTATTGTAATTGAATTCTGGCCATTTGCATTCTCGTGGTTATAAATTTTTCTTAGTCGGTTATTGTAGATCTGGAATTGCTTTTACAGAGTAGTTAAACTTAGACTCAACCCCTCCCAGACTTGACTGGGGTGAGAGGGGGGCTCGCATTCTTTACTATGACTTGCTGATGTTTTATGGCTTTTTTTGAGTTGGGGGAATAGTCCACTAGACCTGGAGTTCTTCATGAGGGAAAGGACTTTTATATCTGGAAGGCAAGATTAGTTAAAGACTTTGCCACAAAGTCAGGTTTTTCCAACTACAGAAAAGGCAAAAGTCTTTTTTGATTTTTCACTCAAGTTTTTGTTCAAACTTCCAAAAGGAAAAAAAAGAGTTGTAATGCTAAGTTCTGTTCCACCTAACCTTTTCTGTAGAGAAGAGATAAAGGACAAGTGGAACAACAGCTCTGAGCACCCCAGGTGGAGAAAATCCCTAAAGCTCAGTCCAATTCCTCCATCCAAGATGACAACAGCATCAGCCCAACCATGCATTTTCCCTTGGATTTTTATTGCTCTTTCCTTAAACCAGCACGTAATTTTCTAGTTTTGGTATACAATGAAACCTTGGTTAACAAATGGTTTGGTTAAAATAAAAATCATGTAACAAAATGAAAGCCATAGAAAATAGTGGCTCGGTTTACGGAAGTTTTTTTGGAACAGATTAATTGGTTTTCAGTGGAAAACTGCGTTTTGGTTAATGTATTTTGTTTTCAGTGCATGCCTATGAGAAATTGCATTCAATGCATTCCTTTGGGAAATTCAGTTAAAGTAATTTTTGCTGTCAGACACGTCCTAGTTAATCACATTAACCAAGGTTCCACTGTATATTGTTGCAGCAGTTGTAAGATACACACTTGCTTCCTATCAGTACTATAATTTTACATTAATTTCAAATGTCCAGGCCAGAATCATGTTTCAGAAACATGTATACAAGAGTAGATTCCCCTTTCTATTGGGCTATCCTCTTTGCAACTCATTTTGCATTTGATTGTGCAACAGGTTCTTCATTGCATACACAAAGGACAGTTTGCTACAAATGAGAAACTACATATGTAATTCCCCTTACATTCCACATTTCTCCAACAAGATTCTGGCCATAATATTTGGGTCAGAGAACCCTGAGTCATGTCATGTCCCTGTGTTCTCTGGAAGAAGAATTCCTTGTTACCAAAATGGCCCGATAGACTCTTAAGCACTGAATATTGTTTCAAGGCTTGAAAAAAGCATATTAAGGAAATGCCAGTACAACCAATTTAAACTGGTTTAACAGGTATAGACTCTTTCCAAGGGAACTTTGCTTACCTGAGGGCAACCAGAGATGACCAGGGAAAACACAACTGAAAGTCACAGAAGGGTCTGTTAGGGAAACAATTCTGTCTAGTTCCTGGCTAGTATAAGCTACCAGGGTCATCAAAACAATCTTGGTCCTCAAGTCAGTTTTGAAGCTGTGTTTAAATGGGTCCAAATAACCTGCTTCATCCAAGAATCTAATGCTGATTGACTCTCATACATTCAGATACCCTGCTTGTAAATGGAGTACTGTACAGTATTTGAAACTAACCAGAAATTGTCAAGCACAGTAATATCCAGGGAAGGGTATCTCCATAGTAGCCTACCAGTACCACCTCAAGAGAAGACAGGACTACAACATTCTTCAAACAGGGATTAACCATCATTTTATTTCATTAAGACAGGCTTCTTAATCACAACCAGTCCTTAATAGTAGTGTCTGGATGACTAAGGAGTTTTGTCTAAACTTGCTTAAGGGCAAACATCTTCTGTCTGACTGCAATGATTTTTGTAAACGCATTTTAGAGGCTGCTTGCTTCTCAAAATGAAAATATCCTGGATTTGCCAAAGGATCTGCAGGGAGAGCGATCTCAACAGGAACACTAAAGAAGTGGAAGAGAGACTTCATTATCATGTCCCTTTCATTGTTTGTCTTAGCTGCTCTGTCATCAAGACCAAAGGCAGGTGTCACAGTCTGTTCCATAAAGAGGTCCCACTTGTTCTGACAGTTACATCTAATCAAGTTTAGAATCAACTTCCGTTCCACCCAGTAAAATGAGGTTCCAGATTAAGTCCCTCAAATATGGAAATAAGGATGAGGATGTAAGATATTCCTCTCTGAGGTAGAATTTGACTACTGGCCCTTTGATGAGCTTATGAAGACAGATAGTTGGTATCAGTCCTATAGTGATTTTTCTGGTGGTTTACAGAATGAACCAACAGGCAAAAGACTTGAGCCAGCAAATTTCAATCAATTTATGCATTTTACTAGGTCAGGCGAAAGGAACTGCAGAATGAACTCACCAAAAGGTGCCTTCATTTTGGCAGCTTCATGTCTGGCCTAGACACAGAAAAAGAGAAGACTGCAACAGTTGTTATCTCGGGTGCTTTGAGTTTGCTTTGTGGGGGAAGGGAAAAAAAATAAAAGATGTAGATTGAATGAGTGGCCAGAATCATATAGGAGTTTGTATAACATTTGTATAATTTGCTGCAGCTACTTTTGACTAACTAATGAAGTATTGGGGTGCATCTCATTTGGCTTGCCTAGTCATGTCTGATTGCCCAAATGGGATGCACCTTAGCATCTTCTCAGTCATCTGCAGTTAACCTAGCAAATTTACACAGACACTAAACAAACCCCAGTAGAATTCCAGCCACTATGTATTAATTACACCTTTTCAAATAACAGATGGTTATATGCATTCATCAGGATTACTAATTTCTGATATCTCTTACTAGCTTAATTGGAAGTGATACACCTTTACACTAGGTTGGATTCTGAGTTGTCAGAATTCAGATCTATCCATACTTCAGTCTCATCTTTCCACTCCTTGTTTTTCAATGATTGTGGAGTACCACAAAACTGTAATTGATGTCTTCTTTGCTCAGCAGTTTACTAGTTCTTGTTTGAATATAAAATAATTCATTGCAGACATCAAGTTAATCTCCCACTATTTTTTATTTACATTTTCATGTCATATAAATTATCCTGTTAGCGTTTTATACCAAAAAATGTTCTCCAAACCCTACACATTAGGGTCTGCATCTTTTGGCTAGATCAGGGGTCTGCAAACTTGGCTCTCCAGGTATTCTTGGACTTCAATTCCCAGAAGCCCAAGTCAGCACTCCTGCTGATCAAGGCTTCTGGGAACTGAAGTCCAAGAACAGCGGGAGAGCCAAGTTTGCTGACCACTGGGCTAGATAAGCAACATTTATTTTTGCATGTCCTTTGCATTACCTCAAATAAAGCTGTCTCTCAGTCAAGGGAATGGGACGAGCAGATATATTCATAGTCCAGTTGAATATAAATATGTTGAAAAGGAAAATACATTGCAAAATGTTTTTATGGCTGAAAAAGGTGGAAGCAGCACCTGCATAAAGGTGTGTGTGTTTATGCCAGCAGGACACTCTAAATATGACCCAGAATATTTTTGCATGGGTTTTGCAAAGTACAAATGACTTTACAATTGGATGTCTGTTTAGGGGAACTGGTTCAATTCTACATTGATTTGTGAATTTACTAGATAGGTTTCAGCAAGAGGTTGTCAGTCTCACCAGAACTTGACCAACAGAGCTATTGTAGAGATAAACGTGTTTACTTTGAACTTATGGAGAGAAGAGTGGTATACAAAGGCAGAAAAACTGTGTTACAGTTTTTTACATACTATGAAGATCATATGCATATGCAAAATCTGGAGGAAGCCGTGTCAATTTGTGATGAGATTGGTTTCCTATTCTGCCAATACCTGTTTGCTTTGACAGTTTTCAGGACTATCCATTCATCATAACCTTTGCTCTGTAATGATATGTGTTTCTCATTATGTTTCTTAAAGATCAAGCCACTTGGTGGCAGTCTTGGGAGAAGAATTCATTTGCTGTGATTGCTAATTTCCCTCCTGTTATCTTTCCATACTCTTGTGTCCTTCAAGTTTATACCTGACACATACTAGGTCTTGTTGAACTTGCATTTCAAAAGGATACATTAATGGAAAATACTTTTCAGATATTCTTTCTTCTGTCTATCTCAGTTGTCTTTGAAATAATTCATTACAAGTTCCCTTTCCTACATCAAGTACCTTGAGTATGGGCTCCATATGCACCAGATCCTTTCCCAGTAGTTCTCTCCTGATGGAAATTCCTTAGCCAGATGTTCCAAGGTCATTTTTGTAACAAAGCTCAACCTATCCAGTGTGCTCTGTCAGCTTTTACAAAGAGATGGAGGGCATCTCTTTTTATTTATACAGTACATTCATTTGCTGACTTGTGTAGGTCTTTCTGAAAGCAGGTGACAATAAAATGGCAATCATGTCAGTAGCCCAGCGGTTTAAGTCATGTTCAGAAAATATGTTCAAGGTGAGAGCAAACACTGGACTTCTGTTACCTTGTAAATTTCAAAGGCACTCTCAGGAACTTTAATTTGATTTTGGTACCATCTATGCATATACGTATGCCCCTACACTTCTGTTTATAGAGTTTGACATAACATTATTTCAGTGTTACTTTCATTCATTTATTTTTTAGGAAGAGCAGGACCACCACCATTATCTACTGCTGTAGCTGGCATCAGTCAACCGGCCATCACCAAGACAACATCCCTTCTTCAAGATGGTGTTATAGTCACTACTGCAGCTGGAAACCCTCTACATAGCCAGCTCCCCCTTGGGAATGACTTTCCTTTCGTTGGTCACGAACATGCTCTGCATTTCCCACAGAACAGCGCTTCAAACAACAATCTTCCGCACTCTTTGAATCCAAACCTCTTTAGTTCTCTACCTATCTCTTTGCCAGTGAATCAGCAGCACCTCCTAAACCAGAATCTCTTAAATATACTGCAGCCTTCAGCAGGAGAAGGCAAGTCTGAGGTCAACCTCAATCCTTTAGGTTTTCTCAACCCAAATGTAAATGCTGCTTTAGCTTTGCTTTCCAGTGATGTGGATGGGCAGGTACTGCAAACTGTTCATTTTCAGCTGCTAGCAGCTCTTCTTCAGAACCAAGTCCAAACAGCAACCATGTTCCCTTTAGCACCTGTCAGTCTGTCCATCTCAGATCTGTTACAGCAACAGCAAAACAACCCCATGCCCTCAGTGACACAAATGGCAGCCCCACCACAGCCAACACCGCCAGATCACTTGCTTAGCACTCAGTCAGACCCCAACAGAGCTGAGACCCTGTTGACCAGCCCCCTGGGGAACCCTTTCCCAAGCTTTTCAGGCACAGACACTGCTTCAAACCCACTGCTCCTCCCAGCTGCCACTGGGGCCTCAGGATTAATGAGCTTGAATCCCCAGCTGTTGGGAGGTGTTCTGAACTCTACATCGGGCAACACTGCTAATCATCCAGAGGTTTCCATAGCAATCTCCTCCCAGACTACCAGTACCACAGCCACTACATCATCAGCAGTGGCAGCACTGTCTGTCTCAACACTTGGTGGGACAGCAGTGATGTCAATGGCAGAAACATTGCTGAGCATATCTAATAATGCTGGGAGTACATCTGGTTCAGCTAAGCTCAACAATAGCTCTGTGGTGCCACAGCTACTTAACCCTCTACTGGGGACGGGTCTGCTTGGTAAGTGAAATATTTTCACGGATTTTGAAAAGGAAAAAAAATGGTGGGGGAGGGAATGAACTTCTATTTTCTACTTTTAAAAACAAAACTCAACTTCACTTTACTTTTTCCTAAAAGTTTTATGCTGTGTTAACTTGTTGAGCCATTCCAATAAAATATCAGAAATACAACTGACGGGAAATTTTAACACTTTTAATTGTTCAAAATATTTAAGCCCCTATTATCTTAGACTGTTTCATGCCATCTAAATTCAGTCAGTCAATTGGAATGGTTTTTATATTTTTTCAAATCTCATAAACTCATAGATGCATTTTTCGAATGCTGTATCTTATTTAAAATATCCAAGGCATCACAGGGTTAGTATGAGTAGCTGTGCAATAGATGAAAAGCTTCCAAATCTGTCTGATCAAAAATATACCAATCCTTAAAATTATAATGAAGCAGTCCATAAAGGTATCCAAGTGCAATCCTGTACAAAGTTAAAGTAATAGACTGTGGATTTTTTTCTTTTTATGTGTGTGTGTTTTTAACATTGTATTTATGCTCTCATGCTTCATTAGTTGGTTGCTTGGTTGGGTGAATTTGTAGCTTAGAAGTCACCAGTTTCTCAACAGTTTGCAAAACATCTTAAAGTGGAAGGGCAGTTCATATGATGAAGGGGAATGGGGCTAAACTCAGTGAAGTACTGTTGATAAAACAGATTCAAAATTACTTAAACATTGCTTATTTATTTGTGTAACCCACCAGAAAGGGTAAATTAGTGCATCATACTCGTATCTGCATATCATGTTCAGTTGACAAAACCTGCTTGAAATGAAAGGTCTTTATCTATTTGTCGAATAAAAGAGGAGGTGGCCAACCTAACCTCCAGTGGAAGGGAGTTCCATAGCCTAATTGTCGGCTACCACCTCAAACATTTCAAGAAACTATAATGACCTCACCAGACTTGTCTGTGAAGGTAAAGTGACAAAAATAGGGCCTTCCCAGTAGATTTTACAAAGCAGGGAGGTTCATTCATCCTGTAAATATAGATTTAATGTCGCAAGAACTGATCTAAAAGTATTGTGTACAAACTAGTTAAGTGACAACTAAATGGTTTATATTTCTTCTAAGCCTGCTTTCTCATTTTCTCAGTTTGCCAATAATATAGGAACATTTCTGTTAAGATTACGTATGGAGTTTTAACACATACATTTGTTTTTGTGAGCGCTGCTTGGACTATCCCTTGAAAAAGCATCTGGGTAGAAAAGGAGATTGAGCAATCTGCAGTTTAAATATATTAGGACTAGAACACATGGGAATATGTATATGAATTTCCTTGTGTCTCACATATAAAAGTTAGCCTGATATCTGCTAGTGAAATATTTTTGCGAAGACAGCTTTAATTTTCATTAATAGGTTGCTATTCTGCATTTGTTTGCAAATATATTTTATAAAAATAACTAGTTGATAATACTGCTGGTGCACATACATGCTTTCTCGTGATCCTATATGATTCATCAGAGGCATTCTACATTACAATTACTTACAGACTCGAAGTAAATAGAAAAAAAACCCATGCCTTCCTGTGTAGTTGGAACTAAGCCAATAAATTGTGCAGTAAATATTGCAATGTTTGTCTCAAAATGATAAAACAGGGCATGAGGGAAATTGCTGATTTAAATATCAATGTGTTTGGAATTGCAGGTGACATGCCCTTCATAAACAGTTCTCTTAATAATCATCAGCTAACTCATCTCCAGTCACTGTTCAACAACAATCAAATGTTTTCATCAAATCAACAACAGCAGCTTCTTCAAGGCTACCAGAATCTCCAGAGTTTTCAAGGGCAGCCTCCCATTCCTGGACCACCTAACAATCCAAACCCTATGGCTTGTCTGTTCCAGAATTTTCAGGTAGAAGTTACTCTTCGGGTAGAAATATAATACAAATAACTTATGTGTTAATATTTTCTTCATCAATTTAAGCAGTGTTTGAAAGCTAAGTTGTTTATTCTACTTTATCATCCTAAGGAATATTATCATCTGTTAAAATGTTTCAAGTGTGAACAATTCATTTCTACTACATAAAAACAAAAAATAAAGCATTGATGTCCAGAAAGGATATAGAGAGCAATTTTGAGAAATGATTTGGTATCTTTCCATGTGACTGCGGTGGCTTAGTGGTTAGGATGCTGAACTTGATGACTGGTCAGCAGTTCAAGACCCAGGTGCTACACAATGGAAAGAGCTCCCGTCTCTGTCCCAGCTTCTGCCAATCTAGCAGTTTTAAAACAATAAATTGGAAGTAGATAAATAGGTACCACTATGGGGGGAAGGTAAACAGCATTCCATGCACTCCGGTGTTTAGTCATGCCTGCCACATGTCCATGGAGACATCTCAGACATAGACGGTAGTAGCTCTTTAGCTATAAATGGAAATTAGTACTAAACCCTAAAGTTGGATACAACTAGCTTTCGAGCAAGGCCTACCTTGACTTACCTTCCCATATATGTGCCCTTTTCAAATATTTTCTTAAATACTGTTTGGTAGCTACAGTGGTACAGTACGAATTGTGTCAAACTTTCTGTGTTTGTTTCTCAAAATACTGAAATGATAGTTAAGTAACATAGGTGGGACATCTATGAGATGAAGACATCTGGAAAGCTTTAAAGGTATTTCAACTATGTTGAACATTAACATTTGACTAGTAAAGTCTTCTTATTTAAGTATAAAATTCATGTTGCATTTCACTTTCAGATATACAGATTGGCTAGTGTCGATCACTTGCGTAACAGTAAAAAAAGACTGCGGTTCCTAAACTGCACAACAGTAAAAAAATGATTCTGTGTCTGTATATTTGATAAAAACCTGAGGGTCCTGTACTTGCTCGTGTGTCTGGTGTAGTATTTATTTTTAATCGAGGACATAAAGCACTCATTATCTAAAGTACAGTTGTACCTTGCTTAAAGAGCATAATGTGTTTCACAGGATTGCTCTTTAAGTGAATTTGCTCTTTAAGCGAAACACCACTGTAAGTGGCCAATTGTAGCTTCTGGGGAGGGGATTGTGAACTCCGATTTATTTGTTAAGCGAGTTTTTGGTTGGTTTTATTTTTTATGCGAAGCGAACATTCAGATAAAATCCTGCTCTTTAAGCAAGGTGTTCTCTAAGCAAGGCACTCTTTATGTAAGGTTTGACTGTAGTATCTAAAGACAAAACTTAAAACTTACTTTATTTTTTTCTTTCTTTCTCCTTATATTAAAGGTGAGAATGCAGGAAGAGGCTGCTTTTTTGAACAAGAGAATGATTACTCAAATGGGAATGCCACCAATTCCTGAAAATTCCAATAATCCACTCCCACCACCTTTTCAAGA
The DNA here is from genome assembly GCA_030440675.1 of Furcifer pardalis. Taxonomy (NCBI): domain Eukaryota; kingdom Metazoa; phylum Chordata; class Lepidosauria; order Squamata; family Chamaeleonidae; genus Furcifer; species Furcifer pardalis. The sequence goes on from CP126894.1 coordinate 134,140,549, forward strand.
CACAACATGCAACTTGCAACAAAGGACAGAAACATCTGTAGGGCAGCTGGCAAAGGAAAATCTTGGCCTGGCAGCCCAGAGTGATGGCTCAGTTGATGCCATCTACAAAGCTGTGGTGGATGCGGCAAGCAAGGGAATGCAAGTAGTAATCACCACCGCCGTTAACAGTACAACACAAATGAGCCCCATTCCAGCTCTGAGTGCCATGAGTGCCTTCACAGCCTCAATTGGTGATCCATTAAATCTGTCCAGTGCTGTCAGCGCAGTTATCCATGGAAGAAACGTTGGCATTTCTGACCATGAAGGTAGGGCAAGGAACACTAGGGGGGCACGAATACTGAAGAACTCGGATCACCTTAAAAATTCCAATGAGGGGGATAGCTTGGAATACTATAAAGGTTGCAACACACCCAAAAAACAATGGGAAGGGGAGCAAAGCCCTGGAGGTGAAATGAACAGATGGAAATATGAGGAGTATTTAGAGCATTCATCCCATGTCCACAGCAGCCCATGCCATGAAAGACCCAACAATGTATCCACACTGCCATTAGTCCAAGGCAAGCAACTTCCTGTACTGTTACCCCAGCGCAACTGTCACAGCGATAAGATGTTGGAGGAGAACTTCAGGTATAGCAATTACAAAAGAACTATGATGAGTTTTAAGGAGAAACTAGAGAACACTGTGGAACGATGTGCACACATGAATGGAAACAGGCCTCAACAGAGCAGAGGGTTTGGAGAATTGTTGAATGTTTCTAAGCAAGACCTGTCAGTGGAAGAGCAGTCTCCAAGTTCCTCCAATAGCTTTGAAACTTCTCTAGTTAAAGACTACATCCATTATAACGGAGACTTTAATGCCAAAAGCATTAATGGGTGTGTGCCTAGTCCTTCAGATGCTAAAAGCATTAGTAGTGAAGATGACCTAAGGAATCCTGATTCTCCCTCTTCAAATGAGTTGATACATTACAGGCCAAGGACGTTTAACGTTGGGGACTTAGTCTGGGGCCAAATAAAAGGACTGACTTCATGGCCTGCTAAATTAGTAAGAGAAGATGATGTTCACAGATCGTGTCAACAAAGCACTGAGGACGGGAAGGTATATTGATGTGTATACATACATAATGTTATATATTTATATATTAACTAAGGTGTATCTTAGTCAAGAATTTTTGTGTCTTTATTTAAAAAGGAAAAATTTAGGGCGGAATCCTGTTCAAGTGGACTACTTGAGCAATATTTGGCACTTTCTAAGCATAAATAATGAGGTACCCAGTACCTCCTTGGCAAAGACCCATTTTTCCAGAGGGGTCAATCTCTGCTTCTGCAGTGGTAAGCTGGGAATGTAGAGCACTATACAAACTGAGCTTTACATTTGATCCATGTTAAACAGGATTCCCACCCATAATCATATCTTTCAATGTGCTGATCAAACTTTCATTTTTTATATTATTTTAAAAAAAGCAGGACTATTATTCCAGAGAGACACTGTTGCTTTGGTTTATTACCTGTGACCCTCTGGAATGGATTAGGGGTAGGACCAGTCTTTTAAAAATTGAATACAGTCAAACCTCGCTTATTGAATGCCTCGCTTAGCGAATAATGAGCGGGCATTTCAAACAGCGTTCTGACTCGCATAACGAAATTTTCGGTATGCGAATTGGACTTTTCATATGAAAAACTCGCATAACGAGCATTTCTATGAGAAAAACTCATAACAAAAAAAATTTGCTATGCAAGTTTTTCCATATAAATTTTCGTTATGCAAGTTTTTCCATAGGAATTTTTGCTGTACGAAAAAAACTTGCATAGCGAGAAACTTGCATAGCGAGCAGCCTCGCAGAATGAAATATTTTCATTATCCGAGGTTTTACTGTACATAAACTGATGCCTTAATTCTTTTATTTGAATAGATAGCGCTCTCTGTTCTGCAGGGTATCTCGTGTTGTTCTGATGTCATATTGTGCATGTAATTGTGTGTGTCATCAGTTCATGTTCAACTTATGGCAACCCCATGAACTAATGACTTCCAGAATGTCCTTTTGGTAACAGCCCTGCTTAGGTCTCACAGAGTGAAACTTGTGGGTTCAATTGAATGAGTAATGTTAGGCCAGGGATTCTCAACCTGTGGTCCATGGGCTGGCTGCCCCCCCCTCCACTACACCAGGAAGTGCCACGTGGTGGAAGAAGGGCAAAATGGCCATCCAGCCCCTGAAGCTGTCTGAGGGAGTGTGACCCAGCCCCCAGCTTTAAAAGGTTGAGAACTCCTGTATTAGGCTTTCCTCTTTTTCTACTCTTTCCCACTTTTTCTATACTGTTATCTTTTCCATTGAGTGTTGTCTTCTCATGATATACCTGTAGTACAATAGCCACTTTATGTGTATATGTTACCTTTATTTAAGCCTTTAATCATATGCTTACATCAGAGATGATGATTATGATAATTGGTAACTTCTCACCATTTAAGATTATATATGAGGGAAGATCTGGTCAGCAGCCAGCCAATGATGATGAGTTTTTAAGAGCCCTGTGTGAGTGGAAATTATATGATAGTACACATAGTACTGCCGTTCTCCCCCAATGCCCACAGGCCCCAGTTGCATCTCCCTATGTCACTTTGCCCACTGCTCCACAGAGTCTCCTAGACCACTGGATCAGTTGTTATGAGGATGGAAGGGAAGCGGAGGAGTCCCATCATGCATGTGAGCTTTCAGATCCATGCCAAATGAATGAAACAACCCTAATTAGAATAAGGAATATTCATCAGACTAAAGTCTAATACTGATGTTGCCACCTAGAATCTTAGTAGCTGAGAGAATTCTTTCCTCTTCAGAAGAGGGAGGCTGAAGGCCAAGAGATATTGTATTGCCACAGAGATCTAATGTGGCATCTCTTTTCTGGTTTTGATGTCTATATATACTCTGCCTTGTGGATAAGTAGCATCCTACTTAGATCTGAAGTACCTGGAGTGGACAATCTTAAAATGATTGTGCCTGTTGAGAAATGTAGGGTTTGAGCAAGGAGTTGATGGTGTGTTTTTTCCTTCCAGAACTTAGAAGCCATCAATGTTGTCTGAAGAGCCAGATTAGTGGGTGAGAGTGATTTGAGAGGGCCAGTTCTCATTGTTACACTCCAGTATGTTACCTTTCCTTCCTCCATCTTCAGACAGTGGTTTATTGTAAGATATTAGGACTGGTAATTAGAGTCTATGAAGACAGAACCATTTGATTCACAAATGGCTGCTAATTGTGATTACTCATTGGTGGAAAAGGTCACTGATTTACAGCCATTCTTCTTTGTCCATAAACTTTGCTTCTTCAGGTTCAAACACCAAATGAGGCAGCCTTTCAGTCCTCACAATGCTGTCACAGTCCACACTTAGGAAACATGGTAGACTGGTAGATTCCTACTGATTTCGCCAACATCACTAATTTTTCAAGATTAAGAATGGTTTGCCTTTCATATTAAACAAAACCCTATAATATTTCAAAATGATTATTTTGTGTGGTTATATTTATTAGTAAACTTTTTTGGCATGACATTTTTTACCATATTTTGAATAAAGAAAAAAGTAATAAATTAAAGCTTAGTTCCCTCTGAAGAGAGATAAAACAATAGAAAATTCAGTTATAATTTTCCTCAGGAGTAAGGGTATAGACTGTGAACAATCATTAAATGTTCATTTAATCTTTTTGCATTGTGATTGGTGTTGGGGTTATTTTGAGGTAACTTTTCAACAGAATGTTCATATACAAATGATAATAACAAAATTGCCTCCTATGAAACAAAAAAAGGCCAATTTGAATTCATTAGATAATAACCCCAGAATAGTTTGTACATGTACAGTTGTACCTTGCTTAGAGAGCATAATGCGTTCCACAGGATTGCTCTTTAAGCGAGTTTGCTCTTTAAGCGAAACACCATTGTAAGTGACCGATTGTGGGGGGGATTGTGAACCTCAATTTATTTGTTAAGCGAGTTTTTGGTTGGTTTTATTTGTTAAGCGAAGCAAACATTAAGAGAAAATTCTGCTCTTTAAGCGAGTTACTCTTTAAGCGAGGTGCTCTTTATGTGAGGTTTGACTGTAATTTTAATTTGTGATGCTCTAAATCTTTGTTAGCCGCCCATAGTCGCATTGCGAGTGGGGCGGCATACACGTTGAAATATAATAACAACAACAACAACAACAACAACAACAACAACAACAATATGTTCACCAATATCAAATGAGTGTCATTTGTGAATTGATTGTTATCAGACATTGAAGGGCTGAACTTTATTAGATGCATTATCTGAAAGATATGACAGCAACTGTTAAATTTCAACAGAATAGGATTAACATTTGGTCAATTCAGAACCATAAATGAGAGCTTGATAACAGTTAATTATATCTACATATCTATTACTGAGATAGGAAATATTTATTGTTTATTTATTTATTCAAATTTATTCATCGCCCTTCTCACAAAGTGACCCAAGGCGATTTACAACAAAAGCATCAATAGCAGTTAAAACCAATCTAAAAAGTTATTAATCAAGAGTTTAAAACTAGCTAAAACAAATTAAAACATTAAAAAATTATATTAATTACAACTAAGGACAAGAGGGCTCAGATAAGCCAACGGGCTGGGGTCGTTATACCGCCTGTCCCCCAAACCCATCCCACCAGCCAGGTTTTCACTCCTTTCCTAATGGGGACAGCAACTCTGTCTGCATACGTAATTCAACTGGTAGGAGGTTCCATAGGGCTGGAGCAGTCACAGAGAAGGCCCTCCTTCTAGTGCCAGAGAGGTGCACTTCTCTGGCTGATGGCACCACAAGAGAGCCTCTCCGGTCCGCTCTGGTAGTACAGACAGATGTCCTTGGGGTGATGCGGTCTCTTAAGTATTCTGGTCCACTACCATGTAGGGCTTTAAAGATGATAACCAGCACCTTGAATTGCACCTGGAGACAAACTGGGAGCCAATACAGCCCTCTGAGCAGCGGTGAGGCATGAGCATAATGCCTGCACCTCATTACTACCCAAGCAGCCGTGTTCTGGGCCAGCTGAAGCTCTGAATGGTCACCAAGGGCAGCCCCATGTAAAGCACATTACAGTAATCAAGTCTGGAGGTGACCAAAACGTGTGTGATCAAAAAGTCTACCACTGCCACTTCAGCAAATGCTGTTGTAACCAATTCTACAGTACTTTCTGACTTGTGAGTTCAGTTAAGTTCATAGCAATATTATTTACAGTGTAATGATTCAGTTAGTTCCATGTAATCATGAAAGGTATAAATTAGCTATTAGTTGCACAAAAATCTACTGTTTATCTAAATGACTATAAAATAGCAAAGACTACAAAATGTAATACTAGAGATAAAATGATGATGATATTTCATATTTTAAATGTTTAAGTATTCTTTGGTGAAATGAGCTGTAGAATTCTTTAATACCATTTAAAAAACAAAGTTTTCTACATTTAATAACTGTAATGCCATTTATACATATGGCCACAAAAATGTCACAAAAACATAGGCTTTTATAAAGAACAGTTATCAATAGAGTTGACTTGAGCCATCTGGTACTGAAATTGGTAATTTTTATTACTTCAGTATAGCTGAAGCCTTTCTAATGTTTCCTAATTTGTAGCTTTGTGACTAATTACAGTGGCTAAATTGCATAGTGCAATATTACTGCCAAAACAGAATTTCTGTTCAATCTTTGCTTGAATAGCTAACAGTATCATAGTGATGTGTTGTTTTATGACAGACAGTTCATTCACTTGTGTTTTAAAACAAAGAGCCAGACTGGATCTGACCAAAATCCTATGAGATCTTCAATTCTGTTCATTCTCTGGCTAGCCATTTGGTTTATGAAAGAGCCACAAACACCCTCCACATAAGTAGATACACAGGGGCTAATTGCCGGATGCTGATAATTGTGTGGAGCCATTCTGAGTATCAGTCATTCAATGAATTCATGAATTTGTCCAAACCCCTTTTAAAGTCATTCAAATTTATGATCTTTATTATATTTTATTACTGTATAGCAGATTCCACAGTTTATCCACCATATAAAAAATATTTTATTTTGTCTGGCCCAAATCTCTCACCATTAAACTTCAATTTGTTATTGGGTTTTAGTAATACAGAAAGAGAGAAAAGATAATATTTCCCTGTCTGCTTCCTCTAGGCTATAGAATCTACACCATGCACGATATTATACATCTCTAGCATATCTTCACTTGACATCTTCTGAGCTAAACTAGTCATGAGCATAACTTATTCTTATAGAAGGATGGGTGCAGTTCATGGATCATTTACATGGCTGTTTTCCACACAAAATAATCAGTCCAGTTATGCCTAAATTTTTAATGAATAAGCCTTTTGTGAGTTTTACAAAAACTGAGATACAGCAATACCTCGGATAACGTTTACCTTGGATAATGCTAAAATTGCATAACGTTAAGTAATCTGGGGAGGAGAATTGGATCAAATAACGTTAAGGTCCTATGGGATGGATCGGATAACAACCGCTAAAGCCTATGCGGTTACAACGTATCTCTATGGAGTTTTAACGTTATCCGATCCATCCCATAGGATTTTAACATGGATTGGATAACACTAAAAATCGGATAACACCAAGACTTGTGGAACCAAGTCTTAGCGTTATCCGAGGTATTACTGTACTATCTCAGTCAATGTGACTTGCTTTAGCATAGGAAGTTGCAATTAGAGTAGACAAATTCAAATCAAGGGAACTTATGGAGGAATTGATTCACTTAATTCCCAGTTATTCACTGGGTCTACTATAATGCAGTTTACTACACCAAGCAACAAGATTTTGGCTGTTTGAAGCAAGAGAAGAGCATATGGTTGTTTTTTCACACTTTTCTGAAATTTCACCCGAACCTTGCTGTAACAGCTTTTTATCAGTACAAATGGGTGTCAGTACTATATTAGGAGACAGAATGATGTGCTTAGCCCTGAGGAAGGTATAATAAGTGTTGTCAGTAATATTTCCAGATCCACTGCTGTGACGAAACAATAGTATGCAGAATAATTCCCCCAATGCTAGCTCATCAGTGCTATTTGGCAGTTGAAATTACTCTTGTCACCTAACACAAGAAGTACCACAAGAGCAAGGAGGCAAGATGTTTCATTTTGCATGAGCCAATCTTCTGCTAGCATCTTGTGTAGGACCCAAATGTATGAATTGTTGCTGTTTATTTACTAAGGTTTATAAATGGTTGGATTGGAAATAGTCATTGTACATTTACTACATAATAATTGATTTGTACTCTTCAGAGCTGACATATAAAATATATACTTTATATACAAATTAAGTAGTACTTTGGACAGCACATCTCTCCTAGTTAGTATAGGATTGTTTGCATGTCTGCCAATTGGAAACCTATTGCATTAGTTTTAGAAAATGCATAAGATTCCATTTTAGTTTTTTAGAGTTCACAATCAGCTTTGTTTTTACATTCTTTGTGAGTTGTAGCTATCACTGTTGATTTCCTGAATACAGTAATACTTCAGGTAACGTTTACCTCAGATAACGCTAAAATCGCATAACGTTAAATAATCTGGGGTGGAGAATTGGATTGAATAACGATAAGGTCCTATGGGATGGATCGGATAACAACCGCTAAAGCCTGTGCGGTTGCAATGTATCTCTATGGAGCTTTAATGTTATCCGATCCATCCCATAGGATTTTAACATGCATCGGATAACACTAAAAATCGGATAACACCAAGACTTGTGGAACCAAGTCTTATCGTTATCTGAGGTATTACTGTAGTTGGGTTTAAGGAGTGCAGAACTATTACTGAATGTGGTGACTGTTAAATTGCATAGATAGGAAGATATGCCTGTCTCTGTATAAGGCGGGGTGCCCAAACTTTTCGGGCAGCGGGCCGGTCACATGGTTCAGGAAGCCAGTCACCTTTGGCCTGGGGGCCAGATGCGGCCCCTGTGCCAATTCATCCGGCCCATGAAGCCCTCGTTGCTCCTGGAAGCGGAAGTAAAATGTTCCCACAACGAGGGCTTCGTGGGCCGGGAACTGAGGTAATATTTAAGAATGTAAAATCTCTGTGATATTATTTATTATGAGTTGTTCATCCTTTCCCTCAGGTGGAATCAGACAGATTGAAGACACTAACTGAAGGTCTGGAAGCATACAACCATGTCCGAAAGAGGAATAGAAAGTAAGCTATTTTTATACTTAACGGTGCTTCAGCATTAAGATAAAAGATTACTTTTGTGAGAAATCAAGATAGTTTGAAAGAAGAATTATCGGTTTTCATATGCATATTCATCTCACTTTTGTCTGGTAAACAAATGTTATGGATTTGGGGGTATTCCAAAAACTTCCCAGATCTATTTAATGTGATGTGACACTAGGAAGAAAGAGGTGTTTGTGTGGTTGCCTTTGAAGATTTTTGCAGTCTCACGTGTAAGGGCAGCAGCTTCATCGATACTGGCCTAGGGCTGATGAGGACTTTGCATGCCAAAAGGACTCAGGACTAGAAAGTGACTCACGGAACTGGATCAGTGGTCCGGGAGTCATGGTGTGATGTGGAAGGCAGATGAAAGAACACTGCCTTATATTCTCAAGACAGTTGTCATAGGTGATCGCCATGATGATCGCCAATATTCGGATATGGCAGAAGAGAAGAAAGAAGTCTCACATGTAAAAAGGCAGAGGAGCTGTCATTGTGGAATTTACATGCTATAGGATACCGTGGTTTGTCGGAACAACTGTAAAAAGTCTGTATTCAATAACCGCTGGGGATGAGACTTTGCAGTTCGAACAAATGAAGAACAACTTGGAAGGGTTTTTTTGTCTTATTGTTTGAATGAGTGAGAGGGACATGGACCATCTGTTTATACACTTAAGTTACAGAAGTGCAGAATGGTTACCATAACGGATACAGATCAATGTGGTTTTTTTACTGCTGGTAATACCTGTTATTCAGATTAGTTGTGAAGCTTTGTCCTGTTGAATTGCAAATGGTTAGTAGATGAATGCGAGACAAACATTGTGGCATTACACATTTGCTCATGAGTTTACCCTTCAAGCCTACCATCTATTACAGGGGTTCCCAACCTTTTCTAGCCAGGGGCCGGGTCACGCTCTCTCAGTCAGCTTTGAGGGCCAGACAACCATTTTGCCCTGTTTGCATGATGAGAGTAGCCATTTTGTCCCAACAGCTTCAAATGTGTGGCCATTTTGTGCCTTGATGTAAAATTGCCACGTATTGATACAGTAATACCTCGGATAACGTTTACCTCGGATAACACTAAAATCGCATAACGTTAAGTAATCTGGGGAGGAGAATTGCATCGAATAACGTTAAGGTCCTATGGGATGGATCGGATAACAACTGCTAAAGCCTGTGCAGTTACAATGTATCTCTATGGAGCTTTAACGTTATCCGATACATCCCATAGGATTTTAACATGCATCGGATAACACTAAAAATCGGATAACACCAAGACTTGTGGAACCAAGTCTTAGCGTTATCCGAGGTATTACTGTATTCCACTGGCCCACCTGCTGTACTCTTTCTTCTCTGTAAATCCTTGCCTTGCTGCTGCTGTTGTGTGCTCCTGTCCCCAGTCAGCTGCTCTCTCCCTTCTTTCTCACTCTCCTCTATGTATCTTGTCTCTTTGCTCAGCCAACCCCACTGTTTTTTCCCCAGTTCCCACTTGTTGCCTTCCCAACACTGCTGTTATGGTGTGCCTTCCCTCATTGCACCTCCAGCCCTGATCCCTTTTCCCCTCCTCCTTGCCACCATCATCATGCACATGCTTGCTTTCCTTGGCCAACCCCACTGCTCTTTGTATTTCCCACCACTGTGTGCATCCTTTTGCCTATGTTGCTCCATTCTTTCTCCTCTTTCCCCTTGCTGTTACTGTGTGTTTTCCTTACTTTTCCCAACTAGCCCCACTATTTTCTCTCTGAATGGTGGGAAATGAACCAAAAAGACCTGAAATAAGAACTTCCTTTGTGGTAAATGAAAGGAGCAACATGTGGGGGGAAATGAAAGCAGAATAGACATCCTCTGAAACAAAAGAAACTGGAAACTGAATGAAAGTGTTCATCAAGCATATCCCTAACTGAAATATTTCACACAACATATGACCAAATGTTCCCAGTAACTTGAATGGTTTTTGGTTACTTACCATATTTGCCGGTTTATAAGACACTCTTTTTCCCCTTAAAATATGCAGGGAAAACAGAGTGCGTCTTATACTATGGTAACAACCTTTGTGAGCGAATTGCCCAGGCGAGGCCTCCCCCCTCACCCTTTGACGGGTGTTTCCCCACCACTCCCCTACCCCCGTTGGCTGCCATAACCCAAAGAGGATGGGGTGGGAAAGAAGGACCCTTTATGGTCCATTTCCACCCACCCCGCTGGCTGCCATAAGCCGAAGGGGTGGAATGGGACGAGCAAAATTGCTCCAAAATGAGTGATTCACCCGCCCCACCGCCAGCTGCCATGGGGTGATGGAGGAAGGATTTCCCTTCTACACAGATCCTGCTAGGGAGGTCGGAATCTGCATGGAAAGGGCTTTTTCAAGCCCCCTGGCAGGATCCACGGGGAAGAGCTATCCTTTACCCATCACCAGGCATCTAGCCATCAGCATACAGCTAGGGCAGGGCTCGGGCTTTGACAGAAGCAATATCAGAAGCCCCGATCCCAAAAAGTGGGTCCAGGGGGGGAGGAGGCCTGGAAATGTGGCGGGGAAGGGGGAATCGTGAGGCAGGGGGCCTACAACATGGGAGAAAGCCCACTTGACAGGCTGCAGGGCTGCCTGCAGCTCCCTTCCTAAGGGTTAGTGGGGCTTGTGCAGAGATCGAGCAAGAGGGAAGTAGAAGAAAAAAGCAGCAGTGGAAACAGGTTTCTTCTCCCCCCGCCCTCAAAAAAAATCGGGTGTGTTTGGGAAGCAGGGAAGAGACATCTGAGGAACCTGGGCGAAGATGTGGTGCGGGCAGCAGCAGTGCTGTTGCTGCCTCTTTTGTCACCTGCCTCCTTATCTCCCTCCCTGCTTGCCTTCCTCTCGGAGGCTGGTGGGAGACTGAGATGTATGGTTTCAGCATGGGGGAAGACAGCCAGGATGGGGGCCCTTCCGCCCCATTTTACACCAGGCTGGGATCGGGGCTTCTGAGATTGAAAGGGCAGGGCTCAGGGCTTGTGAGAGAAGCAATCTCAGAAGCCTCAATCCAAGCCCAGTGTCCGGACTGGATGAGGCAACAACTCTGTCTGTAGAAAGGGGTGTGCCCTATCCTGGCTGTCTTCCTCCATGCTGAAACCATTCATCTTCGTCTCCCACCAGCCCCGGAGAGGAAGGCAAGCAGAGAAGGGAAGCCTCATCCAAGCAAGTTCGCTGGTGAAGGAGTGAACTTGCCTGCTTTTCATCCCCGCCTCCTGACAGCCAGCGACGGAGGGATCTGCCAGGCAAGAGACTTCCAAAGGAGCTCTCTTGCTTGGTCAGTCCCTCCCTTCCCACCTCATGTAGTTAAAAGGTAGAAAATTATTTTTTCCTTTAAAATGTTGAAAAAACAGGGTGTGTCTTATACACTGATGCGTCTTATACAGCGGCAAATACGGTAAATCAAGCTTTGTAGGTAAAATTCAGTTTCTCTAAGAGTTCATACTGAGTAAAAGGGAAGAAACTTCAGGCATTAATGAACCAGTGGAGTCTGAAGTTTTGTTGTCTTTTTTGATGAGAGGTATATACCACTCAGCCATGGAAACTCATAGAGAAATAATAGTTAAGCTCCAATAGCAGCCAAAAACTCTGTTCGCAATCTGAGTTAGATCCTAATGGACTCAGGGTTGACTCAGCCTTCCATCATTCCAAGGTCAGTAAAAGAATTACCCAACTTGTTGGGGGAGATGCTAATTACATTGTGAATTGCTCAGATTCACAAGGTAATATATATTTCCTGAAATGTATTCTTCACTTAGTTGTGCCTGATCTTTCAGCTGACAAGCAAATACTGTACTGCAATTGCAGGCTTTCAAATGAAGAATGATAAGAATAATATTGTTACTTGAATCACAGTGAAGACTTGTTGACCAAAATGAGTCTTGCTGAAATTAACAAGCCTTGAGCTCACTCAACTCTGTTGAGTTGTGATAAAGGTCATACTGATAAGGAGAAAAGATGTGTTTGATGCAAAAAATCACTATGCTGATTTGCATCCAGAAGTTAACATTTTTGTTCCTACGCTTGTGTGTTGTGTACTATCAAGTCAGAATATGCTTACAGCAATCAAATAGGATTTTCAAGGTAAGAGAGATATTTAAAGAGTGATTTTACCAGTTCCGCACAATTTTGTGAGTTTCCATGGGTGGAGGGTGAATTTGAACTTTGGTCTCTTAAGTCGTGTTTCATTAGTCTGTCTACTACAACACACTGGTTATCTTCTGTTGCTAGAAGAAACCTAAACTGAAGAAGAAATTACTGGCACAACAGTTCTTACCAGTTTCTCCTAGCCTGAGGTCTTCTGAGTTCAAGTCCTCACCCAGCCATGGAAACTCATGGGGCTTTGTGGAACTGGTAAAACCATTCCTTAAATATCCTTCTTGTCATCACCATTTCTTGCACTGTCTGGGAGGATCCTTGAGGGTTCCAGAGCAGATTTTCAAAAAACATAGGAGATGCAGCAGGAGAAATAAAATGTTTCTGTTTGTGGGTTCATCCAGCTTGCAGGGATCTCACCCTTTCTTATTAGAAGTAATGGTTCTAAATACACTTCAGCTAGCAAGCACTTAGAATTTCTCTTAGCAATGCATTTTTCTGTTGCTGAAGCCATGAACAGTCATATGGCCCTTTAGAAGCTAACCCTAACCTATAGGTTTTCTATATGTGGACTGCAGCCACTTGATCTTCTGATGGACTGTAATCCGCATCCCACCTCCCAAATTATATAAAATTGGGGGGGTCTTTAAAGTGCCACAAGACCAATCATTAAGATTTTCCAAGTGCTGTAGGGATTAAAATAGAAGAGAGCAATTCTGCATATGATCACTAACTAACAGCCATGATAGAAAAATAATTGGGAGGAGAAAAATGAAATTGAGACTCAAGTGTTCTTTCTTATAGGTAGGGGGTCTTCCTTTAGTTGAAGGATGAAAATAGATTGGTCTTCCTCTTCAGAGTATTGGGAGATGTAGGGTTCTGCTTCCCTCAATCCCTTGGCCAGTAGGAAAGGAGAAAGCATGTTTCCTTTGTGCTCTGTAATTCCAGTGGAACACTTCTGTTTCTGTTTCCCCAATAACAATAATTTTGTGTCAGAAATTATTCTGGGTCGAAAGGATTTTTACAAAAGAAACTCTGCTCAGGAGATGCCCAAATGAGGCTCCTTTCATGTCCCCAAGAGCTGGGACAGAGGCGGGCACTCAATACATCGTGCACTACCTGGGTCTCAAACTGCCAACTTGTCAGCCTTCCAGCTAACAAGGTGAGCTTCTTAACCACTGAGCCATCGCAGCCCCTAATTTCCCCAGTGAATCCAGTTTAGGCCTGAATAGTCAAATAAGTCAGATAGCTTTGGATTGTGATAGCTCCCTTCATATAATGTTTCTAGGACCCTATAAAGAATTTAAATATGAATGAGTTGCAATGTAAATTGAACAGTTAATGTTGTTTAAAAACCAGCCATTCTGTAAATTCAACATGTCTCATGTAGAATATGTACATGATTTGTACATGAAGAAGGAATAGTACGCATTTCCTACTCATTGTACTCCACAGGCCTCGGGGAATTTGCATATCTTCACTGCATTTTCCAATAGGTTTGGTTTGGCCTTCTCTGAGGAATACAAATGACCTCCCACAAGACTGAGAAAATTTGTACACTGTCCAGTCAGTAAAGATATGTTTCCATCAATATGAATGGAACTCACAAATCCAAAAGGCCTTGGGCTCTGGAGTGACATTGAAACAGCATAACGAGAATGTGCTGGAACAGAGAAAAAGTCAAGCTGGAAAAGCACAGCATAAAAAAATAAACACAGTTTCTGAAAGTATAGATGGACAGAAGTTGTACCTATTTTATTGAATTGACAAAGAATTCACTCTAAAGGACTCAGAATCCATCAAGCATTAGATTAAAAGTGGTCACCTCTTACCTATTTGTAATAGCAAACGAAGCAAAAGAAGGACATGAAGGCATTCATAGCCTTGGAGAAACAGGCAAATTCTTGCCTGGGTTTGCCGTTCCTCCTGAATATAGATATGGTAAGGATAGAATTAATAAAAGAAATGTTGTCTCAGAAATTGTGCAACCTGAAGATCAACAAACTAGGCACTAAAGAGAGAATTAAAACTGAAGCACCTTCTTACAAGGAACCAATTTTCAGACTGTCTTGAAATATACTAGCAGGTGAAGTTGTAGCTCCTGTTGAAGTTTGAAAGAAATAGCTGCATCGTCAGGTTTACTCCAACTCTGTGGAAAGAGATTCCCACTTATGCAGCAGGGCTGCCGCTTGCATTCATACTTCCAACTGCAGCATCCAAACTGCTACAGGGGATTCTCTATCCTCTGGAGCAGATTTGAGGCTGCAGGTGATAGGGGACATCCAGTCTGCCGGAGTTGAAAACAGCAATCATTCTTGTAATCTTTTAACAAAGGGTGCCGTTTAAGATAACCTGATGAAGTAGGTACACTGAGGACTTGTTGAGTAGTTCTAACAAAATACTGAGCAGTAATCCATGCAAAATTTTCAGGGCAGTGGGGCACAGTGGCTGTACTTGACATACTGCATGTGGGTTGCCATTTAGGTTTTAACCAGAAAAAGTTGTAACAATACTATTTTTGTAAGGGAAATAAGTGACAGGATTTCATATGTTGGAGAAAGTAAACAGACAGAACCTGCCTATGGTCACCCAATATGAGATGGTCTAGCCAGCACTCAAAGAAATACGATGGGAAATGGCCCTTCTGAAAGACACTCCAGTTGGCAGCAGGGCAGTACACTAGTACCCCGGATAACGATGAGACTTGGTTTCACAAGTCTCGTCGTTATCCGGTTTTTAACGTTGATCACACAAAGTTAAAAAAAAGCCCTGTTTCCCTGGAGGCTGCAGCAAGCCAGAACGTCGGAATTTGAATCCTGATGTTTTGGCTTGCTCCACTGGCTGGGGACATCGGGGAAGCCCAGAAACAGCTTGGATCGAGTCTTCCCACCTCCCTGGACCCGGCAGGGGGGTCAGGGACCACAAAATTGGTAAAAAAAAAAAAAAAAAGGACTTTTTAAAACAATTTTGGGGTCCCTGACTCCCCTGCCGGGTCCAGGGAGGTAGGAAGACCCAATCCAAGCTGTTTCTCGGCTTCCCCGACGTCCTCAGCCAGTGCAGCAAGCCAAAACGTCAGGATTCGAATCCTGACATTTTGGTTTCTTGCAGCCTCAAGGAGGGTGGGGAAACTTCAAAAATAGCACGCATTGGCTCTAGGGAGGTCGGGTGACCCAGTGCGCGCTAATTTTGAAGTTCCCCCGCCCTCCTCGAGGCTGCAACAAACCAAAACGTCAGAATTCAAATCCTGACGTTTTGGCTTGTTACAGCTTCAAGGAGGGTGGGGGAACTTTGGAAACAGCTTGGATCGGGTCTTCCCACCTCCCTGGACCCAGCAGGGGGGTCAGGGACCCCTTTGGGGTCCCTGACCCCCCTGCCTGCTCCAGGGAAATCAGAGGACCTAATCTAAGCTGTTTCTGGGGTTCCCCGACATCCTCAGCAAGTGCAGCAAGCCAAAACGTCAGGGTTCAAACTCTGGCATTTTGGCTTGCTCCACTAGCTGGGGACGTCGGGGAAGCCCAGTAACAGCTGTAGATCGGGTCCCCTGCCTGCTCCAGAGAGATCAGAGGACCCGATCTACAGCTGCAGGGTGGCTGGGGAAGCTGATGGGGACTCCCTGTCGGCTTCCCTAGCCACCCACCCTTGCCTCCACAGCTGTGGGGTGGCTGGGGAAGCCGACGGGGGACAACCCCCCCGTCAGCTTTCCAGCCACCCCATCCCTGCCTCCGTAGCTGCAGGGTGGCTGGGAAGCTGAACGGAGAACCCCGTTAAAAAGAACGTTATCTTCCCCCCAAATCTTCCCCCCCAATTTGTCGTCATTATGCGGTTTTAGCGTTATCCGATGCAATCGTTATCCGGGGTATTACTGTATGTTACTTTCAGTCTCTTAATCTCTCTCTTTCTGTTTCCCCCCTTTCCCTTGCTATCCCTCGCTCCACATCTGGCAGCCACTTAAGAGTCAGTCGGCTTGGAAGAAGAGGAGCCTTTCACTTGCCCCTTTCACTGGCCAATCTTTGCTACTGAAATGCCTTCCTAATCCCAAACACAGCAATTAGCCAAGCCCTGAAAGTGGACCAAGTCTGTCCATAGAGTTTGACAGAGTATGGGAAGTCAACATGCTTGTTGACAAGCTGATTAGTGTATCCTGCTTTAATTACTGCACTGGAAAGTAGACTACACCTTCAAAGCTACTGTGTAGCTTGTAAAGAGGGAAAATGATACACCTTAACAGATTAAAAAGCAATGAGTAAGCAATTAAGTGAGCAACCTGCAGAGAGGGTACAGCAGGCAGAAGAGAAGGTAATTATCACTCTTTTCAATTAAGCTAAGAACAAACTGTGCAAATGTACCACCACCATTTAAAAAAGTTAGGGCTGAGACATTTATTTGAACACATTGATTAATTACACCTGAATAACATTAATAGGCCAGGCAGCTATGCAGTTAAAAGTTAAAAGTTAAGCAATGATAATGCAGTTTCTCTGAGTATCTTCTGCTCATTGCATAGGAAGTTTAAGGAAATAATTTATCTGTGTCAGTACCCAAAATATGCATTTTTGTTAGCTCTTAGTATTTTAATACTGCTTATCTTTGCCTGTTAGTCATTGGCTTAATATATGGGTGTTTTAGAACAAACATTCAATAGTTTGTTTCATTTTGTCTAGGGCAGTGGTTCCCATAGTGGGCCCCACGCCCCACAGGGGGACTTCAAGTCCCAGAAGCCTAAGTCAGTACATTGGCTGATCAGTGCTTTGGGAAGAACTGGTCTAGTCTATTAAATTCCTTCTCTCACTTTCCCCACTGATTGTGTCATTCACATTGAGCCCTCAACCACTTGGGATTTTACTTTCATGGCAGCAGTTCCCACAGTGGTTTGAAAGGGTAATTGATGTATATTTCCAGCTGACCATCCTGGACCACTTTCTAACCAGCCATATGTCCATTTAAATTGCAAAACATAATATTTTCCTTTTATTGAGAAATGAATGTCTTAATTTTAGTTTGGGCTCCAGCATTCTTCTGTTAATCTTCAGGAACATCTCCACAACCTGCAAGGAAGAACAACAATTTCATTTTTTTTTTTTGGGGGGGGGGGGGATAATAACAACAGCTCTCATATGTGCCTCTTTTATTTAACATCCTTTAGATTTCACTTATGCTTCTCTGTCATAAAGCTAAGCATGCAGTGTTGATCACTGTGTGTCAGCTGGCTAGGACTGAGCCTGTATGTTTTAGAAAGTGGTGCATTTTGTACCTGCCATGTTGAATCATATTATGACTTCTCCCCATTTTCGTAAAGATTAATTTTCTTTGTAACCATTTTACCTTTTTTAAGTTTGCAAACTTCACAAATCAAGTATCATATGAGTGGTACATAATCAGTCGGGAATTTTCAGTACTTCCTATTTTGGGATATACACATAGTGTAATTGCAGGCAATAGATGTAGGAGAAAAACCACCATTTGGCTATCAACACACAATGCTTACACTTGGCAGATTATGGCATCATAGTCTTGACACAAATTTTTTTGTAGTGAAGCATTTCTCTTCAAGTTCATATTTAGAATCCAAATAACTTGTCAGCTTACTCACTAAATGCTGAAAGTTTTTGTTCTTACACAACAAATTATATGCTTGTTTAACCTTCCAAAGTAATCATTATATCCAACACACACATATCCAAAATGTGTGCATGCACACAAATACACATTGCCATTGCCAAACAGGGATTCAAATTCTGGACTCCTTAGTCCTAGTCCATCATTCCGTACACTAAAACACATTGGGTAATCATCAAGTAATCACTTTTGTGTTGCTTTAGTTACCTACCACTAGGGCAGCTGTGGGTGGCTTCTAAAGGTCTGCATAGCCCCATCTCTGGATGCAAAAAATTCAGAATTATGCAAAAAATTTACTACTCCACCGTGATGTCATCACAGTGTGGGCAGAGCTAACGTCATGACGTCATGGGCGAGGCCAAAGGGGAAAAACTTAAAAATAAAATAAAATAAGCAAACACACACACACCCTCAACCCACCTACCCACCCCAAACACAAACCCGTCACTTACCTGTTAGTATAAGTGCCTCAGCAGCACCATGTTGCAAGATGGATATGGTCATCGTACCGGTTCTCTAGGATAATATGCCTTAATGTAAATGTAAAACAGCTGTACCTCCTTAAGGGTTCTCCAATTAGAACAGCAATTGGAACAGCACAGGTGTAGCTTATTAATGAGGTAACTCCAAGACTTTGCTTAAAAACCCCATGCCAGGCCTGCCAGCCGTCAGGCCCTTTTAGGAACTGTGGTAGTATGTCAATATAGGTAAAGGTATTAAATACACATTAAAATACACACAGACACATCACATCCAAAGGTGAGTCACTTACCCTGGGGAGCAGCTTCTCTTCCTCCTCCCCACTTGGGAGGACAGCAAGGAGGTTGTGCATGTGCACCAAGCACTGTAGGTGTGCATGCATACCAAGTGCTTGGCGTGCATGGGCAGTGGGGGAACCAGTGAAAAGGTAAGCCCCGAAGATGGTTCCCCCCAAAAGCTGCTACCGGTTCTCCGAGACACTGGGAAAAGTTATTAACAGTTCTGGCGATCTGGTGCGAACCTGTTACATCCCATCACTGCTCTTATGTTAGTATACCTACCAGTTCCTCTTCCTACACATGCACATAGCAAAAAGGCCACGTGAGTTTTTGTCATACCGGACCATGTAACCCAAGGATTCCCAACATTTTCAAGTCGGGTGCCCAGTCACGCTCCCTCAAACAGTTGAGGGGGCCGTACTGGTTGCCTCCCCCCCCCCCCATTTACAGCTGCCGTAAATGAATCTGTGGCTGATTCCAGTGGCAGCAACTGAAGTGAGGGCAGGGGCCAGATTATTTGGTGCCATGGGCCAAATTTGGCCCACAGGCCGTAGGTTGAGAACTCCTTGTGTAAACTGTCTGCAGTATACAAGGCAGAAATGATATACATGTAAACTGATTTGCACATTAGAAACACATCTGGTGTAAACAGCTCTTACTTGCTGGATAGCTGTGTCACTTATGTACTTCCCTGCAGAACCAGTGGTTGGGAGTTCCCAGGACTAGAACCAGTCTATGTAGGCGTGGGCAGACTGCATTGTCCCAGAAGAAGGGAATGGTAAACCTTCTGAGTACTGTACTGTAATTCTCTGCATAGAAAGGATTGCAACAAATCAAAAAAAATTGAAAGCACACTATATTATTACATTTTAAAAAAAATCTACTATTAGATTCGTAGTCGAAGACTGAAGTTTAAAACCTAACAAAGGACCTAAGAACTATTAACGTATAAATATATAAGCAGTTCCTGGTAAAGTTGTTTTTTGTAGATTTAGGATGTTCAAGTTCAATCATTCCAAAATTTCCAAATATCTAGGGAGTCCTTTAGGTATTGTTTCAAGTGCCCCAATCACTATTGGTACGACTACCAATAGTGACCAGAGCACTTGGAGCAATACCTAAAGGACTTCCTCCATAAATGTTCAACTTCAATTTGTAAATCACAATAGATTGTATAAAGCCAACTTCCAGTTGAAGTTTCTGGCTGTGTAGGAGATGCTGTGTTATTCAGTATGGGACACTGGTGGAACAACCCATTGTTAAGTTCCTCAGCAGCACAAATATTTTGGAATACTGATTGCCTATTGTGAAGTTAAAAAGAAAGGTGTATCGTCCTGTTGATCCCTGCTGCTTTTCTCTGTCATTTTCACCCCCACTTCTCCCATGACAACTGATGGCTCCTTCAGATATCTACTTCAGCATTTTTTGTAACAATGTGATTGTCCTGTGCCCTGCATTTGAGAAGTGACTTCTTTGCCGCTGCTGCATTTTCTTCTTCCGTGTCTAGGTCAGACATGAAACTGCCAAAATGAAGGCACTTTTTTGTGAGTTCATTCTGCAGTTCCTTTCACCTGAGAAAGATTAGCCGGCAACACAAGGTTGCCATTACCAGGGTATGCGCAATTGTCATTCAAAAATACCAGAATCTTCAAGGAGGCTCTTTCTCTGCACTTTGCTGAGCAGTCTGTAACCTAACCAGTACAGTACTTTCAAAGTGTAGGAAACTGAACGATCAATTGGACAGAGAAGTTAATTTGCAGTTAGAAGTGTAGGGATTGGTTGTTTTTCTATCTGTGAATGTAAGTGTGGCAAGCCAATGTTTGATGTCATGCTCACAGATGCCCAAGCTGGTTATAACTCAGTGAATTGGGGCACCTGGTTGCAGGGAGGCCTAGAATCTGAACCACCACTGTGTCTCCCAGGAGAGGAGCCAGTTGAGATAGCCTCGTAGCTGATAAAGTTAAGTGCTCTACTTCCTATATGGGCATGTCTCAGAGTACAACCAGAAGGAAAGACTGACATAATAAACTTTTTGAGTCTAGCTGGGTCATCATAAGTCTGGTATGCCAGCACAGAATTATTACCCCTGCATGTCTAGCAATGTGATAGGACTTTCAATCTCAATTCTCTCTCTGTTTCTCTGGGAGCCAACCATTTTCCTCAAAAAACAATCCGGAAGGTTTCCTATGACTCCAGAGCAGGTTTTGAGGGCAAGTTTCCACAGCTTTCTGTTTCTGCTGACAGTAACAGTTCCATCAGTGGAATGTGTTGGATCCCACCCAGTATTTGCCTTTTTAAACTCTTTTTTCAAGCTCATATCCAGTGGTAAGCACAATGTGAAGCTAAATGTGCACTTTGTTTCTTATATATCATAAATAATGTTTCACTCTTATTCAGTAGATAAATAGGAAGAAATTTTACTTCCCATTTGCAATATATGTTTTAAATGTCACATTCTTTTCTGAAGTGTTATGGGCTTTATTGTGAACATATTGCTCTATTTTTTCTTCTTAGAAGTGGGAAGCTGAATAACCATTTAGAAGCTGCTATACATGAGGCCATGAATGAACTTGACAAAATGTCTGGGAATGTAAGTATCCCGTGCAGAATATTAAAGATTTGTAACCTTTTTTTAAAAAATGCTCAGGATTGTACTATAGCTTTTACAAATAAAATTAAATTCTAAAATTAGAAAGCAGTTATAACTATCCTCAGAATATGATTACTATATAACTTCAATCTTGATCTCTCTTCTTTTTCTTCTTCTTCTTCTAATATACACATATGCAAACTCATATACATTCCATAACAATGTAATACTCAGTCGGTTTGCAGTGCAAATCTATACATACTAATTCAAAAATCAGTTCTATTGAATATAATATTTTACTCCTAGGTAAATGCATACAGTTACAGTTTTCAACATGCTTAATGAATTATGGTCAGGATAATACTTGTGCAGAAAACAATTCATGACTTCCAATGTATCAAAGTTCCAATATCACATCATGTATGCAGTACTTGATGTCTGCCCATGTTATCCTGCTATGGTAATAAAGTAGACAATATTGCCAGTGACTCAACACTGAGTGTCAGGTGGTGGTTAACTAACGGCCTTGGGTGCCAAAGTCCACAGGGAAGAGTGATGGTCCCCAAGTGGATTAAATCCCACTTGAATCCATCTTGATGGAGGGTAGCAGCTTCATCAATACTGGCCTGGGACTGATGAGAACTTTGCATGCCAAAAGGGTTCAGGACCAGAAAGTGACTCATGGAACTGGAACATTGGTACAGGTGTCACGCTGCGATGCAGAAGGCAGATGAAAGGCCACTGCATTATATTCTCAGGACAGTCTTCATGGCTGATCGCCATCAGCCAGCCCGGCCGGGAGAGGACTCACCATTGCTACTGCCGCCTCCGAACCTTGGCCGTGGCTGGGGCAGGGAGGCCCGTTAGCTTTGGGTGCCTAGACTTCACCAGCTGCCAGCGCTCTCAGGCCCTGCCCCTCTCCAGACTTTAAAAGCCGGCCACGGTGGTGGGCGGTGGCAGGATCCACCATCTCCGCCGCCGCCGCCGCTAGACCTGTGGCCCAGCTGAATGAGGACTTGGCGGCTTTAAACTGCGCCGCCAGCGCCATCACTACTTCCGGACTCTCACCTGTGCTTGCCCAGCCTTTTTGTGACATTTTCCCCTTCGTAATATTTTGTGTAACATTCCTATTTTTTTGTGATATTTTTGTAACTTTATGACTGGACTTTATTTTATTGTACCGTATTTTATGATATTCTATTGTTTTGAATTCTTGATTTATGATATTTGATTATACTGAAATATTGTATTGTTCTGTTGAATTGTTATGTTGTATTCGATTGTACAGTAAAACCTCACATAAAGAGCGCCTCGCTTAAAGAGTAACTCGCTTAAAGAGCAGAAATTTCTCTGAATGGTCACTTCGCTTAACAACTAAAACCAACCAAATACTTGCTTAACAAGTAAAACGGGGTTCGGAATTCCCCCACCAGAAGTCACAATTGGTCACTTACAATGGTGTTTCACTTAAAGAGCAAACTCGCTTAAAGAGCAATCCTGTGGAACACATTATGCTCTTTAAGTGAGGTACAACTATGTTGTGAGCCACCCTGAGTCAGTTTTTACTGAGTACAGCAGCATATAAATCAAATAAATGAAATGAAATGAGGATTGCTAATATTCGGATTCAGATATGGCAGAAGAAGATGTGTGCAGTATTCTTTTCTTTGTTCTTTTTCTAGAATTAGCAAACCATATTCATAGGCCAGTTTTATTAACATGTATTACTCATTTGTGTACTGTCTCAAAGGTTGGTGCCTGGAATAAACAAGATATGATTTTTAAAGTAAAAGAAGAAGTATGAAAGTAGTAGTGGTAGAAGAAGTGGTAGAAGAATAAAAAATGCAAAGAAACCTATTGTAAATTCACTCTGCACGCCAGTTTAATAGTGGATAGTGCTACTGATGAGCTATTTCTGATATTTCCTTTTTGTTCAACCTAAGTTTATTATGCTTGCTTCAAATTTGAAACAATTGTTAGCAGTATTGGGAGGTCAGCAGTTCGATTCCTGAGTACTGCAGGACAGAATGAGCTCCTGTCTTTGTCTCAATTCCTGCCAACCTAGCAGTTTGAAAGAAAGAAATTGCACATTGATAAATAGGGACCACTTCGGTGGGAAGGTAAACAGTGTTTCGTGCACTCCAGTGTCTAGTCATGCCTGCCACATGACCATGGAAACATCTGCGGAAGCAGACCGCTGATTCTTTGGCTTTGAAACAGAGATGAGCTTTGAGCCCTAGAGTTGGATACGACTGGCTTTCGAGCAAGGGAAACCTTTACCTTTACCCTTTAAGATCAAATTAAAATGTTTAGCCTCATACCTCTTCCTTCTAAAGAAAGAATTAATACTCTAAGTGTTGATGTAATATGCACGATTATACATGAACGATGTGAAATATCAAGAATACAAAGAACAGTAACTTCTCACAAAATTAAAACTTTAGAATTAGGTTCAGTGACGGAGCACAATAAAGCACCAACTTATAATTAATGGATTATTTGTTGGAGGACAAACTTTGTATTTTTTTCTGTTATATTGAAATAATAATTAGGCTTTGTCATTGTATCATTCCCAATGCCTTCTTCAAAAAGCTTCCTGGGGGTATCAGAAAGCTCTCTAAAAGGACATTCAGTGTGGTAGAGAGGCTGCATTTGGGGATGTAGGTAGGATCCTAAGTGGAAGTGTAAAGCTGGAAGTCCAGAGCTCGGCTGGATCAAAGTATAAAAAAATATAATATGCATTTTTATGTATTATCAAAATCTTATGAAAATAGCTCCGATAATGTTTTAAAATATTGTACTAAAATTATTTTGTATGCCAGCTCAACATGTGTTTCACCATTAGCAGCTTGTATATAATACTTCACATGAAACATAGCCCTGATTCTCTGGTCACAGCAAGCCAGAGTTGTTTATTCTCGGGCCAAGTGTTCTGGTGTGTTCTGCTCAAAGGCTTGTGCTCAGTTCATCTTGCCAGTGACTGTAGCTAAGCCCACAAAGCCTTTCTCCAAAGTTGGCTTAGCATTCTGTCCAGAACAGAATCACTAGCACGTTGCTCTTCTAACAAGCCAGAATGATGAGCCAAGGTTTGCTTCAACTGCTAGACATTCCAGCTTACATCCAAACTGGCCTTATATTTTTAGAACAGAGTTGAAAATGCTGTCTTGCACAAACAACAATCACTTTGTTGTGGAAGATCTCTGTGGCTAAGAGAATTTATTTTGTCTTCATTTCTGTAAGCTGAATTGTAACACCATATATCCATGTAAAGTGGAGAAGAAACAATTGCATTCCTTAAGTCTGACTGCATCGGAAATACAAACAAAATCAAGCTTCCATAGTTCAGTTCAGTGTAGCAAGTGTGGCAAGTTCATTCTGGCCAGCGTGATGAGTATCTGCAGGAGCTGTGCCTTGAATAGAGATGTCTCATGCACAAATAGTCGTGAGAAATGCCACCTGACGTCGCAAACCACCTGTGATGAGACTTCCATCGTCCCACTTTTGAAGCCTCAAAGGTACACAAGAGATCATCTCAGAAGTTGTTTAAAGATCCCTTCTTCACCTCCAGATTTGGAAGGAGGCTGGAGTTTATTGGACAGTTTTGAAGGCAAGGCACCAACAAGGTTATGGCCATAAATGCCAAACTGGGGAGAGAATACTTCTCTTCATGCAGGCATGCAAGGGGGTTGGTAACTACAATTTTAGTGTGACTAGAATTTTAGCCGACTTCTGTAGACCTCTAAGAACCTAAGAAGAGTAAGACAGCAGATAACTTTTATTCTAATAGTCTTTTGCTATGATGGAACTTAGCTATTTGCCTTCTGTTTGCTGCTAATATTTTTATTTTTATTTTATTTATTATTCATATTTATCCACCACCCTCCTCACCGAGGTGACCCGGATGTCTCACAAATCACAAATGCACCACAACAAAACACAAACATTCCTAAAACCCTCAGATATAAAACTGTGCAAGATTAAAATTTAAAATCTAAAAAGTTTAAAAAACGCCAAATTACTACATCTTGAGGGAAGGAGAGGCTTTAATCATTCAGCAGGCTGGGGTCACGATACCTCCCGCACCCTATACCTGCCCTGCCAGCCATGTTTTTAAATTCTTCCTAAAGGGCAGCAACTGGGTCTGGAGACATAGCTCAGTTGGCAGGAGGTTCGGTTGGCCGGAGCAGACTGTGGAATGTGTTTTAAAATCTTTTTATGTTTCAAAATCTGTTTTATATGATGATTTGATCCCAGTGTGTTGGTAGCTCTGTGAACTTTCCAGAGAATCCTTTAAGCAGTATACAAGTATAATTGCTATTGTTGTTTCAGTTTCCAAGCAGAGAGTTGCACTGTTAAGAGGGACTCACTGTTTCAAATTGCACTTCAGCCATGAATTTATTATATAGTTTTTGGGCAGTTTATTATAATTAAGTTTCTTACCGTCTACTATGGGGATAACAGTTTGAGTCTAATGTTGCCCTGTACAGACATAAATACTTTAATTTCTGCTACACAGGGAGTCTGATCAATGCCATACCCTAGTCTAGCTGACCCCATCTTTATCTTCATGCTAGTTGTAACTGTATTCCAGGGATGCTCCTGACTCTCAGTAATAGATTTGGGGGAATGGAGGTGGGGGCCCAGTTGCTGCAAGAGTGTGGAAAGTTTCATTCCATGGACTGATATCCTCACAGCTCATGTACAAGTTCAACATTGGTCGGCCATGTGAAGTTGTTTGTTAAAATTAAAGAGATACATGTGGTGTATGATCAAGAATATGTGAAATGCCTTTAAATAAGAAGGGAAATTTTTCCTAGGGGAATTCTGGGAGTTATACTCCCAAAAAAGGTATATAATTGCACACATCCCATAAATATCATTACCAACCCATTTGGGCTTTTCTGTTATTATTAATCCCAGTTGCTACCATTTTGCTCTCTAATTTGGTTTTTGCTCTTTGTCTCTCCCCATCCACCCAGGTGCACCAAATTCCACAAGGAGACAGACAATTGAAGCCTCCAAAAGCCAAGAGGAGGAAGATCTCTAGATAACATTGAATGTCTTTGTTAGTGGTCAACAGTACTTACCTAAACAAACATGCACATAAAGTATATGGTATTATGTACTGAAAATATTAGGATGGATAGCGTTCCTCACCACAGGGTGCTAAACAAAACAGTGGTACAGTATTCTTATTGATACAGCCGGAGAAGTTAATCCAGATCTTCAGAAGATTACAATGTGTCTATAAAACCCTTTTTTCTATAATACTAAAATTGTGATTATAAGATTATAGTCAATGTTTCTGCAGAGTTTTCATTGTGTATATAGATAAAACAGAATTTCATGATGATATTGAACTGTAAATAATGTATTATATTGTCATGTACAAGCGTACCTAATGCACACTTTATCTTTTATTGTACAAAAAAAATAGTGTACAAAATTCTTTGGTTTCTATTGAGTACACATACAAGAGACTACCAGTGTAAAGTGATAAATAAAAATACAGCCTAAATGCTTTTATATAATAATGTAAAAGATGCTGTTTTTGTATTTAACAGCAGTGAAAAGGCATGATTATGTAATACCTTAATTATGACATAACACTTCTCGCCACTGAGTGTTCATTTATGGTGTCTGTTTGGAATGAACCTTGCCTGGAAGTACTGTACTCCATTTCAGGTCCCTGTAGGAGAGAGGGCAACCTTGCAGATTCCTAAAGGGATGCGGGATCACAGGTCAAATTAAGACGTCAAAAGCTGCAACTCTTAGTTGCGTGTTGTTGTTTTTTAATTTGCCTGATTTTTAAAAGTAGAGTACTGTAGTTTTTTTATTAAAAATATTTAGATAGATATTTTAGCCAACTATTCCTTTAACAGAGTTTCATAGCCACCTGCTTTAAAATGAGAATCATTTTAGAACACTCATTTGGGAACCCTTCAGATCCTAAATTGGCTAGTACAGTTTGCTGAAGCACAGGAGCTCAGCAATAGCCCTGTTTTAAGCATTGTTCCCATTCACTTGTTAGCTACCACATCTGACAGAATAATAGCTAGGTGTTCCCATAAGCCAGGGGTGCCCAAACATTTCGGACCCCAAGCCGGAAATGGAAATAAAACACGTCTTGCAATCTGTTTTGCAATAGAATGAGATAGATTTTAGGCTGCCATTTTCTCTGCTTAAACTAAGGGTGTCCAAACTATGGCCTGTGGGCCGGATCTGGCCTCAACATCAATTCATCCAGCCCGTGCTGCCTTCATCACTCCCGGAAGTGGAAGTAAAAAGCACTCGTACAGGCGCATTTTAATTCCACTTCCAGGAGTGACAAGGGTGGCACGGGCTAGATTAATTGACATCAGGGGCTGGATCCGGCCCATGGGCCATAGTTTGAGCACCCCGCCATAAACTAAAGAATGAGATTCAGTTATGTGCTTGAATAGGGTTATTCAGCTGAGTGGGACTATGTCAGCATTAAGAGGACACTTAATTTGCCTCACCAGCTGATATGCTAACACTATCATCTGTATTAATATATTAGAGGTGAAAGATGGCTTACTATATTAGCAGTTCTGGTCAGGATCCAAAGAACTACACAGTGGATTCTCTGCACTTGAAAGGGTTTTGTGTGTGCTCTTTCCATACAAATTTCATCTCCCTGACATGTGAGTGACAGACCACTTTTTAAACCAGAGGTGACTTCCAAAAACCATTTTTCTTGTCCACACTGGGATTCTTATGAAAATAAGGGAGGGATTGCAAATCCCACCAGGGACAGGACACCAAAACCTTTGAGTGTACATAGTGTAGCTCTTTGGATCCCAGACAGTGATTTTTTTATCAGTATTATGTAACATATCAGATTTATTTTATTTAATGAGAATTATTTATACCATTAACAGATGCTTATATATATATAAATATATATATTAATGTGGCAGAAATGTGCAGGTTGAATCTATTAACCAGATTATTTATATTATGTTAAGTTTGAAAGAAATGTGAAACATGTATGTTAGAACAATGGTCATACACTACAAATAACACAAACGCAAAGCTGTGAGTCCTTCTCAGAATACCGATATCTTTAAAAGAAATTGCAGTGCAGTGTCATTTTCAGTGTTGGTGCTGCATAGGGTGGCCATGGCCTCGCCTCTCCCCGCTTTTTCCTGCCACCTTCCAGGTGTCCCAAAATATACTCTCAGCTCACCATGCCTGGGCCCAAGATGAAGTCCTTCGGACCAGCCACTACCTCTTCATCTGGGAGCCTCCATTTTGTTATACCCTAGAACTTGGTCCCCTTTAAAGGCATAGTTACCTCTTCTAGCAAAGACTGCTGGTGATCAGCATCATCTAAGGCTGATCACAGCAGCAGCCTGTTGATAACCAAAATCTAACACTTACACAAGAAGTCCTCCTTCCCTGCCCAGTTCTCCTCCTCAGGGCCCAAGCTTTGTTTTCCATGTGATCTGAGCAATACGACTAGTCCCATAGGACAGAGAAGTCAGAGGGGAAGCGAGTATTGTTCTCCTGGTCAGTTCTTCTGTGCCAGTCCCCTGGGCTAGATCATCTGCTCTTATCTCATGCAAATAGGTCTTCTTCCTTTTTCCAAGCCCCAACCTGATGGAACGCAATTAACTACACTAAGCTACAGTGGCCTGGAGACAGAAACCCTTCCTTCTGCTGGGTAGGTTCATTTTGTCTTTTGTGTACTGGCAGTACAGCCTGTCACAATCCTTCATAAAAACTCATGTGAAGTGATCTTTTGTGTAGTTTAGTTAGCACTCTTATTTTCTGTTACAAGTTGATGTGTTATGTTTTAAAAGTTACTGTTGTCCATTTTTTGTACTAGCCTGCTTTCTGCTTTTGTCTAAACAGATGTTTCTATTCATGAATACTGGTGTGTATGAGTGTGTGTGTGTGTGTGTGTTTATATTTAGGTTTTTATTTTTAATTTGCTCTTTTTTTTCTTGGTCCCTAAAATTGAATTTGTATTGACCAACCCTTATTTTGACATTTTTAACTAATTAGGTTTGTACTTTTCTCACCAATGTATACTTTACATTACCAGACTATGTAAAGTATTTTTGTGCAGTTGATTTCATTGGTTAATATTGGCGTCGATGTGGGTGCTAGGAATAGTTTGTTTCAGTCCATACTGATTTCCCCCCTCCTCTTTAGAGTTTTTATCGTTTTATGTAAGCAGTTCATGTAAATATTGTGAGCATTACAGGTCATGCAGTGTTGTAACATTTTTAAAAATGTTGCACCTACTTTACAATTAAAAAGCTGGTCACTCATACTTGAATTTTGCCCATAAAGCAATTTCTTTCTCTTTGCATTAATTCCTAAATTTCTTCTTTTTTAAAAATCAAGGCCCTACCCGTCTTTGAAGCTTTTTTGTTGTTGTTGTTGTTTAACAAATCTATATTTTTCTAACAGAAGATTTTAGGATTTTACATTTTTGCCATCTTTCTAATTTATGATGAGATACTCCTATATTTAGAGAATGAAAAAAATATCCTGATTTTGGAAAGTGGAATAATTGAACTCTAGCTCAACAGTTACAGAAATCACAAAATGAGTGAAGTTGGGCTCCGTAAGATGAAATAGCCTCACATTAGATGAATTAGTGGGTGTTTGTGTGATGTTTTGAGGATATAAAATGCAAACTATCCTCATGTGTCTATTTATTTATTTATTCTTGGTGGGTTATGATAAAATTATATAAAAGTCAAAGGATATTTTTTCTTTTTTCTATCATGGAGCTTTACAAACACCATTTATATTTATGACAAGGTTTAAATTCCTTTAATTATTTTGAGTGAAATTATTTCTGGCTCTTTGAAAATAATATCCAAAGGGTTGAAAAGTACACATTACCCATAGGAGTTGTGGCCACTGTTTAAGTTGGGGATTTTGTTTTATACTTTTTATATTTAAACTTCTGAGTGCCATTGTGCAGACAACTTGCTAATAATGCAATCTTATTGTAGATTCCCTGAATTTATTGATACAAAGTATCATGGTGGACTGAATTACCTTTTATTAGCTACAGTTTGTATTTTGCTACATAGGGTTTTTAATATGAATATTCCAGAAGAGCAGTAGCATAATAATGCTTTTCTATTTTAAAAGAACCCCATTTTAGTCTTACTAAGAGTTAGATTTTTTTTAAAAAAATCAGTTTTGTAAAATTTGAAAAGATTGTCAATATTATGATTAAATCACACAAAAAATCTCACTGTGATGTTCTCTTCTGGAAAGGGGCCATGTGTGCACAACACCAGTCTGGGAGGGGGTATATGTCCCTGATTTAAAGTGTATGGTGTACTATTAAATAAGTATAACACTAATGCAGAGTTAAACATATTAACCTCAGAAATTTGGATAGAAAGCCTATCCTCAGTTTACTTTTTGTGTGTCCAAATTTTAATCCTCTTGTCAATTTATACAATGTTGTGTCCAGCAAGTCCATAGATAAGTTAGTAAAGCTGATTGGATATTCTGCACAGTTCACTTGTAGTTAAATCAGAAAATTACACGTCATTTCTCCTGTATAAGACATTTATGAAGATTACATTTGCCTGGAAAATGAGTTGATTTCTTTGAAATTCATGATTTAGTATACGCAGTCAGTTGCGGACCATATGTTGGGAACCCCTGGTGTAGAGCCACTGAATCAATACTACTTATGTAGGTGTTGAGCACTGTTGAGCAGTACGTTCAATGGTTTTGTTGGGATTAACTGGCAGAGAGGCTACTGATTTTCCCCTTTATGGTGTACCTTTTTGGATAACAAAAAAGTGAAGGAGCCAGTAATAAAATGTTGGTTGGAGGTGAACAACTGGTACATAATTTTCCCAGAGATTCCTGTTCAGTTTTATGAGGTAATTGCAGACAGGTCTCAAAAGATATGTGTGCTGAAAATAGATTTTAGTACCCATGAAGTGAAAGATTTTATTTCTGAAAATTTCACCTGAAAATGGACATAATCTTCATTATTCACTTTAATGTTGAGGTACAGTTTGGAGGTGAATGAATCAAGCTAATTTCGCAGTTAAATGGTTAAGGAAATCCATATTTACACATCAGTGTAGTACAGGTCCCTTGAAGAAATCTTATAACCAAACCTTATAACCTTTAGAATGTTTACCTGAGGTTTTTTAACTCAAATAAGACAATTCCAGAACCAGATGGGATAAAAATAGAGAAGATAAAATGTTTTCAAGGTTCCCTTATAGCTTGAATGATGGCAGCATTGTTACAGGTATGTCTATTGTTACTAAATACGTGTTCTTACCATTAGAAAAGATTTGGGTGGAAACATTTTTTTTCTTGTCATACCTGTTCATTTCCACCTTGAAGCCTCTCTACCAATTCTGGACTGATGTATAGACTACATGGATCTATTACTATTGTTGGAAGGAGATTCAATACACTATGACCAAAATAATAAGAAATGAATGTAGCTGTTGGGAGAACAAGAATTGTTCATTAATTCACTCTTTGACACACACTACTGGAACAGTTCAGTCTGAGGTCATGAGCTGAGACCTTCCTGACCAGTGTTTCTCAACCTTTTTTTCACCCCATGCTCTTTTCAACAAATAAACATGTCATGCCCACTCTTCAAACCTGTCTTCCCTCAAAATTTTGAGATTTCAAATCGTGCATCTAAAAACACATAAGTTTAATTATTATTATTAACTCACATTTATTACCCCGCCCCAATTGGGTAAACCCAACTCTGGGCGGCCTACAACATGAATTTAAAATCACAAGTAAATCTGTTATGATAATTATCTTCAACTTGGAAATTATCTTCAACTTGTTTGTTCTTACATTATTAAATATATAGGTTTACTTTAATAATTGTCAGTCTACATTCAGGCATATAGATTTGGGGCACTATGTCAGTTACTTTCAGTCCTCTGCCTGTTGAGTTACCTTGTTTTTATAGCTACACATGCAAAAAAAAAAGCTCAATAAAAATATGTTGATGAAAACGAGAAGACACACAGAACCTCTTCACTTAGTTGGGAGTAAATAAATATTTAAATCAAAAATTCCCCAAAGTAAACTCGCTGGAATTATTAATGTGTTGAGCTGCTTTTTCAAAAAGTACAGACACAGCTTGTGAAACGGCTTTCCTCATTTTTAACAAATTACCCTCTAGATCTCCATAGCTGAACCTCCTGGTAGCAAAAGTTTTCAACTTTGGTGCATGTGCCTTTTAACACAACAGGTCTAGAGTGTCAATCAAGTATCGAGCAACCACGTTGTAGATTTGGGCAGTATGTTTGGGGTGGGTAGTAACAACCTTACCCCACTCTTGATGTCAAGTTATTTGTCTTAATAGCCAAATGCCCTTGTGTTTTATTAATGAACTTGTAGGACAAATTTCATTCAATTATATCCAGGAGACTTTACTATAGTTCTGACAAAACAAAACCAGGAAGCATTACTACTGTTAAATACACCAAAATTTGATTAATGGTATATTAATGTAAACTATTGCACTTTAGAAATAATTCTTGGTGAAGATTTTTTCAGAGAGAAATTGGTCATTGGATCCCAAGCTGCTAATAAATCATTTTGAAGTAAAAAAAAATCAATCACAGAGACAGTATATACTAAGTTACCAATCAAAGACCACAAGTCCTAAAGCTTCATCAAACAGTGATAACCAATTATTGCAGCTAAAATTTATGCTCTTTCCATTTGTTGGGCATTTTGAAGTCCACCTGGCTTCAGTAGGAGAAATTTAAACATGAATTTAACTATTTCATTTAAATGAGTAGGCCTTTGGCTCTATCAATCAGCTGGTGCAGAAATGGTTGTCTAGGAACCAGGCAGATTATACAGCTAATAGAAATTTAGTATGTGTGCAGTCAGTTAAATAAGCTTATTGGTTACTGCTGCAACCCTGTGATAGCATAGATGGCATTCCACAAAATACTGGACTAAATATCCGCACTAGCCAGCATGGCCATTGAGGAATGCTCCAAGCTGTGCAGTCCCACAACATCTGAAGGGATACACATTCCATGTCACTCCTTAAGATCAGGGATTCTCAACCCTACAGCCCATGGCGCCATTTCATTTGGAGCCCCCACTGCCTCCACCACACCAGGAAGTACCATGTGGTGGAGGAAGGTCAAATTGGTCATCCGGCCCCTGAAGCTGTCTGAGTGAGCATGACCCGGCCCCCTGCCTTAAAAGGTTGAGACCTGCTTAAGATGAAAATGTAAGCCCTGAAAGGACTTCCAAAGAATGAAGTTCTAAACTGGTTCTCCGGTTGTACTTATTAAACGTGAAGGATCACATTCTTTGTTATATTATTTTATTTAAACTATTTTCATGTCATATTTAGGGGCAAACGTCAATTGCATTGCTTCTTGTCTCTGCCTCATTGTAGTTTTGTAATCATGGATCCAAAGAGTTCCAAACTCACTACCCTATAAAAGGGAGGCTTTGAGTAGATGGCAACTTGGAAACTCTCATTGTTACAACAACTCTGACAGAAGATGAAATCACTGGCATTTTGCTTGGCAAGTATATGTCCAGACAATGTATTAGGGATGTGGTTTTTCTTAAATTAATTCTACTTGAATTATTGGGAATCACTTCTATATCTTCTCTGAAGATAAAGAGAAGTTTTCATAGGTATGCTACACACACATTCGTAAAGGTCTACCTTGCTCGAAAGCCAGTCATATTCAAATCTAGTGAGTGGTGCTCATCTCCAAAGAGCTATGGTCATCTGGCAAGCGTGACTAGACACCTGAGCACATGGAATACTTACCTTTCCCACGGAAGACGTACCTATTTATCTACTTTCATTTTGTTGGACAGCACTCTGCTAGTCTTCCAGTTATCAAGCTGAGTGTCAACTACTAAGCCACCATGGGGCCCACTCACACACATTAGCCTATACTAAAATTAAATTTTATCTTAACTGATATTTTTATCAGTTGAACAATGTGTAGTATTTGTGTACTTTCAAATGTATATTATGATTTTGCATTGTTTTGGAAAACATTCCTGGATGCATTCTTGAGACTTGCATTTTCGGCACAAATCTTTGACCATATATTTGCTGACAGCAACTTTGTTGTGTTAATGTAATGGTTTAAGACACATCAAATGCAAGACAGCAGATGTTGCAGGATCTTAGCATGTAGTTGCAATAAGTCTGGATGCCCAAGATCCCACGAAAGTACACAACTAAGTAGCAAGGGAGTGTACAAAGGGTATTTGAAGATGAGAAAGCATTAATGAAAAACTAGAAAGAGAGTAAAGGCAGCTGTTTGCGGTTTCCACCCACAAGAAGTTAATCTCTTAACTAGCACTTTTTAGCTCTGTGGAAGACAAAATGTTTGCTATTTCTTAATTAAAAAACATTGCTAGGTTATTTAACTAAATCTGTGTAGTTTGCTGCTGCTCTGTCAAAAGATGCCACTATTAACAAGCCAAGACGTGGAATAATTGATAGCAGTCCAGTTTAGAGTCAGTAATATTTTAAGCCATGTCTATCTAGTGATTAACTCAGAAATTAAACTTTTCTCAAGAAAGACCGAGGCAGGCTAATTCTTGTACTCCTGCTGGTACGCTCCATGCAAGGTATATGTAAGCTATTTACCATTTCATAGTGTGAGAAGGACCAGAGTTGTTAATATGTTTAGTGTATTGTCACATGTTATTCAATTGATTTTCATTCTTTTTATGCCCCTTGGAGTTACTACTATCTAAGATGCAAACCATCAAAAGCCTTCCAGTTTATGAATATGGGATATTGTGCTACTTGACTGCTGCCATTTTTGTCATCAAAATCCAGGCTGGCCTTTGCTGTGAAAAGCTCGGCATCCTTTTTCCTTCTGGCAACATGGGCACAGATATTTGGCCATTTCTTGGCATTTGAATTGTGGATGCAGAAGCACAACATTCCACCTCCATAAACCAGAGAATTTTAAAAATAATTTCCTGGCTGTTTAAGATAGAAACTTAAGTATACATACACTAGACACAAATTCTAACAAAAACTTTCCTCGGGTAGAATTACCCAGTGTTAGATGATCCCACATGATCTGCGCTATGGATGCTGAGAGAGGACAGACACCAAGGTATTTTGAAGGGCTGTGTTGGACATAGTGAAATGAGGAAACAAAGATGTGAGTAAGTGCAACGTATACAAGAGAGAAGCAGACAGACACACACAGTATCCTTTCAGATAAATTAATGTTGACAAGCCCACCCTGCTGAATACAGATTAGAAAGCTTCATACCAGTTTTCAAACCTTTCGTTGGATTAGGAAACCTGAGGAAGGAAAGGTATACCAGAACAAAAGTTCTACAAACCTGTTCTATGTCTGATGAAGTGGACTTGATCCACAAAAGCTAACATTAAAATACAGCAGTTAGTCTTTAAGGTAGTAAAGGTTGCCCTTGCTCGTAAGCCAGTTGTATCTGAGACTAGGGTTCGGTGCTCATCTCTGTTTTTTGCCAAAGAGCCAGCACTGTCTGCATCTGCATGTGTTTCCGTGGACATGTGACAGGCATGGCTAGGCACTGGAGTGCACGGAACACATTCTTCCCACCAAAGTCCCTATTTATCTACTTGCAATTTCTTGTTTTTCAACTGTTAGGTTGGCAGGAGCTGGGACAGAGACAAGAGCTCAGTCCTTCATGCAGGACCTGGGAATCGAACTCTGACCTTCCAGTCAGCGAGTTCAGCATGTTAACCACTCGAGCCACCGCAGTCCATAGTTAAGGTGCCACAATGTTTTTTGTCTTTATTTTGTTTACTCTCAGATATGTTGTATGTATGTTTTCCAAAAGATGCTCCCTTACCTTTTGTAAAGGGGGAGAGAGCAGGGAATTAGTAAAGATTGTTGCCGGAGGCCAAGGTCAAAACCACCCATATGTAAAAAGAAAGATAGGGAAGAAAGGCAGGGTGGGGGAGCAGGAATCGACTTACTTGAACAATGTTGTTGGAAGAAATCCTTATAGATGTCTTAAAAACCAGAAAGGCAGGAAAGTAGGTGCTCTATCAAATCAAGCCAGGATTTTCACTGGCACAAAAAAAAAAAGAATAAATTGAGGCTCTCCTACAATGCACATAAAATAAAAATACAGAACTGGCCAGAATTGGCAATATTGCTGAGGATAGTAGGTGGGGCAGGGCAGTAAGAAAAAGAAGATCTGGCATAATATGGGTTGACTCGATAAAAGATTTCCCAGCTGTTAGTTTGCAAGTGAGCAAAACTTCCTGGAAAAGACAATATTGTGAGGGATAGAGGGGTGGGACATAAGAAGAGAGAACAATCTAACATGAGATGCTGTTGGTTTATGAGATCCAAGCAGAGCTGTTAATTATACAACATTTGTGTGTGTGTGTGTGTGTGTGTGTGTGTGTGTGTGTGTGTGTGTGTGTGTGTGTGTGTGTGTGTGTGTGTGTGTGTGTGTGTGTGTGTGTGTGTGTGTGTGTGTGTGTGTGTGTGTGTGTGTGTGTGACAAGATAGGTAAAACAAGCACCAAAGCTAACATCAAGAAAGACCTTAGCCAATTTATATGAGCTTTTTAAAATCTTGGAGACAAACTTGCTTGTTTCTGCACAGGGGGCAAGCAGTTTTATGCCTTAAAAATGAAAATCCTTTGCCAAAATTCCCCAAGTTTGCTACCTAGCAAAAACAGACTGTCTGCTACATCTGTGCCACATTTGGTGCTGATCCAAGGTACAATTTCAAATTTACACGTTCTATATAGGGGTGCCCCCATTTTTAGAATGGCCTTGTAAGCGTCTGTTTTGTTTGTTTGTTTTGTTGTTGCTCAAACTTATATAGCTGTCCCGCTCGCTTGCCAGAGCGACTCTGGGAGGCTCACAATGTTAATATCCCATCACTCAGAAAATTGCAAACTCTTAAAATGTTAAAAATTACAGAAATCATTAGAGCTTAAAACATTAAAACCTGTTGCTAAAAAATATCCCCCCTTAATTAAAAATTGAGGTTAAAAACTAAAAGTACAAGTGGCCATCATTGTATGAGCCAGTGAAGGGAGCCCTACCATATCACCAGTGCCCCACACCTGCTTTGCAAGCCGTGTTTTTAGATCTTTTCTGAAGGGCAGCAGTTCTGTCTGGAGATGTAATTCAGTTGGCAGGAGGTTCCATAGGGCTGGAGTAGATACCGAAAAGGCCCTCCTTCTTGTGCCAGAGAGATGAGCCTTTCCAACTGATTGCACTTTTAAGGAGCCTCTTTGGTCTGTTCTAGTGGGATGGGCAGATATCCTTGGGGTGATGCGGTCTCTTAAGTATCCTGGACCACTACCACATAGGGCTTTAAAGGTCATCACTAGCACCTTGACTTGCACCCGGACGCACACTGGTAACCAATGCAGCTCCCGAAGCAGGGGTGAGGCACAGGTATAATGCCCACACCCCATCACCACATGGGCAGACACATTTTGGACCAGTTGCAGCCTCCGAATGGTCTTCAAGGGTTGCCCCATGTAGAGCACATTGCAATAATGTAGTCTGGAGGTGACAAGAACATGCGTGTCCATAAGCAAGGAATCCTGGTCCAGGAGAGGGCATAATTGACGGATGACACAAAGTTGTGGAAAAGCACTCCTGGTCATGACTGCCGCCTGCTCATTGAACAGGAGTCGTGAGTCCAGGAGAACCCCCAAATTATGCACCAGGACTGTCTGAGGCAAAAGAGCCCCATCCAGAACCAAAGATGGTAACTCCCAGGATAACGCAGGGCCCTTGATCCATAGCCACTCAGTCTTGCAGGGATTCAGTTGTAGCCCGTTGTCCCCCATCCAGACCCTAACAGCCTCCAGACACCTGGACAGGACATCCACTTGGATCACCCCGGGCTGAGATGTATACTTGAGTATCATCTGCATATTGATGATACTTCACCCTGTGGGAATGGATGATCTTACCCAGAGGTTTCATGTAAATCTTAAAGAGCACTGAGATCCTATTAGAGAAGCCTAAGGCTGGACTTCTTGCCTTCCAGAAACACCGACTGGGTCCAACCCCTCAGAAATGAGAAAAACCAGGACCACACCGTGCCCTGGATCCCCAATCCTCAGAACCATTCTAGAAGGATACCATGGTTAACAGTATTGAAAGCTGCTGAGAGGTCAAGAAGAGCAAGGACCAACAGATTACCTCCATCCTGCTCACGCCAGAGATCATCCAACAGCGCAACCAATGCAGTCTCAGTACCATACCTGGGCCTGAATCCTGATTGAAAAGAGTCCAGATAATCCACTTCATCCAGGACCCCCTGTACCTGCCACACCACTGCCTTCGCCAAAACCTTCCGATCAATTTTCTCTGTTAGATAATCAGCAAAATCCTTAGCTGAGCCCTGCCATCCAGGCCCAGGTCCCCCTCTGCTGAGTAGGGACCTGGTAACCTGGAACAGGGTTGCTGCACGACTATCTGCAGAGGCAATGAGGGCAGTGAAGTATTGATGCTTCACTACCTCCATTGCTGCAAGGTAGGCCCTAATAGCGGCTCTAGCAAATGTTCAATTGGAATCACTTCGGGTCTTCACCCAGCGGTGCTCTAGATGTCTCTTTGCCCATTTAAGTTCCCTCAATTTCTCTGTAAAGCACGGGGAAGAGTGGAGCCCCTGAGTGTGGAGAGGCCATAGTGGTGCAATCATGTCCAACGCTGCTGTCACCCCCTGGTTCCAGAGGTCGATGAGAGCTTCGGCCAAAAAGTGCAGCCGATCCAGAGGACCAGCTAGCTCAGCCATAAAGACCTTGCTGCTACTGCTATTGCTGCCTCCATGACCACCTCAGGAACATCACAGAACTCTCTCTGCCTGCTGGAGAGGGGGAATGAGGGCCAACTGTGTGGACCACCTAGCTCAGCCATAAAGACCTTGCTGTCTCTCTTGACTGTATTGTATTTTTACACTGTATTTTATTGTTTTGTTTTTTTTCTTTTATGTAAAATTTATTGATTGTGTTATCTGTGCTGCATCTGTTGTTATATTTTTATATTATGCTGTATTTATATTTGAGATTGTGATACTGTATATGTTTATGTTATGTGAGCCCCTCTGAGTCGCCTCAGTGAGGTGAGTAGAGGGGCATATAAATCGAATTTAATAATAATAATAAAAAACCTCTGTTCTCTTTGGAATCCCTCAGGATTCATCAGTTGCCAAAGGTGGGCCAATTTAACTGGCCCTGACTCCCTGCAGTGGGACATCGCCCCCAGAAACTCCAGAGTCACCAGGTAGTGATTTGACCATGGCAACGGCATTATATGTGATTGTTGTAATTTCAGGTCACTCAGCCACCACTCCGACAGGAAAACTAAATCCAGTGTGTGACCACTGTTCCTGATCTGGCCCTGAATTACTTGAGTCAGGCCCACAGCTGCCATGGTAGCTATGAACTCCCAAGCTACCTTGGAACCAGTCCCCAATGAGGGCAAATTGAAGTCCCCCAACACCATAAGTGTGGAGAACTGCAATGCCAACATTGTGACAGCCTCCAGGAGCTCAAGCAGGGAATCTGCTACACCACAAGGGGGCAGGTACAGGAGCAAGATTCCCAATTGACCCTTAAGGCCCAACGGAAAAAAACAGAGTCTCACAACCCAGAGACTGTGGAGCCATGGCCCTAGCTTCTCCCAACGACTCTTTGGCTACTACGGCGATGCCACCACCCCTCCCCTTACCCCTAGGCTGGTGCCAAATACCAAACCCAGCTAGACATATTTCTGAAAGGGGAACACCATCCTCCGATGTCAGCCAGGTTTCAGTGATGCACGCCAGGTTGGCCTGTTCCCCCAAGATTGTAGTCAAGAGTAGGTGCACCTTGTTACAGACTGACCTGGTATTCACCAGCAGCAGCCTAAGGGAGGGGTCCCTCTGGGTCAGCTGTCCAGAGAAGAAGCCGGTGGGGCTGGAACAAGGGACAGATACTAAGCATCAGTCCCATGTTCCCCAAGTGCGGCCCACCCCTCGGGTCCTGCAATATTGCCCCAGTCCCATCACTAGCACAATTTGGGCCCCAGGAACTCCACAACCTTCTCCAGAC
This sequence comes from Furcifer pardalis, assembly GCA_030440675.1. NCBI lineage: Eukaryota > Metazoa > Chordata > Lepidosauria > Squamata > Chamaeleonidae > Furcifer > Furcifer pardalis. The sequence continues at coordinate 134,180,890 of CP126894.1, forward strand.
AGAGCGCTGTCCCTCCTACATGACTGGCCAGGCATTCCTTCATTTCCCCATCCCACCACCACCCTCTGGTAACCCCTTCTCGATACCACCTCCTTCACACCAGCCACTGAAGCAAGGCCGGAAGTTCTGAGGGGTTGTTGCGGCAGTGGCTACAGTGGCAGCAACACAGTCTTTGCACTGCCCTCACTCCAGATCCTGCCATGCCTCCAGTCCCGACCACGGGAGTGGCTCAGTGTTGGCCCCTCAGCCTCTTCGGCCCCGCCTTCCCTCCAGTCCCAGAAGTGAAGCTGGAGGTTTTGAAGTGGTGGCGGGGTGGCAGCAGGGGTAGCAGCACAGTTCTTGTGCCGCCCACCCTCCGTATCCCGCCATGCCTCCAGTCCCGACCCCGTGAGCAGCTTGGTGTTGGCCGCTTGTAGCTGCCCTCCATCTCCCTCGGCCGATGTCTTGCTCTGCTGCACAATGACATGAGTGCTGTTACAGCATGCCATTTGTAGAGCATGTTTCAGTTGAGTTTCCGATAGAGTAGGAAAACCCAATCTGAATTTTGGAATTTGGGGAATTCAAGTAATCCAGAACCTCAACGGCATGGCCTTGTCATATAGGGGTGAACTATATTGGTGGGTGGATTTGGGGTGGCAGAGTTTGCCCCTCTTTTTGCTTACATTCGAAAGCACAAGTAAAAGCCTGCTGCTCTGATTTCTACAAGAACAGTCACCATGGAAACCATGAATGTATTCCTGGCAGTGCAACACTTGTCAACCCTACAAATTTTGAGCATTTTGCCAATGGTTTGCCACTTTGTTTTCTGGCCATCAGCAGAGGGGAGGGAGAAAACAGTGCTTTAAAATGGAAGAGGAGTTTGTGAAAATAGTACAGCATGCAACAATCAAAAATAATTAAAATACATTTTTTTAAAAGCAGGTGTATGCAGTGAGACTGGGGGAAATTAAATCTGAAACAATACAAAGTACTGTACAGTGATAGGGAAATGCTCTGGAAACACATTACAGTCAAACCTCGCATAAAGAGCGCCTCACTTAAAGAGTAACTCGCTTAAAGAGCAGGATTTTCTCTGAATGTTCGTTTCGCTTAACAAATAAAACCAACCAAAACCTCGCTTAACAAATAAATCAGGGTGTGCAACCCTCCCCCCCACAACTGGTCATTTACAATGGTGTTTCGCTTAAAGAGCAAACTCGCTTAAAGAGCAATCCTGTAGAACGCATTATGCTCTTTAAGTGAGGTACAACTGTATTTCACTCCCATCTCCTAAGTGGATGAGGCCTATTCCTTCTGTAATCCTGAGTCTTTGTACGGTTGCTCTTTAGAAGCTGAACCCAATTGGTCATTAACAATTGGTCATTAATAATGAAATGTGGCACTTTCGCTGTGACTCTAGGAGAGGTAATGTCACTCCTTTTGTGTTTTAAACTGTAATTTTTAATTATTTCTGTAGCTATGCAAGTGGGAACTCACCAAATGAACAAGCAGGGATTGTCACACAACTCAAGCCCTAGCTATGTAGTCGCTAGCTTGCCACGACATTAGGAACAATGTGTGTATGTGTGTGGGGGGGTTTAACCACAGATCAGCAACTTGTAGATTTCCCCTCAATGACTACATAGCTAATGGCTAGACAGCTCAAGTAATGAAACAGAAATAGGGAATTTGATTCCCCATTTTTTTTAAAAAAAGTAATTTTAATTTATATCCTGCCCTACTCGGTAGAAACCGACTTAGGGCGGCTCACAACAACAAAACAATCAATAAAATGATACGATATAATACAGTAAAATATAATGAAAGAAACAAAAATGCAATGGTACAAGATATGGTCTTCAAGGAGAATTTAAGTCAATAAGAGACAAAATTCTCTGTCTTGTCACAAAAATATAGAAGTGTTAGGTTCTTAAATATTGGAAGAATAAAACGGACACAAAATAAAGCCTCACAGGGTTTACCATAGGGATAAGGAGAAGGACGTTTGAGATCTTGCTGGTGGCCACCAAGCAAGTTAATTTATTTATTATTATTTTTGGGGGAATCAAATTCCCTATTTCTGTTTCATTACTTGAGCTGTCTAGCCATTAGCCTTTCAAGCTTCATTAAGAGTGTGCACATAGACAGCCAGCAGTGCATATGTATTAGGAAATGGGATATTGATGGAACCCTAAACAGTGGGAATGACTCCAGGAAATCCCCGCAGCATTGAGGAAACAGAGGATTGGTCATGCTGGGGAGAGGGAAAATACCCTAGGCAGCACTCTGGGCAGACTAGAGCAGCAGGTAGCCTGTGGCGGATGGGGACTGTGCTAACAACATGAGGGCACAGCTCAGTTGAATGAGTGAACACAATCTTGGAAGAATGAAAGAGGCAGAAGGAGCGGGGCAGCAGGCTGAAGCATGCCATAGCTAGAACTATGAGCAAAGGGTGCCTGCCTTCCTTCTTTCCTTCCTTCCTTCCATACCAGCCCATCAGTGAAAACACTCTTTGGATGGTTTACAGCCACTTAAAAGGGACTCGTTTTTCTCTAGATCCAGGTTCCAGGCATGAATAGCATGGACCAACAACATCCCCTGCCTTAGAGAACTCTTTCAAGTAGATACACTAGTCGGTGGGCAAGACACCAGCCTCACTGCCACCTTGGCCAGACCACCCCAACAGACTCCTCAGATCTGTAAGATAGGGGATTTGTCTTTCTTGGCTTGCAGCAGTGGTGGGCTGGCAAATTTTTTACTACCCCACTGTGGGTGGAGCCAACGTCATGGGCGGAGCCGATGTCATGACATCATGGGCAGAGCCGATGTCATGATGTTGTGGGCAGAGCCAAATAAAAAATAAAATGAAATAAATAAAATTAAATAAAAAATAAATGAAAATACACATTAAAATTAAAATAAATACACATAATACATAGCACACAAATCAACCCACCCAACCCAAACACAAACCTGTCACTTACCTGGCCTGGGGTCGGGGAGCAGGCACTAGGCAGGCAGGCAGGCACCGTGGTGGCAATCCGCCACAGCAGTGTGGCAGCCTGGTGGCGCGGCGCGGCCTGGTGAGGAAAGGCCACTGCCACTCCTCCAGGTGCTGCCTGCACTGCGCATACGTCAAACCTCCATTTGACGCATGCACACTTCTATTTTTTAGTGCACATATGTCAAATGGACGTTTGACGCATGCGCAGTGACTGCCCGGAAATACACATCCAGAGGGCGGCTGGAGAAGTGACCAAACCGGTTGCCTGGGGGTTTACCACCACCCCGATGATCCCCTCTGGATGGCCGCTACCAGTGAACCGGTCTGAACCGGTAGCATCCCATCACTAGTTTGCAGGCCTCCTGCACATACCATATATACTTGAGTATAAGTTGAGTTTTTAGCCACCAAAATGAGTCCTAAAAGGTGACTCGACTTATACACAGGTCAACAACCACGAGATCCCAAAACCACACTGGATTCGGTGCAGTTCGGCTTCAGGAGAGGGGAAAGAAAACCATATGTTTGGTGGGCCATTACCACAGGTGGCCACAAGAGGGCGCAAATCGCTATTTCCCATTTAAATGCATTGGAAATTAATTTCTTGTATTATAAAGCTTTTCTGTTTGTATTTTCCCAATGCATTTCAGTGGGAAACCAAACCTGTGCATAAAAAGAAAGAGTTTCACTCACCTCTTGCCTTTGTCCCTGCTCCATGTGGTCAAAATGGAGGGGAAAGCCATGCTTCCTGGTTGCAGGGAGAGCAAGAGGCTAGGCTACAGCATCGCTTCCTGCCTCAGTGCAATTGGCCATCCTGCCCATTTCCCCTGCAGCACCACCACTGGTTGGTGGTGCAAATACAGTTTTTAAAAAAGAAGTAACTACTGTAAACACTCAAAAACATGCCCACACAAATGTTTAAATTAATTAATTTTACTGTATTTTCATGTTTTTTTTAAATTATTGAAACTCACTAGCAGCTGCTGCATTTTCTACCCCAGACTTATACTCAGGTCAATCTATTTTCCTAGTTTTAGAGGTCCAAATAAGGTACATCGACTTATATTCAGATCGACTTATACTCTACTATATACAGTACTGTATATATTTCTGCCTCAGCCACGTCTTTCTTCTGGGATAGTGTCACTAGAGGACAGGCCCCTGCCACACTTGTCAAGACAATGTCCTAGAAAGCTTGTCCTGTCTCACCTTAAACCAGAAGGTTCTCTGCCATTTCTTCATCAGAGACACACAAATTCTATACTACATCTTGCTGCTGTTTCATAATATCTGTGCTGAAAAGGCTTTTGTTTAGGAAGCTTGTCCCCTACTAGGTAAGAGTGCGGGAGCTTGAGCAGTTTAACTAGGCAGTGTTGCCTGTCTGTCAATGATGTTAGGCTGGAACTAAAACTCACCAAAGCATCCTCCATCAGATCCCTTGGGCAAGGTGAAAGCAGAGGGCATACATCATGGTCCACCTAGCCAGTGGGTGACGTGATATCCAAATAGCTTAAAACCGCATGCAGATGGATTTGATTTCTCGGGTCCGTTTGTGTGTGTAGAATATCATCACAGAGATGCCTACCAATGCTTGGACTCCTCGCTGAATAATGACTCCAAAGTATCCAAGGTTGGGAGGCTTGCAATACCGGTAGCAGTTGTAGGCTGTAGGTTTTCTTCTCAATCTCTCATTTTTCTCATTAGATGCTGCTGCAGTGGATACAGGCAGCAGTCCTACAGCCTTCCTCAAGGGCTTGCTTACTTCTACCACAGTCATGTTTTGTACTGCCTGCAAATTCTACCCAAAGAAGAACACTATCTGATTCCTGCTACATTAGAATACAAATACTGTACTTCCAATGGAGATCACACACCCATGCAACATTTACAGTGGTGGGATGTCAAAAATTTTACTACCCCACCGTGATGTCATCACTGTGGGCAGAGCTAATGTTATGACATCATGGGTGGAGCCAACATCATGACATTGTGGGCAGGGCCAAAGAAAAATATATTAAAAAATAAAAAATAATAAAAATAAGCCAGGCCACTAGGCCTTTTTATGAACTGTGGTAGTACATCAATATAGGTAAAGGTATTAAATACACATTAAAATACACACAGACACACCACATCCAAAGGTGAGTCACTTACCCTGGGGAGCAGGCTATAGGGAGCTTCAGGCTAGCAGCTTCTCTTCCTCCTCCCCACGTGGGAGGACAGCAAGGAGGCCGTGCATACGTGCCAGGCACTGCAGGCATGCACGCACACCAAGTGCTTGGCTCGCATGCGCAGTGGAGGAACCAGTGAAAAGGTAAGCCCCGAAGGTGGTTCGCCCCAAAAGCTGCTATCGGTTCTCTGGGACACTGGGAAAAGTTACTACTGGTTCTGGCGAACTGGTGAGAACCCGTTACATCCCATCACTGGTGATAGAGGAAAGCTTTACAGCAGGCATTTGCAATCTATGGCTTGTGGTGTGAGCCAGACCTGGCCCCCAAAGCCAATTCATCCAGTCTGTGCTACCCTCATCGCTCCTGGAAGCGGAAGTAAAATGTGCCCCGGGCATGCGCAGAACACTGCTAAATGCATTCTACACATGTGTGGAGTACATTTCACTTCTGCTTCTGGATGAGAGGAACCACATGACCCGCCTGATCAGCTGTCCGGTAGGTGTGATCAGGCTTGCAACCTGTAAATGTTGAGAAATGCTGCTTTACAGATACCATACAGTACTAGAAAGACAAATAGTTCATCCTAGACCTAATAAAGCCAAAACTCTCTCTAAAAGCAAAAGTGACAAAATGGGGACTGCCATATTATGAGTACATTAAGAGAAGAGAAGGCTCAGTGGAAAAGAATATATTTTTGGGAAATTGAAAGGCAGATTGAAAGATGAGATGTATTGACTCAATAAAGGAAGCCACAGTCTTAAATATGGTTGACTTGAGCAGAGTTCTTAGTGATAGGACTGTTTGGAGAGCACTCATCCATGAAGTCAAAGTGATGACACATAATCAGAAACTCTTGATGGAACTAAAAATTGGATTTAGTCCTTTGGATAGTTTATAAAAAATATATTGCCTCTTTAATTTGCCTTACACTATATGAAACAGACATGTGAGAAAGAATAATTTCTGAATGTATACACTTAGAATGACTGTATGTATTGTATTCACTGTATTAGAAACCTCCTGCAGTATGCTTTTACAAGAAATAGCTTCTGCTAGGATGACTTGTACAAGACACAAAAAAGCAATAAAAAAGTCCAATACAACTTATATAAAACACAGGGAGATAGTGCCTACACATCAAAAGCTGTGCAATGTCTGCAATCTTGCTTGAATAAAGATCTCATTAAAGTACAAACCTCAAACTTTCGTGAAAGTTTTCTGTCAAAGGCTCCAGGATGAAAGGGTTGGGGGAATCACAGGTCCCTGGGGAAATAGTCTCAAGAAATGTGTGTCAAAACAGTCTTGATGGTGGAGAAGACACCTGAATTTTCACCGTGTGTATAGAATATGTAGGGACATGCCCTAGCGAACAGGAGCAATGAAGGCTGAGATACCTTGCTAATCACACTGCAAAATATTGAAATATGATTTTTAAAAAAATACTAAAATGATGCACCCTCAATTCCACAAGTAGCAAATTATGAGTCTCTCTGTGTGTGCGTGTGACACATGCATGCACACACTCACTCACACACACTCAGTGGTGCAATTCACCAGGTTCACCCCAGTTCACCAGAACCGGTAGCAGAAATTCTTGCTGGCCCCGTCCATCCAAGTTTTGAAATAAAGTACAGTAAAACATCGGATAACGCTAAGACTTGGTTCCACAAGTCTTGGTGTTATCCGATTTTTAGTGTTATCCAATCCATGTAAAAATCCTATGGGATGGATCGGATACCGTTAAAGCTCCATAGAGATACATTGTAACCGCACAGGCTTTAGCGGTTGTTATCTGATCCATCCAATAGGACCTTAATGTTATTCGATCCAATTCTCCTCCCCAGATTACTTAACGTTATGCGATTTTAGCGTTATCCGATCCAATCGTTATCCGGTGTTTTACTGTACAGTAGTCCTAATTTGGGTGCAATGAAGAGCTTTCCCCCTGGCCACACCCACGGTACCACGCCCACAGAGTTGTTGTTCAGTCGCACAGTCGATTGCGACCTCATGGACCACTGTCCGGCAGGCACTCCTGTCCTCCACCATCCCCCTCAACTCGCTCAGCTCTGTGCCCATTGTGTCCACAATACCATCTATCCATCTCATTTTTGGCCACCCTCTTCTTCTTTTACCCTCAACCCTTCCAAGCATAAAGGCTTTCTCAAGCAAGTCCTCTCTTCTCATTTGATGTCCAAAGTACCTTAGCTTCATCTTTACTATTTGCCTTTCGAAGGAGCAGTCAGGGTTGATTTCTTCCAAGATCGACCTATTTGTTCTCCTTGCTGTCCAGGGGACTCTCAAAACTCTCCTCCAACACCACATCTCAAAGGCATCTATTCTTCTGCGCTCAGCTTTCCTAATGGTCCAGCTCTCACAACCATACATTGTCACAGGGAATACCATTGCTTTGACTATACGAATTTTTGTTTGCAATTTGATGTCTCTGCTTTTCACTATGCTCCCCAGGTTTCTCATCGCTTGTCTCCCAAGAATCAGTCGCCTTTTTATTTCATGGCTGCAATCCCCATCTGCAGTGAGCTTTGATCCTAGGAAAGTAAAATCTGTCACTGCTTCTACTTCTTCCCCATCTATTTTCCAGGTACTGATAGGGCCTGTTGCCATGATCTTTGTTTTCTTGGTAGTAAAAATTTTTTAATACCACCACTGCACACACTACAGATGACACTGGGACAGAAGAGAGAACTGCCTCTTCTAAAATCATATCTGTGGTAACACTTGTCTAAAGTCAAAGCTTCAGAACCATTGGGCAACATCTAATACAGCAAGGTTGCCAGGATCCAGGAAGACTGGTTCTAGTGGAATCATCTTCTCACTCTGGCCTCCACTGTATCCCCTCTGGTGCACAACCAACCTTCCTCTAGCTAGCCTGTGTGTCCCAGAGTGGGCCAGTGGTATCAGTGGTATAATATCTTGTGACTGCTGTTTAAATTCACAAAAATCATAGGCTGTTTATTGGAATCCTGTAGATTTTTTCAATTTCCAAGGACAATGCAGCCGATGGAGAATTCAAAGAAATGGCATCCCACAGGACAGTGTGCTAGCCACCACACTGTTTAACATCTATACTAATGAAGAACCGCTGCCGGAAGCCACTAGGAGCTTTCTTTACGCCAACGACATGGCAATTTTTGCACAATGCACAATATTTGAGGCTGTTAAGAAAAAACTGAGTGAGGCTTTGAATTTAATTGCTATATATTCTAGGGATAACCAACTGAAGCCAAATTGCCTAAAAACTCAACTCTTTGCTTTTTCATTTGAAAAACTATGAAGCATCAAGAAGCCTCCAGGTGGCTTGGAATGGCTGCAGGCTCGAACACTGCAACACCCCCAAATACATGGGAGTTACCCTGGATCGAACTCTCACTTTCAAGACCCAGTGCCTTAATACCAAACAGAAGGTTTTTGCCAGGAACAATATTCTGAGGAAAATAACAGGCACAAGTTGGGGTGCCCAACCACACACATTAAGAACTTCTGCGCTAGCTTTATGTTACTCTGCAGGCAGTCGCGTAGGGCGGGTTTCAGGCGCCCGGGACCACAGGCCAAACTCGCTGCCCCCTAGGTTCGCTGCAGGGGGGGATAGGCACGAAAATCCTACATTGGTGGGGACCAGGGGGCGCTTTATCCTTCTCTGCCGCCTTCATCCTCTTCCTCACAGCCAGCTCATGGCGAGGCCCAGGGGCTGGGGTGATGCAGTCCGGTGCAGGCCCAGCGGGGAGCTCACCGTTGGCATCCCAGGCGCGCGGCTGCCCTGCCTCTGAGCCCGGCAGCAGCAGCTCGTTTGCCTTCGGCGGCAGCGGCTCCCCAGATAATGGGAAGTGAGGCTGGCGGTTGCCATGGCCCAGCACCCGCGGCTGGAGCAGCACCAGCCACGCAAAGGACAACCCCCTTCCTGCAATACCTGGCTGGCGCTGCTCTGGCCGCAGATGCTGGGCCGTGGCAACTGCCGGCCTTGCTTCCCACCTTCCTGGGCGCCGTTGACTCTGAAGGTGAACAAGCTACCGCCGCCGGGCTCAGAGGCGGGGCAGCCGTGCACCTGGGGCCCCAACGGTGGGCTCCCCACTGGGGCCTCACCATGCCACACTGCCCCAGCCCCTGGGTCTCGACCCAGGGCTGGCCCCAGCACAGCACCTCCCGGCTCCACCGGCTGGCCATGAGGAGGAGGTATCTGAGGAGGAGGGGGTTGGGAGCGGAGGAGGGGGTACCTCCTGGTCCCCACTGCGCCATCGGGCCTGAGCTCTCCAGCCTGGGGAGGGGGGGTGTCAGGGTCCCGGCGCCCGTCCCCACAGCGGACTTCTCGCCCCGGCCACCAGGAAGTCGGGGAGGGGCATTGCTGCCCTCCACAAAGTGCCGCCCGCTACGCCTCTGTCTGCAGGAGAGTATGCTAGTCCAGTGTGGTGCAGACCACAGCATGCAGGACAGGTGGATGTGGGCCTAAATAAAACAATGAGATTGGTCACAGGATGTTTAAAAGCAACCCAGACACAAAAAGTCCATTACTTAGCTGGCATCCCTCCATCAAAATTCCATCAAGAAAGTGCTGCTCAGAAAGAGTGAGTCAAAGCAAGTTCCTCAGAACATCTGCTATTTGATCACCAACCACTAAAGCAGAGACAGGAATCAAGGCACAGTTTCCTCACAACTTCTGCCCCTCTACAAACCACCTTAGAACTTTGCAAAGCAAGTAAAGGGCTACCAGACAACTGGGCAGAACCACATGATTCTCTACCGCCAGGCCAAGAACAACCATGGCCTGTCTGAAGATTTAAATAAACTGCATGCAGGGGTAGGAAGATCAAGGGCTAATCTGAGAAAGTGGGTTTTCCCTGTAGTCGGCAGCCTGTGTGAATGCATACAAAATATCTCCCATGTGATACAATGCACACGATGCCCCTCAACGTGCACTGAGGAGGACCTTATGTTGGTAAGAGGAAATGCTGTTGAAGTGGCCCAATATTGGGCAGATGTCATCTAGTCCTTTTAAATTCTATTTTGTTTTTAGATGTGTTAATTGTAGCTTTGTATGTTAGTATATGCCGGTAGTGCCTCTGACACAAAGAAAGAAAGAAAAGAACTACTCTTTTATAAATTAAAAAAAAGGAAAGTGAAGGAAGGGAAGGGGAAAAGGAAAAAAGAAAAACAAACATTTGAAGAATTAAAAGTAAGTTTATTTTTAAAAACCAAAATAATAGGAAGTATCCATATTATAAGTTGTTAGGTTTTTATAATACAAAATGATTTCATTTAGTTCATTCATCTCTTTACAGCTTAAGCAGTTTCATAGATAAAGCAATAGATAGACAGATGTTTTCTTTTGCATATGTTCCAATGAAAACGTAATATATTTCCACAGCTTCTTCACAAAAAGTAGATCATTCTCACTACAACTCTCACTTTTAAACTCCAATTTCTCTCTAACAGCCTCACAGTTCTTTCTGTCTCTAACCCTTACTCAAACTCAAAACTAATTCCAAACTAAACTCATTGAAACTCCTGAATTAAACTGCCCTCTTCTCACGCTCTCCTTACAGATACAGCAGCACCACTTCATCCAGGCAGTACATCAGTCAATTAGAACAAAACTCCATCCACAGACATCCCATCCTCCTCTTAACTTATTTTAACAGATGCCTGGCATACACTCAGTTTACTATTTCAAATCAAAACCCAGTCAGACACCATGAATACCATGACCACCTAATTACAAAATACATATCGTGTGGATCCAAAACACCTCCAACACACCATCTCCAAAGTAAATAAGAGATCCACTGGAGCAGATTCTTAGGAGGGTTGAAGGGAGGAAGTTCTGCTCCACTCCTGTGTATAATGGTGGACTTGGACAACTTTTTAACCATATGTATATTTTAAATTTAGAATCGATTCAACAGCTGAAATATGTGCAATTAATCACCTAAGATTTAATCTAAAATTTAAAGGGACAGCCCATAACCAAATTGGTGTGTCACAACTTGTGTAACAAGGGCAGTGCAATGTGCCCAAAGAGGTATGAGACTGGCAGGCTTGGTTTCAGTGAGATGTTACGCATTCCCAGTGTTGCTGTATGGAGTTGAAACTTGGACATTGACTAAAACATCTAAAAAGAGAAACTAAGCTTTTGAAATGTGGATCTACAGACAGCTGCTAAGGATATCATAAATTAGAAAATCTCCATAGGCTTAGTCTGTTGCATACTGAGCTGCAGGTCTCATTGTAACAGATGGTGCCTACAGAGATTCTTTAATTTATAGCCATTCACTGCTAAAAGTTGTGACTTTTACAAAACTGCCTAACAGGATTTTGGCCACTATCACAGAAGTAGAGAAGCTTTGGCCTTTAGGATATTTTGGACGACCAAGCCCTCCACCCACTTTATCAGCTGCACACTTAACATTTTTTTGCATCTCTGCAATGAAGCAGGCTACTGATGTTCCTCACAACGACACTGATAACGGACTGTCACACCCTAGTCAACCATTTCTCTCATGATTCCTCAGTATAAAAGAGCAGCTAATTTCTTCAGGTCTTTGTCTCACTTTGAACAACCAATCAGAATCTATACAATCCAGTTGCCTATGGGAAGCCCACAGGGATATGAATATAGTAATACCCTCCTGATCGTCTTCCCCATACTATCACTAATGAGGAAAGCATACACTTTTTAGATTGAAAGACTTTATGCAGGAAATAATAATTAAAGGCAGTTCAGGCAAGGGAAAAGAATGTGTGTGAAGAAAATTTTAATCTACTTTTACCGAGTAGAGCAGTGATGGTGAACCTTTTAGAGACCGAGTGCCCAAACTGCAACCCCAAACCCACTTATTTATTGCAAAGTGCCAACCCAAGAACAGGAGAGGAAGGAAACACTGCCACTGCTCCCATTGGGCTGCTGGGCAGAGGGGAAGGGCAAACTCTGTGCTGGGGTGAGTGCACAGGTGCCCACAGGGAGGGCTCAGAGTGCCACCTCTGGCACGCATGCCAAGTAGATCAGATTTTCCCTATACACAATCTGATTGTGCTGTGATTTATTATTTCTTGCAAGAATAGAAATGACCGAAAGCTTGTATCCTGCAGATTCCAAGGAAAAGGTTAATTTTAATTAAGTTAATTGCCTCTTTGATTCTATTTAAACCTATGTTTTTCTCTTCTTTCTCCCTCCACCCTTTCCTAGTGCCACCTTGACTGATGAATTTAATAAGAGATATAGATTTTGTATAAGTAAGTATGCATGGACACCAGGGTTCAAATCACCATCTTCTTCTGCAATATCTGTTTCTGAATATTGGCAGTCCTCATGGCGATTAGCCATGAAGACTGTCCTGAGAATATAATGCTGTGACCTTTCATCTGCCTTCTGCATTGCAGCATGACATCTGTACCATTGACCCAGTTCCGCAAATCACTTTCGGTCCTGAGCCCAGTATTGATAAAGCTGCTGCCCTCCATCAAGATGGATTCAAGTGGGGTTTAAGCAGTGGTGGGCTCCAAAAACTTTTTACTACCACACTGTGGGCATGGTATGGTGGGCATGGCCAGGGGGAAATTCCTGTGTTGCATCCAAATTAGGAATACAGTACTTTATTTCAAAACTTGGATGGGCAGGGCCAGCCAGAATTTCTGCTACCAGTTTTGGTGAACTGGTGCGAACCTGCTGATGCCCACCACAGATTTTAATCCATTTAGGGACCATCACCCTTCCTTGTAGACTTTGGAACTCAAGGCTATTGGTCCTCAGGGGTGTCAGGTTACTTAACTGCTGCCTAACATTCGGCGTTGAGTCGCTGGCAGTATGAGCCACTCCAGGATGTCCAAACTACAGCCTAGAGGCCAGATCTGACCCCGATGCCAATTCATTCGACCCATGAAGCCCTTGTCACTCCTGGAAGCAGAAGTAAAATACGCATTTTGCTTCCACTTCCAGGAGTGACAAGGGCTTCGCGGGCTGGATGGATTGGCGTCAGGGGCTAGAACCAGCCCGTGGGCTGTAGCGACCAGCCCCCTGAACCATGTGCCCAGCCCACTACCCAAAAAGTTTGGGCACCCCTAGTCTACTCTATTACCATGGCAGGACAACCTGATCGTGCAGTTACAAAAACTCACTGGGAAGTAGTAATGGTAAACATCTCACAAAGCTTGAAAACCCTGTTTGGGTCACCATAAGTTGGAAGCAAATTAACAGCAGGTAACAATGGCACACGACAACAACAAAAAAGCATAATAAGGACTCTGAAAGGCAGGAAAGCAGAGTCAAGAAAAATGCCAGCCTAGACAATCCATATGTGGGCCATTGTTCTTTACCTGTATAGAAAGACATCATCAAGCGCAATGGGAAACCTCTCCCTTACATTTAATTTGATAAAGAAAGTATAGCAGTTTGTCTGTATAGTTATGCAAGCATTCTGAGAGTTTCTTTAAAGGGCACAAGCTCCTTGATTTTCTTGGATACAGAATATTGTCACATTCCTCCTCAGTAGATCATTTCTTAATTAAGCAGGAGCCAATTAATTATGGTTTATATCCAGCAGGGCATTCTCCAGCAAACTATATTTTGGAGAACAGTTTTGAGAGAACAAATCTAGCTGCATCCCAGGCCCTTCTGTTCTATATTAATTTAATTTAATTTAATTTAATTTTCCCACTTGTATGCTGCCCAATCAGGGAACCGGACTCAGGGTGGCTCACACAGTAATTATACTATACTGTACACCCAATAATACAAATGCACAATAATGCAATATACACAATAATTATACAAGATTCAGTCTACAAGAACAGCATATATAACAATGCAATATTGCACTGCAATGGCCAAACCTCCCCGGCTGCAGACAAAGTCCAAGGGTGACACCAGAGCGGAATTTTCAAGCTGCAGTCAGGGCGGGGCCCAGGGGCGCTGGCAGTGGTAGGGTACTGACATCCACCGCTGCAGCAATCTCTTCGCCACTGCATGTGCCTATGAGTTCAGCTGGATATTGACTGTTTGTGGTAGACAAGAAAGTGGATTCTAAACCAGAGGTGAGGAAGCTGCAAGCCATAGCCAGGGCTTGAAATCCATGCCCCTGATACATAATTTGTTTTCCTTTATGGCCAGTACTGCTATGTGTTTTCTTCCAAGTGATTCCTAGGGAGCCATGCTCTAAGACAGTGATGGTGAACCTATGGCACGGGTGCCAGAGATGGCACTCGGAACCCTCTCTGTGGGCACCTGTGCAGTCACCCCAGCACAGAGTTTGCCCTCCTCCCTGCCCAGCAGCCCAGTGGGAGTGCTTCCTCCCTGCCACCAGTACAGAGTTCACCCCACCCCTCTGCCCAGCGGGAGCGCTGCCTCCAGCGATGGGATGTAGCAGGTTCCCACCAGTTCGCCAGAACCGGTAGTAACTTTTCCCATTGTCCCGGAGAACTGATACTGTAGCAGCTTTTGTGGGGAACCACCTTCAGGGCTTACCTTTTCACTGGTTCCCCCACTGCGCATGCGCACCAAGCACTTGGCGTGCATGCACACCTACAGTGCTTGGCGCGTATGCACGGCCTCTTTGCTGTTCTTCCAAGCGGGGCGGAGGAAGATAAGCTGCTAGCCTGAAGTTCCCTATAGCCTGCTCCCCAGCGTAAGTGACTTACCTTTGGATGTGGTGTGTCTGTGTGTATTTTAATGTGTATTTAATACCTTTACCTATATTGACATACTACCACAGTTCCTAAAAAGGCCTGGCAGCCTAGCTTGGGGTTTTTAAGCAAAGTCTTGGAGTTACCTCATCAATAAGCTACACCTGTGCTGTTCCAAGTGCTGTTCCAATTGGAGAACCTTTAAGGAGGTACAGCTGTTTTACATTTACATTAAGGCATATTATCCTAGAGAACTGGTTAGGCAAATACTTAGTACCTAACTTCTTTAACTGTTGAAAAGTTGAAAAGTGCCAAAATGAAGCCATCTTGTGGTGAGTTCATTCTGTAGTTCCTTCCATCTGACCTAGTGTGAGAAAGATTAGCCAGAATAAGCTTTAAGCTCTGGTTTAAAAGCTCTGGTTGATTTGTGTTTGGGGTGGATAGGTGGGTCTTTGGGTGGGTGGGTGTATTTTAATGTATTTTTAATTTTTTTGTATTTCTAAATATATTTTTCTTTGGCCCCACCCATGACAGCATGATGTCATGATGTTAGCTCCACCCACACTGTGATGACATAACGGTGGAGTAGTAAAAAAATTGACATCCCACCACTGGCTGCCTCCCTCCCCCAGCACAGAGTTCACTGTGTCCCTCTGCCCAATGGGAGCATTTTCTTCCTTCCCTGTTGCTGCAGTGGCACTTTGTGATAAATATTTGGGGGTTTGGTTGCAGTTTGGGCACTCAGTCTCTAAAAGGTTCGCCATCACTGCTCTAAGAGAAGGCCCAAAGATGTTTGCCTGTTTATCCATAGGTGAGTACATGCACACATAGACATGGGGGAGAAAAATGTGTGCTGTGCCAGCCTCCATGTACGTGAAAGGACGCAAGAGGCTGTCACCCACATCCCACTGTTGGCTGAGATCCATTTACTGCAAGTCCTTTCTAGAAGTGCTTCCAGCTGTTAGGTAAAGGTAAAGACCGCCCTTGCTCAAAAGCCAATCGTATCCGACTCTAGGGTTCAGTACTCATCTCTGCTTATAGCCAAAGAGCCAGCACTGTCTGCAATTGCAGGTGTTTCTGTGGACATGTGGCAGGCATGCCTAGACACCAGAGTGCATGGGACACTGTTTACCTTCCCAATGAACTGGTACCTATTTATCTAATTGCAATTTCTTGCTTCTGAACTGCTAAGTTGGCAGGAGCTGGGACAGGGACAGGAGCTCACTCCATCATTCAATACTTGGGTTTCAAACTGCTGATCTGCCGACCTTCCAGTTGTCAAGTTCAGTGTCTTAACCACTAAGACACTGCAGTCCCTCCAGCTGTTACATGCCATCAAATCATTTCCAACGTATGGACGAGAGATCTCCAAAATGTCCTCAACAGCCCTGCTCAGATGCCTGAGCAGTTGGTGGCTTCTTTTAGGTAATGAATCCATGTGGGTTGGTTTTTTTTTTTTTTTTGCCTTCCTCATTTCCTACTCCCTTCCACCTTTCCCAGTATCATTATCTTTTCCAGAGAGTCAGAGATTAAAAAAGGATATCCATTCCTATTCCTGGCAATTAGAGATTTTTCTTCTTCCCTACACTTTCTTCTTGCCTTCATGGACAGAAGAAAATAGTCACAAACACCTCTCTTGGTGCCCAAGATGTTTTGTCTCTACTGTTTGGAAAATAAATGGGGAGGGCAGTGGCAGATGAGAATCCACCATCGGATTGCTCTCGGAAGCTTTCCTAGAATGCCTCTGAGCCCCGCACAAATCCAAAGGCATTGTTAGGAAACGAAGACAGTAGGCAGCTGGGATGGCATCTTTTCCAGCCATGCCTGACAAACTGTTTTAAAAAAACTAAAGTAAAAGACCTTTTCATCCCTTCAACCTATTGAAGATGTGAAGGTGGAAAGAATTCTAATTAGAAAAATCAGAGGTGAAAGAAAGAGCAGAATTCAAAAAGATCTGGATAGGCTTGTACACTGGACTGAAACCAGCAGAATGAAATTTAACAGAGATACAGTATGTGCAGAGTTTTACACCTAGGAAAAAAGAACCAGATCCAGAATTACAAGATGGCTCAGTAATACTATAAATGAGAAGGATCTTGGAATTGTTGTAGGTCACTGGCTATGTATGGAGCAACAGTGTGATGTGGCTACAAAAAAGGCCAACACTCTTTTAGGTTGCATTAACAGAAGTACCTTGGATATCTTGGAGTTGTTATTCAGCAATGAGTCCACACATTGGTAGACATTAACAGAAGTATAGTCTCCAAAATCCATGAGTTAGAAGTCCCCCTTTATTTAGCACTGGTTAGGCATAATCCAGAGTACTGTGTCCAATTCTGAGCACCTCACTTTAAGAAGAAAAAAACGCAAACAAACTAGAGCAGGTACAAAGAAGGGCAACAAAGATGATCAGAGGACTGAAAACCAAGCCATATGAGGAAAAACTGAAGGAACTGGACATGTTTAACCTTGAGAAAAGGAGACTGGGAGGGGATATGATAGTACTTTTCAAATACCTGAAAGATAATCATAAAGAGGAAAGGAAGGATCTGTTCTCAATCCCAGAGTGCAGGATGCACAACAACAGGCTCAGATACAGGCTGAATATTAGGACCAACTTCTTAACGGTTGGAGCACTATGACAGTGGAATCAAATGCCTCAAGAGATGGTGAGCACGCCAAATTTCAAGGTAGAATTGGGCAACCGTCTGTCAGATCTGCTTTGAACTAGACTCCTGCATCAGTCAGGGGGTTGGATTCAGTGACCTAAAAGGTGCCTTCCAACTCAGTGATTCTATGAATTGTGGGGTTTTTTTAATGATTTCCCAGAACTCCCTATTACTATATCCTGTGGGTTCACTCACTCACTCACTCACACACACACACACACACACACACACACACACACACACACACACACACACACTACTTTGAAGAATTGTGTTTACCACTCTTCTTTCCACTGAAAAAGACTGTTGATACAACTTGTTTGCACAGTAGCCATTTCTCTGAAGGGCTATCACACACTTACAGTTATTATCATCTAAACAAAATTGATTGAAATGGTTCTAGTACTATTAATGATGTTAATAAGCCATTGCTAGTGCCAAGTCTTTGCCTTACTTTGACAGGTTATAACTTTCTCAAATTTTCATACTTTCTAGATTGGCAATTACACAATTTGCCTTAACTTTGGAAAATGTCTGTAACATAATAGTTTCTGCTCTCCCATTATGGCATTTGAGTTATAAATCTTTCATACCAAGAAATTAACTTCAAAAAGAAGGCTTTCCTATTAACCAGTTGACCCTAGAAGTTATTAACCCAGATTCAGCTGAGATAATGAATATTCTGAGATACTTGGCAAAAAAGAGAGAGAGAAAAAATAATCTGTCTTTATTAGATGATGATGACCAGGAGAAAGGTGATCAGGTTGGGCATGCTTTGTGGGTGTGATGAAGTTGTTGAATAAGAGATTGCTACTAATGAAAAGTTTTAATGACTACTTTGATGCTGAAGTTGAATTTTTGAAAACAGCATTAGAAAATTCAAAGTGGATTCAGCATTGGGCATGCTGTATTGAAACTGTGCATTATACATTGATAAGCAAGACATAGCAATCCAATTACTGAAATACTCATCTAAAATATTTATCTGTCAGTTTTCTCCAATACATAGAAAATGTTATTTAAAAGCACAGATTTGAAAATATGCTTTAAAAATCTTTGAAAACATATTTTTAAAAACCTTGAAAACATGCTTATCATATCTTCTAAAAACCACAGACTACTTAAAACAAAACCTTGAGTCCTGGCTGCCTGTTGGAAGTTCTATGGGGCATTAAACTTGGCCTTTATATCAGCAAGGATGGAACCAGTCTGACATCTCTTGGGAGGCAATTACACCAGTACGGTACTGCTACAGAAAAGGGCCCATTTTGCATACTTATCCACCTAGGCTCTTAGAAGATGTGGCACATGATCCAGGCTATGCTCAGATACTCAGATTCCAAGCAAGCACACATAGAAAGATTGGGCCTTTCAGGCACCAAGCCATTTAGAACATGTTTGTCAACACAAAGGTGACTTAAGTGTTGAGATCCTGTTGTACTGCTCTGCCTGCACAATAGGAATGATGTTATCAGAAACAGATGTTTATCATCAATTAAAGTCTCCCCTCCCTCTTGATTTCAGGGTGGACACAGCTTGCATGCCATGATGAAACCACATAGAACCTGCAATCACAAAAGGAAGCCTTTAATCAGTTGCCATCTGTTACTGCAAATGACATTCATTCCCATTGGGTAGGCAGAGGAACAGGATTTCAGTCATTGTGTTTTGAGCAGGGGAGGGGGCTTCAAAAAAACCACGATACCTAAAGATGAATGCCTGAGATCCAAGTCTGTGTGTTGAGGTATATGATACTTCATTTGAGGGAAAGACTGGGTGTCATTGCTTTTCTCTATATAGCACCTAACAACAATTATGTGTCATCATGTCAAACCCAATGTATGACAACAATATCCTCTCCAAGATTTTTTAGATACCAGTCCCGGTTTCTGATGCAGCATTGGGGCTGTGCATGTTGTCCAAGGCTGCATAGGTAGCACAGCACATAACTCTATCCTCCATACTTGCTCCAGGTGATCTTAGTTCACCTCTCCTGGGAGACACAGTGGAGATTTGAAGGCCTGACCTCTGTCTCTATGCCCAGATGCTCCAACTCTTTGCTAAATAAAACCTTTTATTTTAAAAATATCAGAAGGGAAGGTGTTTCGTACATTTTGTATTTGTATTTTGGATTTGTATGCCGCTCTATTCGCCGAAGCGACTCAGAGTGGCTAACAACGTAAATAATACAATACAGTATCACATGACAAAAAATATTATTAAGGTATCACATATCAAACTGTCACATAACAGAACATATATATAAATTTACAAAAAAAATCCTCAAAGATTTTAAAGGTTAAAAAGGTTAAAAAGTTTTTTAAAAGTTTAAAAGAGTTAGAGAAGCGTGGCTATCCCATCAGATCAGCCACCCAACTTTTTTTTTGGTTGTTCAGTCACACAGTCGATTCCAACCCTTTGCGACCCGACCCCATGGACCACTGTCCGCCAGGCACTTCTGTCCTCCACCATCCTCCTCAACTCGCTCAGCTCTGTGCCCATTGTGTCTACAATACCATCTAGCCATCTCATTTTTGGCAGCCCCCTTCTTCTTTTGCCCTCCACCCTTCCCAGCATCAAGGCTTTCTCAATCAAATCCTCTCTTCTCATTTGATGTCCAAAGTACTTTAGCTTCATCTTCACTATTTGACCTTCTAAGGAGCAGTCAGGTTTGATTTCTTCTAAGATTGACCTATTTGTCCCCGTATTACTGGAGCCTCACACCTGCCATGACAGCCAGGTTTTTAGGCCCTTCCGAAAGGGCAGTAGCTTTGCCTGTAGGTATAACTCAGTTGGAAGGAGGTTCCAAAGGGCCGGGGCGGACACGGAGAAGGCCCTCCTTCCGGTGCTAGAGAGATACACATCTCTAGCTGATGGAATGATAAGAGAGTCTGTCCAATCCACCCTAGTGGGATGAACAGATGTTCTTGGGGTGACGTGGTCTCTTAAGTATCCTGGCCCATTACCATATAGGGCTTTAAAGGTAATGACCAGCACCTTGAATTGCACCCGGAGACAAACTGGTAACCTGTGCAGCTCCCAAAGCAGTGGTGAGGCACAAGCATAATGCCCGCAACCCATCACTACCTGAGCAGCTGCATTCTGGACCAGCTGCAGCCTCTGAATGGTCACCAAGGGCAGCCCCATGTAGAGCGCATCACAGTAATCAAGTCTGGAGGTGACCAAAGTGTGTGCGATCATGCACAAGGAGTCCCGATCTAGGAGCGGGCGTAACTGGCGTATTACACGAAGTTGTGCAAAAGTCCTCCTAGCCACGACTACCACCTGCTCTTCAAACAGTAGTTGTGAGTCCAAGAAGACCCCCAGATTACGCACTGGATCTGTTTGGGCAAAACTGCCCCATCCAGAACCAAAGATGATAGCTCCCGGGATAGCGCAGGGCCCCTTACCCATAGCCACTCAGTCTTGCCGGGATTCAATTGTAGCCCATTGTCCCCCATCCAGACCCTGAAAGCCTCCAGGCACCTGGATAGGACTTCTACTGCATCAATTGGATCTCCATGGGCTGAGATATACAGCTGGGTGCAGAAAGGGCAGTGTCCACAGGTACTGCATTAGGGCAGGCTTGTTCATAGTGGTCAAACTGAAAGCTCACACAACACTGTCATTAGGTGTCACTTGGTGGGATTCATTTCGTAGACACACCACAAGAGGAAAACATGCATTGGATAAAGAAGCTGCTAGAAGGGAAAAGGCTGATCTGGTTATATTTTAAAAATAGATCTAATGTATAATAATCAAGTAATGGTTAAACTAAATGCTTAGCTTCTTCTTTGGGTGTCATATCCATTCCAGATGTTAGCTATCATCATGACAATAATCTTCCTGTTCTTAATTCCCAAGTTTGTTTTGCTCTCATTATGTATAATCTTTCTCTTTTTTGTAAGCCGCCTAGAGTCAGGTTCGCCTGATTGGGGCGGGATAATAAATCTAAATAAATAAATAAATAAACAGTTCTTCTGAGGCCATGCCACATCAGTCTCTCAGGTTAAATATTACTGACAGCTTATTGTGGGAATGGTCAATTCCTTCCCAAATATCTACATACAATTCTGTAGTGAACAACCGTTTTATATAATACTAACACTCTGCATTTGTGTTTTCAATTTGTCTGGTTAAATTGGATTTTTAATAATTGCACCTTTCTGTCATCCAGGAACAGTTTCCCTCAAGGGAGGAGCAGTCCTGTAAGAACATTTTGGTTTCCTGTCATAAGCCTTGCTTGATGCTGTTACTTCCTGCTTTTACCACATCCTGTCCTACTATTGCTTTCCAGAAGAAGAGTCTGAGGTGGGCTTGGATACAGAGGAGTTGAGATGCAATCATCAAACCTAGACAGTATGGCTGATGATAAGGGACAATGAGAATAGCCATCCAACCACATCTGGAAGACCAGAACTTGCCTTACCCAACCTGGTTTTTTTCTAGATACTGTATATTATTATTATTATTATTATTATTATTATTATTATTATTATTATTATTATTATTATTATTATTATTATTATTATTATTATTATTATTATTATTATTATTATTATTATTATTATTATTTCTCATACAGTACTTGCTATCCCACCCCAATCAGGCAAGCCCGACTCTGGGCGGCTAACAGCATAGATTTAAAAACATATCAGTATTAAAAATTTAAAAATTCATAAACTAAAATATACAAGTCCCACAAACTGATTGCCTGCTTGAGATAGTGGAATTTGTAGCCCAGCACATGGAAAGGGCTAGGATGGGGAAGGCTGCCCTTAAAACATGGCATCAAGTGATCTCTTCTGTTGTACCTCTTCTCTTCTTTTCACCCAAGACTGAACCCCAGCAATGTGTATGCTGCTCACTCCCTCTTCAAACATCTTGGATTGTGGATTTTGTTTTAAGAATGAAGGGGGAAAAACCTTCTTGAAAAAACAGCCTTTTAATTTCAAAAACTTAATACATTACTTATTACATCAACTATAGCTAATGCTATTCCGGTTTAATGGCTGAAATCCTCTTCAATAGCTATGCAAAAAACATAACATCTAAATGTGAATTGCTTCAAGTTGAGATATCGTATAAACATAATTGCACAACTCAGCATACAATAGATAATGTCTACAGAAATATCACATCTTAAGGCACATCACTTCCAAAAGTTACTCTGATTGTATTACACTACTTATTTGTTTGACTTTTACACCACCCCATAGTCTATTGTACTCTCTGGGCATTTTACAACTGCTATTCAGTTACATAATACACACCATCACACAACCATACAAATTATAAATAAGATAATTAATCTCCTGACACAAATTAATTGACTTTGAGAACAATATACATCTACTTATCTTAAAATCCCAGATCTGTATTAACAAAAGTCTGTTTTAAAAGTATGCTTTCCAAGTATTTTTTTGAGAACTTGGAGGGAAGAAGCCACTCTGACCTTTATTAGACATTTATTCCAAAGAGCTGGAGCTACCTGTCAGGGTCCAGGGTGTGGGCAGCTGGCAGGCAATGCAAACACCAGGTCAACCAAGGAACAGGCCAAGCAATAATTGAATCTCAGTTCAGAGTCTAACCAGATATGCAGGATTAGTCCAAGTAACAAAAACATACCCCAAATGAGTCAGACATCTGGAGAATAGACAAAGCAGAGAACCTTCAGGGGCTAGAGCAAGGCAAGGACAGAATTCCAGAAATAAGGATCTAGACAAGGTACAACAACAGGACAGAGAATCTTCAGCAGCAAAATCAAGGCAGGAGATCTTTCAAAGCCGGAATCAGAAGCAAGGCAGAGATCTTGGATAGCAGCAACCAAACAACTGCAAATGTGCTGACCTTACTAAGACTACTTTTGGGAGGAAGGGCCAGTTCTTATATAGCTATGGCAGCCAGAATCTCCAGGTGGAGTCCATGAAGGTCAAGAACCTTCCTCAGGGTTTTCAGATGGGGTTGAGCAGTTGCAGCAGGGTGAGGCTCCAATCCTACAGGACTTAAAGCAGCAGATCCTGACGCATCTACCACTGAGAAAGCATGATTTCTTGGGCTCACTTTCTTTGGCTCTTTGGATGTGGGTATTCTTAGCGGCATGGACTGTGAAGAGCAGGTGGCTGTTTTGTGGGAAACACATTCCAGTAAGAATCGAAGTCCTAAATCAGGGGTGCCCAAACTACAGCCCACAGGCCAGATCTGGCCCCCAATGCCAATTCATCTGGCCCATGAAGCCATCATTGGTCCCGGAAGCAGAAGTAATACACACCGATACGTGTTTTACTTCCATTTCCGGGAGCAATGAGGGCTTCATGGGCTGGATGAATTAGTGTCAGGGGCTGGATACGGCCCATGGGCCAAAGTGATGGGCCCCCTGAACCACGTGACTGGCCCATGGCCTGAAAAGTTTGGGCACTCTGTCCTAAACTGTTGAGGGCTTTCTAGATGATAACCAGCATTTGAATGAAACTAGCAAGAAACAAACGAAGGTGTGTCAAAACTGGGAAGAATACATTTGAACCTACTAATACCAGTAATCAGCCTGGTTGTTGCATTTAGAACTTGCTGCAGTTTCCATTCTGCCTTCAAGGACAGTCCTATGTAGTGAGCATTGCAGTAGTTTATTTTGGAGATTATCAATACATAAACCACAATTGTCAAGCATTTTCTGTCCAGATAGGGGAAGAGAAGGGCAATTAGCCTAAGTTGATAAAAGGCACTCTTAGCCACAGCAAATATTTGCACCTCCATAGAGGGGTCTTTCAGGGGGAGTGTAACCCCATCTAGACTATTATCAATATTCCTCTGGTCAGTCTGACAAGCCTTCCAACAGTATGCTCTCTAACTTGCTTGGATATCCCTCAGATCTAGTGGTGGTGATGCCCTTACTATTTTAGAAAGATAGGTGTTTGGCTACCAGACTTGTTTAAATTTATCCAAGGTTCAATTAAAAAACATTTTCTATTCCTTCCAACTTTCTGAAGACAAAAAATAAGATTACCGTTAAATTAAAACTCACAAGTTGTATGAACTGTTTCTAATAAGTGTGTTGAATTTGTCTAACTCTAGTATATATAGTTGCACTTTTATGGATTTTTGTAAGTCAGTTTTCTCCCAATTTCTGCTTATTCGTGTTTCTTGAGAGAACACAATGCTTTTATAGTGGTTATTTATTTGCAGTATATCCAGTTTGACCAATATAATTGAAGCACAGCACAGCAGCTCTAAATGCAAACATATTTTATTGTGTGACTCTGTCTTGCCTATGCTTTCTGCTTTTAGATCAAATGTACAGTAGACATGGCTTCCTGCCCTCTGAATGTTTTGTGAAAAGCTGCACAGAATTGTGACAGATTTGCACCTTTAGTTGACTGATGGGAGCATAAGAGATCAAAACACAGGCTCCACATGCCATTGGGGTCACACAGCCTTTATTTGCAATGTATTTTCCTTAGAACAACAGGGTGCATTTCGCTGATTAAGCATGATACCCATATGTTTTTGACATTGCACAGGGAAGACAGAAAAAATATACTTTGGTTTTATATTTTTAATAAATATAATGGCTTTATTAGTCCATGAGTGGCAGATGCTAAAGTTGCTCAGAAGAATAATCTTCTAAAATGTCTGCAATGCATTTATTATTATTATTATTATTATTATTATTATTATTATTATTATTATTATTATTATTATTATTATTATTATTATTATTATTATTATTATTATTATTATTATTAGCCGCCGCCCATTTTCCACTTTTCCTTAAAATTTAAAAACTAAACAGATGTTTTCAAGAGTTGGAAAAATTCTCTACAGATTATTTCCAAAATTGTTGTTGTTGTTGTTGTTGTTGTTGTTGTTGTTGTTGTTGTTGTTGCTGCTGCTGCTGCTGCTGCTGCTGCTGCTGCTGCTGCTGCTGCTGCTGCTGCTGCTGCTGCTGTTGTTGTTGTTGCCTCCACTAATATATTGCCCCATAGTTTCTGAGGAGGGCTTCATGTGCTAAACCCTATGGAAAAGTAGAATGTTCTTTGACCAAGTCATTTTATGGAATAATATGGGAAGAAAGGACCCATGTAAGGCAGCAGTGTGTGTTGCTGGTGCAACAGAGATCAGAAGTAATTTTCCTTCACATACAGGGACTTCTGGTGATAGTCTTATCAGATTTTGCAATCAAAAGGGGCACTCACTGCTATATGAAAAAAGCACATTGTCATCTGACTAGCAAAGAAAGAATGGGTGTCGGGACTTCTGAAATCAGAGAATGGATAAGTGGTGTGATTATATATTTTATAATCCAAAAAACCCTAGCTTAACCTATTTTGTCACATTTTACCATATTTTACTATTATTTTATACATATTATTTTCTATTTATTATTTTACTACCTACAAGGTAGGTAGGTACCTATTATAGTACAGTACCTATAAGAATATACATGGTATTTTAATTGTCCTAGTCTCTGCCTTTAAATTCCAACCAAGGCCAAGTACTGTACACCAAATGAGATTACAGTCTCTGCAGGGTCTCAAAGGAAGGATCAAAAGTCAATCTCAGTTGGGACATGTAGGAACCAATAGAAAATATTTCACAAACATAACCAAAAAGGATTCTCAGAGTATAAGCTGAAATCATGCCACATATTATGTTGTTTTCATGTCATCACTCCAAGTAAGGATAGCCAGAAAAGTTGTCAATGTAGCATTGAGGTTGGGTTGTCAGGAAGTGAATCAAACAGAAAAGTAAAGAGTACAGTCAAACCTTGCATAAAAAGTGCCTCACTTAAAGAATAACTCGCTTAAAGAGCAGAATTTTCTCTGAATGTTCACTTCGCTTAACAAATAAAACCAACCAAAAACTTATTTAACAAATACATCAGGGTTCGCAATCCCCACCCCCACCAGAAGCCACAATTGGTCACTTAAAATGGTGTTTCGCTTAAAGAGCAAAATCGCTTAAAGAGCAATCCTGTGGGACACATTATGCTCTTTAAGCGAGGTACTACTGTACTTAGAACAGGGAATATGGTGGGCAAACTTCAAGTTGTTCTCAGTAGTCAGCTTTGGTTTGAGCAGGATACTAATACAACCGATGGCATCCTCTTTAGGAGCCTGACTGACCTGCATCTGGGGATGTCTTCTCTCCATGTGTCATATTCAGAGGTAGCAAGAGAAGACTCCACAAACAGGCTAGGAATTCAGTGTTTCCCAAATGCTGGTTTTTGGACTTCAATTCCCAGAAGCTTAAGTCATTTCCCCAAAGCACTGATCAGCCAATGTACTGACTTAGGCTTCTGGGAATTGAAGTCCACTAGTGGGCTGTGTACCCCTTGTTGGGAACCACTGGCTAGGTCAACAAGTCAGTAGTAAAAGCAGAGTTCCAAGAAGCAAAGTCAGAGTCAGGAGCCAGTAGCCAAGCCTTATGCTATGTAGTTCCAATGCAACAGGACCAAGAGGAAGCAAACAGCAGGAGACTGCCAACAGTTCAAAGAGATAGGCAGGTATTCAATGCAACATGGTCCAAAAAGGGCTAGAATTGAATTGGGCACATTACTCCCGTCTTCAGTTTAATCAACACAGTTATTTACTGTGCTGTTCTTTATGTGGTAGGCCTTATGAATGTCCATCCTGCCTTTGTTGTCTTCTCTGTTCTAACACAGAGTTACTGATGCTTTCTAGAACTGGAGGTTCTTGATCTATCTGGTTGACATCATCTCCTACAAGGGCTGGACCCTCTGTTCTTCCTCTGAAGCAGGAGTACTGGCTGGTGGCTCAACCTCCTCTTGGCCTCTTCATTCTGCTGAAGAAGGTTGCCACCACCTTCATTTTCTGAAGAGAGTTCAGCTGGGTAGGGAATTCCATTGTAGGGTTTGAAGGATCATTTCCCTCTTTCATCTGGACAGGCTGAATGTTTTCTGAAGGGTACAGGTTTTGTTTCAGCATTTGGTGTCTCTGGAGAGGGGATGCTTGCTGGAGCCTCAAGCTCCTTCCCTTTCTCTCCAGCAAAAATCCTCTCTAAATTTCCATTCTTGCTAGCTATTGATTTGTATCACCACTATGAACTACACTGTAACAGAGAAGCTGAATTTGGAAATGTTACTTTTTGGAAAACATAATCCAGAATCCCTGCATCAGTAAAATGTCAGACCATGTGGAGTGGGGGATGCAAGGATTGCAACCAAAGAAAATACCTTTATCAATATAACCTCCAAATAAATACAAACATATCAAATCCTTATGCACATTAAAAGGAGGTGTAAAAATCATTTACGGTAACTTAGCAGGATGCATCTGAATAAGCTCTCTAACTGGCCGTACTATACTTGCAAGACAAGTAAAAGAAGAGTATAAAAACATTATAATTTCTTTATTATTGTTTGAAACCTATCTCCAGCAATCTAAGATTAAAAACAGCCATACACTCAATAACCTTATCATAAGAGGAATGAAAATAATAAGAAGCTTCTAATAATTTACCTTACTCTCCTTCCTGCTTACTTCCAAGTCTTCCTTCCTTGTAACATCTAAGTAAGCTTTCAGCTAACTTCCAAGAAGACTGTAGAAATGGATTTTCCCCCATTTCTGGGGACCCAAAATATCAAAGTTCTCTTTCTCTGTTTCTTTCAGACTACGTTTCCTAGAATCCCCCAGCTAACATGGAAACTATAGTCCAAAAAAAGTAAATTATATATAATTCAGATATCTTATTCTGTTGCAGCAGACAACAGAGTCCATGGTACCTTAAACACTAAAATAGTATTAAGGTAGTTCAGGTTTCCCCCTCCCGCGAGTGTTTGACTAATATGTGGGCTGAAAATATTCAATAAACATTATGAAGATTGACAGAGGCACTTTCACCCCACTCACTCCTGCTTGCGTGACTCAAATATGAATACAGTACAGTACTATAATACGGGGTTTGCTGCTTTCCATGGTTTTAGACATCTGTGGAGAATCTTGGAACATATCCCCGTGAATATGGGGGACAACCTGTAGTGGGGTTTACCTTGCTTTACATGAGTATGTGTATGCATGACTTCACTGGAATGAACGAGGAAACAGTGCAACGCGGCCACATGATTCATCCTCTCCCATGAGTATGTGGGCTCTGTTGCACTGTTTCCTTGTTCAATCATGCATACTGTTTGCAGGCAGATTTACAAAACAGATTTCAATTGTCTGGAAACAACTTAAAGCCAGGCTTTGCCAAAATTATCCATGAATTGGGAGAGGATGGATCTTATTTTTTTTTTAAACTAAAAGAATCTGTTGAACTGTCTGTACATTCACTCATCAGCTAATCACACTGAAAGGCTCATTTTTCCAATAACAGTTGCACAAAGCACTGGAAACTTATTTTGTGATACAGGTCACCACCTATATCTATGGGTTCACTATCCATGGTTTCATTTATCTGCAGATCTAAAAATGTTCAATAAAAATCCTGAAATACATACTATATATGTATTTCAAAAATGTGTATGAATTGCTGCTGCAGGTCTGGGAAGCTGACTCTCTCCTTTTGCATATACAGTACTGTAGAACCCTGCATAATGAAAAAAAAATCCATTCCATGGAGCTCTTTGCTATGTGAGGTAACACTGCATATGCTTTCCAATCTTGCACTTCACTGGATCAAGGATATCAGCATAGGTCAGGAGATGCTACCAGCTGTCAAAGGCTCTTCTCACAATTGCACTATCACAGTGTCTACCTTGTCATCTGCCCATCCCTCAAACAAGACAGATGTGCAGGTAGCAGACCATTTGCTGAAACCATGAGTAAGGAGTACTAGCCTTCCACTTCCAGCACTAACTAAAAACTTCCCTGAGTCAATCTGGTTTGGCAATAGTAATCCATGCTCTAGTTACACTGTATCTTGGTCACTGCAGTGTGCTGTTCCTGGGGCTACCCTTAAGGAAGGTTCAGGGATAAGGATGGGCAAATACTCAACAGGGTAAGGTACAACAGGGTAAGGTATTTCTTCTGGCCCCTAAAGTTAAAATTTAAATGGCAAAGATATTGATGCAATCTTCAACTGTTCAATGTATGGTAGGTGTTTGCAAGATCTTTGTATTTTTCTACCGCAACAAAAACAATATAGAATTAACATCTTGATGATGGGAAAGTTAACATTTGTTCTTCTGGATTTCTTTGTGTCCAGATTTTTAATACTGGACAGGTATGGCTTTTTTGTTTATCATTTCCAGATATTGCTTTTAATGTATCTTATTTCCTCCCTAGAACCTTAGGAATTGTTATTTCTGGACTGAACTGGATAGTTAAATATGAATTTCCTAATGCTGCAAGACTGGGAGTCATTTCATAGTAATCTAGTACATTTTAGATAATTTTAAACAAAAAGGTCTTCACAAGGAAATTGGGGGGAGAGAGATTCAGATGATGAGTCCTCTAAACCCTTAAAGTTAACTTTCAAACTAAAATAATTGGGAACAGCTGAAAGGTTTAAGGGGCGCCTCTCAGCATGCTTAGTAGCTACTTTGATTAAGCTTTTCATAAATGACAAAACCCCATTGACATTGATAGGACAGACCTTCCTTTCATTTCACTTGGGAATTTTCAGTGAAAGGGAGAAAGAAGGACTTCACAGCCTCCAACAGAATTCCTGCACCATTCATCTGTCTATTTACCAGAATGCACAGCACTTTCCTATGTACAGAAGCAATGCATCCTGCTTATTCCAGTGCTAGCTTCTGTCAAATGTTCCATGTCTGCAACCTTCAATTCTGTAAAATACATGCTGAAAATATGAAGCTGTTCATGTGTCTTTCAGGTTTAGAAACTAGATAACATTCTAGATCTAGGCAAGACCCTGGAAGTAACTAATCATAAAAGATTAATTATTTCTAACTAATTCCTTTCTAGGAGTAAGAAAGACATGATTAGTTCTTCTTCTTTCATGTCCCGATCAAACCCCGGACTGCCAAAATGAAGCCACTTTCTTGGCTTTGTCATTGGCCAAACTTAAGTCTTCACTCGATGCATGTTTCTGATCTTAATTGGCAGACCAGTAAATGAGGTGGGTTCTGAATCTCTCCACATTCACACCACATGTTATTGTCTGCCAGGAGCCTCCACTTGAACATGTTGGTCTTACATTCTTCAAACCAAAGGAACTAAAGAATGACTAGTTCTATTGCATTTGTAATATAATGAGGAATAACTTTTTGGAACAGTAGCCATGTTAGTCTGTGGTTCAGACATACCAGGAAAATAATAATAAAAATAAAAGCCCTGCAGCACTCTAAAGATAACTGCTATATTTTTACTGTGAGCTTTTGTGGATCAAGTCTATTTCTTCAGACAAAGGAGTAAAACTTCCAGGCATGGTTTATACACACCAGATGTAGAGGTCAAGATGTCACAAGACAAATGGATCACAAAGCAATGAGGTAAAGAGTAATCAAGCAGAATGATAGACAAACATGCATATCAGTACAGCTTTCTACACCTAGCAGTAACAAATGATTATTCAGATTAGTTTAAATAACTTTTCTTCTTTTGTGTTGTAACTGTGGTTTAGTTCAAAGTGTGGAGAGTCTCACTACACTGGTGTATTTTGTGGTTAGCAGTTTGTAGCATTTGATTAACAAAAATTAACTAATTTTTCTGTTTGGGGTAATAAGATAACTAAGAGGTACTTTAATTTTAACTCGAACAGCAAATAATTATTGGAGCTGTTACAAAAGACAGCCTGCTGTTCTCAGCACTGGTGGAAAATACTGCCCTATGGCCATAAACACCACTTGGTTTCTGTGTGAGGAAAGGTGTGTTAAGATGCCCACCCCAGTAATCATATGAACTTGTATACAATCTGCATGCTAAGGGACCAGGCTTTAAAAAGTTACAGAACTTGTGGTAAGAATTCAGCATGTATTAAAATGTTGTTGTTGTTGTTTGTATATGCAATCAAGTTGGCTCCAGCATATGGTGACCCTATGATTGACACAGCTCCAAAATGGCATGCCTTCAATAGCCCTACTTAGCTCTTTTAAGCAAAAGCTTGTGGATTCCCTTATGGAATAGGTCCATTTCATGTTGAGCTTTCCTCACTTCCTGCTGCTTTCCATTTTTCTCAGCATTTTTGTCTTCCCCAGTCTTTCTTCTAATGCTGTATGCAAAGTAGGACAGTCTCAATTTTGTCATTTTTGCCTCCAGAGATAGTTCAGGCTTTACTTGCTCTGGACCCCACTAGTTTGTCTTTCTTTCCAGCAGTCCAAGGAAGTCACAAAGCTCTTCTCTGGTAAAGGTAAAGGTCACCCTTGCTTGAAAGCCATTAGTATCCAACTCTAGGGTTCAGTGCTCATCTCTGTTTATAGCCCTGGCCCTCTGCCCAGCAGCCCAATGGGAGCGCTTCCTTCCTCCCCCCAGCACAGAGTTCGCCCCCACCCCTCTGCCCAAATGCCTAATGGAAGTGATTCCTTCCTCCCCTGTTACTATGTTGGCACTTTGCGATAAATAACTGGGTTTTGCATTCCAGTTTGGGCAATTGGTCTCTAAAAGGTTCACCATCACTGTACTATAGGCTGAAATATAGCAATAAGCTGCAACTAGTGTTTTTCCATTGAATCAATGGAACTTATGGAACTTATATAAATGTCTGCTTACCAAAGCCAACCATTTCAACATCTTACTCTAGTTACTATTGGACTTTAGCCATAATTTGTTTTATTGTCTACGACAGATATATCTCTTTCATTTGGAACTCAGGATGTCAATTCTTCTGTAGTCTCCATATTTTTACAGCAACCTTCATGAAGCTAAGCAGGCCGTACTGTTCAGCTTCACTGGAAAAATATTGTTCTAGCCACTTATCTTAGTCTAGTTTTCCAGTCCACAGCGCTCGTCCTCCAAGCCTGTTTTGCTTCCAAGATCACTGTGAACTTCAGTCAATGATTTGTTTTCAGATTAATCTGACTGTAATGCTGATAGTCATTGTTAAAAATATGCAACAGATTGTGAAAGTTGCTATTTAAAAATAAAATAAAACAAGACAGGCTATGACTCAGGAGAAAAAGGTGATTATTAAACACTAGGCTGACATTACCTGTGATGAAACCTGGGAGGCTTGTTTTGATAGATTTTTGTTTTACTAAGAACAAACCAGAGGCTATCTAATCCTTTTTCTAAAGCAGTCTCAAACCATGTATATACTTGTATATAATCCAAATACAGTAAAACATCAGATAACGATTGGATTGGATAACACTAAAATCGCATAACGTTAAGTAATCTGGGGAGGAGAATTGGATTGAATAATGTTAAGGTCCTATGGGATGGATCGGATAACAACCGCTAAAGCCTGTGCGGTTACAATGTATCTCTATGGAACTTTAACGTTATCAGATCCATCCCATAGGATTTTAACATGGATCGGATAACACTAAAAATCGGATAACACCAAGACTTGTGGAACCAAGTCTTAGCGTTATCTGGTGTTTTACTGTATAAGCAGAGATACCTAATTTTGACCTGAAAACCCAGGAAAATAGATTGACCCGAGTATAAGCTGAGGGTGGGAAATACAGCAGCTGCTAGTGAGTTTCAACAATCAAAATAGATGAAAATATGGTAAAATTAATTAAATTGTTGACACATCTCAATCTTGGGACCCTCATGGTCTTTGACCCAGGTATAAGCCGAGTCTCCTTTTTGGGACTCCTTTTGGGAGCTAAAAACTTATAACTGAATATAATTGAGTATACAGTCAAACCTCGCATAAAGAGCACCTTGCTTAAAGAGTAACTCGCTTAAAGAGCAGAATTTTCTCTGAATGTTTGCTTCGCTTAACAAATAAAACCAACCAAATCTCCTTAACAAATAAATCAGAGTTGGCAATCCCCCCCCACACACAATTGGTCACTTACAATGGTGTTTCGCTTAAAGAGCAAACTCGCTTAAATTGCAATCCTGTGGAACACATTATGCTCTTTAAGCGAGGTACAACTGTATACGGTAAGTGAGTGCAACATATTTTGCAAATGTAGTGTATTCATTCTCATAGCTTTCCTGTTGTGGACATTATTATTTCTCTTGTACAGGTTGGGATTAGGACCTGAGACAATAAATTGTCCAGGCTCTTTGCTGAGCCAACAGTTAGATAGGGATGATTTGAATTTGAACACACATTCAATGTCTTATCCAATGGTTCATACCAATTTATGAGGATTATGGTCTCACTACAGTGCTGAGCATGGGTCGGTTCGGACCGGTTCTCCAGAACTAGTAGTAACAATTCCGGGTGGTCTCCTGGGGGAGGTAGTAACTATCCCGGGAGACCAGCTGGGATTGTCACCTTTTTTTTTTAGGCAACCGGTTTGGTTGCCTCTCTGGCTACCCGACACTGCAGCCCAAAATGGCTGCTTTCCAATTGACGCATGCACACCTCCAGTGCTCAGCATGCATGCGTCAATTGATATTTTAATGCATGCGCACTGACAAAGCAGCCATTTTGGGTGGGCTGCCTGCTTTAAGATCGGGCTGGCTAGAGCTGCCTTCCACCCACAGCCAGCCCGATCTTAAAGCATGCAGCCTGCCCGGGCTGCTTGCTTTGGGATCGGGTTGGCTGGTGGGGGGAAGGCACCTCCAGCTAGCCCAGTTCAAAAGCAGGCAGCTCTGCTCATGATGTCATGAGGTTGGCTCCGCCTACAACATCATGCTGTTGGCTCTGCCCATGCCGTTGGCTCCGCTCACAGTGTGGTAGTAAAATTTTTGGCTGTCCATCACTGTCTCACTATATTGCTTACGATAAATGTTAATCAAACAGACATAACTTTATGACAAGCCTTTATGGCAAGCCTTTATGAGAACTTTACACAAGAGCCCTCATGGTGCAGTGGTTAAACTGCTGTACTGCAGCCAAAACTCTGCTCATGATCTGAGTTTGATTCTTACTCAAAATTGACTCAGCCTTCCATCCTTTCTAGGTTGGTAAAAGAAATATCCAGTATGTTGGGCAAAATGCTAATTACCTTGTGAACCACCCAGGGAGTGCACAAGTGCTAGGGGGCAGCAAGTAAGTGTAATTACTATTGCTTGCTATTGCTAACATTAGCATCTATATCAGCATTTTTAGGGGTACACAGAAATAGCCTCCTCAAAGATCGTGGTATTTTTGAACCACAATCAGGTGTACTGTGGTAACAGCAACTTTGTGTTGCCAGCTAATCTTTCTCACACTGGGTCAGGAGAAAGGAACTGCAGAATGAACTCGCCTAAAGGTGCTTTCATTTTGGCAGTTTCACATCTGGCCTAGACACAGAAGCAGCAGCAGCAGTGGCATCAGCATTTTGTCAATTGGATAATTGCAGTTCTGGGAATAATATTCTTGACAAAAAGTAGGCAGGATTTAAACAATATCTGTAGGATTTTGTGTTGAGCACTGACCACATAACTGTGTGTCTGTGCATGTGTGGGTGTGCACACACACACGTGCCTTATACAGTAGAACTCCATATAACAATTTTAATCCGTGCCATGGAGCTCATTGCTATGTGATTTTTGTTGTTGTACGATCGCCCCTATGGAAAAATCCGTACAACGATTTTCTCTATGAAAAAAAACATACAACGGTTTTTTCCATTGAAAAATCTTTGTACGGATTTTTCCATAGGAACGGTCGCTATGCGGAACACCGTTCCCCCTCTGAGCCTAATCACTATGCGATTTCATCGCTGTATGGGGCGATCATTATATGGAGTTCTACTGGACTGCACTGTTAAGGAAAGCAAGCTTCTCCCCCCTGGTATAAATCTGCTATGCTTTTTAGAAGGCAGGTAACACAACCACTGCTGCTCAAGTAATAAATTGATAATGTTTACATAGGTATAAAGCTGTGAATATTTCATATCTCAGCTCTCATACATGCATATAAATATGTGCATACTATAAGTATTTAGTAAGTTCAGTTAGTATAATTCCAGTGACATTGTGAAAAAGTCATGAATCAGTATGAAAAAGGACATGCTTTTGATAGTAATAGATGAAGTAATTTTTTTCACAGGTTGGTTCTGCAAATAAACATATATTATGACCATTTGTTTTAAAATGCATCCTTAATTTTGAACTGAATTCTAGAGTGAAATTCAAGTGAAGTAAATGGCTTTTTATAGATTAGACATAATTTTTGTCCAAGAGAGAAGGGATGATAATTTAATTGCATTATTATCCTGAAACAGATTGAATTTTCTGCTGTTAGAAAACATTTTCAACTTTTCATCCGAGGTAAAATTTTAAGATAGTTCTAAGCAGCTGTTTACAGTGATTTGAACACGTATATTAGTAGTCAATCTGTAAATAATAGAGAGCTTAACCATACTCTATCTAACAGTGCTACTCTGAGATGTGTCTATACATTAATTAGAACAGAGTGTCTCAGACTGGTGACTGTTGGTACAAAACAGTGGTGGGATTTAGCAGGTTCACCACAGTTCGCCAGAACTGGTAGCAGAAATTCTGGTTAGCCCCATCTATCCAAGTTTTGAAATACTGTAAAGTAGTCCTAATTCAGGTGCAACACAGGTCTTTCCCCCTGGCCACGCCCACCATATCATGCCCACAGAGTAGGTAATAAAAAAATTGAATCCCACCACTGGTACAAAATATAAACTCCTGCCTAGACAATAAATTGTGATACCTGCTGATTCAAGCATATCAGAAAACAAAACAAAACAAAAAAAATAAAATAAAAAACACTGTAGCACTGTAAAGACTAACTGCTATATTTTAATTGTTAGCTTTCATGGATCAAGTCCACTTCTTCAGACAAAGAGTGAAACTTACAGGCATGGTTTTTATATACCAAATTCAAGGGGTCAAAGGGAGAAGGGGTGTGGTCAAGCAAGATGACAGACAAGCAAGCACAAGAGTGCAGCTTCACACAGCCATTAGCAACAATAGATTATTCAGATAAACTCCCTTTCAAGCTCAAGGTTGCTGGGAAAGCCCATTCTGGTCTCTGATCAACTTTTGACCTGCATGTCAGGGAGAAAAGTGTTTTCATTGGGCAGCCTGAAAGCACCCATTCAAAATCAAGCCATTATTATTCAATTATCTGAAGACATCAAATGAGAAGAGAGGATTCGCTTGAAAAAGCCTTGATGCTGGGAAGGGTGGAGGGCAAAAGAAGGGGGTGGCCCAAAATGAGATGGCTAGATGGTATTGTGGAGACAATGGGCACAGAGCTGAGTGAGTTGAGGGGGATGGTGGAGGACAGAAGTGCCTGGCGGACAGTGGTCCATGGGGTCGCAGAGGGTCGGAATCGACTGTGCGACTGAACAACAAATCTGAAAAGATCTGTTTAACTTATGAGATTGTTAATAAAATATGTATGTGACCTCTTACAATATGCTGTACCAAGTGAACAATATTTTATGTGAAAATTACACAAACATAAGAATGTAAAACGCCAATTGCTTTTTGAACCGCCCAGAGAGTGTGCTAAGCGCTATGGGGCACTATATAGATATAATTGCTATTGTTCAAATGATTCTTCTAAGTAAACTCTGTAACAATACTTTATCTCACTTGTACAGTTGGTGAAATATGCTAACAGAATGATTTTTCTAAGTATACCTAGTATATTTATGATAGAGATGAAATTTGAATGTACTGTAGGAATTTTCTGACTCTCTTATCTACCATGTTACTCAAATTGCTTGTTTCTTGAAACAGAGTTACCACAGACAATGAGAGGTTTCTTTTACAACTTTTTGCACAAAGGATTTCTCCAAAAGCTGTTTGTAGGTGCTGTCAAGTCAGAACAAACTTAGGGAAACCCCAACAAGGTTTTCAAATAAGTGGGCTATTTAAGAAGTGATTTTATCCATCCCAGCCCTTTTCACTGAATTTCCATGGCTGAGTGTGTATTTGGACTTAAGTCTTCTGAATCCTAGTCTAAAACTCTATCTCCTTCGTCACACTTGGTACTCTATCAACAAAAGCCACCCTTCTTGAATTTTTCCTCTGAAACTACTTTGAATGTAAAGGTAAAGGTTTTCCTTGCTTGAAAGCCAGTTGTATCCGACGCTAGGGTTCAGTGCTCATCTCTGTTTCAAAGTTGAAGAGCCAGCACTGTCTGCTTCTGTAGATGTTTCCATGGTCATGTGGCAAGCATGACTAGACACCGGAGCGCATGGAACGCTGTTACCTTCCCACCGAAGTGGTCCCTTTTTATCTATTTGCAATTTCTTTCTTTCGAACTGCTAGTTGGCAGGAGCAGGAGCTGGGACAAAGACGGGAGCTCATTCCATCCTGCAGTACTCGGGAATTGAACTGCTGACCTTCTACCTCCCATCAGGAGTCCTTTATTTTATACAGGGGAGCAGTGGTGGGCATCAGTAGGTTCACACCAGTTCGCTAGAACCGGTAGCAGAAATTCTGGCTGGCCCCATCCATCCAAATTTTGAAATACAGTAAAGTAGTCCTAATTCAGGTGCAACACAGGGCTTTCCCCCTGACTTCGCCCACCATACCATGCCCACAGTGTGATGGTAAAAAATTTTTTGAACCCACCACTGCAGTGGAGCCATCCTCCTGATTCATGCATTACCAAATCCATATACTGTACAGTACTGTAGT
Organism: Furcifer pardalis; assembly: GCA_030440675.1. NCBI lineage: Eukaryota > Metazoa > Chordata > Lepidosauria > Squamata > Chamaeleonidae > Furcifer > Furcifer pardalis. The sequence continues at coordinate 134,218,943 of CP126894.1, forward strand.
GAGATCTGTCACCTAGTCTATATGAGCAGGAAGAAACTGCAGAGAAAACATTGCTAGCCACACTCTGATGATGAGAGCACATTATAGCCCCCTTTCACAAGTGCTTGTGACCAGTCACATCCTGAAGGACCTTGTTATGTTTACATTAGCAGATGTATGATGGAAATGTAGGTTCTTTTCCTTCTCACGGGCTTGAAAGATGTAATTTTAAGGTTTACAGTTGAGTAAGTATGTTTTTTGGGAGGTGAAATTCAGCTAAATCAAAAGGTCTTGTTGCTGGTGATTTAATCAGAATTATTTATAATTCATCCTTCTTCCAACAAACACTTGGCAGGAGTCAGAGCAATCTGCTCACTTTTATTACTGCAACCACCCAGTGAGGTAGGCCAGGCTGAGAGAGTTTGAAGGACCTAAGGTGTGTTTTGTGGTTATGGGAGTACCAGAATCATATTCTCTGAAGATCCCCCTCCATCTCTTTTAAGTGTGAAAAATGGCCCTTTCACCCCACCTCCCTGGGGTGGTTTATCCATACAGAAGCCAAGAGAAAAATGTGCAAGTAGAGAGCTATTTCAGGCATTTATTTTGTTGTTTGTTGTATTATGCCTTTCTTGATGGTGTTGCCAGGTGGCTTTTTGTAGTATCTAGTAGTTCCATAGGTAAACACAGCTGTCTCTGTTTGCCTATGCAATTGTTGTACAGTATTGTTACTGTTGTTTGTATGCTGCCTAGACAGAGTGTGAAATATTCCAGATGTGTGCTATAAAAATGTAATAAATAAATAAATAAATAAGCTAAAACATGGGGACACCTTCAAGAGGAATTGCTATACTGTACTGTATATTAAATTTGAGCCTTCATGAGTCAAGTCCAATTGCTCAGACCTAAGAGGGAGGCTTTAGGGTTGTCCTATTTTTTAGACATGACCCCAGGTGTGGAAGCCAAATTACGGACAAAAGTGACCAGGGTTGGTTCATAAGAGAACAGGCTACTCGGGCTGTCAATAAATACTGTAAATTCTCATTATGCGCCTGCCAAGGTCACAGTAAATATAATTTTGTGTCAGGAATTATTCTGGGTTAGAAGGATTTTTGTGGCAGAAACTCCGCTTAGCAAATGCCCCAATGAGGCTCCTTTCAATTTTCCATTTTTAGAATTGATAATCTCACACCAGTTACCATTATAATAATCTTTTCTTATTTCTCTCATTAATATAACTTCTTGTCAGAATTTGATCAGTTCCAAATTTTATGGGGGATACTTTTAAAATGTCTGTTTGTTGTATGGTGGATTTTATCTCATTAGCCCCCTCAGGTAAGGATTCATTCTCCCAACACAAGAGGCGGGGTAGTATAAGTGCAACTAATAATAATGCCCCCAACAAGAGCTGGGACAGAGACAGGTTGAGCATTGAATGGATTTTTTGTATCTTAATTGCGATGTACTATGTTAGTTTTAAATGGTACAGTAAAACCTCAAATAACGTTAAAACCTGGTTCCACAAGTCTTGGTGTTATCCGATTTTTAGTGTTATCCGATGCATGTTAAAATCCTATGGGTTCCATAGAGATACATTGTAACCACACAGGCTTTAGCGGTTGTTATCCGATGCATCCCATAGGATCTTAATGTTATCCGATGCAATTCTTCCCCCCAGATTCCTTAATGTTATGCGATTTTAGTGTTATTCGATACTAATGTTATCTGAGGTATTACTGTATTTTACTATGTACTGTATACTGTATTTTATGATTTTATTATGTTGATGTATATTATGTGATGACATGGTTGTGAGCCCCCCAGAGTCGCATTTTTGCGAGTGGGGCGGCATATAAATTGAACATAATAATAATCCGTCATGCAGTACCCGGGTCTCGAACTGCCCGCTTGCCAGCCTTCCCACTAACAAGGCGAGCTTCTTAACCACTGAGGCACCGCATATAATAAGGCCACAATGGGGCACAAGAGGAGCAAACTCTGGGGAACCAGTGTGTAAGGGGCTTCCTAGTGGAGAAGGATTTTATAAGAACAACTCGGGCTTATTAATTTCACTTCAACCCTCAGCGCCCACCGGGGGGGGGGAGAGAGAGAAGGGAACAGCGACGGTTTATAACCGACACAGGGGCTGCGCGCGCATTCTCTCTTCTCTCTCTCCCCCCCCCCACCGCTCTCGGCGCCCCCTCCCTCCGGCCCCGCGCGCCCGCTCGCGCTCCTCTTCCCCCCCCGCCCGCCCGCCCCGCGCGTTCTTTCCCCGCTCTCGCGTTGGCTGCCGGGATCGCTGGCCGCTTTTTGGTTAATGTCCGCCATGTTTGCCATGGCGCAGGGAGCGGAGCGAGCGAGGCCGGAGCGGATCTAGGGGCTGCGGGCGGCTCTTGGCGGGAGCGGTTCCGGGGGCGGCGGCGGCAGCAGCGGGGCTCTCCATGGTGTGTCGGGCCGGGTTCGGGAGCGGCTGGGAGGACGAGGCGGCGGCGGCGAGGCCGTAGTGAGGGTGTCCCCCCCCCTCGCCTCTCTCCCCCCCCCTTCCAACCCGGCCCCGGGGTGTTGTTGTTGTGAGGGGGAGACAATGAGCAAACTCTCCTTCCGAGCCCGGGCGCTAGACGCCGCCAAACCGCTGCCCATCTACCGCGGCAAGGACATGCCCGACCTCAATGACTGCGTCTCCATCAACCGTGCCGTGCCACAGATGCCCACGGGCATGGAGAAGGAGGAGGAATCGGTAAGGCGAGAGAAAGAAAGAAGCTCCCCCCCCCCCACTCGGCCCCACCATTGTTTATCAGACGTCCCCCCCCCTCCTCCTCCCCTCACGGGAAATAGGCCATTGGCATTCACCAAGCGCCGCTACGCACGCTTCCTGCCGCGGCGGCGTGCGCTCCCAATGGGTCCCTGCGTAAACAGCGCAGCGTAAAGTTCCCTCCGACGCCGTAAGCCGGGCCTGGCTCCGCCATCTTCTTTGCGTGCCCAGGACTCGCGAAGTGTTTTGATTAGCGGCGAGAAGGGGGGGGGGAGGAGAGGCCGTTACGCTAGCGTAGTAGGAGGGAAGCGTAAAAGGCGGCGCTGAATGGTAGAGAGTGCGCGCCGGGCGCTGTTGTCGGAGCTTGGACTTGTGCTGCTGGTTCAGTTATGTGTGTGCCTTGGTTTGCGCGGCTGGGGGGCAGAGACGAGTTTCTCTCATTCTCTAGTTGACAGATTTTACTTTCCTAGGATCTAAGTTCACTGCAGCTGGAGATTGCAGCCATGAAATAAAAAGGCAACTGATTCTTGGGAGGCAAGCGATGAGAAACCTGGGGAACATAATGAAAAGTAGAGACATCACATTGTAAACAAAAATTTGTCTAGTGAAAGCAATTGTATTCCCTGTGGCAACGTATGGTTGTGAGAGCTGGACCATTAGGAAAGCTGAGCGCAGAAGAATAGATGCCTTTGAGATGTGGTGCTGGAGGAGAGTTTTGAGAGTCCCCTGGACAGCGAGGAGAACAAATAGGTCAATCTTAGAAGAAATCAACCCTGACTGCTCCTTAGAAAGTCAAATTGTAAAGATGAAGCTAAGGTACTTTGGACACCAAATGAGAAGAGAGGATTCGCTTGAGAAAGCCTTGATGCTGGGAAAGGTGGAGGGCAAAAGAAGAAGGGGACGGCCCAAGATGAGATGGTTGGATGGTATTGTGGAGACAATGGGCACAGAGCTGAGCGAGTTGAGGAGGATGGTGGAGGACAGGAGTGCCTGGCGGGCAATGGTCCATGGGGTCGCAGAGGGTCGGAATTGACTGTGCGACTGAACAACAACAGTTGGCCTTGTTTCAGAGCATCAAATCTTCATGTAACAGATCTACCTCGTAGCCGTTTTCTCTCGTTAGACCAAGAAGAGAAGGCTTGTGTCTAGTTTCTCTGAATGAAATAACATTCTGTCCACTGTGCAGTGGTGGATGCATGTGTCACATATCTCGCTGCCCTTTTATTCTGATAGTGTGTAATTAAATGGTCATCCCAAGTGACAGGGAAAGGGAACTGCCACTTGCTTTACCTATTTACGAGCCATGCAGATAAAATAGGTTTGTACTTGCCAGCCAAAAACATTTAGTGTGTTTTGGGTCCGTCACTGGAGTCCTGTGTGTGCAAGTGGGAAGTCAGTGGCCGTTGGAGAACTAGCTGAAAAAGACCGCTACTGTATTTCAGACTAAAATATGTTTACATAAAGACATCTTCTTTCTTAATGCCTCAGGTGTGTCACAGATGTGAAGAATACGTTTTGTGTAATAGCTGTTAGGTTGTGACATTTTGAAAGTATTTCACTGCAATCTTATTTAAAATTGTATACATATAATGCAATTTTCCAAATCTTCATTGTCAGTATCTGACTGAAGAACACGTTTTGTGTAATAGCTGTTAGGTTGTGACATTTTGAAAGTATTTCACTGCAATCTTATTTAAAATTGTATATACATATAATGCAATTTTCCAAATCTTCATTGTCAGTATCTGACTTCTATAGTATATTTAGTAAGATGGGTCTTCTGTGGAATTTTCTTCTTTTGTAACATCAGTGCTGGTTGAATAAACTCATTCTACCCAGTCTTACATTAAAATTTGCAGCTCGTTCCACATTTTCTTTATTGCTTAGTTTGTGGAACAGTCCCCAATGTGACTGAGTTTGCACGTAGAATTGATAGTAAACGTATTCTCAGAAATTTCTTCAATGAAAAGACAATCTCCGCCTCATTGCCAACCCACAATGTTTTTGATTGGATTTGCTGATGTTGTAACTGTCAAAAAGAGGGCACACATCTTTGTGATTGGCTTTCTTCTTTGATTATTAAACATACAAGCGTTTTGTAGCCTTTGGTTGTAACTTGTAAGTATAAGTTGTAACATGGTGTATTTTGTGTTTCTTATTCTTTGACTATTTTGTTATGTGAGTTAATATACATTTGTATTTTAAAAGCAAAGTACAGTATAGTCAGGATATATGTACAATCTCTGTGTTAGTATGTACATGTTATTTATTACAGTTCAGTTAAAAAGGTTTAAGTAATTTCAACTAACATGCAAATATCAGGTTTTGGGAAGGATTATTTAAAATCGCAAATCTATATACTGTATGCATTTGAATCTATCTATCTTCTATATCTATCTATCTACCTACGGTATCTATCTGTCTATCTATCTATCTATCTATCTATCTATCTATCTGGTATGGCATAGCAGAAAACAACATTATTGAATTATATATAAAATAACATTAAATGAATAAATTCTGGAAAAATTTAAAACATGCAGGATGACTGTTAGGTAATTAGTGAAATAGGTTATTTATGAGCAGTTATTAAAGGCATCAAGCCTAAGTTTAAGTCATTTAGCCATCAAACAGCAGTGCCCTCAAGATGATGTCGTTCTAGCAGGGAGCCAGGGAACCTTCTAAGGAGCCATTCCATCACAATGTGAATTAAAGTTTGTCGGACATACCCACAGTCACAGTTAGAGTTGTTGACCAATTCCCATTTATGTTTCTACTAGTAGCACCTGCTGTGGTTAGTTCAAATCAAGTTAGGTATTGTCCAGTTTTTATTTGGAAGATCAAAGCTATAAGGACATTGTACTGATTGGACACTAAGTCTATCTAGCCAGTCTGGATTAGAAATTGCCAACTCCTGGTGCCAAGCTGTCTTAATGTCATAGTCTTCTCGGACTAGTTGGTGTTCACAATTCACAGCATGTTCTGAGATTTAAGTTTAAATACTTGATCTTGACAGTCTTCATGTATAGGTAGTACAGTAGTAGGTTTGCCTTACATTTCTGCCACTCCCTTTTAAAAGCTAATTATCTTCTTAGGTGTGGGGGTTGTGTGTTGGATAACATGGGTAGCCACTTGAGATGCATTGATTTAATTGTTTCTGTTACAAGCTTCATAGTGTGGTTATGTTGGCCATCGCTTTTGTCTACACACTGTTTAATTCAGGGGTTTTCAACCTTTTTTAAGCCAGGGGCCAGATCACACATCTCAGACTGTTTGTGGGCCAGACTGGTGTCCCCCGCCATGAGCCTGCCACACACCAAAAAAAGCTCCCCTGCTTACCTGCCCGGAGGAGCTGTGTGGTTTGAGTGAAGGAAACTCCCCACAGCTGATGGGAACACCTCCGCAGCCACCCAGAATGCCTCTGCGGCCCCCAGAAATGTGTTGTCGACAGCTGGAAACACTTTAGCACCCCCCAGAAATGTGACAGTGGCATCTGAACCCCCCCCTGCTGCCACTGGGAATGTGGCCGTGGCCACTAGCAACATGCCCATGGAGGTGTTCCTGGCAGTGGCGGAAGCATTCCTTGTGGGTATGGGGTTTTTCTGGCTGATGCAATTACACCGGGCGTTGACGTATTTCCGGTGGCCATAGATGTGTTTCTAGTGTCCACATTCCCAGAGTTTGTAGTGGGTGTTTCTGGCTGCCGCCGAGACTTTTGGAGCAAGGTCAGGGGCTGGATTATTTGGCGCTGTGGGCCATAGGCTGCAAATTCCTGGTTTAAGTCATAACAGGGCTGCAATACTCAGCTGCTGGGTATACTAAAGCAAGAGCTGATGTCTTAAGAATTGTGGCTCTTGTTCCCCATAATGTGACAGAAAGTTAAGCCCACTTCAGTCAGTCTAATACAGGGATTCCCAACCTGTGAGCCGGGGCCCGGATGCGACCCATGGCACCATTTCATGTGGCCCTCCACCAGTAAGTGCCATGTAGTGGAGGAAGGGCAAAATGGCTATCTGGCCCCTGAAGCTGTTTGAGGGAGCGTGACCCGGCCCCTGGTTTAAAAAAGTTGAGAACTCCAGGTCTAATATATACTGCCTTCCTGAGATCATTCTTCTCCAGGTGCCATATCCATTCTGGATATTGGCTATCATCATGGCTATAGTACAGTATTCCTGTTCTTAACTCCTCGGAACAGTTCTTCTGAGGACATGCCACACCAGTCTTTCAGGTTATTCAGCCATGGAGTCCATCTATGTCCAGGCCTCTCTTCCCAGGGATCTTTACTTGCAGAGTGAGTTGGAGTATTCTATACTTGATGTTGTTCCTCATGATATAGCCAAGGTATTATTGCTTTCTTTGCTTAACGGTCTTAAAGAATTCTTTTTCTTTATCCATCCGGTGCAGTACTTCTACATTAGTCACATGGTCAACCCATGATATCCTTAGCAGCCGTCTGTAGATCCACATTTCAAAAGCTTGAATTCTCTTTTCAGATGCTTTAGTCAATGTCCAAGCTTTGACTCCATATAGCAACACTGGGAATACATAACATCACACTATATGGCTCGTTGTAGCAAGAGTTAGAACAAAATGTCACATTTTTATGAAGGTAGATCTTCCTTTTTCTATTCATATTTTAATCTCTACCTCGGAATCCCAATTGTCATTTAACATACTGTCCTCCTCAAATAGACAGTTTTATCCACTCTTTCAATTTTTTGCATTCCTGCCAGATTATTGTTTTTAAGATAATTATTGGTTTTGTTAGAATTTTTATAAACTAATAAATTGGCTTTATTATTTATTTATTTGTTTGTTCAGATTTATATTAAACTTAAATTTATATTTATAAATTATATCCAAAAATTAAAAAACAACAACCCAAAAATAAATATTTGTAGTGTCATAGAAATATGCCTCCTAGGAAACAAATTTCTGTCTTGTGCTTACCTCTCTAAGCAAGTACATTAAAATTTTTAGGTGTAGTAAACTCTTAACCCTAATTTAGCCACATTTACTTTAATGTCCCAATGATTTTTGTGGGATTTGCTTCTAAGTAAATATTTTATACTTTATAATATTTGCATTGTTTTACAGATGACCCTCATGAAGCAGTGTACATAAAATAAGTAAAACATCAGTCAGTCACGATATGTCAAAGACGTGGATTTTCTGGAAAAGTTTGAACTGGAAAATTTTATAATGTGTTAGCACACCATAGATACCCTGTGTCTTTGGACCAGGACTCAGAAGGCCTGTGTTTGAATCCCTGCTTAGCCATGGAAACTCACTGGGGATGTGAAACTTGTAAAACTGCTTCTTAAGTATCTTGCTTATCTTGACAGGTCTGTTGCTATTAGTCAGTTAAGATTGGAAAGGCACATAGAGAGCACACCATAATCTGATCTAGCATATTTGTTTGACTTAAATTTATTAATAAAATGTTTAGTCTTTCACCAGGCTATATATGTTTGAATTGATATATTTGGACAGAGAGAGAGGGGGAATAAAATACACTTAATAGGCAAACATTACAGTTTTGCTGCGGAAATAATTTTTATTTGAATGTCTTAATTGCCAAAATCCTGTTGTGCAACTACATGCACAACTTGGGGTTATGCCCATAGTAGTTGTACAAAGACTAAAGTGGGAATACACTCCTGAAAACAGTTCTGCTAGCACAATGTACAATTGGCTGTGCTTGAAATGCACAGCTGGTTGTATAGGCACATAGTAAAATCCCTTGTTTCCAGGATGATTATGGCATAAGCAGGATAGTGGCCATTTTATACTTCCCTCACATTGTTTACATTTATATAAAAAAGATACAGAAAAGTATCATCCAAATAATTGTTGAATTTCCAAGTAACTGTGTATTATTTATTTATTTGAATTTATATACTGCCCTCCTCGCCAGGGCGACCCAGGGCGGTTACAACATCATAAAACCAAACAGTTATAAAAATATTAAAAATTTAAATTCATGAAAAACACAACAGCAAATTACAAATTAAAAACTGATTATGTGTCATAATGTCTTTTTGCTTCTTCCAACATAGTTTACATAGTTTACATTTATTCCACAGAAGTTAGCAGTACCAATTACATTTATACTTACCATATATGCTGCCTCACAGTGCTTAAAGCACTCTCTGGGTGGTTCACAAGGTAAGTAGCTTTTGCTCTCCACAAGTTGGGACTTTGGAAGGATGGAAGGCCAAGTCAACTTTGAGCCCATTGAGGTCAACTCAGAACATGAGCAAAGTTTTGGCTGTACTACTGAGGCTTAATCATGCACCATCGCAGTACAATTTGATGTGATGATTTGATGATGGTTTTTGTCTATTAAAGCCTTCCCCAGTGCAAAAGGAGCCTTAGAACATGAAATTGAGGAGGGGGCAGTGAGCCTTCAGTTAATTTAAACTTTTTATCCTGCTAGATCTGGTTTACTCTGTATAATTGCACCAACAGGATTTTGATTATCTCTTATTAAAGATGCCATCTTTGGCAGTCATAACTTGCCAAAAGCATGCCTTCTCATTGCCTGCTAGCAGAAAGGCAGCAAAAGAGGAGGTCAACCTAGCCTCCTGGGGGAGAGAACTCGACAGCCTGGGAGCAGCCATTGAAAAATCTGTCCCTTTATTAAACATTCCTTCATATGAGAATATTGGTTTTTACCAACATCAAACTCCAGCCTACACCCTGCAGAATCCGGGACGTGAATTACAGGGGGCAGTGGATTTCCTGCACTGGATGCTGCTGTACATCTGATGCTATCATGGTAAACCTGCAGTGACAGAATGGCTCTAAATAGCAAATAAATTTGGGGAAATATATTAGCATTAGTTCAGATATTCCAGTTCTTATTGCTCATTGATTCATAAGGTGCATAAGAACCAATGTAGATAACTTGCCTTCGTCTGAAAAGGGCTACTTAGGAAAGATGGCACTGGATCACTATTAGGTTGCTGCACTGCGGTGGCTTAGTAGTTAAGATGCTGAGTTTGGAGACTGGAAGTTCGGGGTTTGATACCTGAGTGCTGCACGACGGATCTTGGGGACATGAAAGGAGCCTCATTTGGGCATCCCCTGAACGGAGCTTCTCCAGCTAAAATCCTTTCAACCCAGAGTAATTTCTGACATGAAATTTATTTTACTGTTAGGGTAGATATAAATTCTTATCCACAGGAAGAGATATGTTTTGAAGATCTATTAAGCCACCAGCTGCTGTTGCTGTTTTTGGAATTATAAACCTGATTTCTCCATAGCAAACAAATCTTAGTTTTCTTGGAATTTTCATTGATTTTGCCAGCTCTCTCTTTTATTGGATAAGGCTTCATAAGGATTCAAGTGAATAATTACAGGTGGCTTTGTCAATTGCAATAAGGTGGTTATATGTATGAAATAGATATTACAAAGTAGACTGCTCTGTTTCTTGTATGAAAAATCCATAGAAAACTTTGAGATTGTTTTGCTCTATTCCTGTTTACAATTATCATTGATAATGGTGTTACAATCCACTTACTCCCAGGTAGGACCCGGGAGTCCTCCGGCCTCCTGGCGATGGGATTGCGCCTGATCCTGCTTCCCTGGCCCAGACCAGACCCAGCAGTTCAGGCTTCTATCAGTGTGCCCATTCACTCCTGACCGAAATCCAGGTGGTGACAAAAGGTGCACGGAAACTAGTGTAGATTAAGGTAGCATCGAGCCAAGTAATCACTCCAGGCCTCTTCAGGTATTTTAAAAATACAGTGGTAGCTCGTTTAAAGAGCATAATGTGTTCCACAGGATTGCTCTTTAAGCGAAACACCATTATAAGTGACCAATTGTGACTTCTGGCAGGGGGGATTGCGAACCCTGATTTATTTGTTAAGCGAGTTTTTGTTTTGTTTTATTCGTTAAGCGAAGCGAAGATTCAGAGAAAATTCTGCTCTTTAAGCAAGGCGCCTAGCTTAAAGAGTAACTCGTTTAAAGAGCAGAATTTTCTCTGAATGTTCGCTTCGCTTAACAAATAAAACCAACCAAAAACTCGCTTAACAAATAAATCGGGGTTTGCAATCCCCCCCCCCCCCCACACACAATTAGTCATTTACAATGGTGTTTCGCTTAAAGAGCAAACTCGCTTAAAGAGCAATCCTGTCGAGGTACAACTGTATATTGAAAGCATAGCAAGATTCAGGATACAGTCCAGCAAAAGCTCAGAAAGCATTTCAAAGCAAAAGAGATAAGGCAAGCAGCAGGTTCAAGGTATAGCCCATGGGTCCCCTTCTTTCTCATGCCTCTACATTTTTGCAGTTTAAAAGCACAGCATCCAAGAGAGTGTCTGAGTGTGTGCACTTGCATCTCTGGGTTATATCTCCTCCCATAGGGTCCACCATTGGCCCTCATCCTTAGGGATTCCAACCAATGATCTTACAGCAAGACATGTCAATCACACATTAAGTTTTGGTTCTTCTAAACCATGAGGCCCATATAGTTTACATTCCAGACCTGGTGTGAAGGGACTCCTACACAAGAAATTCCCCATCTTGGATTTAGCTAAAGCAAAGGGTATACCTCATTCCATCACAAATTGTATTCTTTAACAGCCAGTGGGTTGCATTTAAAGTTTGGAAGGCTGTGATTTGACACAGTTTTTGAAAGAACTGGGTGTAGTTTGCTGTCTAAAATAAATAAACAGTCCAAGTCTACATTAATTTTACAAAACAATTTTATTTGCATCAGTTCTGTGGCTGGTTAGATGAACTCAAGATGCTCTATTTTTAGCAAAATAATAGTTGGAATCTGTTTTGGTGTAATAATTTTCTTAGACACTCCCCCCTCCCTTTTTTTGGTCAGCACAGTTATTTTTCTTCCTGTTATTTTGGAGCATCTCTTCAACGCTCAGACTGAGAAATTTTATATATCTACCAGTCAAGTGCATTTATGTGTTGTTGAAGCAACTTTGAACATAATGCCTTGAACTAGCAGATTGTAATGTATTTTTCTTTGTTGTTTGCCATCATCACAGGGGAAATTCTAAATTATTGATATACTGATGAGAAATTCCTGAAAAATACTATTACCTTGATCATGTTACCATAATCCATGTATTTTCTTTGATACTAAAAAAAAATGAAAACAACAAAAAATTAATCTGAATCCACCATATTACTTGGCTATCTTAAATAAAAGCTATGTAAGTTTAACAAGGTAGCAGTTGGGGAACCTGGTACACATGGAAATAATGATTGAGTTTAATTGTAGAGCTCAGATTTACTGAAACTTTCTTCAAAATTTGTCTCTGTATACATCCAGAAGGGGAAATAAAGTATACTTTGTCATAACTACATTGTTTTCTAGATAAGAATCCTATGATAATATCTGTACATTTGTTAAAATTGTTGAATTTGTACTAGAAAGTATAGTCCTATTATGTTTTTGTTACTTCATCTATTAGATTTGTATTGTACATGGAGAGTCTTCCAGTGGCTGCTGCAGTCCAAATTATTAAGTCAACATTCTGGTTCTGCCTCTTGGGAATGCAGTTACAACAGCTGAATGTGATCAGTTCAATCTATAGGCAAACTTGGTATTCTGTTTGTGTTGGCAGTATATAAAGTTACACCAGAGTAAATGTGCCAGGCATTAAGCACAGCAACATGTGATTGGCATTGATTGCACAATGTGTTAGGGGAAGTGCTTTGGGGAGTGCACTTCTATCACTGCCATTGTGCAACTGCTGCAGGTGTAATCTCATGTTGTATACAAAGTTGCACAAGATTTTGGCCCATAATATTTAATATTAGTATTTTAGATACCATATCATAAACTTTTTTTCATGGTCTTGTTGGGTTATAAGGCAAAACTGATATTAAATCAATAATTAATTAAAAAAACCTTGGAATAATATAAAATTGAATACCGGTTGCTAAGGCAACAGAATCATTTGATAACTGAAGTGAAAAGGTAGCAGGGAAACTGTACAGAATCTACATTAATACTTTGCACCTATTTTCAGTATAGCAGAGATTAGTGAAATAGTTCAGTGTGAACCATTGCTTATTAGTAAAGGTATGAAGGCTAAGGTGGGGAGACCCCCCCTCACTTCTCCTTAATTGTAAATAGAATGTACAGTACACTAGTACCTCGGATAACGTTAAGACTTGGTTCCACAAGTCTTAATGTTACCCAGTTTTTAACATTGTGCGATGCATTGATCGCACAACGTAAAAAAAAAGCCCTGTTCCCTTTCCGAATAGGGAACAGGGAGGCGGTCAGCTTGCCTCTTTGGAAACGGCAGTGGGGATTCTATGCGTGGAATCCTCGCTGCCCTTTCCAAAGAGGCAGGCGGAGGCTGTGTTGGGGAGAGAACGGGTGGGTGTGCTGGTTTCCTACAGCCCCTGGCGATTGCACACTGCGATCGCCATTTGGGTTGGGGGGAAGAACGGGCGGTTCAACTCCCAACCCAAAGGCAAAGGCAAACCAGTGCTGTTAGCAGAGAGATTTGCCCTGCCCCCCTGCTGAAACAACAGGGTGGGCAAGGCGAATCCCTCGCTGTTAAGTTTGCCTTTGGCAGGAGGCTTCTCCAACCTAACAGCGAGAGAGGCATCTCCGGCCAAAGGCAAGCCTAACGGTGAGAGAGATCCCTCACTGTTAGGTTTGCCTTTGGCAGGAGGCTTCTCCAACCTAACAGCGAGAGAGATTTGCCCTGCCCCCCTGCTGAAACAACAGGGTGGGCAGGGTGAATCCTCCGCCGCTTTGATTGCAGAGGGAATGCATGTTCCCTCTGCAAGCAAAGTGGAGATCGCTCACTGGGCACTGGGAGCCCCCGGTTGGCTTCCCAAACACGCCGCTGCTGCGCCCTTGGTAGTGGTGGCGTTTTTGGGAAGCTGAATGGGGACTTCCTGGTCAGCTTCCCAGCCACACTACCACTGCGAGCTTCGTAGTGCTGGTTGAGTTGGGAGAGAACAGGGGTCCCCGATCTCCCCCCAACCAAACCGGCAGTCTGAGCCTCGGTAGATCTCTGCTTCAAAGCCTGCAGGGGAATTTGAGGCAAACATTTGCATCGCACAATGATATCTTAACATGCAATGCAAATGTTTGCCTCAAATTCCCCGACATCTGATTTTAGCATTATCTGAGGCAATCGTTATCCAAGGTATTACTGTACTTAAATACGTTTTTTCTAACATATTTTTAAGAATGAACTATACATTATAAAATAATTTGAATGGAATGCTTGTTTTTCCCCTGCATGATTTTATAGCCCCAAATGATTTCTAAACACACACAGGATATGACACTGGAAAGCGGTTTTCAAAATGTTGTAGGCTTGTCACTCCAATTTTGGACTACTTTATATAAATTCATAGGTTAGAAAAGTTAAAATGTATACAATAAAATTCACTAGTCATACTTAGTAGTGTACATTTGCTGGAAAATAGATGGGGAAGAAGTAGAAGCAGTGACATATTTTACTTTCCTAGGATCAAAGCTAACTGCAGATGGTGACTGCAGCCATGAAATAAAAAGGTGACTGATTCTTGGGAGGCAAGCGATGAGAAACCTGGGGAACATAGTGAAAAGTAGAGACATCACATTGCAAACAAAAATTCGTATAGTCAAAGCAATGGTATTCCCGGTGGCAATGTATGATTGTGAGAGCTGGACCATTAGGACAGCTGAGTGCAGAAGAATAGATGCCTTTGAGATGTGGTGCTGGAGGAGAGTTTTGAGAGTCCCCTGGACAGCAAGAAGAACAAATAGGTCAATCTTAGAAGAAATCAACCCAGAATGCTCCTTAGAAAGTCAAATTGTAAAGATGAAGCTAAGGTACTTTGGACATCAAATGAGAAGAGAGGATTAGCTTGAGAAAGCCTTTATGCTGGGAAGGGTGGAGGGCAAAAGAAAAAGGGGTAGCCAAAAATGAGATGGCTAGATGGTATTGTAGAGACAATGGGCACAGAACTGAGCGAGTTGAGGAGGATGGTGGAGGACAGAAGTGCCTGGCGGACAGTGGACCATAGGGTTGCAAAGGGTCGGAATCGACTGTGCGACTGAACAACAACAACAAAACTTTTGCTGATGAATACTAATGCAAGTGGATAAAGAGATAGACTAGGGCTCAGGAGGCCTGGTTTTGAATCCCTGCTCCGCCATAGAAGCTCACTGGGGGTGTGGAACTGGGAAATTTATTTATTTATTTATTCAGATTTATATTGCTGCCCACTCGCCGAGGTGACTCAGGGTGGTTTACAGTCAAAACAGCAACACTACAGTAACAATAATAAAATACAACCTCACAAAACTAACAAAGCAGAACACAGACTATCTACCCTCTGGCCGTTGATGGGGGCCTGGAGGTGGGGGCGAAGTTCTCAGCTGCCTGCCAGGCCATGGCATCTTCTCCCTCAGGCTGTTGTTGTGGGCCCAGAGGAAGGGGCGATGTTCTCTGTCCACCACTATCCTCCTCAACCCGCCTAGCTCTGTGCCTACAATGCCATCCAGCTGTCTCATAGATATTGATTCTCCCATGCTATGTGGTGTATTGGGGAACAAAGGTCTTCCAGCATTTTGTAGTTTGGGTGAATGTTTTGGCATCCTCTCAAGTAATATATAATGCCAGCAGATCTTGTGTCAGTGTTCTATGTCATATTATAAAAGGGGTCCCTTGTTATTTGGTACTAATGAAGAGTCCAGCTCATTGCCACCTTAGGGATCTGATTGTTCTCCATGTGAAGGATGTGACCAACCAGTTGGAGTCTTCTGCGTGCAACAATATTATGAAGTTTGTATAAGTCACTCCTTCAGAGCACCTCCTCATTAGTATTGTGGAATCTTGGAGTCATTATTCAGTTAAGAGTCTGTGCATTGGTCGATGTCTCCATGATGACATTCCACACCTGCAAATTGACTTGAGAAATCAAGTATATTTTCCATGCAGTTTTTTAGCTATTTGGATATCATGTCACTTGCTGGCTAGCGTCCGATTGAGGACGCTTTGGTGAGTTTTAGTCTCACTCTAGCATTTTTGAAAAGAGATGGGCAACACTGCCTAGTTAGGCTGCTCAAGCCTCCATGCCCTGACAAGGCTCTTGCCTCACAGGGGTCTTCATTAGTAACATGATCAAAATACTGGATCTTTAAGATTTTGCACATCTGTTGAAAGATGTCAAACTTATTCATATTTGCTGACACCTTCCAAGTCTTGCTGACCTAATAGTGTTTCCCAAATGCTGGTTTTGGGACTTCAATTCCCAGAAGCCTAAGTCATTTCCCCAAAGCACTGATCAGCCAATGTACTGACTTAGGCTTCTGGGAATTGAAGTCCACTAGTGGGCTGTGTACCCCTTGTTGGGAACCACTAACCTAGATAGCTGTTGTAATCACAATGGAAGCAAACAGACAGAACTTAATATGCAGCAATATGGATGGCAAGGACCATAACTTCTTCCTCCCAAAACAGTTGTTGCCTTCCCAATGCAGCATCTAGGATCTACTGCTGCATCTCCATTCCTTTGACTTCTTGTTCTGAGGCCAACTTTATTTGCCTTTTCATCCAGAATGGTCATAGCACACTGTAGTTTCAGCTCATCTTCCTCCAGCAAGCTGATATCATTGACAAAATCAAGGTCTCCAATGCAGACTTTCATGAGACCAATGGAGGCCTGTCCCATGTTCTACCTCACTGCATGACAAAGTCAAAAACCACAAGGAAGAAAAGTGGGGGCAAAACGCAGCCTTGTCTGACACAGGTAGTAGTAGTTGTTGTTCAGTCACACAGTCGATTCTGACCCTTCGTGACCCCATGGACCACCGCCCTCCAGGCACCCCTGTCCTCCACCATCCTCCTCAACCTGCCCAGCTCTGTGGCCACTGCATCTACAATACCATCCAGCCATCTCATTTTGGGCCACTCCCTTCTTCTTTTGCCCTCCACCTTTCCCAGCATCAAGGCTTTCTCAAGTGAATCCTCTCTTCTCATTTGATGTCCAAAGTACTTCATCTTCATCTTTACTATTTGATAGTATTACACAGTATTGATAGTAAAACACAGGTAGTAATCTCAAAGAAATCCTTATGGGTATTCCCAAGCTTAATGTAGCAGTTTGATCATTGGTACAAATTCTTAAAGATGGCAATGAAGACTGTCAGTACACCATATAGATGCAGAATTTGTCTCAGGGACTCTAGTGGATACTTTTTTGTAATCAACAAAGTTAATAACTAGCAGGTGCCGATATTCAATGCACTTTTCTATAATGTTTCATAATGTGAAGATTTGCTTGCTGTAGGACATTCCACAACAGAAACCAGCCTATATCTCTCTGAAGTGTTGATAAGTAGGGCTTCACAGTCACCTAAGGAGGACGGTACATCCTGGACACTGAGAGGAGGGTAATGCCCCACCAGTTGTACATTTGGAGATGTTACCTTTCTTGGGGATTTTAACCATAGCACCTTTTTGCCAGTCCTCTGGAACTGCACCACTTTGCCAGCATTTGTTGAATAGCTTCATAAGCTCTTCTAACATGACCTGACCAGCATGTTTTAGAATTTCCACAGGTATCTTGTCCAGTCCAGCTGCCTTGTTGGTTTTAAGGCTTCCAATCAGAGTCTTGACCTATTCAGTGGTGATCTCATCAGTATTCACTTACAGCTCTTGTTGAGCTTTCTCTTAATTAAAGTTGTATGTTTCAATATGGTCTGCCTGGTTGAAGGTTTCCTGAAAGTATTGAACCTACCTTTCATTCTGTTCTTCTTGAGTGTTCCGAAGCTTCTTATCCTTGATCAGAACATTAGAGCTCTTTTTCATTCTGGTTAGCTCATTAACAACATTTAACAAGTTTTGGAGTTGTTTGGGCCAGCTGCTTCTTGCACTTCAAAGCTTTCTGTTCCAGCCATTCCTTCTTGTCCTTCATACAGCTTTCCTTCACTGGCAGTTAAGCACTGTATATCATGAGCCCATTTCTTATACTTTATTTGCATCTTTGGCTTGATCCCATTTTATTTTTATGATTTTTCTTTTCATCAGTCGGCTTCCATGATCTGTTTTGGATCCATTGTTCCTTCCATTGTCCACGATGTATAGGGTTGCTATACATTAGTTTCAACTTCATGAGACATAACAGCAACTCTGCAAATGGAAAAATCTTCGATCTGGCAAAGACTTCTGCTAGAAGACTGGGATGAGACTTATCTTGTTGGAACTCCTGTTTGCCTAATCTCCCTGATGTTCTAGAGCCCAGGGGTCAGCAAATTTGGCGCTCCAGATGTTCTTGTACTTCAATTCCCAGAAACACTGATCAGCAGGTGTACTGACGTTCTACTGGATTGATGACTGCACAGTGAGGAGGGATTTATGGAAATTTCTTACCTCTTTCCCTGTTCTCTAATGGGAGACCTTTGACAAGATTGAGCAATTTTTCATCAGCATAGAAATATTTATTCCAGAAAGGACATAAGAAGTGTATGGTTTTGGAACAGAAAACTCCTGTGTTTCTACAGTGACCCACAGGTGATCAGTACAGTGACATCTTCTCATCCATATTCATCAGTAGTGCATGCTGCATCAGTTGCAGAGGCTGAAATCTTATCACGTAGCTTCACATCACCCAAAAAACTATAGTAATGATAGGGGAAAGTGCAGGATGGCAGAAGTGCTATTCATAAAGCATTGCACATGCTTGCTATGTGATGAGCAAAATGAGAGTTGTGTGGTCGATTGCGTAGTCTAATTACACAATCTGGATTGCCTGAGTGTAACACCTGGTATTCTTGGCTTGATTTAATTTTATTAGCAAGACTTAGCTGTGTGACCCATCTATAGAATCAAAACAAATGCACAAGTCCAGAATGGAGGTGATACCTTTTATAGGGTCATTTAAAAAATAAAACATTGCAAGCTTCCTTAACTCACAGATTACTTCTTCAGGCAGCCTGCTGTCTTTTCCCGTGTAACATCCAAGCAAAATAGCCTGGCTTGAACACCACACCACAAGCATTTGCCTGATGAAGTAACCTGTGAGTTATGAAAGTTTGCAGTTTTTAAAAAAGTGAATCTATAAAAGATATCGTCTCTGTTCTGCATTTTTGCATTTGTTTTGATATAATTATATGTTATGCAAAGATGAACAGGATTTCAGGCAGTAGATACTATTTGGGTGCCATGCCTAGTACATGTTGATGGCTTTATTCTCACTGAATTGATCCAATCTTTTTCTAAACCTATTTGACTTGATGGCCATCACTTCATCTTGTGGTTCAGATTCTCTAATTCAGCTTTGTACTGTTCAAAAAGCCCTGTTCTGAATGCCTGGAATCTCTTCCAAGACACTACTCTCAGGACTACACTTTCCCCCCCTCTAGATTAAGCTGCACCACACCAAATGTTATAAGCTTTTCTCTCTAGATACAGTAATTATAGTTTCTTTAAAGAAAGGGCTTAACCTGACAGATTTTTAGATATTTCTGGTATAGGATCAATTGAAATTGGAAAAGTCCTATAGATATTGCATATTTCACTAGATCTTAATACATTACCAGTGAAACATTTTAAAGTGAACCAATTAATTACTTAAAAAAAGAAAAGTTTAATAGATCAACAGGTAATTTTTGTTAGAGAAAAATAAGTAGTCCCATCCCACCAGAATATATGTGGTGCTATTTATAGATCAGTGATCTAGAATGAGACATAGCAATAGTAAGAACAATTACACTTTTATACCACCCAAATACTGCAGGACGGAATGAGCTCCCGTCTTTGTCCCAGCTCCTGCCAACCTAGCAGTTCGAAAGCAAGAAATTGCAAGTAGATAAATAGGGACCACTTCGGTGGGAAGGTAAACAGCTTTCCATGTGATCCGGTGTCTAGTCATGACTGCCACATGACTGCCACATGCAGAAGCAGACAGCGCTGGCTCTTCAGCTATGAAACAAAGATGAACGCTGAACCCTAGAGTCGGATACGACTGACTTTCGAGCAAGGGTGACCTTTACCTTTACCACCTCATAGTGCTTAGCACACTCTCTGGCCAGTTCACAAGGTAATCAGCATTTTGCTCCCAACATGTTGGATACTCATTTTACCGACCTTGGAAGGATGGAAGGCTGAGTCAATCTTAATCCCCATGAGGATTGAATTTACAATGTAACCACTGCTCCACCAGGGCTCTAGTAAACTGCAGATTATTCTAAATTATTCAGGGTATGTTTGCTGTGAAAACCTCCAAGTAGACCAAGCCATTCTGTGGAACTGGCAGCCAGATAGAAAAGAGAAATAGTTCCCTGGATCACATAAACCTTCCCCCACCCCCACAGGCCATGACAGAAGGAGAGGGCTGGGTAGTTTATCTCAGTCACCTTTGTCTAGCAAAATTGCTGTAGGTCTTGTTGATTTTTTTGTGCCTATGTAAAAAATGAGTACTGTATTGTCATAAAAGCAAATTTGTTGCCAGTTACTTCTGATGAATTTAATTTAATTATGGTGAAGCAATTTTAGCCATAAAAGTGTATAGAGATTAAAAATTATGAGTCCTTAATGTGCCATAAAACATTTGGTAGTTTTTGCTAAAAACTATGTCCTTTGAATGTCTGTTAATTTTTCACTTTTAATTTGAGGAAGATTACCCTGATGGTTTAGTAATCTTTATTCTACTGAATTAGACATGCATTTTTAATTGTGATTTTAATATTATTTCTTCCAAATTCTTATATGAATTGTAGAATACTTGACTTAAGTGAAGTGTTGCTCTTACTAGCATATTATTGCCTTCATTTTGGCAGTTTCACATCTGACCTAGACACGGGAGAAGAATTGATAGCACATTTGCATTCTAGGATAAAAGTTACTTCCTTGAATTTAGGAATCAATAGGCAGAATCCTATTGGATCAAGGTACTAGGAACAATTAATTGAAATTAATTGAAAGCTTTCTAATTATTTTAGTTTCCAAGTCTCCCAACCTTTTGCACTGAAGCTTTTGGGAGTCTTGTGATGGGGGGGGGGGGGATTGTTAATAGACAAAATTTGCTGCTAGATCAGTGGTGGTGGTGGTGGTGGTGGTGGTGGTGGTGGTCCTGTTCTGAGGCTTGCAAAGCCTTCTCCAGGGGAAAAGAGAGCCCAAGGGAGCCTCAGAAACTAAAATGGGTAGTTAGAAATCTTCCCATTTGTTTAGGTTAAATATTTCCAGGGTTTGATTTGGGTTACATCAGAGTAAATTCGCATAATAGCATTTTGCCCAATGGATTTTTGTGAGGAAAAATAAATTGCCACAAATAATATAACAATGCTTGTGGAAGCAATTTATTTTAATTTCCTATCGCAGTCTGCTATATACAGTTGCTTAAAATATTAGTTACAGTCCCTTTTCTTGGAAAATAAAGTAGCATGTCATTGTGGCAAAAGGTTGAGGTAAGGGTGATATGCAGGGGTGCCAGCCAATGCTGATATTGGCAGTGGTATTTGTACAGAAGGAGTGCTTGCACTTGCACCTTACCTGCCTTGTCTATTACTGGTTGCTTTACTGCTGGTAATTTTTAAAAAAAGCCAGTGTGGCCAGGTTACTATGCTATGGTAATAGAGTAGACCATGCTGCCAGCGACTGAACACTGATCAGGCAGTGATGAACTAACCTGACCAACCTGAGGACTAATGTGCTTGGATGGGTGAAGTTCACAGGGAAGGGTGATGGTCCCCAAGTGGATTAAACCCCACTTGAATCCATCTTCTTGGAGGGCAGCAGCTTCATCAATACTGGTCTGGGGCTGAAGAGGACTTTGTATACCAAAAAGGCTCAGGACCAGAAAGTGACTCGCATAATTGGGTCATTGGTATGGGTGTTATGCTGTGATGTGAAAGTCAAATAGAAGACCACTGGATTATACTCTCAGGACAATCTTCATGGCTAAGCGCATGATGATTGCCAATATTTAGAATTAGATGGGGCACAAGAAGAAGAATAAAGAAAATTTTTACTGTTTCTCCCATTAGAACAAGAAAGTCTAAATGCTTCTTAGAACAAAGCCATGTCCATTATTTTATTTACTGAAATAGTTATATTAGTCTTCTTACAAAGAATTCTCAAGATGGCTTAACATGAAATTTTAAAACTTGTTAAAGCAGAATTTCTGCATTTCTGAATACAGTATTACCACATACATTTCTTCATTTAATTGTTATTCAGCAGATATACTAAGATACAGTATAAAAGACATCACTTGGCCAGTTCTGAATGTTTAACGATCAGTAAAATCTATCCTTCCTGCTCTACAGATAATCTTTTAGATCGGGGTTCTCAATGTTTTCCCACCCTGGGCCGGACTATGCCTCCTCAGACATGTGGTGTCCCCCCCTCCCAAATGGTGCCGTAAAACATGTCTAAAGTTTTTCAAGTCTGTGTATAAATAAATTTTAACTTTGCAAACGTCCGTAGCAGCCTTGGGTGCATTTTCTGCTGTTTTTGCTACTTCTGCCACTTCTGGTGGTGGCGGTGGGTGCATTTACAGCACATTTTTGTCTGTTTCTGGCAGCAGGAGCAAGGGCAGCGGGCCACATGAAATGGTGCCGCAGGCCGGGTCCGGCCCACAGGTTGTAAGTTGCAAAGCCCTGTTTTAGATTCTACTTGGTAGCAAAAATAATGTTGGGTTGTGTAAAATGTCTGCATTCAGAATGTTTTGCTACACATTTACTGTGTTTGTTAGAACACACTTTTTCTTTTTAGTCCGGGTCTTGACTATTTTTGTGTTTCTTCCTTTCTGTGGCCCATATTTTATGCTGTAGAATTTTTGTGTGTTTGCGCATAAGTTAAATGTCTGCTTTCTGGTTAGTTATTTGATGTTTAAGGTGTTGGGGTAATAGCAATCTTGGTTGCATTAACTTAGTACCACTGGGTGGGAGGAAGCTTTGCAGCCTAATGTGATTGACCTTCACTACTAACTTGGTTGCTAAAATTCTTTTCCTGCCTTTGGCATTTGAAACAAGCCCCTGCCTGCCTGCCTGCCTTTCTGTTTGTTTTCTTGCTTCCATTGTTTTGTTGATAGTCTCTTTTCTGAACAAGCATAGAGCAGTAATGGCAAACCTTGGCACTCCAGGTGTTCTTGGACTCCAATTACCAGAAGCCCAAGTCAGCACACCTGCTGATCAGGGCTTCTGGGAGTTGAAGTTCAAGAATATCTAGAGTGCCAAGGTTCACCATCACTGGCATAGAGGATACCTCTGCATGCTGGATACTTCATTTTGTTTTTAATTCTGACTATAACTGTAGATGATAACTGTAAGTAAAGATTACCTTTCCAGGACTCAAACTCCTAGTCTCAGGCCATGCAGCCAGGTAGTCTCTGTACTATCTAGCCAGCATGGGTGATCTGAATTACATATTTAGTGACTAAGATGCTGATCTTGACAACTGGAAGGTCAGCAATTTGAGACCCGAGTGCTGCATGATGGAGTGAGCTCCCATTGTCTGTCCTAGCTCCTGCCAACCTAGCCATTTGAAAGCAAGAAATTGCAAGTAGATAAATAGGTACTGCTTCAGTGGGAAAGGTAACAGCATTCCGTGTGTTTTGACACGTAGTCTTGCCTGGCACATGACCACAGAAATGTCTGCAGAAGTAGATAGCACTGGCTCTTTGGCTGTAAACAGAAATGAGCACTGCTCCCTAGAATCAGACATAACTAATGCTTCTAGAGCAGTGTTTCCCAACCTTTGGTTTTTGGACTTCAATTCCCAGAAGTCAATTCCCCAAAGCACTGTTCAGCTAATGTACTGACTTAGGCTTCTGGGAATTGAAGTCTCCCTGGTGTGCATCCATATTGGGGAACACTGTTCTAGAGAATACTGTTATCATACAAAGTACTAGTTTGAGGGGGAGAAACCAAGGAGGGGGAGCAATTATGAGATTGGGGTAATTTTTCCATGTTTTCTGTTTTGTTTTCTGCCTCATACTCTGCCAACTAAAAGGAATAACCCAACATCCTCAGTATAAGGTAACTGTTTGCAGGTGGTGTAGCAAGTGTTCATGGAAGAGGTTTGACAAGAGGAGATTTTCCACCTCCTGCAGCCTTTCAAGATACTCCCAACAATCCTCTTCTTTTGGTTGGAGAGCTCTCTGAATGGGAATACCCAAATCAGTTTTAGAAATAACCGCTTGCACACTATGAGATACCAATGGCTTAAAGAAAACACTAACATCAGCCTTATACTGTAGTAATATCTTGTACTCAGCTGAGTGTGATTCTCATCCTTCTGCTTCAGTTTTTCATACCCATGATCCATCCTTTTCCTGAGCCCTCCCAGGGAGGGGGGGGGGATTTCCTGGTGCTGATCACTATGGAAGAAGTTAAACAAATTGTGACTCTTCAGTTTTCATTTTGCTTGTGGTCTATAAAGTTGTCAGGAAGCCTACTGTCCGACATTTTTCTCTTGCAACCAATCAGAGATTTAAGCATAAGAACAAATTCTGGATTTTCTAACTTCTGAGAGGGGGAGAAAAAACCAAAAATAGGCTCCTTGCTGGGTTAGTTTCTCACAGTAAATAAAGCACAAGGTTTACAGAGTGGCAGTTGCCACACCAGTAGGCTGGAACAATATACCAAAGACAGCATCTCAATAAGGCAAGATTCCACCTCTTCCAAAAAAAAAAACCCTTTTCTTATCATGATCTGATGCAGCTCTTTTGATAGAAAGGCCTGCATTCAAACTGAGACAGATACCTTGCCTACTCCGTTTTTCTGTAACATCCTGAGAGAGTGTGGGTTCTTTGAATTGGTGATTAGATAGCATTTTCAGGTACAGTGCTACCTCGCTTAAAGCATAATGCGTTCCACAGCATTGCTCTTTAAGCGAGTTTGCTCTTTAAGTGAAACACCATTGAAAGTGACCAATTGTGACTTCTGGTGGGGGGGATTGCGAACCCAGATTTTTTTGCTAAGCATGTCTTTGGTTGGTTTTATTTGTTAAGCGAAGCAAACATTCAGAGAAAATTCTGCTCTTTAAGCGAGGCACTCTTTATGCAAGGTGTGACTGTATATAATGAGTAATAAGTAGTGTAAGGTAAAGGTCGCACTTGCTAGAAATACAGTCATATCCAACTCTAGGATTCAGCGCTCATCTCTGTTTATAGCCAAAGAGCCAATGCTGTCTGTGTCTGCAGACGTTCCGTGGACAGAGGCGGGAGCTCACTCTATCATGCAGCACTCAGATCTCAAATGTCTGACCTGATATATGACTAATATATTTTAAAAATATATTAGTCATGTATCAACCTTGTCATCTTTATAATATATAGAAGCCAGAAAGAAAGAATACAAATATCTTACTGAAATAGCATATATATTGAATCGCATGTACAGTATCTTCAAAAGCAAATGATAAAAGGATTGATTTGTTTGGATATTATGTGTTAAATTATCCATTACTATTTCTAGCCTTGTATTTCAGATCACATGGAATACATATTTTATATATTTATTGTGGTAGTCTAGTTTATTTAATGTACCTCTCAAGAAGGCCATTAATTTCTTATTGTATGGTGGCAAACTAAGAAAATCAGATGTATCCCCACAGACCTCATTTGGATAAATTTATAAGTGGGCGTCTAGTACAGGCATTAGCAAACTTGGCCCTCCAGGTGTTCTTGGACTTCAGTTACCAGATGCCTAAGTCAGTACACCTGCTGATCAGTGCTTCTGGGAATTGAAGTCCAAGAACATCTGGAGAGCCAAGTTTGCTGATCCCTGGTTTAGTGGATCATGTTATAGAATGACCGAACTTTTCTCTCGGCCGGCCCCGGTCTGGCTTTAAGAGCATTGCTGCGGCTGCTCCAGTCACTGGACTTTTCCCTTGGACGGCCACTGACCCGGCTTTAAGAGCATTGCTGCGGCCGCTCCCATCACCAGACTTTTCCCTCGGCCGGCCCTGGTCTTGAGGGAAGGAGGAACACCTACAGAGGCACCGGCCCGGCTTTAAGAGCACCACCGCGGCTGCTCCTGTTACTGGACTTTTCCCTTGGCCGGCCCCTGCCTCGAGGGAAGGAGGAACACCTGCGGGGGCGCCAGGCTGGTTTAAGAGCATCGCCACAGCTGCTCCCATCACTGGACTTTTCCCTTTGCTGGCCTCGGTCTCGAGGGGAGGAGGAACACCTGCAGGGGCACCGACCCAGCTTTAAGAACATTGTGTCCGTCACCGGACTTTTCCCTCGGCTGGCTGTGTTGTTGAGGGAAGGAGGATTCTCCCTCAGCCAGGCAGAGGAAAGGAGTGATGGGTGCACAGCCCAGATCTGAGAGTGGCAGAGCTTTGTCATCATAGTTCATAACATAAATGAGGGATTCTCAACCTGTGGCCCATGGTCCAAATTTGGCCCTCGGTGCCATTTGATGTGGCCATCCACCGCCTCCACCACACCTGGAGAGTATCACGTAGTGGAGGAAGGGCAAAATGGCCATCTGGCCCACAATGCTGTCTAAGGCCAGCCTTGAGGGAGCAATAGCTGCAGGTTTTCGGTGGCAATAAGACGAACTTGCCGCCCCCTCCTCACCAGACTCTCCCTTGGCTGGCCAGCCTTGAGGGAGCAACAGCTGCGGGGCCAGGCAGCCGCAGCCAGAACTCTGTTCCCTCCTGCTCACCCTCTGGCCCCGTCATTGCCAGAGGGATGAGGATTGTGCTCAGCTGCGGTCTCTCGGGCGGCCCGGAGAAGGATAAGACCAATGTCCTCCGGCTGGGAAGAGGAACGGACTTCAGCTGTGGGAGGCAGCAGGCTGATAAAACCCATGGCACCGCTTTTACCAGACTTTTGTCCAATGTCTCCCGGATAGTTATGTTGTGTATTGATAGTTATGAGATATTTTGATTTATTGTGTATTGATTATCGTGTATTGATCTATTATGTGTATTGATCTATTATATTGTAACTACTGTATTTATTGTTTTGTTATATTGTATGTCACTATGTTTCCTATATTGTAAATTTGATATGGATGGATTCTGTGAGCCGTCGGTTTTTACCGAGTAGGGCAGCATAGAAGTATAACAACAACAACAACAACAACAACAATCCGGACCCCGACTTTAAAAGTTGAGAACTCCTAGCATAAACTATGTTTCAGGCTTGTTTTTTCTTGAACGTCATGTTGTAGAACAGGGGTACCCAAACTAAGGCCTAGGGGCCGGTTGCGGCCCCCGATGCCAATTCATCCGGCCCACAAAGCCCTCGTTGGTCCTGGAAGTGGAAGTAAAATGCACCCGTACGGGCATGTTTTACTTCCGCTTTGAGGAGCAACGAGGTCTTTGTGGGTCAGATGAATTGACATTGGGGACTGCATCCGGCCCCCGGCCAAAGTGACTGGCCCCCTGAACCACATGACTGGCCCACAGCCTGAAAAGTTTGGGCACCCCTGTTGTAGAACTTAGTATGATACACTTGCAGTTACTGTAATCATATCACAATAACTGAGATGGGTTAGCCTGAGACATAGTAGCACAACAAAGTTACACAGTAAACATACTGACAGCAGTTTCATCTCTATATATTTAGTAATAATAATTTCATGTCAGAGATTACTCTGGGTTGAAAGGATTTTTGTTGGAGAAACTGCTCAGGGGATGCCTGAATGAGGCTCCTTTCATGTCCCCAAGGTATCGAGACCTGACCTTCCAGTCTTAACCACTAAGCCTGGGGGGGCGGGGGGAGCTGCTGTATATTTAGTGTTCAGATGCAAATGTTGTTGGTAGACTTGAAGGGGCATTAACTTATGTGGAAGCACAGCAGATGTAAAGGCAGGGGTTCCCAACCTTTTCATGCCCAGGCTGCAGGACAGCTGAGCAGGCTGGTCACATGGTTCCTCTTGCTGCAAACGCTGCTGTAAAATGCGTCTCGGGATGTTGTAAACGCATTTACGACAGCTGTGAGAGCATTTTTGGCAGGCACAGGCATGTTTACGCATGCGTGAGTGCATTTTATGGCTGTCATAAGCGGTTCCGCTTCCGGTAACTGTGAGGGGGGCCTGCTGGCCATAGGTTGTGTTAAGGGGTTGGGGAAATGTAATGGCAGACCCTCACCAGATAGCTCTTGAAGACAGAATATGCTTAGTGGCCATGCAATTCTGACTAAATAGTTTGGCCATTGAGAAGAGAACTGGCACAGAACACCTTGTGAAAATCTTAGCTGGTTTCAACAAGAGTACTCTACACTACAACATTTTGTTACAGATCTCACTTTGTCCTATTCTGTTGGCTAGCTCTGAATGCCTTTGATGAAAGCAGTTTGGTGTAATTGAGTAAAATGGAATAAGCTGATTTCTAGTTACAGATGTTTTTTCTGGAGGTGAAGGTGAATAGGGATGTAGTATGTAAAGTGTGGATAACATTGCTTTGAAATGTTGTGCTGACCCCTTTACATGTGCTGTCTGATAAATATCAATTTGTTTTGACATTTTTGAAAATGAAATATTTCTTTTTTTTAAGAATATTTTGGAATAGTAGCCGTGTTAGTCTGTGGTTCAGGCATCTCAGAAAACAAAACAAAATAAATAAAATAAAATAAAAAACACTGTAGCACTTTAAAGACTAACTGCTATATTTTTATTGTTAGCTTTCATGGATCAAGTCCACTTCATCAGTTAGTCTTTAAAGTGCTACAGTGTTTTTTATTTTATTTTATTTTATTTATTTTGTTTTCTGAGATGCCTGTTCTTTTTTTAGATACAGTAATACCTTGGATAACGTTTACCTCGGATAACGCTAAAATCACATAACATTAAGTAATCTGGGGAGGAGAATTGGATCGAATAACGTTAAGGTCCTATGGGATGGATCGGATAACAACCGCTAAAGCCTGTGCGGTTACAATGTATCTCTATGGAGCTTTAACGTTATCCGATCCATCCCATAGGATTTTAACATGGATCGGATAACACTAAAAATCGGATAACACCAAGACTTGTGGAACCAAGTCTTAGCGTTATCCGAGGTATTACTGTACCTTTATTTCATTCAGCCTTAAAATGAGCTTTTTGTTTAGAAATTAGTTTTGGTATTGAATGAATCAAATTGAATGGAGAAAAACCTGGAAAATATTTGTATTTCAGAGGCCATTATTCTGTTTTAGGAATGCAAAGTGGAAGAGTAACTGGATAAGTATCTCTTACTCTGGTAGGCTTCTAAATGCATGCCCATTCTTACATTGATGAAGAACAGGGAAGCCTGCCAGAGTGTCAGGAAAATGGTCTGTTGTACTTCCTTTCTGTGTTTCTACAGTGGAATGCTGTCCAAAGTACAGTTAAAAATACCTTCTCTAAGATACTCCTCACCACCACCACCAAGAAAGGTCAGAATAGAAGGGGGAGAACTTGACAAAGGGTTTTTTCAATTCAAGTGTCCCCAGATCCAATGTTAGTCCAACACTTTAACCATATAACTAGATGCTGGAGGACTGAATATTGATTGAGAGTTCCTAAATCATTATCAGGTGTGAAATCTGACTTTGATTCCCACACTTTACTACTTATGTTAACAATACTATTGTTACTCTATCGATTCATAATTAAAGTTATTCATAGTCTGAAAATCCATTGCCACTTTTCCATTATCTGGATCCTTACCTCGAGTTGTGTAAAATTCAACTTATGTAATGATTTTTACACTAAAACCATGTCCCGATTTATGTAATGCAATTTCCTATGGATTTTGAGTTACGTAAAAATTCATTTTTCCTATGGATTTGCTTCGAATTAAGTAAAAAAGCGATTTACAAAGAAGCCTATGGAACAGACTTTATGTAAGTTTTACTGTAGTTTAAATACATATGGGATATGAAGATATTAAAAATGTTCATTAAATATATGCCAGATAAATACGTTAAATTGGATGACATTCTATTTAGTGCATTGAAAATTAATTCTTCAGAAGATTTTTCAAATCAAATTTTTCTGAAACTCCCATATCATGTTTTTTGTGATGTGATATCTTGTAATTTTGATGACGATGACAACCATCACCATAGGTCAATGATGGCAAACCTTGGCACTCCAGGTATTCTTGGACTTCAATTACCAGAAGCCTAAGTCAGTACTCTTGATCAGGGCTTCTGGGAATTGAAGTTCAAGAACATCTGGAGTGCCAAGGTTTGTCATCACTGTCATAGGTGGTACATTAACAATAGATTAATACTTGATGAGTTTCTGTGAAGGAGTTGCTAAACTTTTGGACTTTATTTACTGCACTATTTTGTACCTTTCAAGGTTTCTGGTTTTAATCTCTGGCTTTGTTGCTTACACATTCTTCTTTAATAAATTGCAAAGGAATACATTACTAGCTTTGGTTGATATCTCAGGCCTGCTTCATACAAGATGAATGTCTTACAGAGTTGATTACTTAAATGTAAGAAATTGTGAATATACTTTGAAGTATGATCAACACATCTTTTTTCCATTCTCTTTCGTGTCCCAATCAAACCCTGGACTGCCAAAATGAAGCCACTTTCTTGGCTTGGTTGTTGTCCAAACTTAAGTCCTCGTTGGTGCATGTTTCTGGCAGTTATTGGTAGGCTAGTAAATGAGCTGGAGTCTGTGTATCCACATTCAAACAGTGTGTTGTTGTCTGCCAGCGAGCCCCCACTTGAGCATGTTGGACTTGCATTTAGGGACTCAAACTCTCAGCCTGTCCTCCAAGTGATGTAGGAGAGGTTGAATTCCTCAGCTATATCCTCCTTTAATGTTGTTCCTTGTCAAGTGAGCTCCTTTCTCCATCTTTTAATTTGGTTTTGCTCTTGTCTACCCTCTAGAATGTTTGTTCTTGATCGGAGCAGGTGGACTTGAGGCTCATGTCCTTTCAGAGGATGTCGAGAGTCATTCTCTTGCTTTGTTCTCTTGGCGTCTGCTGCTACTTTTCTCCTTGTCTTAGGTGGAGTGATACCAACAAGAGGGTATATTTTCTCAACTGGTGTAGGTTTGAGGCTTCCTGTTACTATGAGCATGGCTTCATTAACAGCATGTCAACTTGTTTTGCCTTTGTGGACACACTCCATACTGGAGCAGCATACTTTGCTGCGGAGATGCTCACAGGCAAAGCTACTGTACACAGTGTTGATGGTTGAGTTCCCCAATTATAGTTTGTGAGTTTCCTGATAGTTTTTTTTTATTGCTATGCATACAGGAAATCTCTTTCCATGCAGCATAGCATAGTGGTCACACCTGAGATTACATGCAGACTATGAACACTATACCTGTTTATCAAATACTGCTTCTGAAACTACAGTTGTACCTCGCTTAAAGAGCATAATGCGTTCCACAGGATTGCTCTTTAACCAAGTTTGCTCTTTAACTGAAACACCATTGTAAATGACCAATTGTGGGTGGGATTGCGAACCCCAATTTATTTGTTAAGTGAGTTTTTGGTTGGTTTTATTTGTTAAGCGAAGCGAACATTCAGAGAAAATTCTGCTCTTTATGCAAGTTACTCTTTAAGCGAGGCGCTCTTTATGCAAGGTTTGACTGTAGTTCTAAACATCTTGTAGCTATGAAAGGTTCTAAAGGAGTTGAAATAACTAGATACAGTAATACCCTGGATAACTTTATGGCTTGGTTCCACAAGTCATAACGTTATCCAATGTTTAGCGTTGTCCGATGCATGCATTGAACAACGCTAAAAAAAAGCCCTGACTTCAGGGACAAACTGCTTTAAAAGCAGGGAGGGAAAAAAAGAGACCTTTCCTCCCTGCCTTTAAAGCCACCCCCCACCCGCAGCGGTCTCTGCGACTGAGGTAGGGTTGGGGAAAGGCACGCCTTTCCCCCAACTCTACTGCAGTCACAGAGACTGCTTGTGTCTCTTTCCCTCCCTGTATTTAAACTACAGGGAGAGGGAAAGAGAGACCCAATCACGTCTCTCTCTTTCCTCATCCCTGTAGTTTAAATACAGGGAGGGAAAGAGACACAAGCAGTCGCAGAGACTGCAGTAGGGTCGAGGGAAAGGCGCATGCTTTTCCCCGACCCTACTGCAGTCGCAGAGACTGCTGCGGGTGGAGGATGGATTGGGTAGTTCTACCCAAACCACCCTACACCCGCAGACCATTGCCTTGAATAACGCTAAGAATCATATCCAGAATCGTTATCTGATGCAAGTTTTTTTCCAAAAAACTTGCATCGTTATCCGATTCTAGCATTGTCCGATGCAATCGTTATCCGGGGTATTACTGTATTGGCTGAAATCCTGGTGCTTAATGTAGTAAATTGCACCTAGCAGTGTCCCATTGAAGCACTTGTCAAGCCAGTTTCCATGTACACTCCATTGATTTAATGGGCCTAATTTAGTTGCTACTTACTACACTAAAAACAAACTGAATTTCAGCTGTTCATTTGAAACAAAGAGTGCCATCTCTTGGGATAAACTGTGGGATTGAGAAGCCCATTTTTGGACACGTAGACATGTTTTTCTGACAATTTTGTGATTGATTGGTTTTGTGATGTCAGATCTGATCTTTACTGTAATTTTAAAAACTGCACAGTTATGTATAGGGCAGTAATGGCAAACCTTGGCACTCCAGCTGTTCTTGAACTTCCCAGAAATCCTGATCAGCAGGAGTGCTGGCTTGGGCTTCTGGTAATTGAAGTCCAAGAACACCTGGAGTGCCAAGGTTCGACATCACTGGTATAGGGGTTCTGATTTTGTAAAGTTATTTGGGGTGTTTCTGTTTCAAGTTTGGTTTTGATACTCGTCTCATTTGCTGTAGAAAGTGAGTGGGGAGCTATGTCCTGCTTTTTACAACTTTCATACATCTTGAAAGTATTTCACAAATGTCTTACAACAGCTTCCCTGAGGAAAAAACATTACAAAAAGTACTCATTCCATACTGATATTTATTAGTCTCACTGCCCACATGTATTTATAATATTCAGCTATGGTTCAAAAGAAAGGGGAGATGGCTTCTGTATAATCTCTGAATTTGTTGTCTGGTGGACTCTCTTACTTGGCAAGGTAACCAAGAGAGTTGAACAAGCCTTCTCTAAAGATTTAATGTAAATTTGTTTTTCTGCTGTAACCTGCAGCTCCAGTAAAGAAGGTGGAGAAAGACTTTCTTTGGAATGTGCCACAACTAAAAGAAAATGTTTCATTTCTTTTAGGATGAGTAACAGTTTTTTCCTTTCACCTTTTGAAATATCCTGCTGTGTTGAAATGAAACATTTCCTAAATTTATCAGTTTTTAGAATTAGGCATTTTAAAGTGATTAAAGTGTTGCTGTTAGGGGGAAAAACTGGCACACTTTTGCTATAGTTCAGCAAAGACTAAATAGTTACCTTCTTTTTAGGAACACCATTTGCAACGGGCTATTTCAGCACAGCAAGTCTTCAGAGAGAAGAAAGAAAACATGGTTATTCCAGTTCCTGAAGCAGAAAGCAATGTTAACTATTACAGTCGCCTATATAAAGGAGAATTTAAACAGCCAAAACAGTTCATTCATATTCAGCGTAAGTTCATTATTGCTTCTTTTATTTTGCATTAGCTGTCACAGCCATGAAATTGTTGTTGAAAAAAAAAGATATTTTAATACTTTGGGCTTGATTAAGGTACTGTACTGACATTTTCTCTGTTTTTGAGAAAAGTGAGAAGATTTTTTGAGCAAGTTATAGTCTATTGTATTCATTTTGTCAGGGAT
The DNA here is from genome assembly GCA_030440675.1 of Furcifer pardalis. Classification (NCBI taxonomy): domain Eukaryota; kingdom Metazoa; phylum Chordata; class Lepidosauria; order Squamata; family Chamaeleonidae; genus Furcifer; species Furcifer pardalis. Next base: position 134,252,297 of record CP126894.1, read on the forward strand.
TTCTGGCAGCATGTGTGGCAGCGTAGCAGAGTAGCGGTTAGGCTATTGCACAGCGGAAGGTTCGGGTGCAAAGACACACACACATAGAGCTTCAGTGAATAGGGCAGTTTACTTCTGGGTGAGGGAAAGACAATAGACACAGAACTATATACACAGGTACCACTCTGTCTTCAAGCCCTACAGTTGCAACAGAGCTTGGAATCCCCGAAGGCTCCAGTCCAATGAGCATGCACAGAGTCCTGCTAGCAAAAACTGATTGCAGTTTGCCAAAGTCAGTGTGCTCTTCTCAGCAGTGTAGAGTACCTGATAGTTCTTGGTAGAAGCAGAGCTTCATGCAGCACGTCTTCTCCCTCACAAGTCAGTTGTCAGTCTGTCACAGTTCCTCCTCAGTAGAATACCCTCCTCGGAGTACATCTCAGGTGGGCCATAGTTATACTGTGCTGTCGCTATATCACCCACTAAGTGGTCACAGCTGTGATCAACACTGAGTCACATACACCAAGCAGACACAGCTATGTAATCAGTCTGTGCCTCAACAGCAAACACCTGTGCCTGGAGCACTAAATGTGTCTTAAAGGTATACTCACACAGTGGGCAGGAATCTTGCTACAATACCCATTAAAAATGCCCTAACACATTTATTAGGTCAAAAAGAAGTCTGACATGTAATTCACAAAATTATGGAAACATTTTGGTTCTTATTGGGAACAGAAGTAGAATCATACATTCATAAATATTTTTTGCCTTTCTGAATCTTGCTACTTCTTTGTAGTCTCTACAGCACACGAAAGGGTTAACCTTCCTTCCCACATGAGTGCTGTTGGAACCTATCAGAGCTAAGAGAGTCATTGGGCCCTCCCCTTCTAACTATCCTCCTCTCCCGCCCAGCTGTTCTCCCCATTCTTCTCTTACCCCAGTTGGTCTATCAGAGACCTTTCTGACATTCTAGAGCATTCTTTTTGTATATAGTTATCAGTGAGAAAATAGTTTGTAGGTAAAACACTTAGTTTGTTAGTATTAGTTAAAAAAAAAGAAAAGAAAGAAATATTTTGCTCACCTCATTCGTCGGGGTTTGTTTATGGCCGCTTCAGGTCCTTTCAAGAGGTTTGAGTTATGCAAAGCAAAAAATCCACTAACAGAACACCATTTAAGGTGCCTCTGCTGCCTTGGGAAAGGACACCAGACTGTCTCTTACTCAATCTTCAAAAGCTCTACCCGCATTGTGTTCAGAAATCACCAATCAAGGCTTCTCTGGAAGAAGTCATTACAAGCTGTGTATGCTGTTGGAGCAACCGCTATAGATCTGCAAACAAAACCAAAGAAGATAATGTAAAGCCCTACTCTAACTCAGGAAGCGCCACTTGCCTCTGATCCCACTCCTTCCTTGGCTAGCCAAGACCAAACAGCAAAAAAGACTGTAAAAAAGCACAAGGCAAAACCTCTCAAGTATTCTGGTGTTGAGAAAAAAGCATCGTCTCGGGTAAATGATGCTTTGGGGGAAGGTGACTTAGTCTGTCTTGAATCCCTATCAGGAGATAAGGAACCAACTTTCTCGCCATCTCCTAGCTCACCATGTGAGTTCTTACCACGGTGCTCAACCATCAACACCACATCTGGTCCCCTCAATCCCAACTCGTGTCAAGCAAACCGGAACCGACTCGCAAGCCCTGCAAGGAAAAAAAAGGAAAGAGCTGGCTCTTGCATCCCAGCTGATAATTCTCTATCAATCATGGCACAACTCTGTGTTCAAGGAACAGACCTTAGCCCATCCCCAGGGCTCTGTGCAAGGGCTCCCTATGCTCTGTGCCTGGGACCCAACTGTTGACTGTACTGATCCCTACTTTGGGCCATCGATCCTGAAAAGGCAAAGGTTCGGGCTACGTTTTCCACACAACTCATTGCGATCCCATCCTCGGAATGCAGAGACTTGATATCATCATCCTCTAGCTCTACATCGGAGTCCCATATGCACTGACACTGTTGTAATCTAGACATCGTCAGACTCTGAGAATGGCCTGGATCAGGGGACACTCCCTATGCCCAGCCCAGTTCTGCCTGCACCCTAACCTGAGGATGTTCTGAGCCAGGGATCTCAGCCTGCCCCTGGCCAAAGTCTGTTTTCCCCAGCAGCTGATTTGTCAGATCAGGGGTCTGACTCTGACAGTGATCAGCCCTCAGTCAGGGAAAGGTCCAGAAAGAAGTTACACCTGAGATGCAGGCAAGCTAGAGCAGAATACCAAAGAAGTCTCCCAGCTGATACCGATTAGCTGGAAGGCTTATAAGCAAGCTTATTGAAGCCTGCCAGCGTCGGTACAACTCTTCAACACAAGGACTGACACCATGCTCGACTCCAGACTACCTGCCTAGACCCTGACCAGCCTGCCATGACCTGACTTCTCTGCCAAACCTGGTGACGCCCCTGGGTACCCTTTGGATTAGACACTCGCTTGGACTACCGGTAACCAGACCTCAACTTGCCTTTTGGAGTTTGATATCTGGACTCTCCTTGAATAGACTCTGTGTAGCACCGCCATGTGGTGACTGTGCCTGCTTGGGTAGGTCAGCACAGATGCTCCCACAAACAATGTTGAGATACCCAGATGAAACCTGATGTCAGAGTCATTCAAGTCGCAAACTCTAGTTTGCCATTGACGTTGCAAGATGACACCTAAGGACAAAAACCTGTATCACATACAAGAGTCTAACGCAACTTTTTTGCACAAACATCTTGCTCCTAACTCAATTGTAGTAGAGAGATCTGTCCTGAAAGGACATGGGAAAGCTCCATTCCAACTTGTGTCTTGGGATGCAAAAAAGTTTGATACTTCGGATGCAGAGTATACACTAGTGCAGTGTTAGGCATTTGCATCTCCAATTACGAGGAAGTGATTGTGCCTACCAGTGTTAGTCATCATCGTTTAGTGTGCATGAGAGGGCAGGTTACTTACCTGTAAACATAGTTCTTCGAGTGGTCATCTGTGAGTTCACAGATCCTACCCAGCCTCCCCTCAGTCTACCACATTAACCGTATTAAGTTGGACAAGTAGAACTGGGGAGGGAGGAAGTTAGTTAGAAGATCTCTCTTAGATCTTAGAGATAGCACTTTTATAGGAAGGAAGGTTGACCCTTTAGTGTTAATTCACAGATGACTACTTCAAGAAATATGTTTACAGGTAAGTAACCTATCCTTTATATTGATAGTGGTATAGTAAAGGGAGATCTGTAAAATTAGCTGGTTTGCAGGCCTTTAGTTTTCATGTGAGGGAAGTAGGGAACAAGATTAGGGTGTCTTTTGGTGTGACACCTTGGCTACAGAAGACATCCTTCAGGGAAACTGATCTGGTAACAAATCTATTTTGCATTTTACACCATATGAAGTTTTTCTCATGCCTTTTAGATTTATGAAATTGATTTAATGTTGATATTTTTCAGTGTTTTGTTTTGTTTTCTGAAACATTTCAATCTGTTATATTTGTATGTTGTCTTTTCTCTAAAATGGTTTTGGGAGCTTCATTTGAAAGGCAGGAGATAAATAAGCAGTGATTCCAACAGCAATTATCTGCATATGCCTAATCTCTGTTAGCGAGCATGCACTGTCAACTTTGATATTGCTGACCATCCATCTGAAAAAGAAAAGAGTATTGTGTTAAACGCTTTTATTTTTAGTGGAAGGAAGAAGGTATTTGGAATCAGCACTTCTACCCAATGCCCAAGAAAGCATCCGACATTCTTTTACAATGTAGTGTTTGTGTTTAGAAAAGTGTGTTTAGAAAAATCTTCTTTAGATAGTTGGCATCAGAGTGTTAAATATGATTGTTGAAATGGAATGTCCATATTTATGCTGTATATTTTTCATTGCCAACTGTTGAGGATAAACAGAGCCACAGTTTTCATTATGCCCTTTCTGTTTGCTTCCCAGGGGGTTAGTTTATTATTGGTGGGTGGTGAAGTTGTTAGATCTGAAATGCTAGATGCTGTAATGCAGTTATTAATAAGTGCACATTTTTCCTTACATGAGGTATTTCTGTAGAATGCTCAATTGCCTAAAATGTATGTTAGTGTGGATTTATCTGTTAACGGTACAGTGTCTGTCACTCCTTCCCCTTTGTGTTGTACCTTTGGCTCTTCTGTCCTTGTGTGTTATTCTTAATAATTCTGCATCTCATTCTGTATTGAATTCTATATTGAATTAGACCTAGCTACTTTTCCTGCTTGAGGTTTTTTGTTATTGCTAGAAGTAGAAATAGAAAAGTGTTCTAATTGAGGAGAATTACTGAAGAGAGGTAGGGATGATCCCTAAAGACAGCAGGTGATTGTAGGTGGGCACAGTGGCAAAGGATATAAGACTGTGAATTAATCTTTATGAAGGGGTACTATTTTGACATCTCATTTCTTCCTTTTAAAAAAAAAAGTATTGAACATGGTGACAATTTTTAAAAGTGTATATGTCAAGACAGCACTTTATAGAAAGTTATCCCACTGATGTTTGAAATGTGTGTCATTTCATACAGATGCTTGTGCCATTTTAGATTTTTGTCTCTTTGATTATATTTTACTACAATCTTAGGTAAATTCATGCTTTTGTATGAATAGCTAGTTTGTTGTAAAATAAGAATACTGTATATACTAAAGTATAAGCCGACCCAAATATAAGCTGAGGTACTGACCTGTGAACCCAGGAAAACAGATTGACCAGAGTATAAGGTGGGAAATGCAGCAGCTGCTATTGAGTTTCAATAATCAAAATACCTGAAAATATGGTAAAATCAATTAAATTGTTGGTGCATCTTAATCTGGCGTGGTCTTGGGACCCTCGTGGCCGTTGACCCGGGTATTAGCCGGGTCCCCGTTTTAGGGCTCATTTTTGGGGCTAAAAAACTCAGCTTATACTCGAGTATATACTATAGCTCATGGCACACATGTTAAATATCCTTGATCTGAGGTGCTAGCATAGTGTACTTTGTGAAAAGGAAAAAAGGAAATATGTGTCATTTCTTCATAGAATTGGAGTAGCCTTGAATTTTTCCTCATTTAGTTTTGTACAAAATTAAATAATCTGCCATTGTAGCCTTTACAAAGGACAAATTATAGAATTGAAAGGTCTCATTTTGTTATATAGATGGTTGTTGTTGTTGTTATTGTTGTTATTGTTGTTATTGTTGTTATTGTTGTTATTGTTGTTATTGTTGTTATTGTTATTATCTGTACCATATGCACCTGTATCTGACAGTTGAGGATAACACTAGATACAATTGAAAAAGTAGACTGGGTCCATGAAAGGTTATGGCTTAATAGCATTTGTTAGCTACTGCCAAGTTGTATGCTGCTCTGTTACATTTATGATAAGGCTCAGTTTTTCAGTAACCAAAATAATTATTTTCCTTTTCTTTTTAGCATTTAGAAGTAACTTGTTTGTCTCTTTGAAATTCACAGATGATAAAGGTCTCTTTCAGCAGTGCCATAGATTGTTCTTGTGGCACACTGTGATCTTGATTTCTGTGTTGGCAGCGGTGGTGTAAGGACATTGCTAGTCAGCTAGACATGTCTTTTGGAAGCAGAAGCTAACTTCCCTTTCATGTATTTCCAGCAGTTTGTTATTGGTATGCATGCATATGTTAATTTTTGTATGGCATTTTAATAAAGTTTTGTCCTTGTGTTTCAGCCTTCAATTTGGACAATGAACAACCTGATTATGATATGGACTCAGAAGATGAGACGTTACTAAACAGGCTCAATCGAAAGATGGAAATTAAACCTCTGCAGTTTGAAATAATGATAGACAGGCTTGAAAAGGCTAGTTCTAATCAGGTATTATGCTCTCAAAAACCCATTTCTTATAGTTTACAAATAAAGTTTAATTTTGATAATATTTATTAAATGTGGATGTCTTTATTTCTTTCTCAGTATTTATTAATTTATGGTCAGGATTCTATTAAGAGCAATTGTGTGTAGTGGGTAAAGTGATGGCACTGGGATTCAGGAGACCTGGGTTCAAATCTTTCTTCAGCCATGGATGCTCATGGGGATAGCAGCATTGTAAAGTCTTCACTTAAATATCTTGTTTATCTTAAAAGCCCTATTAGGGTCATTATAAATCAAATGTGGCTTGACAGCACATAATGTAATAGAATCTTACAGAGGATTTCTACTGACATAAGCACAACTGTGTGAACCATAACAGAATTCTCAGTAATTAATGAACTGCTGCTCACAGTCCTAGTTACCTACCAGGAGGTGTGGCTAGCACATAACTAAGAATGGAGGCAGCATTTATTAGCTGTAATTCACCACTGTAATTTATACAGTTACACTTATAACAGCAAATCTCCAATAGAATTCTGGCACATTTTAAAATAATTTTCATACTGTTCTGAGGTCTTACGGATTGCAATTCTTTGTGTAAGGAGACAGTGTCTTGAGTCCATAGTCAGTGCAGGATTTATAGCTTCAAAGAAAAATAAACCTGACATATAGTATATATTGCGGCTGCCCTGGTGGTTTAGTGGTTAAGATACTGAACTTGGAGACTGGAAGGTTGGGTTTCGATACCTGCACTTGGGGACATGAAAGGAGCCTCATTTGGGCGTCCCTTGAGCGGAGTTTCTCCAGCAAAAATCCTTTCAACCTAGAGTAATCTCTGATGCGAAATAACAATAACAATAACAATAACAATAACAATAACAATAAATGTTTGTGGAGATGCTTTAGTTGACAAACTTAAATTAAATTGATAATTCTGCAGATTACTTCTCGATGTGATTGGTGTTCTGTTATCCATTTGCATGTGGAAGTCCTCCTTTCCCTGCTGCCAAGTGTTTTCCTGCTGTGGATAACTGTGTTGAAAGCATGCCATAATAATAAGGAAAAAGATATTTGGAGATGAATAGAATTAAGCATGTAAAGTTAAAGGTTGTTGTGTGCCTCCTTCTGATATAGCAGTTGTTTCCACAGCTAGGCAAATCTAAATTGTACTGCTAGGGTGTCTGGTCACCCGTGATTGAATTTCTAGTAGATTCATGTAGTATGAATTACAGTAAAATACCAGATAACGATTGGATCGGATAGTGCTAAAATCGCATAACATTAAGTAATCTGGGGAGGAGAATTGGATCAAATAACGTTAAGGTCCTATGGGATGTATCGGATAACAACCGCTAAAGCCTGTGTGGTTACAATGTATCTATGGAGCTTTAACGTTATCCGATCCATCCCATAGGATTTTAACATGGATCGGATAACACTAAAAATCGGATAACACCAAGACTTGTGGAACCAAGTTTTAGCGTTATCCGGTTGGTGTTTTGCTGTACTTAAATGTGAATGTGCTCATTGACACCAAATTACCTAAGAGGATTTTGTCAGTATGTTTCTTAAGAACAGTATTTACTTGGTTTGGAGATTGTTTACATTCTGGCATAATGCAAAATCGAGATGGTTAGAAGATAATTATTTTAGTTACTGTTTACTAATGTGTAAAAAATTCCAACAAGTTGGAGGCATTACTTTTCTATATTCTGTCTCAAAAAAAATTGAACTGGAGTTCACATTACAATTCAGACTATGAACAAAATCCTATTATCAGATGCAGAGTATAACTGCTTTATGTGTGAAATCCCCCATGTTGTCTGCTTAGTGTCTGACTGAAGCTGAAAGTTGTTCCATGTGCTGCAACAGAGCTCCCTGAAGGCTTCCTTGTGCAAACTG